>CM052678.1:53175403-53196826 GCA_028533205.1 Lagorchestes hirsutus
TCCCAGCTTTTCCTCCACCTCTCTAAGTTGATTTTCAAAATCCTTTTTGAACTCTTCCATGGCCTGAGCCCACAGAATATTTAATCTGGATGTTTGGGATACAGAGGCCTTGACTTCTATGTCTTTGCCTGATAGTAAGCATTGTTCTTCCTCATCAGAAAGGAAGGGAGGAGATGCCTGTTCACCAAGAAAGTAACCTTCTATAGTCTTATTTCTTTTCCCTTTTCTGGGCATTTTCCCAGCCAGTGACCTCACCTCTGAATATTCTCCTCACACCCACCTCACCTCCTGATCCTCCCAGCCAGAGCTTGGGGTCTGAGATTCCAATGCTGCTTCCCAGCCTCAGGGCTTCCGCAATGGCGGGGCTGCTATTCAGTGTGAGATTAAGTTCAGGTACTCAGGTCAAGGCAGGGCCGCCTCTCAGGCTCAATTCCCTCAGGGGGTTTATGCAGAGACCTTCAATAATGGATCCAGGCTGCTGCCTGCCTGGGGAGCCCTGGTTTCCTGCTGCGTCAGCTACTGCCTCCTGAGGGGGCCTGAGTTATGGGGGCACTCCACTCCCCTCTCGACCCACCAAAGAGACCCTCTCAACGACCCCTGTCACCTATGGGTGGAGGGACCCTCACAGCCTCTGGAGATTCCATCCCTGAAGCCTGCTCAGATCTGCTCCTCTCCGTGTGGTGGCCGCGGCAGGGCTGGGCTGAGCTCCGTGTCTGCAGCACGACGGACCTTTTGCGAGAGGTTGGCAGGTCCCTCTGGAACAGAAATCTCCTTTGCTTCACTGTGCTGTGGTCTCTACTACTCCAGAATTCTCCATGAGTTCCTTTTTACCAATATTCTATGGGTTGTGTGTTCGGACCTATGTGTACATGCGTCTTTCTACTCCGCCATCTTGGCTCTGCCCCCCGGACTTATTTCTTAAATATATAGTTTGCTGAATCAGATTTATAAGAATCAAATTCATTCTACAATTGATAAATGAACAGAGGATATGAACAGGTAGTTTACAGAAGAAGAATTCAAAATGCTCTGTAGTTATATAAAAAAATGTTCTAAATCACTACCAATTAGAGAAATAAAAATGAAAACGACTCTGAGATATCACCTCATACCTACCAGATTGGCTTATATGACAGAAAAGTTAAATGATAGATGTTGGAGATGATGTGGAAGAATTGGGACATTAATGTACTCAATGGCATTATGAACTGATCCACTCACTGTGGAGAATATTTTGGAATTACCTATATATGCCTAGAATACTGTGTACAATCTATGATCCAACAACTAGATGACAAGATCTCTATATCAAAGAGATTTTTTAAAAAATGGAGAAGATGAGAACAAAGCCAAGATGGCCTTAGTGAAAGCAACTGCTAACATAAGCTCTTAGACAAAATCCTTCAGATACCTATAAAAAGAGAATCCGGCCAAATTGTAGAGGGACAGAATTCAATAGAAGACAGATTGTGCCAGATTCACAGACCAGGACAGACTGTAATATTTATGGGAAGGATCTTTTCCATCAGACTATAGGAGCACACAGGGCACAGGGCACAGGCAGTACCAGCATGTTCCAGCTGCGGCAGGGCCAAGCAGGAAGCACCAGCTATCTGAGGCAGGGGTTGCACTGTGAAACCTCAGGCATATCAGGCCACGACAGGAGTCCAGCAGAACTGAACACATGAGAGCTGTGGAGCTCCAGGTATCTGCTGCAGCTGCTCCTAATCAGTCCACAGATTAAATGTCTCTAAATCACCTATTTGAAATTCCAGAAGCCAAAATGGCAGAGTGATTGGTAAATGCTCTCTCCTCCTCCACTTGTTGACCTTGAAAGAACCACAAAATATTTGACCAAAAAAGTCCTGGAACAGTGGGATCAGCAGAAGAGGCAAACGGTTTCTTAGCATGTGAGGGTAGGAAAATCACTAAGGAGGCTCTCTCTTGCTGTGGCTGAAGGAGACCAGTCCTGAACTGGAACTGTCCCAGCCAGCCCCAATTCAGCAAACTGGGAGGAGATTTGGAGCCCTAGGGTGTGGAGCACTACAACCACCAACACCAGGACCCCAGGCTTGCAATAGCACCCCAGGGGAATTGGGGAAGATACTAGAAAGCCAGGATCACCAACCAATGAGCTTGCCAGTGCTCTACTTCAGCAGAGGAGACCTCCTGTGGCCAGACCACTCCTCCTTCAAACTGAACAAGCTAGCTCCAGAATAAATCTGGGTAAACAGAAAAAGACTTCACCTGGCCTCTGCTTTCTCACACAAGTCAGCTCAGCACCAAGTAAGCTGCAGCACTTTAGCTTCTAGGTGAAAGAACCAAAGTCCACAGGACTCAAAACCTCAAGTTCAAGGCTCAAGAACTGTGGGACAAAGAGTCTTGTGCCCTAGAATCACAGATCTATTTTAAAAGTCAGGAAAAGATTGATTATCATGATCCTGAATAACAAGCAAAGCAGGAAAAAAAGACCATAAAATCTTTCTATGGGGAAAAAGACCAAAATGAGAATATCAAAGAGATTCGCCTTGAGACTATACTGCCATCTGAAGTTTCAGAAGGGATTATGAACTGGTTGCAAGCACAAAAAGCACTCCGGGAAGAGATGAAGAAGGATTTTAAAGGTCAAATTAGAGAAATATAAGAAAAACTTGCTAATGAATTTAAAAGTCTGAAAAAAAAATTCACTGAAGAGAATAGCTACTTATAAAGGAAAACTGGAGAAATGGAAAAGGAAGCACAAAGCTCAACTGGAAAAACTGGACAAATAGAAAAGGAAGCACAAAACCAAACTAGGGAAATTGGACAAAGGGAAAAGGAAGTACAAAAACTAACTGGAGAAAATAACTCCTTAAAAGGAAAAATTGGACAGATGGAAAAAGATATGCAAAAGTTTTCTGAAGACAACAATTTGATAAGAATTAGAATTGGGCAAGTAGAAGTTAATGAATCTATGAGATATCAAGAATCAGTCAAACAGATTCTAAGGAATGAAAAGATAGAAGAAAATGCAAAATATCTAATTGGAAAAACAACTGACCTGTAAAATAGGTTCAGGGAGAAAATCTAAGGATTATTGGTCTACCATAAAGCCATGATGAAGAAAAGAACCTGAACAATATCTTTCAAGAAATCATTAAAGAAAACTGTCCAGAAGTCCTAGCTCCAGAGAGCAAAATAGTCGTCAAATGAATCAACCATTCAACTACTGAAGGGGATCCCAAACTAAAAACACCAAGGAATATCCTTGCCAAATTCCAGAATTTTCAAGTTAAGGAGAAAATATGACAGATAGGCAGAAAGAAACCATTCAGATATTGAAGAACTACAGTCAGGATTACACAGGACCTTGCAGCTGCTACATTAAAAGATAGAAGGAATTGGAATATGCTTTTCTGTAAGGGAAAGAGCTAAGACTTCAACCAAGTATCAATTACCCAGCAAAGTTGAACAGAGTATTTTAGACAAGGAGATGGACATTCAATAAAATAAGGGATTTCGAGACCTGTCTGATTAAAAAGCCAGAACTCCGAAGGAAATTTGATCTTCAAACACAGGTCTCAAGAGAGGCATAAAAAGGCGAACAGGGGGGAAATTCGTGTTGCTCCATATGAGGAAACTGTTTACATCCCTATAAGGGAAGATGATATTTGTTCATCCTGAGAATTATGTATTCAATACGAAATATAAAAGAGATATACATAGACAGAGGGAGCGGGTATAAAGTACAAAATGTGATGATAACAATGTGATTTAAGGGTGTGTACAGATTGTAAGAGGAGATGTGAAAAGGTGGGGTAAGAAAATGGTACAAAGGAAGAGGTACAAAAATACATAACAGCAGAAGGAAAGAAGGGAGAGAGATGAGCATTGTTTGATAGGTGCTCTCATCTGAACTGGCTAGAGGGAAAAACAAATTTAATTAAGTATATAAATCTAATTATCCCTATAGGCAATAAGAGGCAAAGGGGGAAAGAAAGGGAAATGGATGGAAGAAATAATAAGGGTAAAGGGAGGAAAAGGGAGAGGACCTGAAAGAAAGAAGGGAAGACTGTAGGAGGTCATGATCAAAAATTAAAATTCTATTGTGGACAGGAAGGGAGAAGGGTGAACAAAAAGCACAAATGGGGAAGAAAGAAGGAAAGACACAGACAGTAATCATAACTGTAAATGTGAATAGGATGAACTATCCCATATAATGGAGATGCATAGCAGAAAGGATTAAAAACCATAATCCAACAATATGCTGTTTTCAAGAAACACATTTCAAATGGGAGCATTCACACAGGGTATAGGTTAAAAGTTGGAGCAGAATATATTGCAGCTCATCTGATATAAAAAAATAGCAGGAATGGCAATCCTAAACTCAGACAAAGCAAAAGCAGAAATAGATTTAGTCAAAAGAGAGAAGGAAGGAAACTATATGCTACTAAAAGGCACCACAGAATATTAAGCAGTATAATTACCAAATATATATGCTCCAAGTGGTATAGCATCCAAATTCTTAGAGAAGTTAATAGATTAACAGGAAGAAATAGATAGCAAAACTATAATAGTGGGGGACCTCAACCACCCCTCTCTGAACTTGATAAATCTAAACTCAAAATAAACAAGAAAGAAGTTAAGGAGGTGAATACAACTCTGGATAAATTAGATATGATAGGTTTCTGGAGAGAACTGAATGAGGATAGTAAGGCGTGTACTTTTTTCTCAGTGGTACATGGCACGTTTACAAAAATTGACTATGTACTATGTCATAAAACCTCACTATACAGTGCAGAAAGGCAAATATATTGAATGTATCTTTCTCAGATCATAATGCAATAAAAATTATATGCAGTAAAAGGCCATGGAAACACAAACCAAAATTAATTGGAAACGAAATACTCTAATCATCCCAAATTCATTGGTTAATGAACAAATCACAGAAACAATCAACAACTTCATTCAAGAGAAGGAGATTAATGAGACATCCTACCAAATATTATGGGATATTGCAAAAGCAGTTTTTAGGGAAATTTTTATACCTTTTAATGCATACATGAATTAAATAGAGAAAGAGGAGGTCAATAAATTTGGCCTGTAGCTAGAAAAGGAACAAATTGAAAATCCCCAAGAAAATACTAAATTAGTCCCCAAGAGATCATAAAAATGAGAAAGGGTTCGACATGTACAAAAATATTTATAGCAGCACTCTTTGTAGTTGTGAAAAACTGGAAATCAAGGGGATGTCCATTAATTGAGGAATGGCTAAATAAATTATGATATGTGAATGTAATGGAGTACTATTGCACCATAAGAAATGATGAACAAGAAGACTTCTGAGAGGCCTGGAAGAATTTATATAACCTGATGCTGAGTGAAAGGAACACAACCAGCAGAACTTTGTGCACAACAATGACCACAGTGTGTGAGAGTTTTTACTGGTAGACTTGGAATTTTGTAATAACGCAAGAACCTAAAAAAAAAATTTCCAGAGGAAAATATCAAATTAGAAATAGCCAAAGGAGATACTAATTAAATTGGAATTAATAAAACGATTGAACTAATAAATAAAAATAAGATTTTTTGTTCAAAAAAGCAATAAAATTCATAAACTTTTGGTTAATTCGATTGAAAAAAGAAAGAAGAAAATGAAATTACCAATATCAAAAATGAAACGCATGAACTGACCTCCACTGAGAAGGAAATTAAAACATTAATTAGAAATTACTTTGCCCAAGACTATTTCCACAAATTCTACAATCTAAAATAATTCGATGATTATTTTAAAAACTATGAATTGCCCAGATTAACATAAGAGGAAGTTGAATACTTAAACAACCCCATCTCAGAAAAAGAAATTGAAGAAGCCATCAATGAACTCCCTAGGAAAAAAATCTCCAGGGCAGAAAGGATTTGCAAGTAAATTCTATCAAACATTTAAAGAACAGTTAAGTCCAACACTATATAGATTATTTGGGGAGAAGGAGTCCTCGTAAAGTGTTTTATGATACAAATATAGTTTTGATACCTAAACCAGGAAGAGACAAAAACAAACAAAGAAAATTATGGACCAATTCCTCTAGTGAGTATAGGTGCAAAAATCTTAAAAAAGATTTTATCAAAGGAATACAACAACTTCTCATGGGAGTAATACATAGCCATCAGGAAGGATTTATACCAGGAATGCAGGGTTGGTTCAATATTAGGAAAACTATTACTAGTATTGATCATATCAACAACAAAACTAACAGAAACAACATGATTATCTCAATAAATGCAGAAAAAGTTTTTGACAAAATGCAACACACATTTCTACTGGAATGCTGGAAAGCATAGGAAAAAAAGGAATTTGCCATAAAATGGTAAACAGTATCTACCTAAAACCATCAGCAAGCAGTATATGCAATGGTTATAAGCTAGATGCATTTTCAACAAGATCAGGGATGATAAAGAGATTTCCATTTTTCCCTTTATTTTTTCCATATGGCACTAGAAATTTTAGCTGCAGCAATAAGAGAAGACTAAGAAATCAAAGGAATTAGAATAAGGAAAAAAGAAACTGAGTTATCAGTCTTTGTAGATGACATGATGATATACTGAGAGAATCCCAGAGGATCAAGTAAAAAACTATATAAAATAATAAACAACTTTGGCAAAGTTGCAGGTTAAGAAATAACCCCACACAAATCTTCTGGATTTCTATATATTACTAACAAAGCCCAACAGGAAGAGATAGAAAGAGAAATCCCATTTAATGGTAGGGTACACACTAAGGAATATTTGAGAGTCCCTCTGCCAAAACGAACCCAGGGACTATATGAACACAATTACACAACACTTTTAGCAGAAATAAAGCGGATCTAAGTGGGAAAATGTCAGTTTCTTGTGTATAGGCAGAGTCAATATAATAAAAATGACAATTCTGCCTAAATTACTTCACTTACTCAGTGCCATACCAATCAAATAATCAGATTAGTATTCTCTAGACCTAGAAATAGTAATATCAAAATTCATATGAAACAACAAAATGTCCAGAATATCAAGGGAACTAATGAAAAGAAATGCTAGAGAAGGTGGCCTAGCTCTACCATGTTTCATATTGTATTATAACTCACAATTATCAAGAGCACTTGGCACTGTCTAAGAAACAGAAGGGTAGACCAGTGGAAAACGTCAGGTATTCAAGACACCATAATCAATGAATATAGCAAACTTCTGTCTGATAAGGTCACAAACACCAGCTTCTGGTATAAGAACTCACTGTTCAACAAAAATTGCTGGGAAAACTGGAATACATTGTGGCGGAATCTATGCATAGACCAATGCCTGACACCATACCCAATAATAAAGTCCAAATGAATACCTGATGTAGGTATAAAGATTGATAGTATGAACAAATTAATGGAGCAAGGAATAGCGTATTTATGAAATTTATGGAGATTGGAAGAATTTTTGACTAAAAATGAGATAGAAAGGATCATGAAGTGAAAAATGGATAATTTTGATTGCATTAAATTGAAAAGTTTTTGCAGAATCAAATACGATGCAACCAACATTTGGAGGGAAGCAGAAAACTGGGAAAGAATTTTTGCAACTAGTGCCTGTGATAAAGCCCTCATTTTTAAAATACAGAGAGAACTGACTCAAATGTGCAAGAATACAAGTCATTCCCCAATTGATAAATGGTCAAAGGATATGAACAGGCAGTTTTCAGAGGAAGAAATTAAAGCTACCTATAGTCATACAATAAATGCTCTAAATCATTATTGATTAGAGACATGCAAATCAAAACAGCTCTGAGATACCACATCACACCTACCAAATTGGCTAACATGACAAACAAAATGATAATAAGTGTTGGAGTAGATGTGGGAGCGTTGTAACACCAATTCATTGTTGGTGGAGCTGTGAGCTGATCCAACCATTCTGGAGAGCAATTTAGAAATATATTCAATGGGATAAAAACATGTGCATATCCTTTGACCCAACAGTATCACTTCTGGGACTTTATCACAAGGAGATCATAGAAATGGTAAAGGGTCCCACATATACAAAAAATGTTTAGAAAAACTCTCTTTCTGGCTGCCAAAAACCGGAAATCAAAGGGATATCAATAAATTGGGGAATGACTGAAAAAGTTGTGGTATATTAATGTAATGGAATACTATTGTGCTATGAGAAACATTGAACAGGAAGACTTCAGAGAAGCCTGGAAAGACTTATATGAACTGGTGCTGAGTGAAAGAAACAGAAGCAGGAGAACTTTGTACACGGCAGCAACCACAGTGTGCGAGGAATTTTTCTGGTAGACGTAATACTTCATTGCCACACAAGGACTTAAAAATTCCCAATAATCTCTTAAGGCAAAATACCTTTCTCAACCAGAGATAGATCTATAGAATTGAATGGCAGAATGAAGCAGATAATTTTCTTTTGTATTATGTTTTGATTTGTTTTATGATTCTGTCATTCATTTTAATTCTTCTTTGCAATATGGCTTAGGTGAAAATGTATTTAATAGGAATGGGTGTGTATAACCTATATAAAATTGTATGCCAGCTCAGGGAGGTAGTGGGGAGGTAGGGCAGAAGGACGGTGAGGGAAGGGGAAAAAATCTAAGATATATGGAAGTGATTGTAGAAAGCTGAAAACAAATAAAGTGATAAAAATATTTAAAAAGGGAAAAGGACCAAAAACATTTACAGTATACCTTTTTTTGTGGTGGCAAAGAATTGGAAATTGAGGAGTTGCCCATGAAATGAGGAATACTTATACAAAGCTTGAATTAAATGTTAATGGTTCCATGCACTGTGCTGGAAGCACTGCCTTTCCAATTTCTTTAGGGTTGTGATCCTAGGGTCTCTTCATTGGAATCTGAAATTAGATAATGGACAAGGTGGTGATTTGGCATTTTGTGTTCTATGTCTACTGTTTCAGTTGGGCTGGCTTACCTGCCTAATGAATGTTAATTAGTTGGCAGTTGATGAGTATGACCAATTCCTTTTCCATAGGACTTACTTCCCTAGATGTAGCCTATAAAATGAAGCATTTCTTGTTTGCACAGCCATTTATAACTTTATCCTCCAAATAACCTATTTATTGTCTATATTCCTACAGAGCTAAATGTTGTTTCCCTTGAGAGAATATAAACTCCTTAAAGAAAGGAATTTTCTATTGTTGGCTTTGTTCTACAGTGCCAGAATTTTCTAATATCTACTTAAATGTTTTTTGATTGCTCAGTATGAAGTTTTTTGTTTGTTTGTTTGTTTTAATTATCCAGATATGTGCATTGTCTGGGCAGTAGATGTTCATCATACACTTTTTTATGTTGATAGACCAAATTCTTTTTCAGATGACTTTTTTTTTTAAGATAAAATTTTGCAGTAATCTAAGAAGTGATACAACTAGCACATCATCTGCGAACAAAAGTATCCAGAGAATTTCAGCATCTATGAGAAATTGCTTCTTACCTTGAATTGTACTCCAGATCTCCTTACTAAGAATGGTAAACAACGCTGATGGTTTTTTTAAAATACTTTTCTTGATATTAATTATCAAAATGTCATTGAGTAATTCTTCTCATGTTATACCTTCCCAAATTTTAATGAGTTGATAGTTCCATTGGGATGACCTTGTTTAATGTACAAACTGTGAGATGCTATTTTACTTTTGAAAGCAAGTTATATTTAACACATACCAGTAAACTATATTCAGCATTATTATGTATGTTTTATTCAAATATGATGAAACTATATGATTATTTAAAATTTCTAGAATAGGTATTCATCAACGAAATAATAAGCAAAATTTGATTCTATGTGTTTAAAAATGATAGAAATATAAATTTTTGAATTGGACAAACCCTAAAGATAAATCTAATTCAACTTCTTCTAGATTAGCAAAATTTCATTTTTTCATCAATCAAGCAAGTAAGGACCATTTCATATGTGCCCCTCCTGTGCCAAGGAGTGTGACTGATCCTAAAAGTAGAAATTCAAAGAATTAATCAATCGCTACTAGAAAGGAGCTTATATTCAAATGTAGAAGAAAATAAGCACATTTATTATATCTACATATATATATATACGCATATTACAAAATATATGTATATATCCTTATATTACAAATACAAACAAAAGAGTTGTTCAATACAAGGTATTGTGGGCGAGAGAACACTAGCAATTGGAAGAGTCAGAGAAAGTTTCACGAAGAAGGTAGTTGTAGATCCTAATCTTTAAAAAAGTAAGATGGATGCTATGAGGAATAGGTAAGGAAAGATAATATTGTCAGTTTTGAAGATCGTTTAGTAATTCCGTGTTTTAGAGATAGAAAATGTATTTGGAGAGATTAAAGGTCATATTGGTTGAGAAGGGATACTGTTGTGATGATTTGTAAAAACTACAGAGACAATATTGTATTTCATCCTAGAGACAATAGATAACTACTAAAGAAAATTGAGTATGGGAGTAGTATGCACAAATACTCATTTAAAGGAAAACTGCTTTGTCAGCAGTGTGGAAGACAAAGTGGTGTGTTGACATACTTGAGGCCAGTAGCTAGTGTAAGGGGATAAGGACATGAAATAAGGTTATGGATTTGTGAAAGGGAAGGTGTTGAATAAAAGAATTGTGGAGTTAGAAATGCCAAGGTACAACAACTGGCACTGTATGGAAAGTGATTATGAGGAATCAAAGCTAATACTGAGGTTAGAAACCTGGAGAATAGAAACACGGCCATATCTTTGACAGAAATAGGTAAATTTAGAAAAGATAAGAGGACAATAAGCTAAGTTTTATTTATTTTGAATCTGAGGTGTTTCCATGGCATCCAGATTGAATATTCAATAGACACCTTGATGTTCCACTTAAGCTCAGGGGAGAACCTGGAGTTGGGAATCATCTGTTAAGAAACAACAATTAAGCTCTTTGGAATCAATGAGCTTCCTGAAAGTGAAAAGAGAGAATAGAAAAGGAATTAGAACCAACCCATGAGGAACAAACAGTATTGGGGGGAGGAAGGGTATGATATGGATGATCAACAAGCTAAAGTGATGAAAGAAAGGGTAAAGGAGGTCATGAAACTGTAATATCAGGAAAAGCAAGAGAAGAGTGTGTTCACGAAAAGAAGGAGGTAGCAATGTGAAGTGCAGCTGATAGGATTGAGAAAGAAAATCAAAATTGTAATTTAAGATGACATTGGTAGTCAGATGATTTACAGTTCAGTGATGACATTAGAAGCTGGGTTGCAGAGTTGAGGAATGAGATAAGAGAGAATGAGATGACAGTGTACATAGTTTGACTGAATAATTTGGCTGAAACAAGGAGATATGAGATGTTAGACTGAGGAAAAGTTGTGATTTAGTGATGAACTTGGAGAATAGTGGGGAGGGGAGGACTTGATCATGTCTGCAAACAGTTGGGAAGAAAGCAATTCATAGAAACTGAAGAGGAGAGAAGGAATAGTCAATTTTGCTACGTGCTGGAGAACACACAGGAAAGTGGGATCAAAGGCATGCTCAGAGGGATTGATCTTCGAATGCTAATTGATTTCCACAGACTGAGAAAAGGGAGGAGATAATGGGACATGATGTTAATGGATTTTGAGAAGAAGAAACTCACAATAAAGGGTCGAACTTTTCTTTTCAGTAAAGGTAAATGCTTCAGCTGAGAGAATGGATATTGGTTGTGTTGTCAGAGGCTTCAAAATACTTTTCTTCCTTCCCACTCTCCTTCTTTCCTTCTTTCCCTCTTTCTTTTTATTTCTTCCTCCGTGTTTGTCTTCCTTTTGTCTTCCCTTCCTTAGGTGCAGTTATTCTCAGAGGCCTTGAAAAGGCCTTCCTGCCTATTTCCCAGCAGGCCTGCCTACCTGTCTACCTTCCTACCTTCCTTCTCTTCCTTCTGACTTTCCTTTCCTCTTCCCTATATGCCATCCTTTCTTCTTCTTTCTGCCCTCAGTTATAGAGGATTATAGGTTCTTTTAATTAATAAATAAGTATAAATATTAGGGTAAAAAAAACACTCAGGCTATTATGCCCATACTTATTTTGTGAAGTAGTAAGATCTCATATATGTTAAAAACAAATTTACACCGTGGCCTAAATATTATGTGTGCATGATTTTTTAAAGTTGAAGGTTAAACTAACAGTCTAGATAGTGAGTGTATTGGTTAAAACACTAAAGACAAATTTTAAAATGTGTAGACTTTTTTTTCAAGTGGAAAGAAATAATTAGTATAAAATACTCTCTATGAGATATAGGTTAAACACTAAAACTTCTCAGTCATCATGGACATTTTGTTTAATTTTTGTTCTGGCTTGCAAGAATCTTGTTTATAATGCTATGTTTCTAACATCTATGAACTGATATTCTCATTCCGATTAAAATGAGAAACACAGATTGGTTTTAACACTCGATATAATTTTTATGAACTCACATTTTTTCATAGATAATTTAGCTATAAATAATCCATGCAAACAGCAATTAGACCTTTCACAGTTTTATGTGCATAGGCACAATATCTATTCAACTAACATAACATTTTTTCAAGCAATACTCTGTAACACAACATACACATTTTAAAGTAGATACTTGAAAGATCCATTGAATAATATGGAAATGAACTGTGAGAGAATTCTGAATGGTGAAATACAGTAGCAATTATCCTTTTCCAAAATCGTAGTTGAGCTTCCAGGCTTTCTATTGCACAATGAAGCTGACTTGATTCCATCCAACAAATTCAAAATCTATTTATTAAGCTTCTAGTATAATCCAGGCATTCTCTTTCTGAGGATACAAATAAGGTAATATAAGTATCATTGCTTTCATGCAGTTAATAAATTATAGGAAGGAAACTGTGCATGTATTTAAATGACTGAAAATTCAAAATGTAATATGTAATTAACCCCTATTTAATTTTCTGTTTTCATTAATATGAGTCCATGTTTACTTTGAAAATCCATGTTAGCAAGTTAAGAATTGGTTTTATTTTGATGGTTGGTTGGTTGGTTGGTTGGGTTGGTTTTTTCTTTCGTCTTTGAAAAGAACATGACATCACGATGACAAAGTGAAATTTCAGTGTGTCCAACTGTGCCTGATCAGAGCAAAACGAGCTCGGAATGCTCTATTGCTGTTTGAGTCCATGTGAATATGTGGGATGCATATCCCAAATTTGTGCATCCTGCACTTACTTTGTGCTGCATCAATTCTGCTTTACTCAGAGAGCACACCACCCTTTCTGATGCAGGCATGCCATGCTGAACAGTCCTGCGCCGTTGTCTCCCATGCAGCACAGTCAAATCCAAAGCTCTTGAGAGAAACCTTGAGTGTGTCATTGTATTACTTCTTCTGGCCAGCATGTGATCGCCTGCCCCTTGCGAGTTCTCCATAAAATAGTCCTTTTGGCAATTTTACATTTTTCTTTCGAACAACGTGGCCAGCTCATCAGAGTTGTGCTTTCTGAAGCATAGTTTGAATGCTTGCAGTTCAGTTCCTGCAAGGACGTCAGTGTCTGGTATCTTATCCTGCCAGATGATGCTCAGAATCTTCCTAAGACAGTTCAAATGGAAGCGATTCAGTTTCCAGGCATGGTGCTGGTAGACTGTCCATGTTTTTCAGGCATACAACAAGGTCAACTCAATGGCTCTGTAGACCTTCAGTTTAGTAGTCAGTCCAATACTTTTTCTCTCCCAAACTTTTCTTTGGAGCCTCCCAAGCACTGAGCTAGCTCTCGCAATGAGTGCATCAACCTCATTGTCAATGTGTACATCACTGGAAAGTATACTACCAAGGTAAGTGAACTTATCCACAATATTCAAAACTTCTCCTTTTGTTGTAACCAATGATTCCACATATGGATGGTATGGTGGTGGCTGATGGAGTACCTGTTTTCTTAGTGTTAATTGTTAGGCCACAATTACCATAAACATCAGAGAATTGATCCATACTTTGTTTCATCTCAGCTTTAGAGGCTGCATTGAGTGCACAATCCTCTGCAAACAGAAAATCATGCACCAACACTCTCTCCACTTTAGAATGGATTGTATCCTTTTCAAATTGAAAAATTTGCCATCAGTACAGTAGTTGACCTTGACGTTGTGTTCATCCTCATTGAAAGCATGTGTCAACATGGCCGAAAACATCATACTAAAAACATGGGAGTAGGCCCACAGCCCTGTTTCACTCCACTGGTACCTGGCAAGGCAAGGGAGCATTGTCCATTATCCAGAACCATGGCAAACATACCATCATGAAATTGAACTACAAGACTGATAAACTTCTCTGGGCAACAAAATTTTGACAATTTTCCATAATCCCTCCGCATTTTGACATAATTTTCCATAAGCCCTCACAACCAAGAGTGTCAAATGCCTTGGAGACCTCCAAACGTTGTGTACAGACCTCCATTCTGCTGCTGGCATTTCTCCTGGAGTTGTCGGGCAGCAATCATCATATCGACTGTTCCTTGGCCTTTCCTGAAACCACACTGGCTCTCAAGTATACAACAATCTTCCAGGTGAAGGATCAACGTATTAAGGAAAACTCTAGGAAGAATTTTGTCAGCAATGACTAAGAGAGATTCCCTTGTGATTGGTGCAGGACAATCTATTCCCTTTACCTTTATAAAGATGGACAATGGAGGCATCAACTTCTGAGGGATCAAATCCTCTTGCCATATAACATGGAAAATTTCAGTCAGTTTTAGTATGAGCAATGTTCCCCCTACCTTGTAAATCTCAGCTGGAATAGAATCAGCACCAGGTGCTTTGCCAAGTGAAAGAAGCCTAATGGACGTCAAAACCTCTTCTTCAGTTTGAAGTTCAACTAAGGAGGGATTGACTTCAACCTGAGGCAAACAGTCAATGCCTTCAGCACTGATTGATGCTGGCCTGTTGATAACACTATGGAAGTGTTCAGCCCATCTCTCTAGAATCATGTCCTTATCAATAATCAATCCATCAGCACTGAGTAGTTGTGATGCACTATAAGCTTTTGTTCCGTAAATAGCTTTCAAAGGATCATAAAAGCTCTTTTGATTGTTAGAATCAGCATAAAACTGATTTGTACCAATTAATAAGTAAGAGAGCCAGAATGGGAACATATTTGCTCTGACGTCAAATACAGCAGCATGCTACCTATACCATGTAACTAATTCCACTTCATTTTGCAAAAGTAAATTAAGCAGGGAGGAAGGGCACAGTTTTCACTTTTTTGTTTCCCAGAGTAAATTTTAAGAAACTTAAAGCTATGATGAGGAATAATTTACACCAGCTAATAATACAGAATATGTTTACACTCTAAGATACAGCTCAATTAGGGAGGGATCTAGAGGTAGGCAATATATTTTTTCTTTTGGTATAGGAAGAAGTCAGAGGAGATAGAAAATAACTCAAGGAAATAATTTGATTAATAATAAACGTTTTCATTTTCTTGGCAAAGACATACCAGTGGTATACCATGTGCTTCTCCAGCTAATTTTATAGATAAGAAACTGAGGTATACAGGGATAAGTGATTGCCCAAGTTCGCAGAGTTAGGAATTGTCTGAGGGCAGATTTGAACTGAGAAAGATGAGTCTTTTTGATTCCAAGCTCTTCACTTAATGCAATACAACATCTAGCTTTCTGTTATCTGACTAAAAAAAATAAGAGAGAAAACTATATGAAATAGAAAAAAAATGAGTTCAAGCCATTTATCTGAGATTAAAAAAAATAAGTTTTAAGAGAAGAGGAACATGTTCTCTAATGTTCTGCAATTATTCTACAGTAATGAGTGGCCAAGATTAGAAGCACCTAAAATAAGATTTTAAAATTTTGAGAAATGCTTTCAAAGACTTCATAGTGTATAGTCAGTGCTCTCACACTTTTATTCTTTTGTAGTTTATGATTTGTTTGAAATGCTAAACAATTTTATAGAGAAATAAAAATTTTAGCTTAGAAAGATTAAATATTGCCCATTTCCAATTAGTTAGCCCACGAAATCTAGTAATTTAACAAGTACTTTTGACTGTTTCCAGTTAGCAACATTAATCTACTATATGGAAAGTTATTAAATGGGAGAAAAAAGATTTCTAAACTGTGGAAACTACACTGTAACCTTAAAGAACATGACATATTACAGTCACTGCCATACTGGAAAAGAGATCAACTGAATGATCCATGGATTTATAACAAAAAGCATGAGTCCATGGTTATTATGAACTAAATAGGAGCAGTTATTATTTTTTCCTATTTTATTTTTTTCCAACAATAGCAAATTTATGCTGTTGTCTCATTATAATTCCGAAGAGACTTAAATTCATTAAGATAAAGCAAACAGCTACCAAGTCCTGTCATGCTTTGCCATGCTAGAATGGCTCAGAGTATTAATGTTCACTGCCATTCTGCTCTGCAAGGACTAGCATCACTGAGTAAGGAAAGGATTAACAGACCACCAGAAGCCTGGGAACTTAATGATGAATTCTTCAGCCAAGTCAACCCAAGAACCAAACAAAATTCAAAATATCCCTTAGTTCTGTGTGACCTCCTCCTACTTCTGTATTAATGTTTTCAGAATATTGGAAAAGGTTCCTGGGGGTATAGAAATTACATACCAATAAATACTTATTGGAATATCCTAATGACCATCCGTACATAAGATTCATGCCAACTGTACAAAATGCTGATCTGTCACTAGACAAAACATCACATAAACATTATGCTTTTCTCCATATTAATTCAAGAATTTAAAAATAAATAGGCCTAAATGGAAGGGGTACCTCAGGCTTAACATAGAGCAAAACATACAATTGTTGACAGATTTGGATTTATTATCATTATAAAGGAAATAAGAAAAATAACTTCATTGAATACATGGACACTTGTGCTTATTCTGAGTAATTGTTAAAAAAAAAATACAGAGGTAATTGCAAAATAGCTCCAACATAAGTAATAAAAGATGAGCGGGTTGATAAATTCTCCACAAAAAACAAAATAATTAAACCTAAGACTACTTTAATTCTTAAGAATTTCATGGAAAAATATAATTTAAAATTAAGCAATCAAAGAACCTAGAAACTTGTGGACTAAATCTTAGTTACATGTAAATGTACCATGAGTGTTTTCTCCAAGCAAGTGTTTTCTGGAGGCAATTGCTAAGTGAAATACCAACCAAAATTTTCAGGAAAGAAAAAATACTGATTTATATTTAACAGAAAGGAAATAACAGGTTTCTAATGTCTGTTTCCTGAAACAACTCTCTATGCAAGTAACCCATGACTTGTCAGGAAAAGGAGGGGTCATTTAGCATAACCTGTACAAAATAAGACAGTACAAATAATTAAAACAACTACAATTTTGACATTTGTATTATTCATGTTGAAAAATGGCAAATAATTAATAGACATTCACTAAAAGTATTGCCAGTTCCTAGGCAAGTGTAATTGACATCAATCAATGACGAGCATAAAAAAATAGAAAGTATCTTGTCAAACAAAAAGTTGATTTATTTGTCAAGAAAATGATATGGAAGGAACAGTCAAAACTGATTTAGAATAGAAGCTCATTTGTGAAATATTATGGAAGAAGATAATTATGGAGAGGAAGATATGAGCATTTCCAATTCTACATAGGAAGAACTAGTGGAGAGAAATTTTGATTTGTTTTGTCTTAACGGAGTTGGAAAACTCTCTGCCATCATGCCAGATAATTCTAAGGATATTTAAGAATGAACTGGAACAAAAAAAGTGTATAAAACAATATATCTATCCAGATTATTATAACTCTTTTCTTAGTTAATAAAAGTGGAATATATATACATGTAAATGAATGTATATATACACATATATATGTATATATATATTATATGTTTATTTTATATTGTATTAACATACATACACATATACACATATTTGCACATATAGATAGATAGATTGATAGATAGATAGATAGATATAGATATATAGACATCAACAGATATAAATATCCCCAAAACTTCTGTCCTTGGATCATTTATGAGAAAATAGAAATTACTTTATAACAAGGAAAGAGGATGAACACCTGAATTAGACAAAGAATATACAGAGGAGTATATATTGGAGGCAATTCAATTTTGTAGGTATTAAGGGATCTTTTTTCAGTGCACTTAAAACAGAAAAGGATATCCTGCACTTGGAGAAAAATATCCTGCACATAATTGCTACGCAAAATACAAAGGTAGTCACAAAACTATTAACAATTCCTGTTTCATATGCAAAGTTTCACATTCCCAGAATCTATATGGTAGAACTATGTTTTATAAATTTTAAAACTATTTCACACATCAAATAGTTTACTGTCTTAGGGAGGAGAGAAGGGGAAGGGTGGAAGAAAATTTGGATTTTTTTCTTTTAAATTAATGTTAAAAATTGTCTTTACATGTAATCGGAAAAATGAAATATTAATTAAAAAGAAAATATATGGGAACAAAATATGAGCATATCAGGGATATATTGATTAATGTATGAGAAAAAGTCTGTTTCTTATAACATGTTCATCGTATCATTTTTGTAATATTTTTAAAAATAAAAGTGTCAGTACAGAACAAATTATTACCATAGACATTCTCTTCCAATAAGATGTCTCTCATGTATGTCTTAGAATACGTGAGATTAAACACTGTAGATTAAAACATTTGAAAACATTTTGATGATTCTTTGATTGTTAATATCAAACAAGACTTGATACATGACATGTATGGTCATTAAAGGCATTTTTTCTTCAAAATCTTATGGCATTGTGATTACAAATCTCAGAAAAATTTCCTGTATGTTGTACAAATAGAAAGAGCTCTTCTTGGAAGCTGATCCTCTATATCTGTGTTTCCAGAACTGGATGGCCATGGGGTGCTGCTATAGTAGTGACAAAAAAGACTTGGCCTAGGATGAAGAGGAGCAGAAGCTACTTCTGCACCCCAGCAGTCTCACAAACAAGAACCTAAATGGAGCAGAACCCAATGATCACAGGTTGTCTGCAGAGCATATAGATAAACAAGCCCTGCTGTCTTCTATCCTTGCCAAGAAAGCCAGGAACACCCTTGATGTATCAGCAGCAGTTCCCCAGGGCGTGGAGTAGCATGAGTACATGAACCAAGGGAGACAATACAGCATCTGCCTGGCTGTTCTGAGCAGCAGCTTGACTCACTGGAAAAAATTGTCACCACAGCCTTCAGTCACTAGCCAGCCCCACCAAGTGCTTACCAGTGACCCTGTCCTCTATGCAGCTTTGTAGCAGGTCTCAAAAATAGCTGATTATGCCTATAATGCTCTTTCTCAGATCCAAGTGGACCCCAAAGAGGAGTTAGTCATGCAGTTTGATGTTTCCTAAAGACAATTTCTGGAGTTCTCTCACTTGTCCCCTCCCTCTTTTTCCCTTATTTGTTCCTGCTTATGCAGAAACTTAACTTAGTACTAAACACAGAGAAGAAACTATCACAGGAGACCAGAGGTGTTTGGGGGTTTCATGCTGACACGCAATAAAAAAAGTATATCATGACTAATAGTCACACAATTTTGCTGTATACAATGTCTCCTGCTCTCTTCATTCAGCACCAGTCCATGCCAGTCTCTTTAGCTGTTTTTTTTTCTGAAATCCACCAAGTCATCATTTCTTATTGAACAATAATATAGCATTACCTTCATATACCACAACTTATTCAGCCATTCCCCATTTGATGGGCATCCCTTCAATTTCCAATTCTTTGTCACCACAACAAAGGGCTGCTATAAATATTTTTTGTACATATGGGTCCTTTTCCCTTCTTTATGATCTCTTTGTGACACCATCATAGTAGTAGTGTTTCTGGATCAAAGGCTATGTAGGATTTTATAGCCCTTTGTTCACAGTAGCAAATGGCTCTCCAGAATGGTTGGACCAGTTCACAACTCCACAAACAATGTCTTAGTGTTCCGATTTTCCCACATCCTCTCCAACATTTGTCATTTTCCTTTTCTGTCATTTTAGTCAGGCTGCTAACTGTGAAGTGGTACCTCAGAGTTACTATAATTAGGATTTTACTAATCAAGAGATATAGACTTTTTTTGCATATGATTATAGAAACTTTCAAATTCGAGCTATAAAAATTGCCTGAGGGGGCAGAGCCAAGATGGCAGAGTAGAAAGACACACATACGCTAGCTCCAAATACACAGCCCATAAAATATCTGTAAAAAAGAACTGCCAACAAATTCTGAAGCAACAGAAGCCACAGAAAAACAGAGCAGAGGAGATTTCTGTTCCAGAGAGCCTGAAAACCTCTAGCAAAAGGTCCTTCGAGCTGCGGACCTGGAGCAGAACAGCCCAGCCATGCCTTGGCCACGCAGTGCTGAGAGGAGCGGATCTGAGGAGGCTTCAGGGATGGAATCTCCAGTGGCCATGCGGGTCCCTCCACCCACAGGTGAGGGGGTTGGTGAGACGGTCTCTTTGGCAGGTTGAGAGGGGACTGGGGTGCCCCCATAACTCAGGAACCCTCAGGATGCAGCAGCAGAGGAGGTAGCAGACCAGGGTTCCCAAAGCAGGCAGGAGCCCAGATTCATTGTTGAAGGTCTCTGCATAAACCCCCGAGGGAACTGAGCCCTTGAGGTGGCCCTGCCCCCACCTGAGCACCTGAACTTAATCTCACACTAAATAGCAGCCCCACCAACCCCAAAGCCCTGAGGCTGGGAAGCAGCATTTGAATCTCAGACCCCAAGCACTGGCTGGGAGGATCTGGAGGCAAAGCGGGTGTGAAGAGAATATTCAGAAGTCAAGTCACTGGCTGGGAAAATGCCCAGAAAAGGGAAAAAAAATAAGACTATAGCAGGTTACTTTCTCGGTGAACAGTCATTTCCTCCCTTCCTTTCTGATGAGGAAGAACAACGCTTACCATCAGAGAAAGACACAGAAGTCAAGGCCTCTGTATCCCAGCCCACTCAATGGGCTCAGGACATGGAAGAACTCAGAAAGGATTTTGAAAATCAAGTTAGAGAGGTCAAGGAAAAACTGGGAATAGAAATGAGAGACATGCAAGCGAAGCATGAAAAACAAGTAAACACCCTGCTAAAGGAGACCCCAAAAATGTTGAAGAAAATAACACCCTGACAAACAGGCTAACTCAATTGGCAAAAGAGGTTCAAAAAGCCAATGAGGAGAAGAATGCTTTCAAAAGAAGAATTAGCCAAATGGAAAGGGAGGTTCAAAAGTTCACTGAAGAAAATAGTTCTTTCAAAATTAGAATGGAACAGATGGAGGCTAATGACTCTAGAAACCAAGAAATCACAAAACAAAACCAAAAGAATGAAAAAAAATGGAAGATAATGTGAAATATCTCATTGGAAAAGCAACTGACCTGGAAAATAGATTCAGGAGAGACAATTTAAAAATTATGGGACTGCCTGAAAGCCATGATCAAAAAAAGAGCCTAGACATCACCTTTCGTGAAATTATCAAGGAA
>CM052678.1:53197326-53217890 GCA_028533205.1 Lagorchestes hirsutus
GGGAGGGCATGGGGAGGAGGGAGCAATTTGAGGTCGACTCTCATGGGAAGGGACAGGATCAAAAGAGAGAATAGAAGTAATTGGGGGCAGGATAGGATGGAGGAAAATATAGTTAGTCTTATACAACACGACTATTTGCAAAACTACACAGATTTGGCCTACATTGAATTGGTTGCCTTCCAAAAGGAGGGGGTGGGGAGGGGGGGAGGTAAAGAAGTTGGAACTCAAAGTTTTAGGAAGAACTGTCCAGTACTACTCTTGCCACTAGGAAATAAGAAATACAGGTAAAGGGGTATAGAAAGTTATTTGGCCCTACAGGACAGAGGAGAGGATGGAGACAAGGGCAGAGAGGGATGATAAAGGAGAAAGCAGATTGGTGGTGGGGGCAATTGGAATACTCGGTGTTTTGGGGTGGAGGGAGGGGAAAAGGGGGGAGAAAATTTGGAACCCAAAATTTTGTGAAAATGAATGTTAAAAGTTAAGTAATTAAATTTTAAAAATTGCCTGAAAGAAAAAAAAGTAAAAAAAAAAATTCTCTGTTCATATACTTTGACCATTTATCAGTTGTGGGATGATTTGCATTCTTAAAAATTTGACAGAGTTCTATATCTATTTTAAAAATGAAGCCTTTATTAGAAACACTGGTAGTAAAAAAAAAAATCCCATATTTCTGTTTTCTCTCTAATCCTGTCACATCCATTTTCTTTGTGCAAAAACACTTTTTTTAATTTATGATAATCAAAATCATTCCTTTTGTATTTTATAATATTCTGCATCTCTTCCTTGATCATAAATTCTTTCCTTCTCTATAGATGTCAAAGATAAACTATTCCCTTCTTTCCTAATTTGCTTGTGGTATCAGCCCTTTTGTCTAAATCACGAACCCTTCTTGGTTTAAGATTTAAGATATTGATCTATATCTAGTTTATGCCATACTATTTTCTAATTTTCCCAACAGTTTTTCTCAGATTGTGAGTTCCTATCCCAGAAGAAGGATTCTTTGCGTTTATCAAAGAGTAAATTATTGTAGTCATTTTACTCTGTCTTGTGTATACAACCAGTTTCACTGATCCATGACTTTATTTCTTAGATACCACAAAACTGTTCTGATGGTTGTGGATATATAGTATAATTTTAGATTTGGTTCACCTAGGCCAAATTCTATTGCATTTTTTCCCTTAATTCCTTGGTATTCTTTAGTTTTTGTTTTTCCAGATGAATTTTGCTATTATTTTTTAAACTCTATAATGTGTTTTTGGTAGTTTGATTGGTGTGCCAGAGAATCAGGAAATTATTTTGGGTAGAATTGCCATTTTCATTACATAAAGTCAGCCTACCCATGATTAATTGATATTTTTCCAGTTATTTCGATATAAATTTAGGTGTGTTAAAAGAGTTGTGTTTTTTTTTAATTGGGTTCATTTAATTGGATTCATCTTGGCATATAGACTCCTAAATATTTTATATTGTCTACATTTGTTTTAAATCTAATTCTTATTTCTATCTCTTGCTGTTGGGATTTGTTTGTAATATATAGAAATGTTGATGATTTATGTGGGTTTATTTTATATCCTCTAACTTTTCAAAATCTGTTAATTGCTTCAAATGATTTTTGGTTGATTCTAGAGAGTTGTCTTAGTATACCATCATGTCATCTGCAAAGAGTGACGGTGTTGTTTTCTCATTGTCTGTTCTAAAGCCTTTTATTTTATTCTACTCTTATTTCTAAAGTCAACGTTTCTAGTACAATATTGAATTACAGTCAAGATAATAGACACCCTCGTTTCACCCTTGATCTTCTTGGGAATGACTCCATCTTATCCCCATTATATTTGATTTTTGTTTATGGTTTAAGATAGATGCTTCTTTCCACGTGAAGGAAAATTCCATTTCTTCCTTTATTCTGGTTTTCTTTTTTAAATTGGAATCACTGTTTTATTTTGTCAAAAACTTTTTTCTGAATCTATTGAGAAAATCATATGATTTCTGTAAATTTGTTGTAAATACGGTCAGTTATACCAATAGTTTTCCTAATATTGTAGTAGCCCTGCATTCCTGGTATAAATCCTATCTGGTCATAGAGTTGAAAAATTGCTGTAATCTCTCTACGAATATTTTATTTAAAATGTCTGCACCAATATTCATTAATGAAATTGTTGTATAGTTTTCCTTCTCTCTTTTGGGTCTTTTTGGGGTATGTATCAACAACCATATTCGTCATAAAAATTATTAGTTAGAATTCCTTCCCCTATTGTCTCAAATAGTTTATGTAGTTTTAGAATTAATTTTTCTTTAATGTTAGGTAAAATTCACTTCAAATTCACCTCACATTTGGAATTTTTTCTTAGGAATTTCATTGATGAATTGTTCAATTGCTATTTTTAAACTGGGGTTATTTAAATACTTTATTTCCCCTTCTGTTAATCTCGACAATTTATATTTCTGGGAATACTCATCTATTTCATGCAATTTTTCAGATTTCTTGGCATTTGACAGGGAAAATGGATTTTATTAATTGCTGTAATTTCCTCTACAGTGTTGGTGAATTCACCCGTCAGATTTTTTACTGGTAATTTAGTTTTCTTTTTTTTTAGCCCAATTAACATTTTATCTTTGTTTTTTTCCATAAAATCAGGTCTTAGTTTTATTTATTCCTTCAATAGTTTTCCTAATTTCAATTTGGTTAATCTCTCCTATACTTTCAGAGTTTCTAATTTGGTATTTAATTGGAAAATTTTAATTTTTTTTTTACAACTTTTTAGTTGCTTGTTTTCCTTTAGTTACCTTGACTTTCTCTTCATTTTATTCATTCAAGAGAACATGGTTATTCTTAAAGTAAAAATTAAGTTAGTTACAGGATGATATGGAGAGTAAAATTATACTATTGGATAACCTGCACTTTTCCCTTTAATAGCTAAATTTAGGTAAAAATGAAATAAAAAACTTAAATATGTGAATAGAATTTTAGAAAAGATTTATGTGATTGATCACTGGAAAAACTGAATGCAAATTACTGAAAATCATATACAGATACACAATTCACTTCATATGTAGTATAAGGAGACAGTGGTTCAACACTAGGTGGCAACAAAATATTTTTAATTAATTTATTTATTTTAAGTTTTCAACATTCATTTTCACCAAATTTTGAGTTCCAAATTTTCTCCCTATCTCTCCCCTCCCCCCCTAAAATACCATGCATTCTGACTGTCCCTTCCAAAAATGTGCCTGCCTTTCTAACACCCCTCCCTTCCCTTATCCCCATCTTCTCTCTTGTCCTACATGTAGGGCAAGGTAAATTTCGATGCCACATTACTACCTATATTTCTCATTTCCCAGTTGTAGGCAAAAACAATTCTCAACATTTGTTCCTAAAACTTTAAGTTCCAACTTCTCTTCCTCTCTCTCCCTACCGATCCCCACTAAGAAGGCAAGCAATTCAATATAGGCTATATACATGTAGTTTTGCAAATGACTTCCATAATGCTCATGTTTTGTAAGATTAGCTATATTTCCCTCCATTCTATCTTGTCCCCCATTACATCTATTCTCTCTTTTGACCTTGTCCCTCCCCAAGAGTGTTAAATTCTAATTGCTTCCTCCTGCCAATTGCCCTCCCTTCCATCATCCTCCCCACTCTGTTTACCCCCTTCTGCCCTACTTTTCTCTAATGTAAGATAGATTTCCATACCAAATTGAGTGTGTGTGTTATTCCTTTCTTGAGCCAAATGTGATGAGAGTAAGCTTAACTCTGTCCTTCTCACCTCCCCCGTTTTCCTCTTCATGGGATAAGCTTTTTCTTGCCTCTTCTATGGGAGACAAATTGCCCCATTCCTCTTTCACCCCTTAATGTTATTTTTAGATATGATTCCTTCCTATCCAACACGCCCTGTGGTTTCTGTCTCTCTGTTTCTCTATGTCTGTCTCTGTCTCTGTCTCTCACTATATATATGTATATGACCATGTTTTCCCCTGAAGTATTATATTCAGTTTTGCTGGGTAGGGGATTCCCGCTTTTATTCCTAGTTCATTTGACTTCTGGAGTATCATATTCCAAGCCATTCAATCCCTTAATGTAGAAGGTGGTAGGTCTTGTGTTATCCTGAATGTATTTCCACAACACTTCCATTGATTCTTTCTAGTCGCTTGCAATATTTTCTCCTTGATGTGGGAACTCTGGAAATTGGATACAATATTCCTAATAGTTTCTCTTTTTCGATCTCTTTCAGGAGGTGATTGGTGGATTCTTTCAATATTTATTTTGCCCTCTGGTTCTAGAATATCAGATCATTTTTCCTTTATAATTTCATGAAAAAAAATTCACAAATTTCATGATGTCTAGGCTCTTTTTTTGATCATGGTTTTCAGGGAGTTCCATAATTGTTAAATTGTCTCCCCTGGATGGATTTTCCAAGTCAGTTGTTTTTCCAATGAGATATTTCACATTATTTTCTATTTTTTTATTCTTTTGATTTTGTTTTGTAATTTCTTAGTTTCTCATAAAGTCATTAGTTTCCATGTGCTCCATTCTAATTTTTAAAGAAATATTTTCTTCAGTGAACCTTTGAACCTCCTTTTCCATTTGACTAATTTTGCTTTTTAAAGCATTCTTCTCCTCATTGCTTTTTTGGACCTCTTTTGCCAATTGAGTTAACCTATTTAAATAGAAGCATATTTCTTCAACAATTTTTGGATGTCCTTCAGCACTCTGCTGCCTCACTTTTCATGATTTTCTTGCTCTGCTCTCATTTCTCTTCCCAATTTTTCCTCCACCTCTCTTACTTCATTTTCAAAATCCTTTTTGAGCTCTTCCATGGCCTGGGACCATTACATATTTATTTTGGAGATTTTGGATGAAGAAGCCTCATCTTCCCCTGATGATAAACATTATTCCTCCTCATCTGAAAGGATGGGAGAGAATATCTGTTCACCAAGAAATTAACCTCCTGTAGTCTTATTTTTCCCCTCTTTTGGGTTTTTTCCCAACCAGTTTCTTAATTTTTGAGTCCTTTGTCAAGAGTAGGGTATACTCTGGGGACCTGTAAGATCTCATTTTTTCAAGGTGGCACAATCAAGGAGAGGAGTTTACCCCCTGGCCAGGCTCATGCTTGAGATTCAGATCAGCTACTCAATTCCTCCAGGTGCTTTAGGCAGGGGGGAGGGCTGCCACTCAAGGCTGAGGTTCAGATCAGCTGCTCAGTTCCCCCAGTGGCTTTAAGCTGATGCTTCAACAATGGAAACTGGCTTTTACCTTCCCCTGAACCCCAATATTGCTGCTGCCTTTGCTAATGCTGCCACCTGGGACAGGAGCTATGGGAGGACCCTCCTCCCTTTTCATGGAGGTAAAAAAGTCCACTCATTGACCTTTGGAGCCACCTTTGGCACCTGCAAGTTGAGGGGTCTGGGAACCTCAGCTGCTGCTGCTGGGTATTACATCCCGAGGCTTGCTCAGGTTCTGCTCCTCCCAGTGACACGCAGTCAAGGCTGGGCTGTGCTGTACTCTGTGTCCAGTGTGACAGACCTTTCCAGTTGGCTTTCCAGGTCAACCTGGGTTGGAAATCTCCTCCACTCCATCGTTCTGTGACTCCTACTGCTCTAGAATTTGTTGAGAATCTTTATTTACAGGGATTTTATGGGCTTTGGGGGAAGAGCTAGAGTATTTGTGTCTTTCTACTCCTTCTTCTTGACTCTGCCCCCTTTTCAAAAAATTCTCAAGGAAAACTGCTCTGATAATCTATAACTAGAGGGTAAAACAGAAACTGAAAGAATTTACTGGTTGCCTCCTGAAAGAGATTCCAAAATGAAAACCAAATTCCAGTATTATAGCCAAATTCAAGAATTTTCAGCTCAAGGAGAAAATACTGCAGGCAGCCAAGAAGAAAAAATTCGACTACTATGAAGTCAGTAAGGATAACACAGAATTTAGCAGCTTCTAAATTAAATAATCTGAGGGCTTGAAATATGATAATTCAGAGGGCAAAGGAGTTAGGAGTACAACCAAGAATGACTTACCCAGCAATACTGTGCGTAATTCTTCAGGAGAAAAATAGACATTCCAAGAGAAAGTTGACTCAAGCAATCTTGAAAAGAAAGATTGAATAGAAAATTTGACTTTCAAATGTAAGACTTGAGAGAAGTGTAAAAAGGTAAAAAGGAAAGGACAATCTTAAAATAATTATTAAAGTTAAAATGTTTTCATTCCTACGTGGAAAGATAATATTTCTTACTCAGAAGATTGTTTTCATTATTAGGGTATTTATAAAAAGTATACATAAAAAGTGGACACAAATATGAATTGAATATGAAGGGGTGATATCACAAAAATAAAATTAAGGCATGACAGAGGATTTTACTGTGAGAAAGAGAAAGGGAGTAGTAGAATGGAGCAAATTACCTCACATAAAAGTCTCAAGAAAGAATGTAAGGAAAGAGGATGTAGTTGAGGGGGAATCAGTGAATCTTAATCCCCTCATTATTGGCTCAAAGAGGGAATAACAGGCACACTCATTTGGATATAGAAATTTATCTTTCTCTACAGGAAAGTAGAAGGAGAAAATAATAAAAGAAGGGGGGCATGATAGAAGAAAGGGCAGATTGGAGAAGTAGGTTGTCAGAAGCAAAATTCTTTTGAGGAGAGACAGGGTGAAAGGAGATAGAGGATAGAATAAATGGAGGTTTGTGAAGGAAGGGATACAGTACACAAAAGTATGTAAAAAATTAAAGCAAGTTTTTCTGATTAAGAACACGTGTCCTTTCTCAAACACAAAATAAGTCATTTTTTTAAATAAGGGACTTTTCCCAATTGATAAATGATCAAAATGTATGATCAGTTTTCAGATGAAGTAATCAAAGCTATCTATATCCATATGATAAAATACTCTAATTCACTATTTGTTGAAGAAATTTATTAAAAAGCAATTCTGAGGTAACCCCATGCCTACTAAATTGAGCAATAGGAGGGAAATGGCAAATGACTAACGTTAGAGGGGATGTGGGGAAAATGAGACATTGACTTACTGTTGGTGGAGTTGTGAAATGATTAAATCATTCCATGGAGCAATTTGGAGCTATTTCCAAAGGGCTATAAAACCATCATGCCCTTTGACCTAGCAAAGGGCCTGTATCCCAAAGGCAGTTTTTTAGAAAAATATTAAAGAAGGTAAGCATAAAATAGTCGTAGTAGCTTTATTCTTAGGGCAAAGAATTAGAAATTATATGGATGCTCATCAATTGGAAAATGGATGAACAAATCATGGCCTGTGACTATGATGGAATCCTATTGGACTGTGGGAATGATCAGTAGGGTGCTTTCAAAGAAACGTGGAAAGACTTATATGATATCAGGCAAAATGAAATGCACAGTGTACAAAGTAACTGCAGTATTGTAAGATAATCAGCTGTGAAAGACTTAGCTATTTTCAGCAAAAAAGAGATTAAGACAGCTCTGAAGGCATTATGATGAAAAAATGCTATGAATATCCAGACAACGAGTTGAGGGTGTCTAGACGTAATTTGTAACACAGGTTTTATTTTCATTTTTTTATTTTTCCTGTGTTTTCTTTCCCAACATGACTACTATGGATATATTTTCCATGATTGTACATACATAACCTATATAGAATTGCTTGCCTTCTCATTGAGTGAGTGTGGGGAGAGAGGGAGAGAATTTTGAACTCAAATTAAAAAAAAAGTTGCAAATTATTTATTTACAACTGGGAAAAATAAAATACTAAATAATAAAACAGAAGAAATTCATAACATTATTGGATCTACCAATTTTGTGTTGATATCTGGGCATTCTATCAAAGTTTGTATTGTGAAGATTTTTACATCCATAAAACAGTGAAAGTGATGGTGATAAGAAATGAAGATCATTTCATTTAGAAATCAAATGTAGGGTTAGTTAATTTGTGTAAAATTTTACTCAGCAGGTTGTGATGTTTATCTTTAGGAATCTGAAGATTAGCTATATTGAAGATGGATTAGATTTATTCTATTTGGTCTCAGAGGTAGTGTAGTGATGACTAAATAGTGAAAAAGTTCTCAATTCAAGTGTTGTCTCAGATCCACTCAGCTGTGTAACCCTGAGCAAGTCATTTAATTACTCTCATTCTTTTTCCTTTCTGTAAAGTGGGGATAATGGTAGCTCATTCACTGTGTTCTTGTAAGAATCAAATGAGATAACACATTAAAAATACTTTGCAAACCATAAAGTACTATCAAAATACTAGCTTTAATAATTACATAGTAAGTTATCTGAAATATTTAGAAGATTTTTCTTTGTATATTCATTGTTTTCATGAAAGCTTTGAACTGCTACTCTCATGTGCCATGCTGGGAAATGAAAAATGAATGGAAGAGCCGAGAATATTGAAAATGCATAATTAGAAAGGTTTCAGAGGGTAGAATCATTTGGTAAAGATTCACATCAGGACAAATTCTATAAAAGGGGTCAAGCAACAGTTCCAAGAAATGTGTCAGAGACACAAGGTTGGTAAAACATATTTTGTAGAAATTCCGTTCCTTCTGGTTATTTGTTTGTTTATTTATTTATTTGCTTGTTTGTTCGTTTATGTTTTACTTAATTTGTCGTTGTGAACTTAAGAGACAAAGTAAGCGCTTCCATAATATAGCAGAATAGGCAAAAAAAAAATTATACATGAAATGACAAATTCAAATCTCTTCTAACTTTTTGACTTCTAGAAATACATATCCATGAACACACTTATGCACTTTTGTGTGTTTGTGTGTATGTGTGTTTCAATAATTCAACAAGGAGGAGATTTCAGTAGTGACATTCGAACTGGAGACTGAGGATGCTACACTGATAACCTGCATGAGGAAAAGGAGTAATAAGATTTGGAGTAGCTGTGGGCTGCCCAGAATGGAGAGGAGAGCCTGAGGTAATTTCAGGAGTTGGACATGAAAGGAAATGAAGCAGGAAAATTACATCGTCAGAAAGTCGTGAAGGAAGGTACTAGGTTTAAACTTCCTCCAAACTGGGAGGTTAATAAGACTTATTTGAAATGGTAATTGTAAGTTGAAAAAAAAAAAGAACATAATGCAAGGAGAGGAAGAAAATAAACGAGTGAAGCTACTGGAGACCAGTACTGTGGACACAGAAAGATGGAAGGGAAAGATAAAAAGAAAGAATCCAGATCTAGACTTTCCAGAGTATGAAGATGTTCAGTTACACCAGAGTCATCACTTGAGCACGCAAAATAAACGTAACATGGAAACTTACCAAAAACTGATAGAAAACTTTGAGAAGAATGCTACCCAGGTTTTAATAGTCTTCTTCATGAAATACATTACCTTCTACAGAGGAAATAGCAATGATTCTTAAAAATCAAGAAAAAAAATCAAAAAAGAGAAAAACGCAGTGACAGTCATCCTTATAATGATGACTTCGATATTGACTACATTAATTAAAGAAATGTCAAGTTCAAAAAGAAGACAGGCATTCTATGGAAAATATATAGCTAAAATCAAACAGAATTTGGAAAGAGGAACAACTGTCTCAACTTTAAGAAACATTGACAGTTAATTGAGTCTCTGGATAAATTATCATTGAACTATATAAATAAAGAAGGATTTACGCGCTTACGTTAAAAATGTCACACTTTAGACATTATCAGTGTATATGAGACTTATCATCACCGTTTAGACTACGTGTTTGTTTTTTTTTTTTGTCAACTCAGTCTCAAATAAAATAGTTAAGGATTCTAAAAGTTTCAGTTATAATCTAATCAGAAGCTAATTTTTTTCTTTTAGCAGTTTGTTAAAATGAATTTTCCTGGATATTTTTGTTTCTACACTGACTAAGTTTTGCCCTATACTACTCTACTTCTCTTTTCCCAGCAAGACACCCCATAAAATAATATTTGACTTACATTAATCTTATGAATATACTGAGCACATAACATCTTTTCCCATCCCATGGTCCCAAATTATTTTTAGTTACTCAAAATGTTATTTAGAAATTTGATGTTTTATCGCCATTTAATCCCTTTCCTTTTATTTTAATAAAATAATATCATAACTGGAGACTGACCACTTATATTTCAGGTGTAATTTTTACTCAAATGAAAAGCAAAATGGAAATTTGAGTTCAATGTGAAATAGACCTACAGGATGGCCATTGGGAAACTAGACCAATGGAAGGTTAGCATGGTGAAGAGCGCAAAAGGAAAATCTCTGTTGAAAACCTGATACTGACATACATTTGCTTTGTGTCCATAAGCAAGTTATTTCATGCCTCAGGGTCCTCCAGAGCTGAGTATAAATTAAACATAAATTGCTATTCTTCATTAAAGAAATTTTTAAATTAAGAGTTTGGTACAATGATGAAAGCACACATTTGCACTGAACTATGACATCCTCCTCCCACTTCCCACAAAAAATGCAAAAAAAAAGATGTGTTTTATATATATTATGAAAGCTGATTCCAACACATAAATGACACACACCACCTCTCAAAGACAGCCAGTTACTCTTCTATGTTACCAGTTTTTAGATCCTAAGGTTTTTAATATTATGTTTTAATTTAATTAAATTGCAATTCCATTTGCATATGAATTTTAAAATCAACTTTCCATAATTTAGCCCATCCTTTAATTTAAAATCTATGTTATGAAAGTTTTTTTTTCTTTCCATTTTAAATAAGACTAATGTAGCCTAGAGGATATACAAAAATAGTAACACTGCTGTAAATTATGGAGTTATTTCTCTCTCTCTCTCTCTCTCTCTCTCTCTCTCTCTCTCTCATTAACTTAAATCTTTGAAACAGATAATCCTACTAATTTCTTACATATGTGTACAATTAATTTAGGGAATCATTTAAGAGAAAACCATCACTAAATATTTGTGTGGATTTATTTTACTATCAACATGATGTTCTTTTTATATAAATATGTGTGTCAGCTAGAGAGCAACAATATAATAAAATCACCCAAGAAACCATGACTATGTTGTCTTCTAGTCTCCTTGAAATAAGCAGCATTTACTCACTTTGCTAAGCTGAAGCTCTCCAGTGCCATCTTCTGGTGTAAATTACCTATAAGACATAAATACAGAAAGTTACACAATGTTTTCTGGTAAAAGACAAATTTAATTTTTGTGATTGATTATTGAAAAGTGATCTCGTATGAAGTTGAATAGGATTAGATATGCAATGAAATTTAATTTTAAATTAATGCAACTTATTTCCATAACATACTGCCTCTAAAGTGAAACAAGTTCACAAAGAAAATCATTAGAAAGACTAATGAGCAAACTGTGCAAAATTAATTTCAGATCATTATCAATATCTAGAAAATATTATGATGATTCTTTTGTTGGATTTTAAATTAACACTCATAAAGGAGCATAGATATTCTATGGAATTTGTCGTAAATAAATTACTTAATTCAGTTCTAAGATTATAATTATTTCAAAAGTCTTATTAATTTCCAAAGTCTGTGAAATGTTGCTTTGAAGGGTCTGTTAAAATTAACTTTAAAGGAGGAAGGTAGTGACATGATTTAAATATGCTTTCTTCTTTACATGTTAGCCAAAGTACTTAAACAATCCTTATTTAAGTTCTGAAGGTCTCATACATAACAATAATAACTAGTTCACTTAAGGTAGACTTAGACATTAACTCAAATTGGTAACTCTAATAACCTCTGCCCAGAAGTCCATCTGTCAATAATGTCATTAGTGTATTTTGTTGAAAAAAAGTTTCTAATATGTATTTTGGATTCAGCCAAAGGGCCACACTTGAGGACATAAAGGGCCATATGTGGTCTTGAGGCCACAGGTTTACCCACCCTTGTCTCAAAATAGTTTTATGAATTTCAAAGGGAAAAATGATACGGAAATTTTAAAATGTTATATAAAATGATTAGCTATTGTTGTTATTAAAAAATGAAAAACCTAATTTAAAATGGGAAATACTTTTATTAATCCCCTAATTCAATAACATGTTTTTCATCAGGCATAAGACCCATTGAAAAGGAAGGTTTTTTAAAAGAAAAAAGTAGACAAATTATTTCCATTTCAGGATCTGCATATAGAGCCTCTAAGACGGAAGAAATCAGAAATATTATAATTTTCATTTTCTGAGTTGTCCATATGTATTTCATGCTAAAGTTCTTAGGCTATGATTGAAGATGTTTTAGAATTATGCAGAAACTTTCATAAATTTATGCAGTTGTTATGAAATATGAGGTAAACATAAAAGGATCCTTCCCATCAAAAATATTAATCTTAATTCAAATTATGCAGACAGTTGCATCCCGTATCATTTGGCACTTTTAACTCTAAATATTTTAGCTTTCACACCAACTCTGTCTACACAGGAAACTTTGGTACAAATTCGATTCAATTATTATATCATTACGGCAAAGCACATTTAATTTTGCTGTTTATACTTTGATGGGGATTCACAATATATTATAAAAGATCATTGGAGAAGTGAATTGTCAAAATCAATTACTAACTACTCATTTTATTTTTCCAAATGTATTTGGCTTACCTTGGGGATTGGGGCAGGTGTCTAAAAGCTTTGAATTTCAGCCTGTTATTCCACAGATTTCTGTTCTTCAAATTTATTTCTCTAGGGGTAACAGGTATAGAAGCATTTAGGAATGGTGACCCATACCAGAAAGCAAAAGTTTCATCTTCAAACTTAGAGCAAAGCTCTTTGGTCTGTCCTATATTTCCCCCCTCCATTATTTGACAACAAAACAACTCAAAATCAGTAAAGCTATGAGAGGTCTCATCAATAACCTCTGGAAAATGAAGGAAAATAAGTAGCTAGGTTTAAAACAGATAGTCTGAATTCTGAATGTCCTGACTTTCAAATAAACCATTCTGCTATACTAAGGATATTGGAGAACTTTTTTTTTTTAATTTTACTTTGTATTGGTATTCAACAAGACATACAATGTTAAGTTTTGTTTCAAAACTTTGACATAAAGTTATGTCTTTCTTAATCAGAAATTATGTAATTGAAAAAGTCAGTAGCCATTTTCTTTATACAGTATCCTCCCCTTAGCATTTTCAATTGTGAATTAGTCCCTGAGGAGTTGAACGACAGGTGTGTTTGACTTAAATGTCAGTTCACAGAGTACCCTTTCCTAATTAATATTCTGCTCTCACTGCATTACATGACAGCCTTTGGAGGACATTTGCAGATGAGTAAAGATATTTGATTGGCTTTTAGGAATAAGGACTTATTCTCGATAGCGATCATCATATACTTAAAATGTGTGTGTGTGTCTGTATGTGTGTGTATGTGTATGTAGTCAGTCTCTTCTTTTTTTACCTATATGGCGAATTGCAAAATTCTCAACCATAATTTAGTTTTGGTAAAAATTCATTTTAATGTTATTGAATAAACTTCTGAGGTAATAGCTAAAAATAGATATATTATGTTTAACAATTTTGAAAATAAAACTATAGTTTTCAGTCTTCTATATTTTGCTCATAATTTAAAGTCATATAATCATATTTTCATAGACAATATATGATATTATTCATGGAATTCCTTTGACAAGTTTAGCCAAATTGTTTTAAGGAGAACAAAATAACTGGGTATTTTCAAAAGCACTTCTTTGGTTGGATACATTTTAAATAAACCACTTTTTTGACAGAATAATTACTTAATATCAGATTTCCTCTAAAAACTAATGATCAAGATCAAGACAAAATACGTCATGTTTACAAACTCATTTTTTTTATCTCTAAATGGTACGTTTTTTTCAATTTTTATATGTAATAGGGACCTGTCTAATAAATTTTGGGGGCATGTACATTTCATGATCTTGCTTTTTGATGTGTCCAATGATGCAAAATGAAGTAGTTCATGATGGGAAGGTATTCTGAATAATTTACTCTGCTACCTCATAGAAAAAAATGATCATTTTGATTAGCTGCTGAATTAGAAATGCTATTTAAACAAAACTTTCCCATGGTGTGTTTTCTCTCTGGTTGGTATGAATGAACAAGATAGACTATAAGCATCGGGCTGTTGAGATAGAATCCAGGCCTCACTCTGTCCATCCAGACGAATATGTGGTCCATTAATACAGGCTTCTATTCTTTGCCTTTTAGTTTCTGTTCTTTACTAATTTAAGGTGGAGTATCAAAGTAGTCTGTGAGCTTCTGAGCATTTGAGGTTGAAAGAACAAACTCACCAGAGGTACAGGACACAGAATTTATATTAATTTTTACAGAGTTGAGCCTAGACAGTTGTAATAATTTAATAACCCATTATACAGAATATTACTCCATTAAATATAGCAAAAATATGGTAAAAGAAAAGAAAATGGCCGATTTTCTTGCTTTTTTCAATTTCAGAAGTGAACTTGGTGACATGAATTCTTTGTATTAAGAGTAGTAAGGTTGCAACTACACTTAGGTGGTATAAGGGAGAGTTTAGCTCCAGGTATTGGTGAACATGTTATGCATTTTGGATATTTCTATAGTAATTATCATCTATTTCATCACTAACATACATTAGGTTGCATGAATACATATGTATATACAGGTACATATAAACTTATATGTATACACGTATATGTATAGATATATATAGACAACATAATGTATGTTAATTTTATGCATAAGAAGGAGCAAGAAAACATAAAACTCTACACTTGTATATTTGATGAACTGAATTTCTTTTTTCTTTTTCTAATGAAAGGAAATTATTTTCTTTTCTGATAAGATTAACTTTTTATCCTTTGAAACAACAACTTAGTTTTATCAAATGGCCCTTACTAATTATCAGGAAAAAGATTAAAAGTAAAATTTCTATATAATAAACTGTGCTTCTGATGGCTTTCTATTTTCAGAGCTTGATGTTTTAATACTAAACTACATTAAAACATACATTTGAAAAAATGTAAATAAGGAAGAAATTATGCAGAAAGCATTGTCAAATGTTATTTCCTTAAATTAATATATTCCTTTTTTCATTCATTAACACCTAATTCATAATTAATGACATACAATTTGATTTGGCTACAGAAATTTCTGGACTACCATTTTAGAAAGACACGAGTCAATTTCTCCTTTCATGGTACGGCAAATATGACAAGAAATGCTTCGTTTTCCAGTATAATATGCCCAGATAATCATATCTGTAAGACTACAGACAACTCAAAGGATCATCAACTCTTGAAGAAAAAAATCAATGAATTATCCATTTTTTTTTTGAGATGGGATGCTACCCAAGTTAAAACTGCATCTCAATATCTGTAATGGAAAACCATTTATTCCGTTGTTTTGCACTGTATTATCACTTAGGTTTGAGTGTATCTTACTAGAGATGCAATTAGAATAATTTTTTAGTACTTTAATTATCCTATTATTTTAATTATATCAGAACAAAATGTTTGAAGTATGGATATATTTCAGTTTGAAATTGTTATATCATACCTAACTGAAAAATAAAACAAGGAAATAACGGAATAATACACATCTTACATGTGTTCAAATATTTATATTCATACATATTCACACATACTGATAGGATTGGGAGAAGACTTTTATTTCTTCTTATGTCATAACACCAAGGCATGCTAAAAATAAATAGAATCAATTAAGTTTCAAAACTGCAGACATCTCTAAGAGTCTATTGTGTGTAGCACTGACTTAGCTGCTGACAATGATGTAAAAGATTAGGTCATATTGCTGTATTTGAACTTATTCTCAGACTTATGAATGTGTGTTTATGTGTATAAAAGTCACCAAAAAAAGGTAGACTAAAGGAAATATAATTTTATTTTGTTTTTAAAGGAGGGAAACGCATTCAATAATTGAAAAGCGGAAACCATGACAAATATGCAAGAGAATATAAGGAAAGACATACAGAAAAAAGCACAACATTTTGAGATGTATAGTAGAGTGGATTGGTATGAAAAGTAACTGGAAAAATGAAACAGAGGCAAATTATATATGTCTTTGAAAGCTAAAAATGTGAACTTTAGCAAGTGACAGTGAATTTCCATAGATTAGAGAGTTTTGCCATAATGAGAACTATATTTAATAATGATTATTTTAGTTCTTCAGAGTTTTACTGAATTGTTATATATGTGAGAATAGCTAAGTCATTCATATCCAACCATTTGGCAATAATGATGTTACTTTCTATATTGCACACTTCACTTTCCATCAACTCATATGATTTTCTAGGTTTTGTTTTTGTTTTTTGTTTTTTTTTCTGGTACTATCCTGCCTATTATGTCTTAAATTACAATAGAATTCTTCCAAAAACACATACCACAACTTGTTCTGCCATTCCGCAATTAATATGTATGCTCTTAATTTTCTAAATCTTCCCTGACAAAAGAGCTGCTATAAATATTTATGTACATACAAGTCCTTTTTCTTTTTTCTTTTTGGCTGTTTTGAGACCTAGACCTAATATTAATATTTTTAGATAAAAGGTTGTTCATGGTTTTACATCCCTTTGCACATAGTTTCAAATTGCTCTACAGAATATTTGAATCAGTTCACAATTTCATCAACAATGAATTAATGCCTCAGTTTTCCCACATCCTTTCCCATTTTGGTCACTTTTTTTCAATACTGGTAGCCAATCTAATAGTTATAACCTAGTATCTCTTAATTGTTTTAATTTTTAGTTCTCCAAACAGTAGTGAGTTAGAGTATTATTTTTCTGTGACTACAGATATCATCAATTGCTTCATTTGAAAACTGTTCATATCTTTTCATCATTTATTGATGGGTGAATGGCTCTTATTTTTATAAATTTTGCTTAGCTTTCTAAATTTTGAGACATGAGGCCTTTATCAGAGAAATTTGCTTCAAAGTATTTCACAGTTGCTACCCTGTCTTCTATCATGCCCTCCCCCCAATTCTTGTATCCTCTTCCTCTAGTCCTACTTTCCTGTAGGATAAGATGAATTTCCATAGTAAATGGAGTGTGTATGCTATTTGAGCCAATTATGATGAAAGTGAGTTTCACTCACTCTCCTTTTCCTTTCTGTCTTCTCTTTCAGTGTAAAACCTTTTTTCTTCTATCCTTTGTGGGAGATAGTTTACCCCATCTTACCCCTCTCTATCTCTCCCACTACATTCCTCTTATCCCTTAATTTTATTTTTAGATAATATCTCCTTGTTTTCAAGTCATACCTGTACTCTCTGTCTACTTTCACACACATACATATGTACATCCATATATATATATGTATATATTATATATACACATATACATATGTATTACATATATGTGTATATACACATATATACACATAGTCCTATATGTATGTGTGCATACACACATATCTACAGACACAGACATATTACTAACTACCTTATATTGAGGAAGGTCTTATGAAATACAAACATCGTTTTTCCAGGTAGTAATATAAGTAGTTGAATTTTAATAAGTCTCTTATGATTTCCCTTTCCTGTTTACCTATCCATGCTTCTCTTGAATCTTGTATTTGAAAGTCAAATTTTACATTCAGCTCTGGTCTTTTCATCAAGAATACTTGAAATTTCTTTATCTCATTAAATATCTATGTTTTCCCCTGAAGGATTATACTGAGCTTTGCTGATAGGTGATTCTTGGTTGTAATCCTAACTCCTTTGCCTTTGGATTACTATATTTCAAGACTTCTGATGCTTTAATGTAGAATCTGCTGAATGTTGTGTTATAGTGACTATGGCTCCAAGGTACTTGAAATGTTTCTTTCTTGCTGCTTGCAACTTGTTTTCCTTCTTCTGTGATCTCTGGAATTTGATTATAATACTCCTGGAAGTTTACATTTTAGGATGTCTTTCAGGAGGTGACTGGAGAGTTCCAGTTCTATTTTACCCTCTGCTTCTCAAACATCAGCAGCAGATTTCCTTGAGAATTTCTTGCAAGATGATGTCTTCTCTCTCTCGCTCGCTCTCACTCTCACTCTCATTCTCTCTTGCTCTCACTCTCGTACACTTTCTCTCCCATAACTTTCAGGTAGTCCAATAGTTTTAAAATTATCTTTACAGAATCTATTCTCCTGCTGAATTGTTTTTCCAAAGACATATTTCGCATTATATTCTTTTGATTTTGTTTGATTATTTCTTGATTTCTCATGAAGTCATTATTTTCCTTTGTTTCATTTTAATTTTTAAGAAATTATTTTCTTCATTGAGATTTTGGACATCGTTTTCCATTTGGACAGTTATCCTTTTTAAGGCGTTCTTCTCCTTATTGGCTTTTTGAACCTCTTTTACTATTACTCCTACTATGTTTTACTTTCTTCAGTATTTTTATGCACCTATTACCAAATTGTTGACTCAGTTTTCATGATTTTCTTGCATCATTCTCAATTTTCTTTCCGTTTTTTCTTTGCCTATGTTACTTGATTTTCAAAATCCTTTTTGATCTCTCTTGTAACCTGAGAACAATCCATAAGTTTTTTTTTTCCCCTTGGAGCTTTTAGATTTAGGAACTTGGACTTTGTTTTCTTCTTCTGAGTGTGAGTTTGATCTTCCTTCTCAACTTAACAACTTTTTACAATTGGAGGGTTGTGTTTTCTGTTCTTTGCACACTTTCACAGTCTATCATTTTATTTTACTCTTTTAAATTTAGGGCTCTGCTTACAGGATGGAGGACATACTGTTTGATGTCTTGGAGATTGTTTTCAGCTGTATTCCGAGATATTTCCAAGGTAGTATGATCTAAGAAGTGGTGTCTACTACTCGCAATGCATGTACTCTGGTCCCTAAGCAATCATAAGCATTCTCTTCCCTCCTAGAACTGCAAGAAGGGCCTCCCTCTTCCATTGTGGCAGCAAGCTGTATTGTGTTAACGGTTTTCCTTGCCCTGGAAATGGCACCCAGAATTGAGATCAGTGTCTGAGTAAAGCAACCGAATCCTTAGTGGAAGGATTTTAGGGAGATCTGAAGTAAGTGCCTGACTTTACCTGTTATAGTGATTTGCTTCTCCTTGGATGTTATTAAGAAATGGTGTCAAGCTCAAATAAAAATGGGAGCACTGAATGGTATGTACGGATTCCTGCAGTCTGCATATTGATTTTTAAAAAATACATATGAAGATGTATTGTTAATAACCTTATATTTTTATAATTTAAATATTTTGCAAATTAATTTTAATCTAATTTGAGCTGCATGTGAAAATGTTTGGGTCACATGTAGTCAGAATCTACATTTTAAATTAAAATGTTATCTCATAGGATATTTCAAACTATTTGAACCAGTGCAAATATTATTCTGTATGTGATATAGTTCTTTTTAAAGAAAAACAAAAGTGTTTATTCACTTCAGAACAGTTCACGTTACAAGCTACTCAAAGATCAGATTGGCTAAAGATAGAGAAGTTCATCAACAGAACTTTGACTACTTGGTTATTATTTATTTTTCCTCCATGATGATCAGTCAAACAGAAAAACAATATAAGATTTTCCGTTTCAGCATACATGTGAGAGAATATTATCAAAGGAGGTAGAAAATGGAAATGCTCTTTGTCTACAAACGCTTTAACTTTTGGTACTTGTGATATTTCTGTCCACTGATCCAAATGTTGATGTGCTTTTGGAGGAACTGAACTATGTGGATATAGACATTTGTGCTACTGAAGGAAATGATGAGTGAAAAAATTGTAGCTAAGTATAAATTTACCTTACAGTTAACCTTGGAAATGCAAATAAAGGAGCTAACAGAATCCATTATATCCCCCAATTAAAGTAAAAAAATTGTTGAGCAAGATGCTAGTTTTGTACGATTCACAGTGAGCACACATAAGTAGATCAGTATGATGAGATAGAATCTATTGCAGACAATAAAGTAGAAAAAAATTGTGAAGACATTGGACACACCTATGAAACAAAAACATACCAAAAAACCACTTAATAATATTTTACCTGATAATTGGAATACAAAAACATCTGAACGTCACTATGAAAAAAATGAAAAATTTCTAATAACATCACTTTTAAAGGAGGGGGAAGATAATTTATGATCAATAAGTCCAAAGAGAACTTATTTTGTTATCCATTTAAAACAGACTAGCATGAGAATATTTATGTGTATTACAAAATACAAGGCACTATCTAACTGACCTGAAATGAAAGTCCACAAACTTGAGAAACTAAATTAATGAAGCTCATCAATAGTAAATAAAATATAAGCATCCATGTACAATTATTTCTTTAGAAGATGCATCCAGTTCAATAATAAAAAGAGATCATGGAAATCTACAATTCATCACGGCCAAATATCTATCCTCCTTTTCGTAGATTGTTTTATACAATATTCTCTCAAAGCTTACCTCATTATGTTTTGTTTATTCTCATTCAGCGTTTCCAAGACTATGTACTTTGCATGTGCTTTAATTATTAATATCATGTAGTCTAATCATATGCATAGATGGTAAGGCCTCCCCAGAACAAATAAGACAAAAAGTAAATTGAAGAAGGATGATATGTAAATAAGACATAGAGCAATTTTCCAGTATTTCCATTCTCATATGTTAGCATTTGTGATAAGATTAAAAGTACCACATTTGAACTACCCTATTCCTCCATGAACAATGTGATGAAGCA
>CM052678.1:53217990-53248414 GCA_028533205.1 Lagorchestes hirsutus
TGTGATAAGATTAAAAGTACCACATTTGAACTACCCTATTCCTCCATGAACAATGTGATGAAGCAACAATGACATGAGATAAAATCAATAACAGCAACTTGATAGCTATATAAATATAAAAGCAATTCATATTGTGGGTAACATGATCTAAAAGCAAACATATATTTATATATATATATATATATATATATATATATATATATACATATATATATATATATATATATATATATATATATACATATGATCACATACGTGGTTTATTTTCTTTCTTTTTGAGGCAATCTGGGTTTAGTGAATTACCCAAGATCCTGCAGCTAATAAGTGTTGGAGGACGGCTGTGATCTCATATCCTGCTGACTCCAAGACTGGTGTTGTATTTACCACACCACCTGTCTGCCTCATATGTGTGTGTGATTTGGAAAGCATTTAATATCTGCAATATGTTGAGCTCTATGGGGAAAAACACCAAAGGAAAATTTGAAGTGGTCTCAAGCCTAGAAAGAACGTATTGAAGGGTCTGAAAAGGAGTTTAAGAATTCATGTTTCGTTATTCTCTTAAGGCTCTTTCACTTCTTTTCCCCACTTTTCTGCTACATTTCTTATGTGATTTTTAAACAGCAAAACTATAGTAGTGGGGAACCTCAACTTCCCCCTCTCTGGACTTGATAAATCTAACCTCAAAACAAATACAAAGGAATTTACTTTTTCTCAGTGGTACATGGCACATATACAAAAATTAACCACGTAGTAGGCCATAAAAATCTCACAATCCAGTGCAGAGAGTTAGAGACAGTCAATGCATCCTTCTCAGATCATTATGTAATAATAATTATAGGTAATAAAAAGCCATGGAATAATACACCAAAAATTAATTGGAAACTAAGCAATCTAATGCTAAAGAATGATTGGGTTAAACAACAAATCATAGAAACAATCAACAACTTCATTTCAGAGAATGTCAATAATGAGACAACCTTCCAAATCTTAATTGATATTGTAAAAGCAGTTCTTAGAGGAAGTTTTATGTATCTTTGAATGTCTATATGAATAAAATAGTGAAAGAGAAGATCAATGACTTGGGCATGCAGCTAAAAAAGCTAGAAAGAAAACAAATTGAAAATCCCCAAGTAAATCCCAAATTAGAAATACTGAAAAAATAGTAGGAGAGATTAATAAAATTTAAATTAAGATAACTATTGAGTTAATAAATAAAATTAAGGGTTGGTTTTATGCAAAAAAATAAAATTGATAAACATTTGGTCAATTTGACAAAAAGAAAGAAAGAAGAAAAACAAATTGCCAACATCAAAAATGAAAAAAGTGAACTAACTTCCAATTAGGAGGATATTAAAATAATAATTAGAAATTACTTTGAGTAACAATATGCCCACAAATTCCATAATTTAAATGACATTGATGGTTATTTTAAGAAATATAAATTGCGCAGATTAACGGAAGAGGAAGTTGAACACTTAAATGACTCCATCTCAGAAAAAAAAAATGAACAAGCCATCAACGTACTCCCTAGGAAAAAATCTTCAAGACCGAATGTATTTACAAGTGAATTCTGTCAACCATTTAAAGAACAGTTAATTCCAATACTATGTAAACTATTTGAGAAAATTACTGAAGAAGGATCCCTACCAAATTCTTTTTATGATACAAATATGGTTCTGATAACTAAACCCAGAAGAGCCAAAACAGAGAGAGAAAATTATAGACAAATTTTTCTAATGAATATAGATGCAAAAGTTTTAAGTAAGATATTAGTGAAAAGAATATAGCAAATTATCACGAGAGTATTAGGTTAGGATCAGGTAGGATTTATACCAGAAATTCAGGGCTGGTTCAATATTAAGAAAACTATTGCCATTATTGATCATATCAACAACAAAACTAACAGAAAGCACATGATTATCTCAACAGATGCAGAAAAAAGTTTTTGACAAAATGTAACACCCATTCCTATTGAAAACACTGAAAAGTACAGGAATAAATGTAACTGTCCATAAAATAATAAGCAATATTCACCTAAAGCCATTAGAAAGCAATGGGGATAAGGGAGATGCACTTCCAAATAGATCATGATAGAAACTAGGATGGCCATTATGACCTGTCTTATTCAATATGTTACTAGAAATACTACCTGTAGCAATAAGAGAAGAAAAAACATTGAAACAATTAGAATACACAAAGAAGAATGATTCTTATAACTCTTTTCAGATGATAAAATGATATACTTTGAAAATCCCAGAGAATCATGTAAAAAACTGAAATTAAAAAAATGAAATATTGAACAACTTTGGCAAAGTTGCAGGTTACAAAATAAACCCACATAAATCATTTGCATTTCTATATATTTCTAACAAAGCCCAACACTAAGAGAGAGAAAGACAAATTCCCTTACAGTTACAGTAGACACTACAAAACATCTGCCAATACAAACCCAGGGAGTACGGGAAAACAATTACAAAACGCTTTTTGCACAAATATATTCAGATCTAAGTAAATGGAAAAACATCAATTCTTCGTGAGTAGACTGAGCTAATAATAAATATGGCAATTCTATCTAAGTTAATTTATTTATTCAGTGTCATACCAATCAAACTACCAGGAAATTATTTTACAGAGCTAGAAAAATAATATAAAAATTGATCTGGAAGGGCAGAAGGTGCAGAATATCAAGGGAAGAATGAAAAATAATGCTATGGAAGGTGGCCTAGCCATACCACATTTCAAATTGTATTATAAAGCAGCAATCATCAAGACCACTTTGTACCAGCTGAGAAAAAGAGGGGTAGACCAGTGGAATAACTAAGACACAACAGTCGATGAATATAGCAATCTACTGTTTGATAAATCCAAGACCCCAAGGATCCCAAGTTCTGGTATAAGTACTCACTGTTTGACAAAAACTGCTAGGAAAACTGGATTACAGTGTGGCAGAAAATGGGCATAGAACATTGCCTGACACCATACACAAGAAAAAACTTCAAATGGATATACGATCTAGGTAAAAATATTGATACTATAAACAAATTATGGGAGTAAGGAATTGTGCAATTCTCAGATTTATGGAGAATGAAGAGACTTATGACCAAAAAGGAAAATACAACATTATGAAGTGCAAAATGGATAATTGTGATGACATTAAATTGAAAAGCTTTTGCACAGAGAAACACAAAGCAACCAAGATTAGGAAGGAAGCAGAAAACTGAGAGAGAATTTTTGCAGCTCGTGTCTGTGATAAAGCATCATTTCTAAAACATGTAGAGAAGTGAGTCAAATATACAAGAATACAAGTCATTCCTCAATTGATAAATGGTCGAAGGATATGAACAGGGAGTTTTCAGAGGAAGAAATAAAAGCTGTCTATAATCATTTGAAAAATGCTATAAATCACTGTTGATTAAAGAGATGCAAGTAAAAGCAACTCTGAGGTACCACATCACATCTATCAGATTGGCTAACACGACAAAACAGGAAGATGATAAATGTTCGATAAGATGTGGGAGAGTTGGAACACTGCTTCATTGTTGGTGGAGCTGTGAGCTGATACAACCATTCTGGAGAGCAATTTGGAACTATGCCAAAAGGGCTGCAAAAATGTGCATACCCTTTGACCCAGAAATACTGCTTCTGGGAGTGTATCTCAAGAGATCATCGAAATGGGAAAGGGTCTCACATGTTCAAAAATATTTATATTAACTCCCTTTGTGGTAGTCAAAAACTGTAAGTCAAGAGAATACCCATCAATTATGGTATGACCGAACAAGTTGTGGTATATGAATGTAATAGAATACTCTTGTGCTATGAGGAAGGATGAACAGGAAGACTTCAGAGAAGCCTGAAAAGATTCGTATGAACTGATGCTGAGTGAATGGAGCAGAATCAAGAGAACTTTGTACACAGTGCAACTGCAGTGTGAGTGGTAGACATAGTACTTCATTATAATGTATAAACTTTAAAAATTTCCAAAAGATTTGAGGCAAAAAGCCTTCCATATCTAGAGAAAGAACTATGGACTTGCATCACAGATAGAAGCAGACTACTTTCTTTTGTATTATATTTTGGGGTTTTTTTTTTTTGTATTTTTTCCTGTTTATTGTAATTCTTCTACCCTACATACATTTAATAGGAATGTACATGTAGAACCTATATAAGATTGGACACAATCTCAGGGAGGGAGAGGGGAGGGAGGAGTAAATAAGGTGGAGGGAGGGGAAAAATATGAGATTTGTGGAAGTGATTGTAGAACGCTGAATACAAATAAAATAATTCAATTTAAAAAAATAAGCAAAAGCACACAAAAACAATCAAACAAAAAAACACAGGAAAAATAGAAAGTCATATGCAGAATTACACAGTACTTGACAGCTACAACATTAAAGGACTGGAGGTAATGGAACAAAATGTTAAGGAAGGCAAAAGAACTAGAACTACAAAACATAACCTTTCACCCAGGAAAATTAAGCACATTACATCAGGATTAAAACAATGAACTTTCAACAAAATATAGGTATTTCAAGTTTTCATAAAGATAAGATCAAAATTAAACCAAACATTTGACCTCTAATATTAAAACCCAAGAGAAGGATAAAGAGGTAAAAAGGAAAAGGAAACAAAATACATTCAAAAGATCTAAACTTCTTGCATCCCTACTGAGAAAAAATAATCCTTGTAGATCTTGAGCAGCGTATAATTAATAGTGTTAAAGAAAGGGGTGGGATGGGGACTAACAGAAAGGAGGGCAGATCAGGAGAAGTGGTGAACAGAAGCAAAACACTGATGTGCGGGTAAAGGGTGTAAGAGAAGAGATGACAAAGGTGGACAAATAAGACGGAGGAAAATACACAGTCATCTTAACTCTGAGTGTCAATGGAATAAATTCTCCCACAAAATGGAATCAGCAGAGTGGATTAAAAACCAGAATCCTACAATATGTCTTTTAGAAGAAATTGTCTTGAAATGGAGAGATACACACAGAGCAAACGTAAGTGACTGGGGCAGAAACTATTTTGCTTTAGCTGAAATAACAATAATATTACACAGGGATAACAATCATGATCTCAGAAAGAGTTAAGGAAAAATAGATCTAATTAAAAGAGATAGGGGGGAGGAGCCAAGATGGCAAAGTAGAAAGATACACAGACACTTTACTCTTACCCCACAGCCCATAAAACACCTGCAAAGAGGAACTCTCAGCAAATTCTAGAGCAGCAGAAACCACAGAACAAAGCAGGGGAGGAGATTTCTGTTCCAGAGACACATGAAAAACTGATGGGAAAGGTCTGTCATGCACCAGATGCTGAGAAGAGCCCAGCCCTGCCTTGGCCACACAGCAACAAGAGGAGCAGATCTGAGCAGTCTTCAGGGATGGAATCTCCAGCAGCAGCATAGGTCCCTCAACCTACAGGCACCAAAAGTCAGTGAAAGGGTCTTTGTGGCTCTCCGAGAGGGGAGCAGGTGTCCCCATGACTCAGGACCCCTCAGGAGGCAGCAGCAGAGGCAGCAGCAGACAGGGGCTCCCAAAGCAGGCAGGAACCCATATCCATTTTTGAAGGTCTCCTAAATCCCCGAGGGAACTGAAACTGGTGTGGTGGCCCTGCCACCTCCTGAGCAGCTGAACTTAATCTCACACTGAATAGCAACCCAATCCCTGGCAAAAGCCCCTGAGGCTTGGGAGCAGCATTTGAATCTCAGCTCCCAAGCACTGGCTAGGCAGAACTGGAGATGAGGTGGTTGTGGAGAGGAAATGCAGAAGTCAGGTAACTAGCTGAGAAAATGCCCAAAAAAGGGGGAAAAAATAAGATCATAGAAGGTTACTTACTTGGGGAACAGGTCTCCCCACATCCTTTCAGATGAGGAAGAACAAGGTATACTGTCAGAGGAAGTCAAGTTCCCTGCCTCCAAAGGGGACTTAAACTTGGCTCAGGCAACAGAAGACCTTAAAAAACAAGTTAGCAGCTTACTAAAGGGAAACCAAAAAAATGCTGAGGAAAATAACAGCTTTAAAAAGAGGTTAACTCAATTGTAAAAAGAGGTCCAAAAAGCCAATGAAGAGAAAGAAGTTTAAAAAAGCAGAATTAGCCAAATGCAGGAGAAGGTTCAAAAGTTCACTGAACAAAATAATTCTTTGAAAGAGAGAATTGAGTCCAGGGAAACGAATGACTATGAGTTAAACCAAGAAGTTAGTAAACAAAACCAAAAATTTGAAAAAAAAATAGATGAGGTGAAAGAACTCATTGGAAAAACAACTGGCCTGAAAGACAGATCCAGGAGAAATACTTTAAAAACCATTGGACTACCTGAAATCCATGATCAAAAAAAAAAAAGCCTAGACATTATCTTCCATGAAATTATCAAGGAAAACTGATCTCATGTTATAGAATCAGAGGGCAAAATGGATATTGAAAGAATTCATCGTTCACCTCCTGAGAGAAACCCGAACAGAGAAACTCCTAAAGGAATATTGTGGTCAAATTTCAGATTTCCAAGATCAAGGAGAAAATATCGCAAGCAGCTAGAAGGAAATATTTGAGTACTGTGGAAATACAATCAGGGTAATACAGGATCTGGCAGCTTCAACATTAAGGGATCGAAGCACTTGGAGTGGGATATTTCAGAAGTGAAAGGAGCTGGGATTGAAGCCAACAATCACCTACTAAGCAAATCTGAATATAATACTTCAAGGGAAAAAATGATCATTCGTTGATATAGTCGAATTTCAAGATTTTATGTTGAGGAAAAGACCAGATTTAAAAATTTGATTTCCCAAGACAAGAATCAAGAGAAGCATGAAAAGGTAAACAGAAAAGAAAATTCATAAAAGACTCTAAAGCTGAACTGTTTACATTACTACATGGAAAGAAATATTTTTAACTCCCGAATCTTTTCTCAGTGTTTGGGTGGGTGGAGAGATTGTACATAAATACACACACACACACACACACACGCACACAGATAGACAAAGAGTACAGTGTGTGTTATATCAGAAGAGATGGTATCCACATACACACAAAAAAAAATAAAATAAAATAAAAATTAAGGGGTGAAGGAGGAAATTTCTGGGAAGAGAAAGGGGGTAACAGAATGGGGCAGGCTGCAACTCATAAAAGATCTAAGAAAAATCTTGTTCAATGGAGGAGATAAGGGAGAAGGGGAAGGGGGGGGGAATAAAGCTACTCTCCCCACCTGTGGCTGAAGGAGGGAATAACATGCTCACTAAATTTGATATGAAAATTTATATACACCACAGGAAAGTAGGAGAGGAGACGACAAGTGGAGCAAGGGGAATGTTAGAAAGGAGGGCAAATGGGAGAAGTGAGTCAGTGGAAATAAACACTTTTGAGAAGGGACAAGGTCAATTGTAGGGAGGGAAAATAAGGGGAGATAGGGTTGGTCAGAGGGCAATATAATTAGCATTACACAACATGATTACTATGGAAGTCTTTTGCAAAACAACACATATTTAGTCTGTATTGAATTGCTTCCCTTCTCAGTGGGGCTGGGGAGGGAAATGGCGAGGGAGAGAAGTTGGAATTCAAAGTATTAGAAACGAATGTTGAGAATTTTTATTGCACATAATAGGGAAATAAGAACTACAGGGATAGGGGTATAGAAGTTCATCTTGCCCTGCAAGAAAAGAGAGAAGATGGGGATAGGAGAGGGGTGGGGTGTGAGGGAGGAGAGGGTACATTGAGGGAAGGAGTAATCGGAATGCAAGGTATTAGAAAGTGGGAGAAGGGGGGTGATGGGGAGAAAAATTATACTTGTTACAAAGTGAGGTAAAAGCCATTAGTATTAAAACAACAGACTGAATTAATTATTGAGAATAAATCAATGACATCTTTAGTTTGGAGGAAACAATTTCAGTCTACATTTCTTAGAGGATGATAACCTCGGGTAAAATTTGGCATTGATGGAAAAGTCAGGGTTTTAATAGCAAATTTGATTTTATGATTGACATTTAATCAGGAACTAGAACATGTATAGAAAGGCATGTAATCCACTTAACTCTTATCTCAAAAGATGCTCCTTAGCCAAAGTGAAACTATAATCATCTTTGAAACCTGGTTATTGGAACTTGCCATTTTTAGATGCTATGGGACTATTAGTGACTGTTCATCTGAGTCTAACTCCAGGTATGGGTAGAAAGAAATGCAATCTGAGCCTCCAATCCATGATGCCAGTAAGCTGATGAGATGCTGGTATGAACTGCATAAAGTGATCTCAAGGGAAGGGTGGGAGAGTGGCTGTTCAGCATGGGCTGAGGTGGGATTCTCCTTACTCAATTTCCCCACAGATACCTGGCAGACTTTAAGCCTGACTAAATGCAAGTGGATAATCTAATCCTGCCTGGGGTTGACATGAAGTTGGGGAGATATTGTATCCCTTCAATGTCCTTACTATTGGTGGCAATTTCCTATAGTCAAAATGTTTGTGAGCTTAATACCAGATCTATTCAATTATAGATTATGGGTAGGGGAACATCCAAAGTTGTCCAAAATTAAACTATTAGGCAGAGGACTTTAAAACAACAACATTAAGTTAGGGTCCTTTATTTCTTAGTAATACTGTGGAGACAATTAGGTCAAGAGCTTATGAAGTTAGCAACTTAAATATTATCTGTGTCTCAGTTGGTTAATGTTTAAAAAAAATCTTTTGTGGTCCATATGGTAAATGTTTTAAAAAGATGTATCACTTGACCAAAAGTTTGAATTGCTTTATCTGTTATGAACTGTATTTAAAATAAAAAAATAAAAAAAATAAAAGAGATAAGGAAGGAAACCATATTTTGCTAAAAAGTTATCATAGAGAACAAAGCAAAATCAGTACTAAACATATTAAGTGAGTTAAAGTTAAGTGAGATGAATGAAGAGATAGCATCATTATACTAGCAGGGGAACTCAACTATCCCCTCTAAGAACTTAATAAATCCAATCATAAAGTAAACAAGGAAGTAACTAAAGAGATAAATAGAATCTTTGAGACCTTAGATATGACAGTCCTTTGGAGAAAACCGAATGGTAGTAGAAACGTGTATCTTTTTTTCTCAGTAGCAAGTGGCTCCTACACAAAACTTTACCATGTAATAGGGCATAAAACCTTCACAGTCAAATGTAAAACAAGGAAAACAGTGAATGCATTTTTTCAGATAATAATGCAACTAAAACTATAATCAAAAATGGACCACAAGAATCTAGATTAAAAATTAGATAAAGATAGATGAAAAATTAATTGGGACCTAAGTTATCTAATCCCAAAGAATAAGTGGGTGAAGGAACAAACCATAGAAACAATCACCAGTTTCATTAAGAAAATGACAATAAGACTCCATACCAAAACTCATGGAACACAACCAAATCAGTAGTTAAGGGACAATTTATTTCTCTATTTTTCTTATATCATCTAAATGGGAGAAAATAATGAATTGAGCATGCAACTAAAAAAAACAGAAAAAGAACATATTAAAAATCTTCACTTGAGCAACTAATTAGAAATCCTAAAAATCAAAGATGAAAATAAGATTGAAAATTATATATGCATATATATGTATATGTATGTGTGTATATATACACGCATGTGCATATATGTTTATATGTGTGTATATATATGTGTGTGTTTGTGTGTGTATTGAGATAGAGAGAGAGGTAATAAATCATGGACCTGGTTTTACATTAAGGTAGATAATGCATTGGTTAATTTGATTTTAAAAAAAAAGAAAAAGAAAATCAAATATCCAGTATTAAAAATGGAATGTATGAAATCACCACCAATGAAGAATTGATTAAAGGAATCGTCATGAAGTATTTTATCCAATTATATGCCAATAAATCTGACAATCTGATTGAAATGGTTGAATATTTACAAAAAACTTAAATTACATAGACTAACAGATCAGGAAATAGAACTCTTTAATAAACCTATCTATACTATCTAATCTATTTGGGAAAATGTGCAAAAAATGAGTAATACTAAGCCCCTTTTATGACATAAACATGATGTTGATACCTAAAACAGGAGGAGCTAAACCTGAGAAAGAGACCAATTTATCTAGTAAATATTAGTGCAACAATTTTGAACAAAATACTACTGAAGCAATTACCACAATATATCACAAGTGTATTACGTACTCTGACTAGGAAGGAAACATACCAGGAGTCCAGGGCCAGTTCATATGATACAACTAGTATATAGATAACTGTCAATATAATTGACCACTTCATTAGCAAAACAAAAAGAAATCATATGATTATCTTAAAAGATACTGAAAAGTATTTTGGCATACCCATTTCTATTACAATTACCAGAGAGTATTGCAATAAAGGAACCATTCCTTGGAATAATAAACAATAACTATGAAAAACCATCAGCAAGCATTATCTATAATGGAAAAAAGCTCAAAGCCATCCTAATAAGATCAGGAGTGAAGCAAGGCTGCCTTATATCTTCAGAATTATTCAATATAGTATTAGAAATGTTAGCTACAGCAATGAGCAGAAAAAGAAATTGAAGGAATTAGAATGGGCAGTGAGGAAATAAATCTACCTGTCTTTGAAGATAATTATGATGGTAAACTTAGAGAACCCTAAAGTATTAACTAAAAACTACTTGAAATAATAAATAACTTTAGTAAAGTTACAACATATAAGCTAAATCCACACAAATCATCAACACTGAAAGCCCAACAGCAAGAAATAGAGGAATTCCATTTAAAATATGTGTGAATAATATAAAATACTTAGAATTCTACCTCACAAGACAAACCCCAGAACTATATGAATACAATTACAAACAGTTTTCACACAAATAGAGTCAGATTTAAACAGCTGGTAAAATAGCAATTGTTCAAAGGTAGGACAAGTTAAAATTATAAAATTGATTAATCTATCTAAACAAATTTATCCATTCAGTGCCATACCCATCAAGCTACCAACAAAATTTATAGACCTAGAAAAATAGCAATGAATTCCATCTAGAAAAAGAAGAGGTCAAGATTATAAAGGAAATAACTGAAAAAAAAATTACAAAGGAAGGTGGTGCAGCAATACTGAATCTGATACCATATTGGAAAGTATTAATCATTAAAATGATTGGGCACTGGCTAAAAAGTAGAGTGGTGAATCAGTGGAATAGATTAGGAACGGAAGACAGTAGTAAATAATCATAGTAACCTAGTATTTGATAAACTCAAACACTCCAGGTTTGGGGATAAGAAATCACTATTTGACAAAAATTGCTGAGAAAACGGGAAAATAGAACAAAGGAAGAATAAACCAACAGCTCACACCATAGGTCAAGATCAAAATGGGTGCATGATTTGGAAATAAAATATGACCCCATAACCAAAATAGAAGGACAAGGAATAATCTACCTGTCAAATCTATGTGTAGGAGAATTCATGACCAAACAAAAGAGAGCATTACAAAATATAAAATAGATAATTTTGATTGCATCAAATTAGAGGCTTTTGTACAAACACAAACAATGCAACCAAGATTAGAAAGAAAGCAGGAAGTTGGGATAGAATTTTTACAGCAGGTGTCTCTCATAAAGGCCTCATTTCTCAGATACATAGAGAAACGAGTTAAATTTATAAGAATATAAGGCATTCTCAAGTTGTTAAATGGTCAAGGGATATGAACAGGCAGCTTTCAGATGAAGAAATCAAAATAATCTATAGGCATATGAAGAAGTGCTCTAAATCACTTTTGATTAGAGAAATACAAATTAAAACAACTTTGAGGTACCACCTCAGAGATTGGCTATCAGGTTGGCTAATATGTCAAAAAAAGGAAAATGATAAATGTTGAAGAGGATGTCGGGAAATTTGGACACTGATGAACTGTTGGTAGAGTTGTGAACTTATCCAACCATTCTGGAGAGCAATTTTGAACAATGCCCAAATGCAAGCAAACTGTGCATACCCTTTGATCTAGCAATATGACTACTACGTTTGAATTCAAAAGAGAAAAAAAAATGGTGAAAGGGTATATACGTGTAAAAATATTTATAGCAACACTTTTTGTCATACAAAATATTGGAAATAGAAGGGATATATATCAATTGGGGTATGGCTGAAAAAGTGATGATACATGAATGTAATGGAATGCAATTGTACTGTAGGAAATGAATAAGTAGATTTCACAAAATCCTGCGAAGGACTGTAGGGACTGATGCAAAGTGTAATGAACCAAACCAGGAGAACTCTGTACACAGTAACAGCAACATCATGTGACAATGAGCTCTCCTCATCACAGAACGATCCAAGACTATTGTGATGGACTCACAAAGAAAAATGCTACCCATCTCCAGATAAAGAACTGAGGGACTCTACAGATTGAAACTATTTTTCACTTACATTTTTCTTTTTTTAAAGTCTGCTTCTTCTTTCACAATTGTGACTAACACCGAAATATATTTGTTACATGATAGCACAAGTATAAACTATATCAAGTTTTCTGCCATTTTCAGAAGAGGGGAGGAGAGAGAGGGAGAAAATTTGGAACTCTAAATCTTGTAAAACTGAATGCTAAAATTTTTCTTGACATGTAACTGGATGAAAAAATACTATTAAACCTTAGAAAATTAACAAAGTAAAAGCAAGAAAACATATAATGATCAGCCTTTTGCATTCCAGAATGCTCCTGACCATTTATTTAACATGCTGGCATTATTAATAAAGTGATACAATTATCCAGAAATTTTGTCTTTCAAAAGTTTTAGATGTCACAGTCTTGTTGACCATGAATAGACTACAGCTTTAGAACTTAGATTTTTAACCAAAACCTCTCTTTAATCCCGTGTAGCTAATTTCTTTACATTAGTTCTCTGGCTGTAATCTGACCCTTCCTTTTAGCAGTAATTAAATTTTTTCTGGGTAAGTTTCTATGTTCTGTGTCTGATTTCAATACTATAGACCTCTAATTTTCACTCACTAACAGAGGGTCCTCTCAAAACAGACTAATGGGACTGATTCTGCATGTAAATAAATCTGCAGAAGAGTGCTTTGAAAAGAAGTCCTGGCTAAAGAAAAAAAATGACTAGTATGAAAATGTGTTTAACAAGAATGTATGTGTAGAACCCATATAAGATAACATGTCGTCTCAGGGAGGGAGGGGAGAGTGAAGAAGAGAAAATGTAAGAGTTATGGAAATGAGTGTCAAAAATTGAAAACAAATAAATTAATTAAAAAAAAACAACAAAAGAAGTCCTATTTTTGTGCTTCAGGTGATCAGACAGAGACGTGAGGTATGGCCTGAGAAATTTCCTGGGCCATTTTGTAATCATAGTGTGGTCATTTCTGTCCTCATTAATTTTAAAGATTCAATAAACTAGTATGGTCCAAAATTTCTTGCGGATGGTTTCATTAAGAACCCTGATTTTATAGAACTCAGTAAAACTCATGAAAGCTGTGAGAGTCAACAACTCTTCTAAAAACTTAGAGCATTTTTTCATGTGACTATAGCCAGTTTTAATTTCTTCCTCTGAAAACTACCCGTTCATATCATTTGACCATTTACGAATTGGGGAATGATTTGTATTCTTGTACATTTGACTCAGTTCTCTCTATATTTTGGAAATGAGTTTATTTCTAAAATATAGTGAGAGCTGAGTTAAATTTCTAAGAATACAAGTCATTTCCAATTTGATAAATGGTAAAAGAATATGACCAGGAAGTTTTCAAAGGAAGAATTAAAACTATCTATAGTCACATAAAATTATATAAATCATTATTGATCAGAGAGATACAAGTCAGCATAGCTTTGAGGTACCACATCACACCTATCAATTTGGCTAACATGACAAAATAAGAAAATGATAAATCCTGAAGAAGATATGGGGATATTGGGATGCTAAAGCATTGTTGGGGGAGTTGAGAACTGACTCAACCACACTGCAGAGCAATTTGGAACTATGCCCCAAGGATTATCAAATGGTCCATACCCTTTGACCCATTTCTTCTATGTCTGTATCCCAAAGAGATCATAAAAATGGGAAAAGCATCCACATGTATAAAAATATTTATATCAGCTCTTTCTATGGTAGCAAAGAATTGGAAATTGAAGGCATGCCCATTATTTGGGAGAATATCTGGACAAGTTGTGGTATATGAATGTAATTGAATATTATTGTGCTATATGAATTGATGAGCAGTCGGACTTCAGAATAACATGGAAAGATTTATATGATCTGATGCTCAGGGAGGGGAGCAGAACCAGGAGAACACTGCACATAGTAGCAGCCACATTGTGCAATGATTGTCTTTCATAGACTTATCTCTTAACAACAGAGGGATCTAAGACAACTTTAAAGGCTCATGGTGGAAAATGCTGTTTACATCCAGAAAAAGATCTATGGAGTTTGAAAGCAGACCAAAGCAAATTATTTGATCTCTTCCTCTCTGTCTCTCTCTGTCTCTCTGTCTCTGTCTCTGTCTCTGTCTCTGTCTGTCTGTCTCTCTCTGTTTTTTTTTGTTTCTTCTTTCTCATATTTTAACTCATTCATTCTAATGCTTCTTTACAATATGACTAATGTGAAAATAGGCTTAATATGAATATAAAGGTAGAGGCTATATCAAATTACAGGCCGTCTTAGAGTTGTGGGGAGGGGAGAGATGGGGAGAAAACTTATAACTCAAAATTTTATGGAAGTGAATGTGGAAAACTAAAAATTAATTAATTAGTAAAAAAGAAAATTATTTTTCAGGAAGATTATGTACGTAAAATATCTTTCATGTACATGTATAAGTAAAAAACATTTGTGTAATTTTTAGAAAACCTTATCAGTTTTGTATGTAAATCAGTTTATTGCAATAATTTGATGACATGAAAGCAGCTGTGTCCAGAGCTGTTTTGATTAGTGAGACTGTTGTTTGTAAAGCAAACTTTTTCGGTATCCTAAACATTCTTTTTTGGAATTTCATTCTGAGGTTTGTTGTGTCCTTGAACTGACATTTCCTATGGCCATTTTTATTCATTGTTGGCAAATGTATGTAATCATGACTGGTGTTCAGAATCAGTGCAATTAAACAGATCTTTTAGTTTTATGCAGGGCTCTACCTGAGTTATTATAGTGAGATGTGGGTACAAGATTAGAGCTGGTTTGCCTGGAGTTTTAGTCCTTTCTATTTACCAAACAAATAGCTAAATGTTTAACCTTTACACCAGTAACTAGTTCTGCATTCCTGTGTAAGTTAAGATCCTTTAATTTCTCATAATGATATAGGGATAATTAGGGAAATGATGCAAAGACTTGAGAAATCAGGTTATAATTCTGTTATTTAATGAGGTTAATGTCATAATTGTCTTGGTTTTGCATTAATGAAAAGAATAGCAACAAAATTAGTTATTTCGACAGAAGAATGGATTTTGGTCTATCTTATAAATGCCTTAAAAAGACATGTGCTTTTATTAGGGGTTATTTATTTGAATATGGCTAGAAGCTGAAAATGTTTTATTATAACCTACTTGATACGTACTGTTTTGAAACTGATTATAGAGTACACTTATATACACCATCCTGAAACATTCCGTTAAAATTGAATTGTCTGGCAACATTTTCATGAATTCATTTATGTAATAAAGTTCATCTCATAAAAAGTGTTCTATTATTAATTCTTTAGGAGAATCGCATCCTTTTAATGAAGGAATGAATAATGCCAAATATAAAAATTCATTTCCAATTTTTTATTTGTATCTGAGTTTCTTCTATAAATCAAAGTGAAACTTGACTAAATTAAAATATAAAGTCTTGTTTAAAAGATTTCAAATTTGATTTTCTACTAATAAAGGTATGTGATTTGAGTTACTTTTCATTATTTGACCTGGATATTGGCAAAGTGAAATTTGTTAAAAGAAATTTTATAGGAGTTTTTACATTTTTTAGCAGAGAAGAGAATCTCTGTAAGTTACCTGAATCAGAAAAGAATTTCTCTTAGACCAACTCCAAAAGACAAGTCTGCATGAGATGTTACCAGAAGGAAAGAATGCTATATAGGATGAGACTCATTAAATACACAATTCTCTTACTGTTTGCATTTTCCCTTTGTGCCTTTTATCTGTAAGGTCTATTTGTCAAATGGGGTTGCCTCCTTTGATTTTGTCAAAGAGCTCATTAATCTTTTCCTTTTAGTCCCGAAGACAGAAGCCCTTAGTGAAGTGTTTGTCAAATCAGTTAGTGATTCATTGATGACACTATGTGTCTCAAGAGAATCAAATGAGGGAAGGAGAGAAATTATTGTGACTTTCTCATATTTGTAGTCAATTCTTAAATTTTGGGAGGCCCCAACTCTTTTCTATTGTCTCTTTCCTTTTCTAATCTCTCCAGGACAGGGCATGTGGAAGACAGAATTAGCATTCTTCTCATTCTGGATGTTGCTCCTCCACTGAACTAGCTCAGGTTTAGTTGGAGAATATAGAGTCTTTATTTAGATTTCCCAAAGTTGTTGGTGTTCTGAGTATAAGGATATCTCTCTGTCCAGGAATTAAATGGTGTCACTTTTAACCCCTCATTTTAGGGATTGTAAAGTCTACCTCTCATTAATTGTTAACCACTCAGATTTGATTGCCACTCTCAAGACCATTCCTCTTCCAAGGGCCACAAAAGATGAGATCCTATCCACCATGATTACATTTGTATTCCAGAATTCCACTGGCCATTTTTTAAAAGACTAGCATTATTAATAAAAATGATTCAATTACAGAGAAAATAAAGACATATAAGTTCTCTAACTTGTCTTCTGATATTTTCTTGTAAGAGATTGCCACATTTCTTTTTGATTCTCATCTTATGTTGCTCTGAATAACATTCTCATTCTTTTTCAAAAATTTCTTCTAATTTTCTTTTGATTTCATTTTGTTCAATATTTTATTGATTTTCTGCTCTCTTAATTTTAGTAAGAATAGATAAGGATTAATAAATTTTGTTAGTCTTTTCTACTAAACTTTTCTGCCCTGTTTTCTTCCCAGCATGGCAAAGAACTTTTTAGTGCTGGTGCTACAGAGAAGTATGCTAGTGGAGCTGGTTGTTTGTTGGGGACCCCAGTATATATTTTCTCTTGGAGAGCTGCCACAGCACTGGAAATAGGGAACAAGGAAAAAGTTGTTTGGTCGTTGTGTTATGAATATTTGGTCTTTGTGTCTGCTACTGCAAACTCATTGTTAGTAGTGTGGGAGGTGAGCAGAGTGAGATCAGTGTCAATGAGCATCAGCTTATGGGTTTTATTTTGTTTTTATCTCCTTTTAGATCATGGAGACATCTGAAGTTGCTGAATATTTGATGCATAACTCCTGTTTCAGAAATCTGTGAGAGGTCATGGTGGTCAGAGAAAATGTTTAATCAGTCATATTGTTGCTCTTTTGACCTGTGCAAAATCTCTTTCACTGATTAATACCATTTATAATATGCTTATATATTCAATATACCATTCAATTTAATGGTTGGTTACTGAGTACAGGTTACATATAAGGCACTATGCTGGAGACTGGCAACATATAAAATCAATAAAACATAGTTCCTATCATCGAGAAGCTTTGTATACAAAGCAGTTAAGCCATTTATACGAATAACTGGCAAGTAAAGGATGAAGTTTCATGAAAATTCAAAGGATCAAAAGATCACAGAAGCAAATAAATCACCCTGGAGCCTTAGCTTCAGTGTATAAGAAGTACACCTCTTCAAGAGGATTCAGAATCAGGTCAGTAAATCATTGTTTATACATTAGAATAACGCACATTGTTAAATTATTTTAAGGGGTATTTCAGATGATTTTTTTCACAGACTTCTAGCTCTTTGAAATTATTGTGTAGTATTTAGGCATAGATTCTAGAAAAATGATATGCTCAAAAACAAAAATGGCATGGAGTTCACTCCTAAAGAAAGTTATGAGATACTACCCCCTACCCCCATTGTCAAAGTAAGAAGCCTCTTGATAATATCCCTTCACATGAAAAACATAGAAAACGAATAATTGCAACAAGATTGTGTAAGTCAAATCAAAAGACTACTCAAGCCTTAGGGACTATTTATTTCCCAATGACAATTGTATTTATTCTACATTGGGGAATTAGACTGACCCCTTTAAGTTACACTGATTACAGTGTAACTTGAAAATGGCTTCTACTCCTTTATCCAAAAGACACATCTAATTTGTGTCTCTTTCACAAGGGGAAGTAATCTAGCCCTTTTGCTGTAGATTTTCTTGCCAAATTCATATAGTTCACTATTTCCTTTAATCCTCTCTTATTTGTTCTCCCCAAAGACCAACAGCTAGTATCAAATGAAGCCTTTTTAAATACTCTTGACTGCACAGCTGGAAACTTAGGAAAGATAGCCTCAGAGCTTATGTCACATTAACCATAAGTGGAATTTAACAGGAGGGGATTACATCCTTTAATTTTCTAAACCTGCTCCAACATATCCAAGCATTTAGGTTATTGTGTTTTGTTATTGTGTTCCTGAGACACAATAAACAGTAATCCCAGGAGTAATAAATCACAATAGCACAAATACAAAGCAATATAAATTCAGTAGAGCTTTATGGCTTTTAGAAATGACTTTTAGAAGTAGTAAATTTAATAAGATATTTATCTCAGTTTTTGAACATTAGGAAATCAGGATGTGTATGATATTCTTCGTGCCAAGGCTTTGCGAAATATGTGTTCTTTAGGTCTGTTTATCCTTATTTAGATATGTAGGAAGGATGAGATCAATTGGGCTGAAGATAAGTATTCTTGTTAAAACTGGGCTCAGAAATTAAACTTTAATGCATTGTTGGTGAAGTTGTGAACTGATTCAACCATTCTATAGAGCAATTTGAAACTGAACAAAAAGGGCTATGAAAATCATTCAGACCCTTTGATCTAGCAATACCACTACTAGGTCTTTATCATAAAAAGAACAACAAAAAGGAAAAGTACCTATACACACAAAAATATTTGTAGTAGCTTTTCTTCTGGGAGTAAAGAATTAGATATTGAGGGGAAGTCGAACAATTGGAGAACAGCTGAACAAGTTTTGTTGGAACAAGTTATTATGAAATACTCTTGTAGTATACAAAATGAAGAGCAGGAGACTCTCAGAAAAACCTGGAAAGACTTGCATGGTCTGATGCAAAGTGAAATGCACTATGTACCAAGTAACAACCCTATTATAAGATGATCAGCTGTGAATGACTTAGTTATTCTCAGCAATAACATGATTCAAGACAACTTTAAAGGACTTATGATAAAAAATGCTATACATCCCCACAGAAAGAACTGATGGTCTGAATACAGATTGAAATTTACCTTTCATGACTGTTTTTATTTTTCTTGAGATTTTTTGTCTGTTTTCTTTCACAACATGACTACTATGAATATTTGGCATGATTACACAGGTAGAGCATATATCCTTCTCAGTGAGGGTGTGCAGTATGGAGGAAGGAAGGGAGAGAATATGGAACAGAAAAATTTAAAAAAAAAAACAAATGTTAAAAACTTTTTTACATTTTACTTGGCAAAATAAAAGCTAATAATAAAATAAAATTGGACTAGTATTGATATTAGATTCAATTCAGGATTAATATTTTTGATTGGAGTCACTCATTTTTGGTAATAAGACATAGTTTTTATGGGATTGTCTTCCATTACTAAGTCCATTGAATCACAATTACAAATGAGGTTGCATAAGAGATGCCTTAAGAGGAAGTCAAGAGAAAAAAAATTACAGAACTAGACAAAATATACACTTCAATTCTCAAACATATGTCTCCTCAAATAAAATAAAATTAAATCCAAATTAAAATCTCAATTTTAATTAAATAAAAGTTAAAAACAAATAAATGAAGTAAATGTTAGCACATATAAATAATTGAGAGAGACATTAATTTCATTTGTACTAATTCAGAAAAATTTAGTGAAAGTAGTTCATAGAATGGGAGGAAATTAGCCTAACTTTCCCTTGTATCTTGGAGAGAAAAAAGGAACAAAACTTGTGCTAAAATAATAAAATTCCCATAAATATTTGAAGTTCTTCCTAGTTTCTTATTCCCTTACTAAAGTACTTACGTGGTATAGCAGATAGAGCACTAGAGTAGTCTAAAAGTCCTTAGTTCAAATTCTAATTAAGATATTTAGTGTTTATATCTCTTGAGGTAAGTACGTTATCTTCTATGATCCTAAATTTCTTTGTCTGCAAAATAGACATTACAACTGAATCTACTCCATAGAGCTGTTGTTCAACCTTTGTTTTCAACTTCATGAGTGTAGTGTCTTGACTTCCATATTAGTTGGATTTGAGTGAAGCATAACTAGAGCTATCATGAGGAACAAAGAAATCACATATATAAACACTTTGCAAACCTTTAAACCATTTATAAATGAAAGAAGTATTTAATTGGGTCATAGAGTCACACATGACTAAATGACTGAAAAACAACAAGTATTTTGTTATTATTTTTGAGATTTCCAGTCTCCAAAAAAGGCCATTTCTTGTTGATATTCCTAGGAAACAATATCCAACCTACAGAAAAATGCAATTAAAGTGAGAAGTAATGAAATTAACATTGAATTGATGCCAAAACGAGGTAGGTTACCAAAATAATGTTACAAAATTCTGGTTGACTTCAGACACTAGTAATTTAAATTTGCCTGTTGAGTTGTATGATGATCCAGGAGGAATGGAAGTGATGAGGAAGTGATGAAAGATACAGGAACTCCAAGGCTCGAGTTCCCTGTGTGGGCCTTCAGGAAAGATTTTGTAGACTCAAGCATTCATGAGGTCAAGAATTTATCACACATTTCAGTGGACAAAACTTTTTAGGAAACCTGCAATTTTAGAGGGATACAGGTAAAGTTAATATACTATATTTTATAGTATAACATGTGCCAAATACAATAATTAGGTGATTCCTGGTTGGACTAGGTAGTGGTTATTTCTTAAAGGAACATGCACTTTTAGTATCTACTGCCCAGGTATTTTATCCAGAGTTCATCGGGGAATTGCCTAAAGAGGGGTGACATGAAACTGTGGTTTTAGGCCTGAAACATCACTAAATCAACTAACGTCAGGGCTGACTGAGCAATACTCATGCTGTCTTCCATAAATGTTTCATTAGAGAAGATAAAGGAGGGGAATATATGTACGTCTAAGTCTAGGATGCATATGATTGATCAGTGATTGGTAAATATCTTTATGATCCAACACACAAGCCAGTTCAGCCAGTACATACCTGGTTCAAACTAGTAAATTCTATAGGTGCACCTGTCTACTGTATCAGGAAGGGAAATCTACTGCAAGCTGTCCTTGAACTGGGGAGAAACTGCCTGGAAAAGTGTTTTGAGCCAAAAGATAAATGTGATTTTTAGAGAGAAATGTGATTTTAGAATTAATTCCAAGCCCAGGCAACCAAACTGCCCATCAGAAGAATAGTGCATGTATTTAATTGAGAATATATGCTTCCCTTATATATGGAAACCCTGATAAGTATAGTCATATAACTCCTGTCACCATCCCAGGATGGGGAGGGGCTAAAATATCAGCTAGACAAGGCAAACAACAATGAAAATTGGATACTTACCTAAGAAAGAATATACCATGGTAATTATGCCCATTCCTGAATACATCATTGGAGTAGTTATATTGAAATGTATGACTCTAAATTTATCTGAGGGGAGATACTAATTTGCAGTAAGGAAGACAGGAATTAATATACTTTTAGTTGGTACAATAAAAAAGGACTTAATCAATTTAGCTGAATTTTCTAAAGTAAATATTTTAAACACTATTGTATGCCAGGTGGGCAAGATAAAATTACAGAGAACATAAAAAAAAAACAAAAACAAAAACAAAAACAAAAACAAAAACACGTAGAGGCAGAAGTGTTAGTCCCTCCAACCACTCGATGGAATAATCCTGTCTAGTCAGTATGAAAGTCAGATGTGACATGGAGGATGATGGAGGATTATAGACAATTGAATAAAGTCATTCCTCCCTTGTATGTTGCTGTTCCAGATACCATTACCTTAATAGAAAGGAACCAGAAATATGATAGGACTTGTTACTATTAATTTAGCAGTTCATTTTTAATTTGGCAGTTATTGATTTAGTCAATGCTTTCTTTTCTACCCAAATAGGTTCAAAACAGTGGGATGAATTTGCTTTCGCTTAGCAGGGCAGACAATATACTTTTACACACTTGCCACAATGATATCTGAATAGTCCCTCTATTTTTGTAGCATTGTGACTGAACATTTAGATCAATTAGAGCTACCTGGTGTACAACTTCCCCACAACATAGATGATATTATAATATAAGGGAAAATGTAAGAGAAGCTGAAAAGAGTTAGATGCTTTTAATTGAGCATATGAAAAGCAAAGGGTGGTAAATAAACCCTGTTAATATTCAAGGACCACCTCAAACTGAAAAACTTTGGGGTATACAATGGAATAATGGGCTGTGAGAAATTCTCCTGCAAGTCCAACAAAAGTTGCAGGATTTTCCAATCCTCACCAATAAGAAAGAGTCCTAAAATATATAGGATTCTTTGGATGTTGTTGACATCACATATGGTATGTATGAAAAATTTTGAAACCCTTATATAAAATTACTGAAGTATAAATTTGATTGGAGACTCAAACATAATAAGCCTTTCAAAGAAGCAAAGGCTGCTACACAATTAGTCCTAGATTTAAGGCTTATGCAAAGTGGCCCAGTGGAATTGCAAGTGATAAACATGCGAAATGGAGGTAACAGCAAAAACATCAAAGCTAAAATGTAACTTAGGAATTAGTTCTGGGAAACACCCTTCATGTTGAATTCAATACATGCTTTTTGAACGTTATTAACTGTTATAACTCTGAACAAATTCTAGAGAAGCAGAAGCCACAAAACAACTGAGTGAAAGAGATTTCCAGTCCAAGGCAACCTGGAAGGACGAAAGGAAAAGTCTGACCCACCAAGCACAGAGTAGAGGACAGCCTGGTCCTGGCCATGCCACAACAGTGACAGGACAGGAGCAGGCTTTAAGGTACTACTGGTAGCAGCTGCAGATCCCAGATTCCTCAACTCACAAATGCCAAAGACAGCTTCAAAGATCAGTGAGAAAGCTCTTTCACTTTGGTGAGAAGGGAACTCAGCAGTCTATCCTTGGTCGTAGGCACGAGCAGCTTCTATTGTTGGAGTCCTGGTCTAAAGACCCTGGGGGAATTGAGCTGCTGATCTGAATCTCAGCCCTTAGTTGTGGCCCTGGGGTGAGGAGGAGTGGTGATTGGTGGAGCTGTCGAAGGCTGTGGACAATGAATTTTACTCTAAGAAAAGAGTGCTTATAGGTGCTTCCAAATCAGAGTGCAGGTCAGGAGAAGAATAAACCCCTCTCCCTTGATTGTTCCACCTTGGAAGAACTGAGAACTTACAGGTCCTCAGCATATACCCTCTTCTTGACAAAGGACTCAAAAGTCAAGTGACTGGCTGGATTCAGATGGCTCTGGAGGAGAAGTGAGGCTGGTGACCTGCACAGTCCTTCCTGACTCAAAACAAAGTCAAGTGCAAATCATGTCATCATTTCTCTGATGGCATGGTCTTCTTCGGCAATGAAGGAAGAACACACACAAACGGAGATAGGAGAACACAGAGAAGAATATCAGTTAATTATACGATATATGTGAATTGAGATTGGTAGAGTTGATGTTCTTGTTTTATCCTTTTGTACAAGTGTCCATATTAATGAGATTAAGGAAATCAATTCATCAGAGCAATTATATATTTTCGTGTAACCATTTTTTCAATACTCATAATGAATACCAAAATCTGGCTTTCACTAATGAAGAACTAATAATATTTGCTTTATGATTTGTTCTGGTTTATTATTATTATGAACAACTTCAGAAGGACATGGTGAACTAACATATTTTCCCTGTTGTAGGCAGAGCAATCTGTTTGAAAGCAATTTCTAGCAATTAAAAGGAACCATAAATGAAGAAGTAATATCAAGGGCAGTTAGGCTGAGTCATAATCTATGACTACAAAATCCTATTACCTCCAGATCAGATACACTCTTTGGTTTGTCCTCTAAAACTGCACACAACATAGGCCCTTTTTACATTTTCTGCCTTAAATATGTTACCTTCCTACTCCTTAAGTCATATATTCCAACATTTTTCTCTTTTATTTATTTTTGGTCAGATACAATACTCCAACTCCAATCTCTGTACACTTGTCTTGGTTCTACCCTACCTGTGGAATGCCTTATTTCCTCACTTTCACCTTTCAGAATCACTGGCTTATTTTAAGATTTAGCTTAAATGTCACGTTTAAAAATGACCATTTTCATTTTCTTTTGGTATTTTGGCCTATCTATTTAAGATCATCATTCAATTACTTTGCATGGAACATTTGTACATCTATTTACATGCTATTTTCCCAATTAGAATGCAAACCTTTTGAAGGCAGGAACTATTTTTGCATTTGTATCTTTGTTTGCTCTCAGTGGATAGCACAATGTCTAGTACATAGCAAAGCTTGAATAAACGTTTGCTCATTGATTATCTGGTTATTACTAGGAAGTAGTGACTGGGCACAAGGGTTACTATGAACTTTTAATTAAGTACTTTTATGTTTCCATTCTGCTTGAGGAATATGCAGTTCAAAGGCATAAGAATATAACCTGGAGTTTTGTAGGTGAGGAAGATAAGACAAGTCTGATTGTATCTTATAAGTAATGGAGGAAAGTAAAGTGATAAAGGAAATAAAGCTATGTTGTAAAGACCTTTAAATAACAAAATACTTTATAACTAGTCATGAAAATAATGAGGTGTTGAACCATAGGAGCTGATGAAATCACGAAATAAGATAATTTAGAAAGAAAATAAAGGAAAGTTCAGGACAGAGTCAAAGACGATATCCACAGTCAGAAGACATAAAAGAGATGGATACAGAACAAAACGACTAAGGAGTACTATTCAGACAGATAGGAGTTGAACTAAGAGAAAAGTATTAGAAAAGCTAGAGAGGAAAATATACAGTAGGAGAACGAAATCAAGAGTGCCAAATGCTACAGAAAGGCCTGAAAGGGTTAGGCCTATGAAAGTTCATTTGATTAAACAAATAAGACTTAATTGGTAACATTAGAGAAAACAGTTTCAATTGAATGATGAAGTAAGAAGGCAGGTTGCAAAGGTTTATAAAAGAGTGATAATAGAGAAAGTTTGAGCACAAAGTAAAAAGTTTTTTTAGCTTTGTTTTTCCATTGAGTTTATCTAACAAGGGCAAGGGATATATAGGATGACTGATAACATAGATAGCAAGATGAAATGAAGATTTATTTAGAATGTTGAACACATGAATATATTTGTTGTCAGTACAGAAGAAGTTGGAAGAAAAAGAAAGGTTGAGATACACTGTACAGTATACAGTGATACAGCAGGTTCAAAGCATTTAAGAAGGTTGATTCTGCTCACCATGTTATTGCATTACAGTGAAGAGACAGAGGGAGATACAGGAGCAACTTCTTGGAGAAGATAGGAGGAGATGAAATCAATGGTCCATGTAAAGAGTTTTCAACAGACTGTGGGATACAGAAGAAAGGGTGGGATGATGTCACCTCTCCTTCTTACATATAGAAAAGAGGGAACCCTTCAAAAATGACCTTAATAATATTTTGGGTGAAGTGTGACCTGAGGTGGGTGAAGGGTAAGCAAAATGAGTGGTTTGGGAGGCATCAGGATATAAGAGGTTTGGAACAGGTGCTGTGGAGAGTAGGATCTACAATTTATTAGAGAGAAGGAAAAAAAAGAGTCTTAACTTCTAGTGAAGATAATCTGCACAGTTTTGAGGATTCCTCCAACTCCAGGACATTGTTAAGATGAACGAAACAGAAAGGAAAAGCGATTTAGGATTAGTTTTTGGTAAGGTGTTATCATCAAGTCAAGAATAAGAAATGGAGGAGGAGAAAATAATGTAAAACAACATATCTACTAGTGGATGCAGATGGAGAATGGAGGAGATCATAGCCCCAGCAGGAATGATGGAAAGTATTAAGGAACAGAGGCATTGAAAATCATGGCAAGGATGGAGAAAAAAGGTAAATGTGGTAAGGAAATAGGTAAACATGATAAAGCATTAAATATATTATAGTAAAATTTTAAAGTTCATTTATATGGAAGTGGAGTATTTGTTGATTGTGGTAAAATGAGGTGATTGACCATTTTGAGATGCAACTGAAGTGGTGTAGAGTAAGTCATGATATATGAGTAGACTGAAGAACTTGGAAATCAAAAGTTTAGAAGGAATACATACATACAAGCACAAAAGAAACGAAGACAAAGTGAATAATAGTGAACAAAAGGAGTAAACTCTTTTTAAATTTTTTTTAAAAGCATTTCATTTGTTTTCAGTGTTCTACAATCACTTCCAGATATCTTCGATTTTTCCCCTCCCTGCCAGTCCTACTGCCCTCCCTCCCCAATTCCTCCCCAAGATGGCATGCCATCCTACATAGGTTCTAGACGTATATTCCTATTAAATACATTTGCACCTTAGACATGTTGAATAGGAGAATTAAAAAGAATGAGAAAAATCATAAAACAAAACACAATGCAAAAGAAAATGGTCTGCTTCATTTTGAGATCCAATTACATAGTTCTTTGTCTGTATGTGGAAGGCAGTTTGCCTCAAGAATCTATTGGGAATTTTTTAGGTGCTTGCATTGATATGAAGGATAAAAGTCCACCAGAAAAATTCCACCTACGCTGAGGTTGTGCAAAAATTTCTCCTGGTTCTGCTCCTTTAACTCAGCATAAGTTCAAATAAGTCTTTCCAGGACTCTTTGAAGTACTCCTGTTCATTATTTCTTATAGCATAATAGTATTCCATTACATTCATATGCCATAATTTATTCAACCATTCCCCAATTGATGGACATCCCCTTGATTTCCAGTTTGGGGCCACCACAAAGAGAGCTCCTATAAATATTTTTGTATATGTGGGACCTTTTCCCATTTTTATGTTCTCTTTAGGATAAATTACTAGAAGTGATATTACTAGGTCAAAAGGTATGCACATTTTTGTAGCCCTTTGAGCATAGTTCCAAATTGCTCTCCAGAATGATTGGATCAGTTCACAGCTCCACCAACAATGAATTAGTGCTGCAACTCTCCCACATTTTCTCCACCATTTATCGTTTTCCTGTTTAGTCATATTAGTCAGTCTGATAGGTGTGATGAGGTACTTCAGAGTTGCTTTGATTTGCCTCTCTGTAATCAATAATGATTTAGAGCATTTTTTCATATGACCACAGAGAGCTTCATTTTCGTCTTCTGAAAATTACATGTTCTTAGTTTTTGACCATTTATCAACTGGGGAATGACTTGTATTCCTGAACATTTGAATCAGTTCTCTATATATTTTAGAAATGAGGTCTTTATCACAGACACTAGTTTCAAAAATTCTTTCCCAGTTTTCTGCTTCCCTTGTAATCTTGGTGGTATTGGGTTTGTTATGAGAAAAATTTTCAATTTAATATAATCAAAATTATCCATTTTGAACTTCATAATGTCCTGTATCTCTTGTTTAGTCAAAAACTTCTCCAGTCTTCATAGATCTGATAAATATACAATTCCTTGCTCCAATAGTATGTTTATAGTATCAATCTTTATACCTAGATCATATATCCATTTGAACTTTATTCTTGTGTATGGTGTCAGTAAATAGTTTATGCCCAGTTTCTGCCACAGTGTTATCCAATTTTCCCAGCAATTTTTGTAAAACAGTGAGTTCTTATCCCAGAAGCTGGGGTCCTTAGTTATATGAAACAGTACACTGCTATATTCATTGACTAACGTGTCTTGAGTACTTAACTTATTCAACTAGTCTACCCCTCTATTTCTTAGCCAGTGCCAAGTGGTTTTCATGATTGCTGCTTTACAATACAATTTGAGATTTATTAGGGCTAGTCCACTTTCCCTAGCATTTCTTTCATTAATTCCCTTTGTACTCTGGAAACTTTCTTCCTCCAGATGAATTTTTTAAATACCTTTTCTAGCCAGAGAAAATATTTATCTGGTACGTTGATTGGTTTGGAACAGAATAAGTAGATTCACTCAGGTAGAATTCTCATTTTTATTACACTGACTCAGCCAGCCCACGAGGAAGTGATGTTTTTCCACGTCCTTATATCTGACTTTTTTGTGTAAACAGTGTTTTGTAATTATGTTCATATAGCCCCTGGGTTTGTTTTCTCAGGTGGACTCCCAGATATTTTATAGTGTCTATCGCAGCCTTAAATGAGATTTCACTTTCTATCTCTTGCTGTTGGGGTTTGTGAGTATTATATAGAAATGTACATGATTTTTGTCAGTTTCTTTTGTAACTTGCAACGTTGACAAAGTTGTTTTTTATTTCAAGTAGTTTTTCACTTGATTCTCTGGGATTCCCTAAATATGTCATCATACCATCTGCAAAGAGTGATAACTTAGTTTCTTTTTTGCCTATTCGAATTCCTTCAATTTCTTTTTTCTCTCTCTTATTACTATAGTTGACGTTTCTAGTATCATATTGAATAACACTGGTGATAATAGACCTGCTTGTTTCACTCATGATGTTACTGGAAATGTGCCTAGCTTATCCCCATTGCATATAATACTTGCTGATGGTTTGATACTGCTTATTATTTTATGGAAAGTTTTGTTGTTGATATGATCAATAATGATAATAGTTTTCTTAATATTTAATCATCCCTGCATTCCTGGTATAAATGCTACCTGATCGAAATATATTATTCTTGTGATAAATTTCTGTATTCTTTTTGCAAATAACTTATTTAAAAATTTTGCATCTATATTCATAAGAGAAATTGGTCTATAATTTTCTTTCTCCATTTTGGCTCTTACTGGTTTAGAGACCAGAACCATATTTGTATCATAAAGATAATTTTTTAGGACTCCTTCTTCCCCAATTTTCCCAAATAGTCTATATACTATTGGTATTAACTATTCTTTAAATGTTTGACAGAATTCACTAGCTAATTGATCTGCCCCTGGAGATTTTTTCCTAGGGAGTTCATTGATGCCTTGTTCAATTTCTTTTTCTGAGATGGGGTTATTTAAGTATTCAACTTCCTCTTCTGTTAATCTGGGGAATTTGAATTTGTAAAAAAATAATAACTCATCTCATTCAAATTGTCAAATATATGGGGTCATAGTTGGGCTAAGTAATTTGTACTTATTATTGTAATTTCTTCCTTACTGGTGGTTAGTTAACCCTCTTCATTTTTGATATTGGTAATTTGGTATTGTTCTTTTTTTTAAAAAATAAGCTGACCTGGGGGGAGCCAAGACAGCAGAGTAGATAGAGACACATACCCTAGCTCCGAACCTACCGCCCCTAAATATCTGTAAAAAAAGAACTTCCAACAAATTCTGCAATAGCAGAAGCCACAGAACAATGGAGAAGATGAGATTTCTGTTCCAGAGAGCCTGAAAATCTCTCGCACAATGTCCTTTGCGCGCTAGACCCAGAACCCAGACCAGCCCTGTGTTGGCTGCTCAGCACCTAAAGGAGTGGATCTGAGAAGGCTTCCGGGACAGGATCTCCAGCTGCATGGGTCCCTCCACCCACAGGTGACAAGGGTAGGTAAGAGAGTCTCTTTGATGGGTCGAGAGGGGAGTGGGGTGCCCCCATAACTCAGGCCCCCTGGGGAGGCAGCAGTGGAGGTGGCAGCAGACAGGGGCTCCCAGAGCAGGCAGGATCCCAGATCCATTGTTGTAGGTCTCTGCATCACCCCCGGGAGGGAACTGAGCCTGTGAGGCAGCCCTACCCCCACCTGAGCACCAGAACTTGATCTCACACTGAATAGCAGCCCCGCCCCCGCTCAAAGACCTAAGGCTGGGAAGCAGCATCTGAATCTCAGACCCCCGGTGCTGGCTGGGAGGATCTGGAGGCCAAGTGGGTGTGAAGAGAATATTCAGAAGTCAAGAAACTGACTGGGAAAATGCCCAGAAAAGGAAAAAAAATAAGACAACAGAAGGCTACTTTCCTAGTGAACAGGTATTTCCTCCCTCCCTTTCTGATGAGGAAGAACAATGCTTACCACCAGGCAAAGACACAGAAGTCAAGGCTTCTGTATCCCAGCCCACTCAATGGGCTCAGGCCATGGAAGAGCTCAAAAAGGATTCTGAAAATCAAGTTAGAGAGGTGGAGGAAAAACTGGGAAGAGCAATGAGAGACAGGCAAGCAAAGCATGAAAAACAATTAAACACCCTGCTAAAGGAGACACAAAAATATGCTGAAGAAAATAACACCTTGAAAAATAGGCTAACTCAATTGGCAAGAGAGGTTCAAAAAGCCAATGAGGAGAAGAATGCTTTCAAAAGCAGAATTAGCCAAATGGAAAAGGAGATTCAAAAGCTCACTGAAGAAAATAGTTCTTTCAAAATTAGAATG
>CM052678.1:53248514-53269542 GCA_028533205.1 Lagorchestes hirsutus
CTTAGACATCATCTTTCATGAAATTATCAAGGAAAACTACCCTGGGATTCTAGAACCAGAGGGCAAAATAAGTCTTCAAGGAATCCACAGAACACTGCCTGAAAAAGATCCAAAAAGAGAAACTCCTAGGAACATTGTGGCCAAATTTCCGAGTTCCCAGGTCAAGGAGAAAATATTGCAAGCAGCTAGAAAGAAACAGTTCAAAAATTGAGGAAGTACAATCATGATAACACAAGATCTAGCAGCTTCTACATTAAGGGATCAAAGGGTGTGGAATAGGTTATTCCAGAAGTCAAAGGAACTAGGACTAAAACCAAGAATCACCTACCCAGCAAAACTGAGTATAATACTTCAGGGGAAAAATTGGTCTTTCAATTAAATAGAGGACTTTCAAGCATCCTTGATGAAAAGAACAGAGCTGAAAAGAAAATTTGACTTTCAAACAGAAGAGTGAAGAGAAGCATTAAAAGGTAAACAGCAAAAAGAAGTCATAAGAGACTTACAAAAGATGAACTATTTACATTCCTAGATGGAAAGACAATATTTGTAACTTCTGAAACTATTTAGTATCTGGGTACTGGGTGGGATTACACACACACACACACACATGCTCATGCACACACACATAGAGACAGAGTGCACAGAGTGAATTGTAGAGGATGGGATCACATCTTAAAAAATGAAATCAAGCAGTGGTAGAGAAATATATTGGGAGGAGAAAGGGAGAAATGGGATGGGGCAAATTATCTCTCATAAAAGAGGCAAGCAAAAGACTTATTAGTGGAGGGATAAAGAGGGCAGGTGAGAGAAAAACATGAAGTTTACTCTCATCACATTCCACTAAAGGAAGGAATAAAATGCACACTCATTTTGGTATGAAAACCTCTCTTACAATACAGGAAATTGGGGGATAAGGGGATAAGCAGGGTGGGGGGGATGATGGAAGGGAGGGCATGGGGAATAGGAAGCAATCTGAGGTCGACACTCATGGGGAGGGACAAGATCAAAAGAGAGAATAGAAGTAATGGGGGACAGGATAAGATGGAGAGAAATATAGTTAGTCTTATACAACACGAGTATTGCGGAAGTCATTTGCAAAACTACACAGAATTGGCCTATATTGAATTGCCTGCCTTCCAAAGGGAGGGGGTGGGGAGAGAAGGAGGAAAAGAAGTTGGAACTCAAAGTTTTAGGAACAACTGTCGAGTACTGTTTTTGCCACTAGGAAATAAGAAATACAGGCAAAGGGGTATAGAAAGTTATTTGGCCCTACAGGACAAAAGAAAAGATGGAGACAAGGGCAGACAGGGATGATAGAAGAGAGGGAAGATTGGGGGTAGGGGCAATTAGAATGCTCGGTGTTTTGGGGTGGGGGGAGGGGACAAAAGGGGAGAAAATGTGGAGCCCAAAATTTTTTGAAAGTGAATGTTAAAAGTTAAATAAATAAATAATTTTAAAAAAATTGACCACCAGTTTATCACATGTATTGGTTTTTTCATAAAACCAACTCTTCTTTATATTTATCATTTCAATAGTTTTTTTTTATTTCAGTTTTATTAATCTCATCTTTCATTTCTCATTTTTCAAATTTGGTATTCACATGAGGATTTTTAATTTTTTCTTTCTCTCGCTTTTTCATCTGCTTGCCCAATTCATTGATCTCCTTTTTTTCTATTTTATTTTTCTAGGCATCAAAGATATAAAACCTCCACTAAAAATTGCTTTTGCAATATCCTATAAGATTTAGTAGTTTGTCTCATTATTGTCATTCTCTTGAATGAAGCTGGTGGTCATATCTGTAATTTATTGTTTAATGCACTCATTCTTTAGGATTAGATTATTTTGTTTCCAATTAATTTTTGGTTTGTCTTTCCACGGCCTTTAAATGCTTATAACTTTTATTGGATTATGATCTGAGAAGGATGCATTGACTATCTCTGCCTTTCTGCACTAGACTGTGAAGTTTTTATGCCTTAATGTATGGTCAGTTTTTGTTTTTATGCCATATCCTGCTGAGAAAAAAAGATATATTTCTTTCCATCCCCATTCAATTTTTCTCCAGAGATCTATCATATCTATCTCATCTAGAGTTTATATTTGCCTCATTAATGTCTTTCTTTTTAATTTTGAGGTTAGCTTCAACAATTTAAAAGAGAGGGCAGTTCAACTCCTCCACTAGTATAGTTTTGCTGTCTATTTCTTCCTGTTACTCTCTCAACTTCTCCTCTAAGAATGTGGATACTATACCAAGTGGAGCATATATGTTTAGTAACGATATCGTTGGTTGTCTATGTTGCCTTTTATCAGGATATCGTTTCCTTCTTTACCTCTTTTGCTTACAATGATATCTGTTTTTTCTCTGTCTGAGATCTGGATAGCTACCCCTGTATTTTGTTTTTGTTTTTGTTTTTTACATCAGTTGAAGCACAGTATATTCTACCCCAGTCTTTTACCTTTATCTTTTGTGTATCTTCCCGGTTCAAATGTGTTTCTTGTAAACAAAATATTGTTGTATTGTGGTTTTTAAACCATTCTGTCATCCATCTCTGTGTTATGGGAGAGCTCATCCCATTCACATTCTTAGGTATGATTAGTGTGTCTTTTCCTCCATCCTCTTTCCTCCCTTTTATGCTTTTAGTTCTCTCTTCTCCCCTTCCCTCCACAATAAAGATTTTATTTTGACCACCACCTCCTTTTGTCTTCCCTCTCTCTTCTTTCAGCCTCCTTCCATTTTATTCCCCTTTTCCTTTACTACTTCTTCTTTCCCTTTTAATCTTCTCTCCATTTTCTCTCCCCCTTCCCCTCCTACTCCCTATAGAGCTAGTTAGATTTCTATACTTAATTAAGTTTGTTGTTCCCCCCTTGAATCAAATCAGATGATAGTAAATCTCAAACAATGCTCATCTCCCTCCCAGCTTTCCCTCTACTGTAATATATTTTTTATCCTCGTCCTGGGATGCAATTTATCTCTTTCTGCCTCCTTCTTTTCACATCTCCCATTACAATCCCATTGTACACTTGAATCACCTTTTTATCATTGCATCATTTACTTGATACCCACTCCCTCTTTCTATGTATATCCCTTTTGTATATCATAATAAAAATGCAATTCTCAACATTGAGAAGTATCATCTTCCCTTATAAGGATGCAAACAATTTACCCATATTGAACAGGAGCTTTTCTGCCCCCATGTTTGCCTTTCTATGCCTCTCTTGAGATGTGTGTTTGCAGATTGAATTTACTATTGAGCTCTGTCCTTTTCATCAGGAAGGTTTGAAAATCCTTTATTTCTTTAAATATCCATCTCCTTTCCTGAAATATTATACTCTATTTTACTGGGTAATTGATCCTTGCTTGTAGTCCCAGCTCCTTTGCGTTAGAGAATGTCATACTCCCATCCCTTCAATCTCTTAATGTAGAAGGTGCAAGTTTCTCTGTAACCCTGACTGTATCTCCTTCATATTTGATTTCTTTATTTTTTGCTGCCTGCAGTATTTTATCCTTCACTGGATAGGTCTGGAATTTGCTAGTGATAATCCTTGGTGTTTTCAGCTTGGGATCCCTTTCAGGAGGTGACACTTCTGGGGAGTTTTCTTTAATGGTTTCTTGAGAGACATTGTCCAGGCTCTTTTGTTCATCATGGCTTTCTGGTGGACCAATAATTCTTAGATTGTGTCTCTTAGATCTATTTTCCAGGTCAGTTGTTTTATCCAGTAAGACATTTTATATTTTTAGGTCTTTTCATTCTTTATATTCTGTTTGACTGATTCTTGATGTGTCATATGTTTATCAGCTTCTACTAGCGTGATTCGTATTTTTATGATATTGTCTTCTTTGTTTGACTTTTGCATCTCCTTTTCCATCTATCAGTTTTTCATTTTAAGGAGTTATTTCCTCCAGTTTGGTTTTGTACTTCCTTTTCCATTTGTCCAACTTTTCTTTTTAAGGAGCTGTTCTTTTCAATTAAATTGTTTTTCATATTCTTAAAACTGTTGGCAGTTTGTTCTTCTATTTCTCTTATTTGGATTTTAAAAATCCTTCTTGACTTCTTTTCTTCCAAGAATGCTTTTTAGTTTCAGAACCAATTTATATTCTCTTCTGAAGTTTCAGATGGGAGTACAGTTTCAGTGGTGATCTCTTTGCTATTCATGTTTTATTACTTGTGCTCATAGAATTATTCTATGATCTTTTCTTTTCTGGTTTGCTTCTTACTCATGAGTATTACCATTTTCCTGACGTTTAAAGTATATCTTTGCTTCTCGGTCACAGGTGGCTATACTCCACAGTTCTTGTGTGTAGAAGTTGAGGGTTTGTGTGTTGTGGACTCTGGATCTTTCAGTTAAAATCTAAAATTCTGTAGCTTACCTGGTGCTGAGCTGACTGGTTTTAGAAAGCAGAGGGCAGGCAATCTTTCCGGGTTTCACGAGTTACCCTGGAGCTAGTTGTGTTAAGTGTGGAGGAGGAGAGGTCTGGTCACAGGTGGCCTCCTGTGCTGAGCTACAGCATAGGCAAGCTGAGAGGCTGGTGACCCTCATCTGTGTTAGTGTCTTCCCGATTCCCCTGTGGTGCTGAGGCACGCCTGGGGTGCTGGTGTTGCCCGTTGTGGGCTCCCCTCCCCTAGAACTCAGAATCTTCTCCCAGTTTGCAGAGATGGGGCTATCTGACAGTTCTAGTTCTTCACTGGACCCCTTCAGCCACAGTAAGAAGGACCCCCCCCTTTTGGAATTTCCCTAGCCTCAAGGGTTAAGAGACTGGTTGTCCCTTCAACTGATCCCACCGTAACAGGATTCATCCTGCAGAAATATTTTATTGATTTTTCAAGGTCAATGTGGGGAGGGGTAGAAATGTACCAATCACTCCACCATCTTGGCTCCCAGAAGTTCAAGTAAGCAAACTCTTTAAAGAAGTAAAAATATTGTGCTAGTGCTTGGTTGTTAAAGGTCACCAGGGTCTGGATTGGTGACACATGTCTGTTGTACAAGCCCCAAAGGATGTGAAGGTGCTGAATAGTGTTGATAGAGGGAAAACATTGAAGTGAAAATGTGAAGGAACAAGTATTATAATTCTCTTCTGACAATGAATTGATGGTATGACAGGAAATCAACTACTATTCATTATGCAGCTACTATTTGCCAGGCAAGTACTGATTACTATGTGTTCCAGTACTGGAAAGCATGGCTGTCCAGGGAAGTATTATTGTCAGAGAAGTAGTGAGTCTCAGTGAGTGCTAGAAAATGGAGTAAGAGAGGAAGAAATTGAAGAGGAAGATAATTATTAATTATTCTAATTGGGGAGAAAACATTCTAGAGGACAAAGTTGATGGACAAAGAAAGTCTATGAAAATAGTTTCTATTGTTATAAGGAGGAAGCAGAGTGATACACTGGACACACACAGGCACACACAGATAGATAGATAGATAGATAGATAGATAGATAGATAGATAGATAGATAGATAGATAGATAGATAGATAGATTAGATAGATAGATAGATAGATAGATAGATAGATAGATAGATAGATAGATAGATAGATAGATAGATAGATAGATAGATAGATGATAGATAGTTTATAGATAGGCAGGTAGGTAGATGATTGGTAGAGGGATATATTCCTTCCTAAACAAACTAACTAACTAAACAACCCATAATTCCAAAGAAGTTTCCCAACTTGTTATACAAATTTTTTTTTGTTACAGCACCTAAATTTCAATATTGAAAAAAAAGCAGGAAGCAAAATAAGCTTTTACAAGCTGACACAGTTCAGTCTAAATAAGACCCCACTGAAGTAAAGAGGGTGTATAAGTTGCTGTTTATCATGACAAATAATAATTTACAGAGCCATTAAAGGTACATATTTTTTAGCCTAATATGTGATAACATTGTACATTTCTACAATGCTTTCTCCCTCTCAACAGGATAACAATTGCAAGTATTATAATCTCCAATTTTAGATGGGGAAACTTAGACTCAAAGCATTTATAAAGGTTTATTCTTGTCATGATGCTATTCATTCCAATACAAGACTTCTAAATAAAAGTACACTTTCTACTAAGTTACCTGGACTCACTCTGTTCCCAGTGTGTTTTTCGTGCCATAGAACAAACTGTTTAAGTAAATATCTAAATCCATTGCACCTCCTCTTACCATTTGTAAACTGCAACAAAGAGAAATTGCTTTCTTCCTGTTAATTGTTTTGAACATATGTTACTGAAAATAAAGTGAGTATTGAGTAAGATTGTGCACTGCATGCAAAATGAGGAGTGCATTTAGAGAATAACCTTGACTGTTAACCCTGACATCCCATTTTACACTTATTTCTTTGGCTTTGGGAAGACACTGAGACAGACTGTAGTTTACTAGCAATAAAATGTTGACATTAACAATCCTAGTTTAAGCTGATGTTCTGCAGATACAGAGAAAGATTTAGAATGTGTTCTGGACAAGCAGCCTGAAAATTACTCTTGCACAGATGAGTAAGTACCAGTATAGAACGCACTGTCTCAAGCCTTGTATTTCTGCATAACAGATAATGAAAAACCATCTGGCCATTGTAGTGATTTCACTAAAAATCAAGCTCACAACCTATTCTGCTTTTCTGTATTTAAAAATTCTGTAATAAGCAGAATTTCTAATCAAGTTTTTCTCAGCTTTTAATCAATAAAATTTTAAAAATTGGCTATTTTAACCAAAGTTAATCATGAAGACAGTAAATGAATTGATACCTGATGAGGTTGTTGTTGGTGGTGGTGAATGCTTAGACTCACATCTAACAAACAAACAAAAAATGAAAGTTTATTTCCATTTTAAGCCTGAATTGAAATGGGATGTGTGTGTGTGTGTGTGTGTGTGTGTGTGTGCGTGTGTGTGTGTGTACTTTTAAGGAAGGGGATGTCAGCTGAATGGGGTGCAAATATTTGGAACCAGAAAAAAGAAAATCATCGGAGCATTGGTCTGTGAACTGCTAATACTGAACATATTGGCCTCCTCATATTTTCCTTTTCCTTTGACTAGTTCAGCTTTTTAAAGCATTCTTCTCCCATTGCCTTTTTATATTTCTTTTGCAAATTGAATCAGTCTATTCTTGAAGGTGCTATTTTCTTCAGCATTTCCTCGGGACTCCTTTCCCAAGCTGTTGAGTCACTTTTCATGATTTTCTTGCTTTGCTCTCATTTTTCTTCCCAATTTTTCCTCCACCTCTCTTACTTGATTTTCAAAATATTTTGTGAGCTCTTCCATGGTCTGAAATCATTGCATAATTATTTTGGATGTTCTGAATGTGGAATACTTGACTTACTCTGATGTTATGATTTGTTCTTCTTCATCTGAAAGGATGGGCTGCTATATTTACTTATTTTGGGTTTTCAACATTCATTTCCACAAAATTGTGAGTTCCAAATTTTTTCCCCATCTCTCACACCCACCCACCTTAAAATACCATTCATTCGATTACCCCTTTCCTCAATCCGCTGCCCCTTCTATCACACCTCAGCCATCCCTTATTCCCATCTTCTCTCTTTTCTTATAGGGCAAGATCGATTTTTATACCCCATTACCTGTATTTCTTATTTCCCAGCTGCATGCAAATGCAGTTCTCAATATTCTTTCCTAATACTTTGAGTTCCAACTTCTCTCGCTTCCTCCCTTCCCACCCATCCCCAATGAGAAGGCATGCAATTCAATATAGCTTATATGTGTTTAGTCTTGCAAAAGACTTCCATAATAATCATGCTGTGTAAGACTAACTATATTTCTGTATATCCTATCCTATCGCCTATTTATTCTATTCTTTCTTTTAACTTTGACCCTGTGTAAAAGTGTTTACTTCTAATTACTCCATCCTCCCATTTTCCCTCCCTTCTATCATCCACCACATACGACTTATTCTCTTCTTCCCTACTTTATTGTAGTGTAAGTTAGATTTTCATGCCAAATTGAGTGTGCATGATATTCTCGCCTTAAACCAAATGTGATGAGAGTAAGCATCACTTTTTCACCCTCATCTCTCCCCTTTTCCCCTTCATTGAGCTTTTCCCCACCTTTTTCATGAGATAATTTGCTCCATTCAATTTCTCCCTTTCTTCTCCAAATATACTCCTCTCTCACTACTTAATTTTATTTTTTAGATATCATCCTTTCCTATTCAACTCACCCAGTGAGCTCTTTCTCTCTGCCTCTCTCTCTGTATCTCTGTCTCTCTCTCTTCCTCTCCATATATATATAATATATATATATATATATATATATATATATATATATATATATATATATATATGCATGTATGTATGTGTGTGTGCATTTATAATCCCTCCAACTACCCAAACACTGAGAAAACTTTCAAGAGTTACAAATATCTTTCCATGTAGGAAGGTAAACAGTTCAACACTTTGGTAAGTCCCTTATGATTTCTCCTTCCTGTACACCTTTTTAAGCTTCTCTTGATTCTTGTGTTTCAGAGTCATATTTTCTATTCAGCCCCAACTTTTTCCTGAAGAATGTTTGAAAGTCCTCTATTTCTGTGAATAACCATATTTTCCCCAGAAATATTATACTCAGCTTTTCTGAGTAGTTTATTCTTGGTTTTACTCCTAGTTCTTTTGACTTCTTGAATATCATATTCCAAACATTTCGAACCCTTGATAGAGAAACTGCTGGATACAATGTTGTCCTGACTGTTTTTCCGCAATATGTAAATTGCTTCTTTCTAGCTGCTTGCAATATTTCTCCTTGATCTGGGAACTCTGGAATTTGCTTACAGTATTCCTAGGAGTTTCTCCTTTTGGATCTCTTTCAGGTGAATTTTTTAAATATTTATTTTACTGTCTGGTTCTCTAATATCAGGGCAGTTCTCCTTCATAATTTTATGAAATATGATGTCTAGGCTCTTTCTTTTGATCATGACTTTCAGGTGATCACATAATTTTTAAATTTTCTGTTCTGTATCTATTTTCCAGGTCAGTTGTGATTCCAATGATTTATTTCACATTGTCTCCTATTTTTAATTATTTTGGTGTTGTTTTGTAGTTTCTTGATTTCTCATGACGTCATTAACTTCTATCTGTTCCATTCTAATTTTTAATGAACTATTTTCCTCAGTGACCTTTAGAGACTTCTTTTCTATTTGGTTAATTCTGCTTTGTAAAGCATTCTTCTCCACATTGGTTTTTTGGACTTCTTTTGCCAGTTGAGTTAGCCTATGTTTAAAGGTGTAATTGTCTTCAGCATTTTTGTGGATCTCCTTTAACAAGCTGCTTAGTCTCTTTTTGTGATTTGTTGGCATTGCTCTTATTTCTCTTTCCAATTTTTCTTCCACCTCTCCTTGTATTATTCTATTTTCACAGTCCTTTTTGAGCTCTTCCATGGCTTGGAACTATTGCATACTTATTTTGGAGTTTTTGGGTGCAGAAACCTTGACTTTGATATCTTCCTCTGAGGGTATGCATTGTTTTTCCTCATCTGAAAGAATAGAGGAAAATACCTGTTCACCAAGAATATAATCTTCTATAGTCATTTTTTTTCATTTTTTGGGCATTTTTCAAGCCAGTTACTTGACTTTGGGTCCTTTCTCATGAGAAGGGTATACTCTGGGGACCTGCAAGTTCTCAGTTCCTCTAAGTTGGCCCAATCAAGGGAGAAGAGTTTACTCTTCTCCTTGCTTACACTCTGGTCTGGTAGCAACTATAGGAACTCTTCTGACCAGGATCTGTTTGTAGGATTCCCTCTCCAGAACATCCACCAGCTTTGCCAGTCAGTGCTCCTCCTCTCCCCAGGACAGTCACTCAGTGATGAGATCCAGATCAGCTACTCATTTCCCCCTGGGTCTTTAAGCCTGACTGGGTCAGACCACTTTCCTTTTCACACAGTTGAAAGAGCTTTCTCCCTGACTTTTGAAGTTCTGTCTGGCATTTTTTGGTTGAGAAATTTGGGAACTGCTGTTGTCGTTGGTGCCTTTAAGCCTTCTGTGGTCCTCCCCGTACTGGCCTAGGGGCCAAGCCTTCCACGTTACCCTGGGCTGGAAATTTCTTTCACTTTCTTGTTTTGTGGCTTTTGCTGCTCTAGTATATGTTTAGAGTAGTATTTACAGGTATTTAATGCGCTATGGTGGGGAGTTTCTAAACATCCATCCTTCAACTCCGCCGTGTTGGCTCTGCCTTCCCAACAATTTTTGTCAAACAGTGAGTTCTTATCCCAGAAACTGGGGTCTTTGGGTTTATCAAACAGTAGATTGGTTTATTCATTGACTACTGTGTCTCGACTACAGAATCTGTTTCACTGGTCTACCCCACTGTTTCCTAGCCAGTATCAAGTGTTTTTGAAGATCACTGATTATACTACAATTCATAATCTGGTAGGGCTAGGCCACCTTCCCTAGCATTTCTTTTCCTTACTTCCATTGATATTCTGGACCATTTGTTCTCCCAGATGAATTTTGATGTTATTTTTGCTAGCTATAGAAAATAATTATCTGGTCGTTTGATTGGTATGACCCTGAATTAGTAAATTAATTTAGATAGAATTGTCATTTTTATTGCATTAGCCTGGTCTACCCATAAACAGGAGGCGTCTATCTGTCTACCTCTTCCTTTTAAGAAGTTATTTTCTCCATTTAGGGTTTGGGCTTCCTTTTCTATTTGTCCAATTTTCTTTTTAAATCTATGATTTCCGTTTTCATATTTTTAAAATCATGAATAAGTTTTTCTTTCATTTTTCTAATTTGGCTTTTAAAATACTTCCTTTGTTCTTCCAAGAATGCTCTTTGTGCTTCAGGCCTGTCCATATTCCCTTCTGAAACTTCAGATGGGAGTATAATTTCCATGCTATTGAAATTCGTGTTGTGGTTTTTGTCCCCATAGAAAGATCATATGTTCTTTTCTTTTATGATTTTCTTTTTACTCATGATGTTAACCCTTTTCCTGGCTTTTAAAGTAGATCTCTGTGTCTGATGCACAGAGGGCTCTGTCCCAGAGTTCTTGTGCCTAAAACATGAAGCTTTGTGTGTTGTTGCCTCTGGTTCTTTCAGCTAAAAGCTAAAATGCTGCAGCTTACCTGGTGCTGAGCTGGTTGATGTTGGAAAGCAGAGGACAGGTGAAGTCTTTTTGGGTTTCCCAGGAGTTACCCTGGAGTTAACTGCGTTAAGTGTGGGGATGGGTTGGCCTGACACAGGAGGTCTCCTCTGCAGAGCCAGACCATAGGCAAGCTCATCAGTTCGTGATCTCATCTGTGCTAGTATCTTCCCAAGTCCCCTGTGGTGCTGAGGCAAGGCTGGGTCCTGATGCTGGTGGTTGTGTCCTTCACCCCCCTGGAGCTCAGGAGCTTCTCCTAGTTTGCTGAGTTGGGGATATCTGGGACAGTTCTGGTCCTGCACTGGTCCCTTTCAGCCACAGCATGAGGAACTCTCCTTAGCAATTTTCCTAGCTTCATGGGCTAAGAGACACTTTATCCCTTCTGCTGCTCCCACTGTTCCAGGATTTTTCACAGGGAGATAATCTCTCAGATTTTCAAGATCAACAAGTGGAAGGAGATAGCAATTACCAATCACTCTGTCATCTTGGCTCCCAGAACCAGAATCAAGAATTGATTCTTGAGATCGGTCAGAGATAGGAAGGATACTAGCTCCTGGGTGGCTTGACTGATTTTGTGATTGTTTGTGATTTTCTTTAAGAGGGCCTGCTTGTGATGAGTTCAGTAGAAATGGTCTGTGTGATTCCTAGCGGGGAGAGGTCCTGAGGATGGTATTGTCCTCTGCATTTTTATTGTGTATAGATTTGTTGCTGTGATGGATTTGCTTCTGAATAAATGTTTTGGTTCTGCCTATCAGGTGGATTGTCTGTGGTGTTTTGGATTCTGAATTGTGCTGTGATATTCATAGTGCCATGGGCTCTGTGAATAATGTATTGGCACTAGAAATGGCAACAGGGATAGCGATTGCTAAATATATCAGAGCTCCATTTGGAGACCAAAAGGCAGAGGAGACAGAGGCAGAAATGAACATACCAGGGTGGGAGAATTCTTGTTCCTCTCTAGAAAGACAATGGGTCAAAGGTACAGGGTTTTGTTATAACATGGAACCAAGGACACAGAAGGGAGAACCCACAGTCTCAGAAAGATGTTTGCAGGGAATAACAACGGAAATGAATTGACTTGCTTTATTGTATTGCTGAAAATAACTAAGTCATTCACATTTCTTCACTATATAATACTGCTGTTACTGTGTACAATGATAAAGTGATTCTAGTCATGTCACTTTGGATTAATTCATATAAGTTCTTTTTTTCCTAGATTTTTCTTGTAGCATCCTGTTTGTCATTTGTTATAGTACAGTAGTATCCCATCAAAATTATGTACCACAGCTTAGGTATTCCAAAATTCATGGGCATCTGATTGGCTTCTAATTCTTTGCTATTACAAAAATATCTGCTATAAATATTTTTGTACATAGAGATCATTTTCCTTTTTTCTCTGATATTTGAGGGAAACAGACCTAGTAGTGGCATTGATATATGAAAGTGTATGCTAACTTTTACAATCTTTATTTATAGTTAAAAATTCTTCTCTAGAATGGTTGGACCAGTTCACAACTCTACCAACAGTTCATTAGTGTACCTATTTTTCCTCAAACTCTCTGGCATTTTCTCATTTCTGAGACCTCAGAATTGTTTTAATTTGCATTAATCAAATTAATAATGGTTTACAGCATACTTACACAAATGATAATAGTTTTAATTTAATTTTTTTTTTCCTTTTGGAAATTTCTGGTTCATATCCCTTCACCATTTATAATTTGAGGAATGGCTTTTGAAATAAAATAAATTTTGACATAGTTGCCCATGTGTTCGAATAATTTATTAGAAATGTTTACTGTAAGTTTTTAACATTAATTCATTATCTATGGTACCTTTAAGCAGGATGTAATTTCCCTGATTGTCTCTTTTGATTAGGCCTAATTTTGCTTTTGCTTCGTTTGAGTTTATGAATGCTACCCCTGTCTTTTTCATTTGAGCTGAAGCATAATAGATTTTACTTAAGGCCTTTATTTTAACTCTGTATGTGTATTTCTGTTTCAGTTTTCTCCTGCAAACAATTTATTATTGGATTCTGGTTCCCAATTCATTTTTTCTTTATGTGCCTTTTTCATAGTTGAGGTCATCCTATTCACAAAAACAATTATGATAAGTTACTATACATTTCTCCCTATCCCATTTTCTTGTATTTCTCCTATCTCTTCTTTCCCTGTCTCTCCTCAAAAGTCTATTTTGCTGCTGACCACTGGTTCCTTTAATCCACTTTCCATTTTATTGTCTTACTTCTTTTTCTTTTCCCTCTTACTCCCATGTTTTCTATTCTCAACTGGGTTTATGCATGTCTGCACATGTGTGTGCATTTGTATTCCTCCTTTCTTGAACCAAATCTGATGAGTGAGGTTCAAGAACCTACGTTGTCCCCATTTTTCACTCCATCGTAAAAACTCTTCCTTGCTTACCTTTTTGATGTGGAAAAAATTCCCTATTCTTCCTCTTCCCCTTTCTCCTAGTGAACACCTCTTTTCTACTTCCTCCTATTTTTGAGATTAGCCAATCTAATCTACTTACAACTGTGCACCTCTATCTACGCAAGCACATTCTAACTGTTCTCATAATGCTAAAGAACCTGGGAGCTATAAGTGTCATTTTCCAATAAAGGAATATAAATGGCTTAACCTTATTGAGAGTGTCTTATGATTTCTCTTTTGTGTTTATGTTTTTTGTGCTTCTTTTAATCTTTATTTTGAATGTCAAAATTTCTAAACAGTTCTGTTATTTTCATTAGGAATTCTTGAAAGTCCTCTACTTAATTGGATATGTGTTTCTTTTTTTTTTCCTCCTTAATCATTATACTTAGTTATATTAGGTAGGTGCTTGATTAGCATTTTCTTTGAAGTCTTTGCTCATAGTTGTTTTCATATTGCTCTCTTCTGCTGCATTTGTTTCTCATCTTCCCTACCATTATAGTAGGTTTTTATGCTCAAGCTCTTTTGTTGTTGTTTCTGTGTGATCATTTTTCTGACCTATTTCTTGACTTTGAGCTTTGTGTTAAAAGTGGTCTCTGACCACCCGGGAATGACGAGTTACTGATCCAAACTTCATGCTTTTTCATGCTGTTGCTTCTTTTTGGAGCTAATTCTGGGGGTTTGTACATTTTTCTTGCTCCTGAGGTAATGTAACCTCTGGGAGAGTTATGATCACTGCTTTACTGGTTTATGCTTGGTCTTTACCTAGGAAGGGCCCTTGATGTCCTGAAACTGCAAGTATTAATCCTCCTCTCTGTCTTGGAGCTGTGACCAGGATACTTCCTCTCTTGTGGCCAGCCATAAACTTCCATCCCTCCCCTGGAATTGTGGCCCAGAATTGAATACGAATAAGATGTTTGACAACAGTACCAGTTCTTTGTACCCAGTTTCAGTAAGAAAAGGTTTGCCTGCAAACTCTTTCTGACCACCACCTGATGCATCTAAACTGCTTATTTTTTCACTGTCAAAACTACACATGGACTGACTTCTCTTGTTCTCCAAGTCTCCCAAGTTATCTTCAGCTGGAAAAAAAATCTCACCTTGACATTTTGCTGGCTCTAACATTCAAGAAATTAATTTGTTATTTTAAAGTTATTTCAACATAAGAATTATGAGATTTCAGCTGAGCTGCTGCCTCTGTTCTACTGTCTTGGCTCCACTCCTATTAATTTCAGTGTCTATCATCATTATCTGCCGAAGATACTTATATACACACATGCATATATATACGTATATACGTATATATATATATATATATATATATATACGTATATACGTATATATATATGTATATATCACCAAATATGTATGTATCAATTCATAAATGCACATACATATATACACATTTATTTATTTAAAAGCCATCTCTATGTGTTTTTCATTCAGCTTTATATTACATCCTAGATGACACATTTTCTTCATTCAATTTTCAGTCATTTTTCTACAAAGAGAGCTAAGGCCAGCTATTTTGCGGGATCCTGCATATATTTTAGGAAATTATACACTGTTCCAGCTCTTGATGCAATAACTGTAATGTCATCTTCAAACCTTAATCATCCAATTAAAATGAGGATGTTAAATTAGCTAAGAATGAATTGATATGTAAATGTATACCAGAAGTGAATATGGTGAGTATGTAGCATACCTCTGGATTACTGGGTGTGACAATGTTTATCTCAAGTTGGCAATCAGGGTAATGGCTAAGCTAGTTGATGACATAATGACATCCCCAACAGTCCTTTAAAATCAGTTGTGATAGTCCCAAACTTGTTGTAGTATGAGGGAACATCTTTTAAGGAATGAAGAAGCAATCCTAGTCTTTCTTTCTCAGTATTAACTAACTTTTATAATACACAGCTAAGTTCTAGATGGTGACAGGGGCTTTGTAGGGGAGGAGAAAATATTTTAGGATGGTCAATTCTTTGAAGAATGCTAGAACTACATAGGCAGTTTAAAGTAAATTCCTGAACAACTGAGATACTTTATTTTCACTTGGTATGAAGATGTAGAAAAACTGGGATAGATATAATATAAGATAATGTGATATGATATGATATAATACAATGTAACATAATAAAAATATTTAATATGATTTAATTAATATAACATAAGATAACAACATATAATATATACAATAAATATGATAAATGATACAATATAACATAGCAATGTTATGCTAAATTATGTGATATATATATCTATATATAATATTGTGCTGTATTACACCATATATTATGCATGTATGTGTGTATATATGTATGTGTGTGAATATGTGTGTATATCCATTGTTAATTAACATAAGCCAGTTTACAGGATAGTAAATTAAGATCTAGTAAAGCAATTATGAGGTCATCTAGTCTGATCCTCTCATTTTGAGGATGAGAAAATAAACACATAGATAAATCATACAGGAGGAGAACCCGATATACTGTGGCCCTCGGGTGACAGTACACCAAATAACAGTAAGCAGTTGTGTACTGTTTGCAGTCTCAATAAAGGAGTGTAAGTCTAGGATACATTTATTTTGTGAGCCTCCTTTGAACTTCCAAATGCAAAATTCACTTCTGTAATCTGATTTCCAATGAATAGAGCATTTCTTTAATTGAAAATTACATTTATTCTGTTATAAATATATAACTTTTCACTAAGTGGTCTTTCCTATTCTAAGACAAAAAAAAGATTCCTGTTGCAAACAAGTTTGTGGACAGAGATATATGCATATTTACAGAAATACATCTATAGTCTTTTGGTTCAAGTATAGACCACCAACTTTTGCAATGCTCTTAACTGAAAATAAAAGGTAGACTTATAATTTGACAGGAAGAGTTATGTAATCAGGAAGGGAGGGGTTTGAATCCTGAGACATTTAGAAGTCATGCGATCACAGGTAAGCTACTTCACCTATATGTCTCAGTCTCTTCATCTAGAAAATGAGATTGAAGTAGATGACATCTAATCCCCATTCCAGAGTTAAAATTCTGTAAATCTTCTTAATGAGAGGCAAGTCTTTAGAATCATAATCACTGAAAATCTTCCATCTGCCCTGAGATGATTTTAAATGTATGCAAATAAAGTCCAAAATTTGGGTACAAATGTGCCCATATAAACTTTTAGGAATAACATACATCTGGGATATATATTATACCATAAATATAAAAATAAATCACTTTGGTTTTTGAAGGAAAGGCAGAAACACAAAGGAGAATGTTTACGATCTATGCTCCCATAATTATACAACTAAACCCCTAGCAGATTTTCCTGACTGAGAGTCCTGATTAGCATGTAAATTGTAATCCCAAATTAACTGAACTATATATAATAATCTTTAATCCAACATCTTTAAAAGTATTTAAGATTTTGCATTGTTACATGAAAAAATGTGCATCTATAAAATTTTACTCTCATTTATTTTCAGCAAACTGTCATAGTTTTCCTTTAAAAATTAACTAAGGGAAATATTTAAGCTTGAAAAAAATATACCCATATTATCACTATCTGATCCACTGAAATATAGTTCTGATTCTGTAATAGAACCAGTTAGGTTTTAGATTTCAAGCTTTATGATTTCATTTTGAACAAAAGGTAGTACATAATACATTGACAGAGAAAAGTGATGATGTAACTGTACATTTTAAAGCTTCATTATTTGCAAATAGAATTTGCATTGTTTTATTAAAAACGTAGATGGTGTTATTATTAAAACAGATAAAAATGGTTTAAATGGTTTAAAATTCTTTCCACCCTTCCCTGCCCATATTTATTGCATGTACTCATAAATAAAACAAAACAACATTAGTACAATGGGATTTTTCTTTAAGGTTAATAGAAATTGAGTAATAAGCTTTATTTGGGTAAGAGAAATTGAGTAAGAAGTTTATTTGCATTAATGAACACATTCATTGTATTTAGAGATAATGGCCTTTAACTCTTTCAAAAAAACCTAAAATTTTAATAATTTAAAAGCAGTTTTTCCCCCCAAATGTGGCAGCTACCTGTAAAAAGGGGGAGCAAATAAAATAAAATAGTATTTTAAAACTCTTTGCAAAACTTAATATGCTATATAAATGCTAAGTATTCTCTTTTGTGTTAAAAATAAATAAAGCAATGTGCTTTAGAATTAACTTATTTTAAGTCATAGACAAAATTTTAGAGATGTCTGTGAGAAAAAAAGTATTTTCTGTGGAAAAAAAAATGTTTTCCTATGTTTGCTGTGCTAAATGTTATGTTTACAGAAAACTAGCATCCAAAGTGTAGTTTTGATGAGGTTGGGGAAAGAAGGGGGAATTCAGGGACCTCCCCAAGAGTAAAAGGGAGGGCCATCTGGAATGAATTCACAGACTCAAGCATTCTTGATGTTAGAATGGATTTATTATTTCGCTTTTCAGCAGACAAGAATTTTTAGGGAATCTGCCATTTGAAAGGGTCATAGATAAAGTTTATATAAGATATTCTATAGTAAAACATGTACCACATATGCTAACTAGGTGATTCAGAACAGGATTAGGGAGTGGTTAAAGCTTGAAGTTCATAAAGAAACATGCACTTTTTGTATCTACTATGCGGGAATTTTACCCAGAGTTCACCGGGAAATAGACTGCAGAAGAAGAAGGGTACACAGAAGTGTGGTTTTAGGCCTGAAACATCACTAAGTCAGCTAATGATCGGTACTGAATGTTAAATACCTAGGCTGCCCCCATCAATATTTTGTTAGACAAGATAAACTTAAGGGAGTATGTCTAAGGCTAGGATACATATGATAGGTCAGTGAATAGTAAATCTCTTTATGACCTGGTACACTGCCAAGTCAGCCCGTGCACAGCTGGTTCAAACTAATAAATTCCATAGGTGCAACTGGTTACTGTATCAGGAAGACATAAATCTTTTGCTGGGACAGGCTGTCCTCAGGTCTATGTCCTCAGGTCCCTATGGAGAAATTGCCAGGGACAGGCTAGGTAGAAATGTCATTTTAAGAGAGAAGTGTGATTTTAGAATTGTGGTACAAACAGAGGCACCCAAGCATCCCTTCAGTTGACTGGCTCTTTGCTAATATGGGATTGAGTATATTAGTTCTCAGTAAATTCAAGAGATCACTTATGGCAACTTGAAGTCCTAAGTGACCAGAGGAATTTGAGAGTAAAAGGAGTAAAAAAGAATCATGAAAGTGCAAGGAAAAAACAACACATGAAACATGAAGACCTAAAAATGACCTCCATATAGCAAATTTCCATTCTTTTTAAAAAATACGTTAAGGGACATTGGTGGCCCTGTGGATAGAGCATTGATCCTAGAGGCAGAAAGACCTGAATTCAAATCCAATGACCAATACTGACTAATATGTGGACCTAGGGAAGTCATTTAATTTCTGTTTTTCTCAGCTTCTTCATCTGTAAAATGAGAATACTAATACCTTCCAAGACCACCAGAATTAAATAAGGTAATATTGATAAGATGCATAGCACAGTTCTTGACACATACTAGGTATGAAATAAATGTTATTTGTGATAATACTAATAAAAGAAATCATTTTCAAGGATGCCAGAAGAAGAGATAACCTAATAGGAATTTCATATAGGATTATTGATCAGGAAAGGAGGATGGATAAATTTGAAAAAGACTGATATTAAAACAGAAGTTATCAAGATAATAAAATAAGATTTTTTTTGATGAAAATATAAATGATTATGTGTATATGGTGTGTGTGTGTGTGTGTGTGTGTGTGTGTGTGTGTGTGTATCCAGTTGAGGCATGTCCTCAACTCTCTTTGGGTTTCTTTTTATAGCAATATGAATACTGGCACCATTTTGGCAAATTGGTGAGGTCTGCACTACACATTGTGAGAGACCACGATTTTACTAAGTCAATATATTTGAAGTTGGAAAGAAATTTATGGACAATTTTTCTTCTGATCTCCTCATATTATAGATTAAAAAAAAACCTGAAGATGAGATATACATAAGATCTTTAATGCGCCTGCACCAGATTCTCAATAGATTAAAGGAGTGATTGCACCTTTTTTTCCAGATATAGAAAGTGATCCGAGAGTTGTCCAGTGCCTTATCCATGATTACACAGCTGGCAAGTGGCAGAGAAGATGTTAAAATCCATGTACTTAAAAATTTCGTTCAGTATCCTCTATATTGCTTTTGAGTACAAAGAGTGGAATTTATCTCTTTAGATGCTGTTATTATTGTTTTTAAAGTAGTCAGAATAATTACTGACTAATGTAATTTGATATGACCAAAGCATCCACAGGATTGCAAAGATTTACATGTATTATTTTTTATCTCTTCTTCTTCGCAACAAACCTGTCAGTTTTTTTTTCTCTCTCTTAGTATTTTAATTTTTTTTTAATTCTCTTTTTTATAACTCCAACATTTACACATGAAAAAACTGGAGATCAGAATGATTAACTGATAATCAGTGGAGAAGAGCTTTAGAGCTAGAAAGGCACTTGGAGATTAGAAGAAAAGTAGAAATCGTGCATTTAGAGGTTAAAATGACCATAGAGTTCATAGTGTCCTCCCCCCCCCCTTATTTTTACAGTGTGGATTTAGTGAATATGTGATTACCTTTAGGCCACAAGTGATTGTCTAACATAAGACTTATACCCTAATCTCCTTATCCCTAGGTCCATTGCCCTATCCAGAATACTATGTTGCCCCTTCCATAGTCAAATAACTATTAAATATTGGTGGAAAAATTAAAACTCCGATTTCATCTATTTCTATATTCAATATTCTTTCTTTTCTAATATACTGAAGACAAAAATTCTGTATTTCCTTTCATCTTTCCCAAATACATCCAAGTTTTGTAATTTATATGATTACCATCATTAGCATAATTATTATGAATTAAATTCTATTTTTTGACTTGTCTTCTTTTGTTTTGCAGATTAGATATCCAAGGATACACAGCCTGAACCCACTCTAATCAGAATGGGAGTGTTAAGCTATTTTCTTTCCAAACAAGAGTTATTTTTCCCCTCTTTAAGGCAACTTGGTGACTACCCATTTCCAGTCTCATTTTATATTTATAAATAACTTACAGCAGGTAGTTGATTTGTTGAGTCCACTGAACCTCAAAACTCTTGGGCTCAGAAGATATGGTTAAGCCATATTTATTTTGTTATTTTCCCCTTTTAAAAAACACAGAATGTTTTTGTATTCTTTCTTACCTTCAAAAATATGAAACTCTTTATCAATTTGCAAATCATTCTTGTGCAGTGGCCATGCTAATCTTCTCTATAATGTTCCAATTTAGTGCCAATGTGTTGCTGAAGCAAGCAGTGTAATTAGCTTTTTGAAAGCATTCTTCTCCTCATTGGCTTTTTGAACCTCTTTTGCAGTTGAATTAGGCTAGTTTTCAAGTTGTTAATTTCTTCAACATTTTTTTGGTTCTCCTTTAGCAGGGAGCTTATCTGCTTTTCATGCTTTTCTTTCATCCCTCTCATTTCTCTTTCCAGTTTTTCCTCCACCTCTCTAACTT
>CM052678.1:53270042-53312672 GCA_028533205.1 Lagorchestes hirsutus
CTGTTCCACTCTAATTTTGAAAGAACTATTTTCTTCAGTGAGCTTTTGAATCTCCTTTTCCATTTGGATAATTCTGCTTTTGAAAGCATTCTTCTCCTCACTGGCTTTTTGAACCTCTTTTGACAATTGAGTTAGCCTATTTTTCAGGGTGTTATTTTCTTCAGCATTTTTGGGGCCTCCTTTAGCAGGCTGTTTACTTGTTTTTCATGCTTTGCTTGCCTGTCTCTCATTTCTCTTCCCAGTTTTTCCTCCACCTCTCTAACTTGATTTTCAAAATCCTTTTTGAGCTCTTCCATGGCCTGAGCCCATTGGGTGTGCTGGGATACAGAAGCCTCGACTTCTGTGTCTTTCCCTGATGGTAAGCATTGTTCTTCCTTATCAGAAAGGAAGGGAGGAAATACCTGTTCACCAAGAAAGTAACCTTTTGTAGTCTTATTTTTTTTCACTTTTCTGGGCATTTTCCCAGCCAGTGACTTGACTTCTGAGTATTCTCTTCACATTCACTTTGCCTCCACATCCTCCCAGCCAGTGCTTGGGGTCTGAGATTCAGATGCTGCTTCCCAGCCTCAGGGTTTTGGGTGGGAGTGGGGCTGCTATTCAGTTTGAGATTAAGTTCAGGTGCTCAGGTGGGGGCAGGGCAGCCTCAAAGGCTCAGTTCCCTCAGTGGCTTTATGCAGAGACCTTCAACAATGGATCCGGGTTCCTCCCTGCTTGGGGAGCCCTGGTCTGCTCCTGTCTCTGCTGCTTCCTCCCGAGGGGGCCTGGGTTATGGGGGCACCCCACTCCCCTCTCGACCCCCCAAAGAGTCCCTCTCACCAACCCTTGTCACCTGTGGGTGGAGGGACCCATGCGGCTGCTGGAGAGTCTGTACCTGAAGCCTGCTCAGATACACTCCTCTTGGTGCTGCGAGGCCAACACAGGGCTGTCCTGGGTTCTGGGTGTGCAGCGTGAAGGACCTTTGGTGAGAGGTTTTCAGGTCTCTCTGTAACAGAAATCTCGTCTACTAGGTTGTTCTGTGGCTTCTGTTGCTCCAGAATTTGTTGGTAGTTCTTTTTTACAGATATTTTATGGGCTGTGGGTTCAGAGCTAGTGTATGTGTGTCTTTCTACTCTGCCATCTTGGCTCTGCCCCCCACATCTCTTCTTCTTCTTCTTTGCCATCCCAACTCCACCAAGAAATGATTTCTTATTGTGCGACAATCCCCTGTGTTCTATTAGGCCAAGTTCCTAGTGGGTCTCCCCTAGAATGGACCTCAGTCAGCGGTGGTGGCAGTGGTGGCAGCAGGTGCTATGTCCATTTGTGAAGCACCCTGCCCAAAGCACCTGGGGCAAATGAGCAGCTGATCTGAATCTCAGCCCTGAACATGGTCCTGGTGGGGGGAGCATCAGAGGATGTCAAGGTTTCTGCATCCAGTACCTCCAAAATAAATATGCAATAGTCTCAGACCATGGAACAGCTTAAAACAAGCATCAACAGCTTGCTAAAGCAGACCGAAAAACATGTTGAACAGAATAATACCTTTAAAAATATGCTAACTGAATTGGAAAAAGAGGTCCAAAAAGAGAATGAGGAGAAGGATTCAAAAAGCAGAATTAGCCAAACAAAAAAGGAGATTCAAAAGCTCACTGAAGAAAGTAGTTCTTTTTAAATTAGAGTGGAGCAGATGAAAGCTAACAATTTTATGAGAAACCAAGAAATTACAAAACAGTACCAAAAGAATGAAAAAAAAATAGATGGTAATGTGAAATATCTCATTGGAAAAACAACTGACCCGAAAAACAGATCCAAGAGATACAATTCAAAAATTGTGGCACTACCTGAAAGCCTTAATGAAAAAAAGTGTAGACATTATCTGTCATAACATTATGAAGAAAAACTGCCCTGATATTCTAGAACCAGAGGGCAAAATAAGTGTTGAAAGAATCCACTGATCACTTTAAAGAGACCCAAAAACATAAACTACTACGAATATTTTAGCCAAATCTCAGAGTTCTCAGGTCAAGGAGAAAATAGTTCAAGCAGTTAGAAAGAAACAATTTGAATACTGTGGAAATACAATTAAGATAACACAAGATCTAGCACCCTCTACCTTAAGGAATCAAAGGGCTTGGAATAGGTTACTCTGGAAGTCAAAAGAACTGGGATTAACACAAACAATCACGTACCCAGCAAAACTGAGTATAATACTTCAGGGGAAAAAATGGCCATTCAGTGATATAGGGTACTTTCAAACATTCTTGATGAAAAGACCATAACTGAAGAAAAAATGTGACTTTCAGACACAAGAATCAAGAGAAGCATGAAAAGGTAAGGAGGAAAGGGAAAACTTAAAGGATTTTCTAAAGTTGAACTCTTTACATTCCCACATGGAATGGTGATATTTGTGACACTTGAGACTTTTTTCAGTATTTGTGTAGGTGGATGGATTATACACAAACATACACACACACACACACACACACACACACACGCACGCACACACACATATGGACAGAGAGCACAGGTTGAATTGAATCAAAAAGGATGATATTGTAAAAAATAAAATTAAAGGCTGAGAGGAATATTTTGGGAGAAGAAAGGGAGAAATGGAATGGGGCAAATTATCTCTCATAAAAGAGGTAAGAAAAGTCATCTTCAGTGGAGAAGAAAATGGAGGAGGTGAGAGGGGAAAAGTGAAGCTTACTCTCTTCACATATGCCTTAAGGAGAGAATTACGTGCTCGCTCAATTTGGTATGCAAATCTATCTCATACTACAGAAAAGTGGGGGAGAAAAGGACAAGGGAGTTGAGGAGGATGATAGAAAGGAGGGTAAATGGGAGAAGGGAGTAATTAGAAGTAAACACTTTTGGGGAGGGACAAGGTCAAATAAGAGAATAGAATAAATGGAGGACAGGGTAGGATAGAGAGAAGTATAGTTAGTCTTACACAACATGACTATTATGGAAGTCTTTTGCAAAAGACACATAGATATCCTGTATTGAATTGCTTACTTTCTCAGTGGGAATGGGTGAGAAGGAAGGGAGGGGGAGAAGTTGGAATTCAAAGCATGAGAAACGAATGTTGAGAATTGTTCTTGAATATAACTGGGCGATAAGAAATACAACTAATGGAGTATAGAAATCTATCTTGCCCTAAAAGAAAAAGAGAGAAGATGGGGATAAGGGAAAGGTGGGGTGTGATAGAATGGAGGGTACATTGAGGGAAAGGGTAATCAGAATGCAAGACATTATTGGGTGGAGAGAGGTGAGAGATGGGGAAAAATTGGAACTCAAAATTTTGTGGAAATGAATATTCAAATCTAAAAATAAATAAAGAAATATCAAAAGAAGAAAATAAAACTTTAAAAAAATAGACTAATCCACATTGCAAAGGAGATCGATAAAGTCAATGCATAGAAGAATGCACCAGACAACTCATGCTATTTTTGAATATTATGAAAGGTTATGAAAATTTCCCCTGATGACAAGTCTTTTATTTTACTCTTTGAAAATTTGCAACTGTCATAAATTCCTTGAACTTTAGTTTTTCTGATCTAAATATCCTTGACTGTCTCAAATCATATGACATGGCTACTGTGAGAATTAAATAAATCAATGTATAGAAAGGACATTCTAACTATAATTATATCTGTTTAGCCACATACATAAATGATAGATAGATATAGATAGACATACATTTAGGGATGTGTATGGGATGTTCAGAGAGGCCTACCACCTTTGTTGTGAGGGCTTAATGAACGTTTTTCAGGGCTGTTCATCCACCTTTGGGGTTCACGTCACCAAATTCTCACCAGTGATTCCAAGAAACTATCAGATGCACAATTGCCACACCCTGCTAAAATCATCTTGCCATATGGGTTAAAGCAGGTTGAGGGCAGCTGATAGGTTTCAAATTCATTGATGAGTTAAGTGGGATATCGACCCCAAGCATGTGAAGACTTCTCCTGTAGAATGGGCAAAAGTGAACAACTTTTCCAATGTCAATGAAAGTGACTAAAACCAGATCTGTGGAGCACTCAGAGTTGACTCAAAAATGTCATGATCAGCCACTGTACCCTGAGCCATTGCCAGTCATCTTGATTTTATCCTGCCACAGGACTTCAATGACTCTGGAAGAGAGGGTGAGGCTGACAACTTTTTGTACAATTCAGGTGCAAGTCAAGTCATCATCCCATGATTTCGTTGGTCTTCTTCCAAAATGAAGAATGAACCACAAATCATTTATGTTATTATTATTAGCATTATTTTTATTTTGCTAATTTGTCTAGAAGTTGGATATGAAAGCTTATAATCAAAATGTAAGCTTTACAATCCAAGGATATTTTCCACACTCCAGTAAAAATAACACTAACATGCTCTTAGACTCTCTAAACAACACACAAAAACGAAAGATTTCTAGATGTGTTTGTAAGAAGTACATATTTTTTTAAAAGTTCTGACAATACTTAGACAAAGTTTGGATCTTCATGTAACTCCTACCTTCACCAGTTTAAAACATTAAAGATCCATTGACTAATGTAATCAAAATCCTAGTTACAATAAAAGAAAAGAAAAAAATTCTCAAAATGTATAAAGCGTGAGGATGAGGAAAATATTATCTAGTATGCTTTATTTAAGATCCATACCATTTAGTTTCACCACTTACATCCTACTACCAACATAAAAATCTTCACCAAGCCCATCATTTGACCTTTGACTAAGATAGCTTCTGTGCTGACTGTTCAAACTCCTCTGCCCAAGGTAACCTAATTTAAACAACAATATTTCTCATAATGGGATGAAATCATTTGACTATTAAAGGTCTTTGACAGAGAGAGCAGGTATATTATGTGGGTAGGAACTCCTAACGTAAGATATCCAGTTGCAATTCTATCTGGAACAGAGGATAAAGGATCTCTCTCAAAAAGTATACAATAAGTATAAACCTAGCTTTCTTTGTTTTTCCTTCTATTTTCTGTACTCTGCCCTTTACTATGAAGAAAACAGAGGAGGTCATTGAAGCAATACAGTGCCAGTAGTCTAGATAGAACACAGAAGTAGGAGTGGAACGAGGTGGAATATAATGTAATACTACCTAAAAGAGAGATAAAGACAGATACATATATATGTATGTATATATATGTATGTGTGTATGTATGTATGTGATATATATATCATACATATATAAGACCACATATCATATACATATATATATATATATATATATATGACTAGATATCATAAACTGCAAAAAATAGTTTGGTTTTAAGCATAGCCCACTTTCAGCTAAACCAAATGTGAATAAGCGAGAGAGAGAGAGACAGACAGAGAGAGACAGGGAACAGTTTGGAAGGCAAAAACGCAGTGAATACAAAGCAAACCCTGAAAGAAAACTTGTTAAAAAGACTGTAAAAAGGAAAGACATTAAGACAGAGATCACAAGCTGTATTACACCAGAGGTTAGATAATGCATGCATGTCTGTGGATGTGTGTGTATTTGTGCATATGAATTTGTGTGTGTGTGTATGTGTGTGTCTGTGTACCTTTGTCTACGTCTCTGTCCATATGTATGTTGGTGATAGGGGACTTGCAAGTGGAGAGAAAGCTTAAAATTTGTATTGTATTCTCAGAACAAAGGTTGTATTTCTCAGGAATGCATCATACATACCTGAAGTGAAATGGTGTCTGTTATGTAGTATCAGCTGAACTGGAACTAGCCTTTAACCTGTGGGCAGCCAGAGCAAAATAAATAGAATGGGCTAGAGACTGGAGAGTCAGGACATAAACAGATTTAATTAGTTTCAAAGTGAGGAAAGTAATATATACATATGGAAGTTCCACCCTTTCCGGAGAAGAAGAGCTTGAGATTGCTCAGACTGAGGTCACTTATATAATGAAGGGTGTTAGCCCACAGGAAAATCATTCTTGGGAATTGAGATGATTCTCATGGTTGGCATTTCTTGGGATAATACAGGCATTCTTGGCACTTGTGGGAACAGTCATTGTCTTGTGCATCACTGCCATCCTGGAAGGTAAAAAACTGGAGCTCTGTGACAGAAACAGGAGTATTCTACCTGTCCGTGATGGTCAAAATATGATGGATGGCCCTGAGAAGTAGGGGGAGCTAAATCTTTCAGTAAACATCTGGTACTGGTCCAAAGACTACACTTTGCCAGAGGGTGATTTAATCCTGAGCATAAAGGATTATTGTTGTGCCAAGCCTAAGGCACAGCCTGCTTCTTAGGCTTCAGCTCTGAAAAACAGGATGTCACTGAAATATTTTGACAGTAGGTCAATAGAGAGGGAAATATAGCATTATCTGAATGTAAAACCAGTCCATGAAGAACATAAGGGTATAATTCCTGGACCAGGGAGAAGTGACAGAGTTGCTTCTACCTTTATCATATTACTCTGCCACACTCATGAATTAATATATTTACAGTGAGCCTCAAAAAGAAAAGGAAGATTTAGTGCCATGACAATTAAACTATCAGATAATAATTTTCTAGAGCTGGATAAAATAATATCACAATTCATCTGGAAGAACAAAAGGTCCAGAATATCAAAGGGACTAATGAAAAGAAATGCTAGGGAAGGCAGCTTAGTGCTACCAGATCTCAAATTATACTATGAAGCAGCAATTATCAAAACCACTTGGTCCTGGCTAAGAAACAGAAGGGTAGACAAATGGAATAGATTTGGCACTCAAGACACAGTAGGCAAGGATTATAGCAACCTCCTGTTTGATAAACCCAAAGCCTCCAGCTTCTGGAATAAGAACTCACTGTTTGACAAAAATTTCTTGGAAAACTGGATAACAGTGTGGCAGAAACTAGGCATAGACCCATGCCTGACACCGTACCCAAGAATAAAGTCCAAATGGGTACACGATCTAGATATAAATATTGATACCATGGACAAACTGGAGGAGCAAGAAACAGTGTATTTATCAGATTTATGGAAAAGGGAAGAATTTTTTACTACAGAAGAGATAGAAAGCATTATGAACTGCAAGATGGATAACTGTGATTACATTAAACTGAAAAGGTTTTGCCCAACCAAATCCAATATAATCAAAATTCTGAGGGATGTAGTAAATTAGGAAAGAATTTTTATAGCTAATCTTGGGGATAAAGTCCTCATTTCTGGAATATATAGAGAACTCAGTCAAATGCACAACAATACAAGTCATTCCTCAATCGATAAATGGTCGAAGGATATGAATAGGCAATTTTCTGAGGAAGAAATTAAAGATATCTATAATCATATGAAAAAATGCTCTAAATCACTTTTGATTAGAGAAATGCAAATCAAAACAACTCTGAGGTACCACCTGACAGAACAGGAAAATGATAAATGTTGGAGAGGATGTGGGAGAGTTGGAACACTAATTCATTGTTGGTGGAACTGTGAGCTCATCCAATCATTCTGGAGAGCGGTTTGGAACTATGCCCAAAGGGCTACAAAAATGCGCATACTCTTTGACCCAGCAATATTGCTTCTAGGACTGTATTCCCAAGAGATCATAAAACTGGGAAGGGGTCCCACATGTACAAAAATATTTATAGCAGCACTCTTTGTAGTTGCCAAAAACTGGAAATCAAGGGGATGCCCATCAATTGGGGAATCGCTGAATAAGTTATGGTATATGAATGTAATGGAGTAGTATTGCGCCATAAGAAATGATGAAAAAGAAGATTTCAGAGAGGCCTGGAAGGACTTATATGATCTGATGTTGAGCAAAAGGAGCAGAACCAGGAGAACTTTGTGCACAGCAGCGACCACAGTGTGTGAGAGTTTTTTTCCGGTAGACTTGGAACTTCTTAATAATGCAAGAACTTAAAAAAAAAATTCTCAATGGTTTTCTAAGACAAAATGCCTTCCACACTCAGAGAAATAACTATGGAATTCAATTGCAGAATGTAGCAGATCATGTCTGTATGTGTGTGTGTGTGTGTGTGTGTGTGTGTATGTGTGTATTATGTTTTGATTTGTTATATGATTTCTTCCATTTATTTTAGTTCATCTACACAGCATGACTATAGTGAAAATATATTCAGTGGGAAAGTATAGGTAGATCCTATATAGAATTGTATGGCATCTTGGGGGGGGAGGGGGATGGTGGGGGATACGTAGAAGGGTAAAAATCTAAGGTTTTTGATAGTGATTGTAGAACATTAAGTAAATAAACAAACAAGCAAATAAATAAATAAGGAAGGGAGATGATGTAAACACAGATGGAGAGGAAGATGAAACTGGAATTCAGGAAAAAAGACAGAAAGACAGAGACATTGGTATAATCATAATATCAGCAATCAAACTAATAAATGATCTGGTTCTTTATCTGGATGAGGATGGCATTTTACATGAGTCCTTTGCAATTTCCTTGGATCATTGTATTGCTGAGAGGAGGTAAGTGATTCATATATTCTCATCAAACAATGTTACTGATAAAATGTTTTCCTGGTTTTGCTCATTTTACTTTGCATCAGTTCATATGTCTTTCTTAAATTACCTGTGTTAGTAGTAGTCCATTATATTCATGTCTCAGCTTATTCAGTCATTCCCTATTTGATGGACCTCTTTTCAATTTCCAATTCTTTGCCACCACAAAAGGTTCTGGTTTAAATATTTTTGAACATATAATTCCTTCTCATTTTATAGAGATGCATACCTAGGAGTAGGAGTATGGCTGGATCAAAGTTTTATTCAAATCATCTAATTTAAATATTAGGAAACTGGGGAGTAGTGGGTAAATGATTTGTCCTAAGTCACACAGAGAATGATAACCAGAAGCAGGCTTTTTATTCATAATCTGTGCTATATGGTCTATGCCCTTTCAAACAGGATGTCCCAGAGATATCTCAATGCAAATATATTTAAAACTGAAAGATACTGATATTTTACCCCATACAATTCTCTCTGTAAAAATTCTTTTTTCTATCAAAAGCACTATAATTCTTCCAGTTTCCCAGATTCATACTCACAGTCTTATCCTGGACTGCTTAACCTTTCTTATCCCCCCAAATCTAATATTTTCCAAATCTTAATGTTTTAATTTCCACAACTTTTTTTAGCTGCTAGCTTCACTTTGCTCCTTATTATCTCTCACCTAGAGCATTCCATCAGTCTCTTAAATGATTTCCCGTCCTCTAGTATCTTCCTTCTCCAGGTCATCCTACATACTGTAGGCAAATGAATTTTTCTTTAATTACTGATTTGACCAGTTGAATTCACCAAATAATTACCTCCAGCGACTTCCTGATATCTGTAGGATAAAGGATAAACTCATTTTTAGCCTTGTAATTCTGACACAACCAAGTTCCAACTCATCATTCCAGTTTCTTTGTACATTGCTCTGTCTCTCCCAAGCTTTGTAATACAACCCACCTGGTCTTCTCTCTGTTTTGCACACAGGAAATGTGTGCAATTTCTATCCCTAGGCCTTTACTAATAACTAATAATAGCTAACATTTATATTGCATTTACAAAGTACCACACACTGCGATAAGAACTTTATGGTTATTATCTCATTTGGTTCTCAACAATTCTGTGATCTATGTGCTATTATTATCCTTATTTTAAAGATGAGGAAACTGAGGCAAACAGGTTAAATTGCCCAAAGCAACACACCCAGTAAGCATTTAAGCCTGGATTTGAAGTCAGGTCTTACAGAATATAAACCCAGGTCTTTACCTACTGTGTGTCCTAGTGATACCTTTGTAAGGGACACCCTAAATGACTCAAAAATATTACCCTTTAGTTTCCTCTAATTAAGCTTTTCACATCTGTTATGACATAGTTCAAGTTCCTAATGAAGCCCTTCCTTATCCTTATGCTCACAACTGATAGTGCCCTCATTCACAAATTACCCTCTATTTACTTATTGTATTTATATTTTCCTTCATTCATCTTGTTGTTGTTGTTGTTACTATTCCCTCATTCTCAAAGAGGTCCCTGACATCACAAGGAATGTCATGACTTATGAGTGAATTGGATGAAAATGAAGGAGGACTAGGCAAAGTCACCTATCTTACTCTCTCCTTTGGAACAATCTGGGCCCAGTGATGAGATACAGATCAGGACAACTAGACATGGCCTTGGATACACTTGAAGGCCTTGAACTTTTTAGGTCTTTCTCAGTACAAAAGTTTGTCTGAGACAATGTCCATTCAGTGATTAAGGCTAGGTACAAATGAGGCAAGAAAGGAAGAAAGGAAGGAAGGAAGAAAGGAAGGAAGGAAGGAAGGAAGGAAGGAAGGAAGGAAGGAAGGAAGGAAGGAAGGAAGGAAGGAAGGAAGGGAGGGAGGGAGGAAGAGTCATGTTGCCTAAATGGAATTGGCCATTTGTTCCCCAGTGGAGCAACTACTACTAAAAGTTTGTTGTTGTCCCTTTTTCTCAAAGAGGACCATGGCATCAAAAGGGAGATGTCATGACATGTAAGTGAATTGGATATAAGAGAGTCCCAGTCTTACTCTCTCCTACATAGCCATCTAGGTCCAGTGGAAAGATATATTCATTCCACTTACATACATACTGTATATATTTGGATAAGTATTTGTCTCCTTGATTAGTACATAAGCTCCATGAAACCAGGGATCATTCATTTTTTGAATCTGTATCCTCACTGGCTTTAAAAGTGGCTATTAGATATCAAGTACTTAATAAATATATTTGTTGATTTATTTTAATGCATTATTTCCTCCTACAACTGCATCAACATGTAGAGCTTAAATTTAAGGACAGAGAGTCCTAATTTCACGTATTAGTTTATATACAATTTGTTTGTGCCTGAAGGACTTGGTTTCTGTTTCTCAAGGTGTGAGAAAATGAGTGCTTCAAATTCAACCTCATTACCTGGGGCTTCATTTATATAAATTGCTGGCTAAAATTTGTACAAAATTTAGAATTTACACAGCCTTATAAATTATATTAATCTAAGTTCTGTGCCAATGAAACCTCCATATCTATATTTTAAAATATGCAAAAGGGAAGCATGAAATTTAGCAGAACCAAAATCAAGGCAATAAAATATTTTGTAATCCATCTCCTTGGATTTTGTCCAGGGAGAAATAGTGAAATAAAATTTCCTTAGAGAGATGAACATGTGTTTAAAATCCTTTCCTGAATCCTGCTTTCATTCCTGCTCTTCCAATTTTCCTATATAACATGTCTTCCTATGTTTTTGTTGGGGTTTACTAATGGGAAAAATGAAATATGTAAAAAGAGTTTTTGCTTTGCAATTTAATAGAATGTGATAACAGCAAGCAACAAAAGGAAGTATGCCTTTTAAATCATGATGGATTTTTATTAGCAGAAATATGCTCCACTTTTTTTCTACCATTCTAAAGATGATGATTCACTTTTGTAGATCTATATCATCATTGTGAATAGGTGTTTTTAAAAACAATTGATATATTTTATCTACTGAAGAAACTGCAAACTTCTGAATAATGACAGTTAATACATGGAAAATATTAAAAATTAAAAGATACATACCTCAATGTAAATTAACTATATTCAAAATAAAACTAATTTGGAAAAGGTAGTCTAGACAGAGGAAATAGAGTCCCCCCTCACTTTATTAAAGCCTGTTGGCCTCATGTAGAAAATGACAATCTAATAATAACAAAGGATCCTGTGCTTAACCTAGAGAACATACCTAGAGATCTCTAAGGAAAAAAGTAGAATCTTAAAAGAAATTTTGTCCTAGTAATTAATTGTTTGGGAAATCTTGATTTTCACAATAAATTTGAAAATCATTTTATTATAAGTCTATATAGCCTATACTTTATCTTTCTGATCTCCATTTATTTATGATTACCTTATACGCATATGGAAATTTTTTAGTTGCATATACTTTAGAATCTCTAAACATTAGAATAGTGGAAGTGAATACATGAAAAGACATAAAACAGGAAAATCAGATTATGTGTAAACAGAATTGAAAATTGTGATGCATTACCCTTATTTACAGATAAATTCAAATAAAATAACTGGAGAAATATTTTTTAAAAACTGTTGGTGATGGAGAGGGATGTAGTAAAGAAACATCAAGAAGATTGGTTTTTGTTTTACAAATTCAATATGCAATATATAATTTCTCATTAATGCATACATACAGCAGAATATTTTTAATATACATATACAGTCACATACATGTAATGTATATATGTATATATATATTTAGGTTTTCATTTTCTCTAATCATATTAAAAACAATTTTTAATTTTTGCTTCTAAAGCTTCAATTTCCAAATTCTCTCCTTTCTTCCCTACTCCCTTTATTGAGAAGGCAAGTAATTCAGTATAGGTTAGCCATGTGCAGTCATGTAAAACGTTTCTATATTTGTTGTACTCTAAAAGAAAATGTGGACCAAAAAAAAAAAAGAAGAAAAATGAGGTAAAAAAAAAAGATGTGCTTCAATATGTATTCAAACACCATCAATTATTTCTATGAAAATGGATAGTATTTTTCATAAGTCCTTTAGAGATATCTTGGATCATTGTATTACTGAGAGTAGCTAAGTCATTCATAGCTCATCATCTTATAGTATTCTTGTTACATTGTGCACAGTACATGTCATTTTGCATCAGTTTTTGCATGTCTTTCCAGGATTTTCTGGTAGCATCCTATTCATCATTTCTTATAACACAGTAACATTCCACACCAATCACTTAGCACATTGTGTTCAGTCATTCCACAATTGAGGGGCATACCTTCAATTACCAATTCATTACCACCAGACACGAATTACTATAAATATTTTTATACATACAACTCCTTTTCCTTTTAAAAAAAAATCTCTTATGAGATATAGACCTAAAAGAATTATTTCTAGGTCAAAGTGTATGCATAGTTTTAAAGCCCTTTGGGCAAAGTTCCAAATTGCATTTTCGTCTCTCATTTTCCCCACATTCCTTGCAACATTTTCTATTTTCCTTTTCAGTCCTATTAACCAATCTTGTAAGTATGAAGTAGTACCTCAGAATTATTTTAATCTGAATTTCTCCAATCAATAGTGAGTTAGAGGATTGTTTTTTTTATGTGACTATGGATAGCTTTGATTACTTCATCTGAAGGCTTTATATTTTTTGATCATTTTACAATTGGGGAATTTCTCTTATTTTTATAAATTTCACTGAGTTCTCTATATATTTGGGAAATGACACCTTTATCAGAGAAACTTGCTTCAAAATTTTGTTCACAATTAGTATTGCTAATTTCATTTTCCTCTATCTTATTTTCTCCTTTGTTTATTCTCCTCTCTCTGTCTCTGTCGCTGTCTCTGTCTCTCTGTCTCTGTCTCTCTCTGTCTCTCGCTCTCTCTTCCTCTTTCTTCTCCCTCCTTAAAAACATTTTGTTTCTCACAACCTGAACCCTCAATCTGTTCTCCCTTCTATCACCACCTCTTTTCTTATCCCCTTCCCCTCCCTACTTTCCAATAGGATGAGATGAAATTACATATCCAATTGGGTATGTATGTTACTCTCTCTTTGATCTAATTCTGATGATACTAATGTACACTCACTCCCTCTCACATCCCCCTATTTCTTTTCCACTCTAAAAGTTTCGCCTTGCTTTTTTTTAAATGAGAAAAGTTGTCCCATTCTTTTTCTTTTTCCTCTCTACCAAGAAATCCCTCTCTCACCCCTTAATTTTATATTTTTTTAGGTATCATCCTTTTATATTCAGCTCGCACCTGTCCCCTCTCCAACTAATGCTTAACTGCCCTAATAATGAGAAAGTTCTCATGAGTTACAAGTATCATTTTCCCATGTAGGAATATAATCAGTTTAACCTTATTAAGTGCCTTATGATTTCCATTTTCTGTTAACCATTTTATTCCTTTTTTGAAGCTTCTATTTGAAAATCAAATTTTCTCCTCTGCTCTGATTTTTTCATCAGGAATCCTTGAAAGCCCTTTCTTTTACTGAATGTTCATTTCCCCTCTGAAGTACTATATTGCTTTGTTGGGAAGGTATTTCTAATCACTGGCTTGTAATCCTAGCTCCTTTGCCCTCTGGAGTATCATATTCTAATTCTTTCTGTTTTTTAATTGAGAAACTGCTAAATTTTTTGTTATGCTGACTGTTGCTTCAAGGTACTGGAATTGTTTCTTTTTGGACTCTTGCAATATCAACTTACTCAATCTTTCCCTAATCAACAGGTGTACTCTCAGTCTCCAATTCTTTGCCACCATCAAAAAGTTTATACACACACATGTATTTACATATACACACATATATACAAATATATGCATACATATATACACATATATATCTACATATATGTGTGTGTGTATCTGTAATTATATCTATCTGTCTATATGACTGTTTTTCATTTTTCTTTGTTGAGATACAGATATATTAGTGTTATTGCTGGGTTAAAGGGTAGTTTTTAGCCCTTTGGGCATGGTTCTAGATTCTTCTTCAGAATGGTTGCACTCGTTCACCAATAGTATATTCCTTTTCCCATTTTTCTACATACCCCCTACCATCTGTCATTTTCCTTTTCTGTCATGTTAATCAAGCTGATAAGTATGAAGTGGTATCTTAAAGTGATTTTAAGGTGCATTTCTACAATCAATTGTGATTTAGAACATTTTTCCACCAAAATACTGATAGCTTTGATATATTCTGAAAACTGCTAATTCATATCTTTTGACCTTTTATTCGAATGAAAACTAACTTGTATTTTTATAAAAAATTAGCTGTTTCCTATGCATGTGATAAATTTAAATCTTTATGGGAGAAATTTTCTGCAATTTTCCTCAGTTTCCTATTTTCATTCTTATATTTGCTTCATTAATTTTTCTTGTCCAAATGCTTTTTAATTTTATGAAATCAAAATTATACATTTTACTTACCATGGTCCTCTCTATCATTTTCTTGGCTATAAACTCTTCTCTTATTTTATCTAATAGGTAAATTTCTCCATGCTCTCCTATTTTACTTAGATATTCTTAAATTTTCAATGGCTACTAATTTCCAGGGCAATACTATCTACATTCCTAAGTAGGACAAATTTCTATACTCAGTCTTCTATCAAACTACAAGGTAGGTTAGGGGGAAATTACAACTCACCTGGAATTGAGAAAATCTATCCCCTAGTCCCAACTCTGTCAGGAAGACTGCATGACTTTGAGTAAACAACTTAATCAGTCTGGGTTTTAATTTCATCAAATACAATACAAACCTGCATGGGAAATATTTTCTCCCTTTTCGTTAGTGTTTAACACTTTGCTCTTCTCCCCTCGTAATCATTCTTAAGATAAATGTCTTATTACTATTAGATATTTCTTTTGAAATTCGAACTTTTAAAACTAGAGTTCAGGAATTAGAAATGAAAAGATCTAACTACCAGTCTTATCCAGACCTTTATTAACTTTTGTCTAGACCATTGCAATAAATTGTTCATAAGATCGTCCCATTTATTCCTGATTTTGACTTTATCTCTGCGTTCAAACACCTTTACTGGCTCTTATATTTAACATATTCATATAAGTGTTTGCATGCTGTCTCATTTATTATCATATTTAATATTGGGAATTCCTTGAGAGCAGGGACTTTTGTTTCTTTTCTTATTTCTAGTGCCTTATACAGTATTTGTTACATAAGGGCTTAAAAATTCTATTGATTTGATGACTGGTTAAAGTATAAATTCTTTAATCTAATATTTTGGTCCCTCTTCCAGACTATCTTCAAAATTCCTTTCTTCACTGATTTTAGACTATTACCAATTCACTCATTCACTCTTCTTTTCATCCAAGCTGTAAAGTAGTTTTTCAATTTCATTAGAACAAAACTCAACTCAGAATATTTGCACATAACATCCTGAAAATCTGAACTTGACCATATGTAAAATTTTCAAATGCTTATTGACTGACTGATTCACTTCCCTTCAAAACCTTGCTTAAGTATGGCAGATTCTGTGGACTTCTTATCAATTTCTGAGCTTGGTATAATGTCTTTACCTTCAAATTTTATTTGATTTCTTGGGAAATTCTTATAAAACTCCTTGGAAATTTTGAGTGGAAAGAGACCTTAGAGTCTCCTTAAAGTTATAGGTGAGTTAACTGAGGTTTCACGAGGTGAAGTAACTTGTTCTGTTTCACAAGGAAGTGTTTATTGTGTAGCTAGATACCTGTTTCAGAGCAGCAGACTATTGATTTCAGTTCTGAATAAGTTTAGAAAGATAACATAACATAGATTTATGTTTATGTATGTCTACATATATATGTGTGTGTGTATGTGTGTGTGCATGTGTGTGTGTATGCATATATCAAGTTATTTGTAGACATATTTACCTCTAGCAATGTGAGTAAGAACTTTTGTTCCTGTGGGTAAGAACCTTTCCTTTGTCATTTTTTTATATTGATATCCTCTCTCTAATGCAAGACTTTGCCCATAATAATAGCAAATCAATTTAAGTTAAAAAAATGCAAAGCAAACACTACTAAACCTGATCTCTGTGCTATCAACTCTAAGATACACAGATTAAGAGATAGATCTCCACAAAATATAATAAAATGATGAAAAGAATCCAAACTACTTGTTTCCAAATAGAATTAAGTACCACTTATTTTGAAAGCAGAATGAAATCCATTTGAGGGTAGTACAATTTATTGTGACTTGGGTGAGAATCTGAAGAGCTTAGAGTAACTAGTCACTGTCACTACGGTCACTTAAGGTCTTAATCCCAAGGCCAATCATATATTTTCTTATTATTTGGAAGACTGGAGTTTTACCATATTACGAATAATATCAAAAATGTCCCATTCACAATTTGATCCTTTAAACAGATTATGAAAAGGAGCATAATTTGCCTAAAGAAATTCATTCCTGGAGGGCAGAGCCAAGATGTTGAAGTGAGAGCACACATTCACCTAAGTTCTACCACAAAATTCTTCAGATGCCTCTCAGAAGAGAATCTGAACAAATTTTAGAGTAGCTCCATCTACTACAAAGCAGTATGGTAGATTTCCAGCCCTACAGCCTGAAAGGACAACAGGAAGGATCTGTTACACTGAGCTGGAAGAGTGCAGAGCTCAGAGGTTGTACAAGCACAGCCCTGTCATAGCAGAGCCAGGCAGGAACTGTTAGGGCAGACTGAAGGAGCAGCAGCAGTTCGGATTCTCAAACATATCAGCCCAGGAAAGGAGTACACCTAAACCGAGTGAAAGAGAAGTCCAGGACCCCCAGTAACAGCAGTAGCCACTCCTGAGACTATCAGTCGACAAATTAAATGTCTGTAAGTCACCTACTTGAACTTCTGGGAGCCAAGATGGTGAACTGATCTGTAAGTGCTCTCGCCCTCCCCCTTGATGACCTTGAAAAGCCGAGAGAATATTTCCCTAGGAAAAATCAGGGAATAGTGGTATCAGCCAAAGTCTCTTAGCTTGAAAGGGAAGAAAAAGTGTTAAGGAGACCCCAGGTGTGCCTTATCACAGCCAGGCAAATAAGGAAGCCACCAGAGTACACTTTGACTCACGAACCAATAAGCTTGCTATGCTCTAGCTCTGGAGAAGAGATCTCTTGTGGCCACACCACCACTTCCCCAATCCTAACACTGCAGGTTTCAGGATAAATCAAGGGAACCTCAGAAAGACTTCACCTATCCTCTGCCTAGGCACACCAGCCAGCTAAGCACCAGGTAAGCTACAGCATTCTAGCTTCTAGGGAAAGAATCAGAGGTCACAACAAACAAAGCCTCAGGTTCTTAGCACATGAACCATGAGATAGAGTCACCTGTGCCCCAGGAGCAGGAATCCACTTGAAAAGTCAGGTAAAAGTAAATCATCATGAGCATAAAGAAAACCAGAAAAGAAAGGAAAATAGAAACTTATTACAGGGACAAGGTCCATAACACAAATACCGAAGAGGTCAGCATTGATCTGTACACCCACATGAAACCTTAGGAGTGAATATGAACTGGTCTCAAGCCCAAAGAGCATTCTTTTTTTTTTCTTTCTTCCTTTTTCTTCTTTTTTATTATTTTATTTGTTTCCAGTGTTTTACAATCACTTGCATATATCTTAGATTTTTTTCCATCCCTCCTCACTGTCCTCCCTACCTCCCTTCCCCCCCGCCCAGGAGGGCATACAATGTTATATAGATTCTACACATATATTCCCATTAAATACATTTTCACCTTAGTCGTGTTGCATAGAAGAATTACAATGAATGGAAAAATCATAAAAGATACCAAAATATAACACAAAAGAAAATGATCTACTTCATTCTGTGATTGAATTCCATAGTTCCTTCTCTGAATGTGGAAAGCATTTCTCCTTAAGAGGCCATTGGGAATCTTTTAAGTCTTTGCATTGCAAAGAAGTTCTAAGTATATAAGAAAAGCCTAGCACTCTGTGATTGTTTCTGTGTACAAAGTTCTCCTGGTTCTCTCCTTTCATTCACCATCATTTCATATAAGTTTTTCCCGGCCACTCTGAAGACTTGCAGTCAATAATTTCTTATAGCACAATTGTATTCCATTACAATCATATACCACAATTTATTCAACCATTTCCCAACTGATGGGCATCCCCTTGATTTCCAGTTTTTGGCCACCAAAAAGAAAGCTGCTGTAAATATTTTTGTACATGTGGGAACCTTTGCATTTTTTGGATCTCTTGGGGATATAGTACTAGAACTGATATTCCTGGATCAAAGGTTATGCACATTTTGTAGCACTGTGGACATACTTCCAAATTGCTCTCCAGAACAGGTGGATCAGCTCACAGCTCCAGCAACAATGAATTAGTGTTCCAACTCTCCCACACATTTTTACACATTTATAATCTTCCTGTTCTGTCATGTTAGCCAATCTGTTAGGTGTGATGTGGTATCCCAGAGTTGTTTTGAATTGCATCACTCTAATCCATAGTGATTTAGAGGATTTTGTTCATATGACTATAGACAGCTTTAATTTCTTCCTCTGAAAATATATCATTTGACCAATTATCAATTGGGGAATGACTTGTATTTTTTTTTTTGTATTTTTCTTTTTATATATTTTTAATGCTCTACAATCACTATTGTAAAACTTAGATTTTTTTTCCTGCCTACCTCCCATCACCCCTTTCCCTCCCCAAGATGACATTCAATTCTATATAGCATCTACACTTACGTTCCTGTTGAATACATTTTCATTATAGTCATGCTGTGCAGAAGAACTAAAACAAATGGGAGAAATCATATAACAAACCAAAACATAATACACATACACACACACATAAAATGATCTGCTACATTCTGAGATTGAATTCCGTAGTTCTTTCTCTGAATGTGGAAGGTATTTTTCCTTAGAAGAACACTGGGAATTATTTTTAATGTCCTTGCATTGGTATGAAAATCCAAGTCTATCAGAAAAAACTCTCACACACTGTGGCTGTTGCTGTGCGCAAAGTTCCCCTGGTTCTATTCCTTTCACTCAGCATTAGATCATGCAAGTCTTTCCAGGCCTCTCTGAAGTCTTCTTGTTCATCATTTCTTATAGTGCAATAGTATTCCATTACATTTATACACCATAATTTATTCAACCATTCCCCAATTGATGGGAATCTCCTTGATTTCCAAGTTTTGGCCACTACAAAGAGTGCTGCTATAAATATTTTTGTACATGTGGGACCCTTTCCCATTTTTATGATCTCTTGGGGATACAGTCCTAGCAGCGATATTGCTGGGTCAAAAGTTATGTACATTTTTTTAGCCCTTTAGGCATAGTTCCAAACCGTTCTCCAAAATGGTTGGATGATCTAACAGCTCCACCAACAGTGAATTAGTGTCCCAACTCTCCCACATTCTCTCCAACATTTATCATTTTCCTTTTCTGTCATGCTTGCCAGTCTAACTGGTGTGATGTAGTCCCTCAATTGGTGTGATGTAGTTTTGATTTACATCTCTCTAATCAAAAGTGATTTAGAGAATTTTTTCATATGATTATAGATACCTTTAATTTCTTCCTCTGAAAATTGCCTGTTCATATCATTTGACCATTTATCAGTTGAGGAATGACTTGTATTGTTGTACATTTGATTAAGTTCTCTATATAGCCTACAAATGAGGCCTTTATCCCTGAGATCAACTACAATTTATTTTCCCAGTATTCTACATCCCTCTGAATTTTTGTTGCATTAGGTTTGGTTGTGTAAAAACTTTTCAGTTTAATGTAATAAAAATTATCCATCTTGCACTTCATAATGCTTTTTATCTCTTCTTTAGTCAAAAATTCTTCCCTTCTCCATAAATCTGATCAATCTTTATACCTAGATCATGTACCCATTTGGACTTTATTCTTGCGTAGAGTGTCAGACATGGGTCTATGCCTAGTTTCCACCACACTGTTATCAAGTTGTCCCGGCAATTTTTGTCGAGCAATGAGTTCTTATTCCAGAAGCTGGGGTCCTTGGGTTTATCAAACAGGAGATTGCTATATTCATTGCCTACTGTGTCTTGAGTACCTAGCATATTCCACTTGTCTACCCTCCTGTTTCTTAGGCAGTACCAAGTGATTTTGATAATTGTTGCTTTTGAGATCTGGTAACGCTACACCACCTTCCCTAGCATTTCTTTTCATTAGTCCCTTTGATACTCTGGACCTTTTGTTCTTCCAGTTGAATTTTGATACTATTTTATCCAGCTCTAGAAAATAATTATCTGATAGTTTAATTGGTATGCCACGAAATAAGTAAATTAATTTAGGTAGAACTGTCATTTTTATTACATTAAATAGGCCTATCCAGGAGCAACTGATGTTTTTGTACTTATTTAGATCTGACTTTATTTGTGCAAAAAGTGTTTTGTAACTGTGTTCATATAATCCCTGAGTTTGTTTTTGCAGATAGACTCACAAATATTTTACAGTGTCTACCCTTGCTTTAATTGAGATTTCTCTTTCTAAGTATTGCTGTTTGGCTTTGTTAGTAATATATAGAACTGCAGAAGTTATGAGTGGATTTATTTGGTAACCTGCAACTTTGCCAAAGTTGTTTATTATTTCAAGTAGTTAATTGTCTGGGATTCTCTAAGTACATCATCATATCATCTTCAGAGAGTAACAGCTTAGTTTCTTCTTTCCCTATTCTAATTGCTTCAATTTATTTTTCTGCTACAGCTAAATTTTGTAGTTCCATACTGAATAGTAGTGGTGATAATAGGCATCCATGTTTCACCCCTGATCTTTATGGAAATGCATCTAGCTTATTCCCATTGCATATAATGCTTGCTGAAGGTTTGCGGTAGATAGTGCTTATTATTTTACATAAAATTCCATTTATTCCTAAGCTCTCCAGCATTTCCAACAGGTATGGGTATATTATTTTTGTCAAAAACTTTTTTGCATTTATTGAGATAATCATTTGGTTTCTGTTAGTTGTGCTGTTTCTATGATCAATAATGTTAACAGTTTTCCTTATATTTCACCAGCCCTGCATTTCTGGTATAAATGTTATATGATCATATGGTATTATTGTCATGATAAGTTGCTGTATTCTTTTTGTTAATATCTTATTTAAAATTTCTGCATCTATATTCATTAGAGAAATTGGTCTATAATTTTCTTTTTCTGTTTTGGTTCTTCCTTGTTTAGGTATCACAAATATATTTGTATCATAAAACGAATTTCAGAGGACTCCTTCTTCCTGAATTTTCCCAAATACTCTAAGTAGTATTACAATTAACTGTTCTCTAAATTTTTGATAGAATTTACTTGTAAATTCACCCAGCACTGCAGATTTTTTCCTAGGGAGTTCATTGATGATTTATTCAATTTTGTTTTTTGAGATGGGGTTTTGCAAGTGTTTAACTTCCTCTTCTGTTAATTTGGTCAATGTGTGTGTGTGTGTGTGTGTGTATACATACATATCTATACATACATACATGTACATATATACATATATATTTTAAAATTATAATTCATCACATTTAGATTGTCGAATTTATGGGCATACAGCTGTGCAAAGTAATTTCTAATTATTGTTTTAATTTGCTCCTCACTGGAATTCAGTTCACCCTTTTCATTTTTGATATTGGTAATTTGGTTTCTTCTTTCTTTTCTTGAATCAAATTGGCCAAAGATTTATCAATTTTATAGGTTTCTTCATAAAACCAACATTTAATTTTATTAAATTCAATAGTTAAGTTCAATAGTTTTCTTAATTTCAATTTTAATAATGTCTCCTTTGATTTTCAGTGTTTCAGATTTGGTATTTACTTGAGGATTTTCAATTTGCTCCTTTTTCGGCTTCATGTCCAATACATTGATGTCTTTTTCTATTTTATTCATGTAGGCATTCAAAGATATAAAACTTCCCCTAAGAAATGCTTTTGCAATATCCTGTAAGATTTGGTAGGCTATCTCATTATTGTCATTCTTTTGAATGAAGTTGTTGACTTTTTGTATGAATTGTTCTTTCACTCACTCCTTTAGAATTGTTTAGTTTCCAATTAATTTTTGTCTATCTTTCCATGACCTTTTATTACATATAATTTTTATTGCATTATGATGTGAGAAGGGAGCATTCACCATCTCTGTCATTCTGCACTAGACTGTGAGATTTTGATGCCCTAGGACACCATCACTTTTTGTATATGTGCCATGTACCTCTGAGATAAAGGTATATTCCTTTCAATCCCCATTCAATTTTCTCCACAGATCTATCATATTTATCTTATCTGGAATTTTATGCACCCACTTAACCTTTTTTCTTCGTGTTGCAGTGATGTTCATCAAATTCAGAGAGGGAGAGTTTGAGTCCCCCACTAGTACAGTTTTGCTGCCTGTTTCTTCCTGTAACTCCCTTAACTCCTCGTCTTTGGATTTTGATGCTATATCACTTGGAAAATGCATGTTTAGTAATGATATTGTTTCATTGTCTGTGGTACATTTAAGCAGGATGTAGTTTCCTTCCTTATCTTTTTACACTACATCTATTTTTGCTTTTGCTTTGGCTAAGATTAAGATTGCTATCCCTCCTTCTTTTACATCAGATGAAGCACAATGTATTTTTCTCCAACATTTTACCTTTACCCAGGGTGTATCTCCCTGTTTCAAATGTGTTTCTTGTAAACAACATATTGTTGGATTATGATTTTTAATTCCTTCTGCTATCCGATTCCATTTTATTAGAGTATTCATCACATTCACATTCACAGTTGCGACTACTATCTTTGTCTTTCCCTCTGTTCCCTTTTACCTCGTTAATGCTTTTAGTTCTCTCTTCTCCCTTTCCCTCAACAATAGAGTTTTAATTTCTGACCACCGACTCCCACAGTCTTATCTTCCTTCTTTCAACCCCTCTCCCTTTTACTCCTCTTTTCCAGTAGTACTCCTTTCCTCCCTTTTAGTTTCCCCTCCAGTTTCCTTCCCCCTTTTCCTCCTACTGCCCATAGAGGTTGTCAGATTTATACACATAATTAAGTTTGTTATTCCTTCCTTGAACCAAATCAAAAGAGAGTAAATATCAAAAAATGCTCCTTTTCCTCCCCTTTTCCTCTACTGTAATATAGTTTTTCCCCTTCCCGTGAAGTAATTTATCATATTTTGCCTCTTTTTCAACTCCTGTTACAATCCCTTTGTACCATTTTATTATTTTTAAATTGAAACATTTTATGTTTTCTGTGTTTGACACTCCCATATATTTTTGATTTTTTTCTCACTCTCTCCCCCTTATTCCTCCCTCCCTCCTCACTTCATCCCTGTGATGGCATACAATCTTATATAAATTCAACATGTACTTTCCTACTAAACGCATGTTGCATAGAAGAGATAAAAGGAATGGGAGAAACCATAAAACAAAACAAAACCTTACATAATGTAAAAGAAAATTGTCTGTTTCTGTCTCATATCCAGTTCCGTTGTTGTTTGTCTGGGTGTGGAAGGTATTTTGCCTCAAGAGTCCATTGGAGATTTTTTAAGTCCATGCTTTTCAATGAAGTAATAGGTCTACTAGAAAAATTCCTTGCACACTGTGGTTGTTGCAGTGTAAAAAGTTCTCCTGATTCTGCTACGTTCACTCAAAATTAGTTCATATAAGTTTTTTCGGGCATCTCTGAAGTCTTCCTGTTCACTTTTTCTCATAGCATAATTTTATTCCTACGTTCATATAGTACAACTTGTTCAGCCATTCCCCAATTGATAGGAATCCATTTGATTTCCAGGTTTTGGCCACCACAAAGAGAGCTGCTATAAATAATTTTGTACATGTGGAATCTTTTCCCTTTTCTGTGATTTCTTTGGGATAGAATCTCAGGGGAGATGTTGCTAGTTCAAAGGGTATGCACATGTTTGTAGTACTTTGGCCATAGTTCCAAATTGCTCTTCCGAAGTGTTGTATCAGCTCACAACTCCACCAAAAATGAATTAGTGTTCCAAGTCTTCCACATTTTCTTGAACATTTATCATCTTCATATTTTGTCACATTAGCCAATCTGATAGGTGTGATGTGGTACCTCAGAGTTGTTTTGATTTACATCTCTTTAATCAATAGTAATTTAGAGGATTTTTTCATATGATTATAGATAGCTTTAATTTCTTCCTCTGAAAATTCCCTCTTCATAAACTCTGATGACTTATCAACTGGGGAATGATTTGTGTTCTACATTTGACTCAGTTCTCTCTATATTTTAGAAGTGAGGCCTTTATCACAGACACTAGTGACAAAAATTCTTTCCCGCTTTTCTGCTTCCCTCCTAATCTTGGTGGCATTGTATTTATTTGTGCAAAAACTTTTCAATTTAATGTAATCAGAATTATCCATTTTACACTATAAAAAATTCTCTATCTCTTGTTGGTTATAAATTTCTCCATTCTCCATCAATCTTGCAAATACATTATTCCTTGCTCCCCTAATTTGTTTACAGTATCAGTCTTTGCACCTAGATCATGCATCCATTTGTACTTTGTTCTTGTGAATGGTCTGAGGCATTGATCTATGCCCAGTTTTTGCTACACTGTAATCCAGTTTTCCCATCAGTTTGTAACAAACAGTGAGATCTTATTGTGGAAGATTGAGTCCATGGGTTTATCAAACTCGAGACAGCTGTATTTATTAACTACTGTGATTTGAGTGTCTAACATATTCCACTTGTCTACCCCTCTGTTTCTTAGCCAGTATGAAGTGTTTTTGAGGATTGCTGCTTTATAACACAATTTGAGTTCTGGTAGGGCTAGGACACCTTCCCTAGTATTTCTTTTCATTAGTTCCCTTGATATTCTGGACTTTTTGTTCTTCCAGATGAATTTTGTTATTATTTCTTTCCAGGTTTAGAAAATAATTATCTGGTGGTTTGATTGGTATGGCACTGAACAAGTACATTAATTTAGGTATAACTGTCATTTTTATTATATTAGCTTATTATATTATATTAGCTTATATTAGCCCACCCATGAGCAATTGAAGTTTTTCCACTTACTTAGATCTGATTTTTTTCTTTGGTGAATAGTGTTTTGTAATTGTGTTTTTATAGTCCCTGGGTTTGTTTTGGCAGGTAGACTCCTGGATATTTTATAGTGTCTACTGTAGCTTTAAATGGGATTTTTCTTTCTACCTCTTGCTATTGGGTTGTGTTAGTAATATATAGAAATGCAGATGATTTATGTGGCTGTATTTTGTAACCTGCAGTTTTGTCAAAGTTGTTTATTATTTCAAGTAGATTTTTTTACTTAATTCTCTGACATTCTCTAAGTACATCATCATATCATCTGCAAAGAGTGATACCTTAATTTCTTCTTTGCCTATTGTAATTCATTTATTTTTTTTCTTCTGTTATTGCAGCAGCTAGCAATTCTAATACCACATTGAATAACAGTGATGATAATGTACATCCTTGTTTCACCTCTGATCTTATTAGAAATTCATTTAGCTTGTTGTCATTGTATATAATGCTAGCTGATGGATTTTGGTAGATATCGCAATGGTGCAGCCTGTGCACCATACACTGTATGCTCCTTCAGCCCTGTGGAACAGGTCCTTTCTGTCGATCTTCCACTCTGTTCTTGGCTGTGAATCTTCCACAGTCTGTTTCCTATTGAATTCTGCCCCTCCAAAATCTGGTCAGAATCTCTTTTTAGGGATATCTGAAGGAGTTTGTTTAAGAGTTTAGGTGAGTAGTTGCTCTCACTCCAGCATCTGGTCTCCATCCCCTCTGGTGAAATGTTTATCAAATTCATCATATAACATACACCTATTTATTGAAATGTAAACATTTCAATAAATAGGCGTATGTGAAAAAATCCAACAATATATATGAATACATATATATACATATATGTACATAAATGTACATATGTATATGTATAGAAACACAAATTTGTGATCCATAAAAAAAAGTTAACAAGAAAAAAGTTTTTAGAACCAAGTAATTAATGATAACACTAATAAAAAACCCCAAAAGCCAAAAATTATGTGCTAATTATTTATGTTTCTGTTTTCATTTCCAGCTACTCTGAATCTTGCTGGTATTGGCACTCTGCTAGCTTTAAGTACACTTTTAGTAAAGCCTAGCCAAATTAAACTGTCACTTTCTATTAAAATATCTATGGAGGGAGATATTTAATCTACTGATTTGAGCTTTATTATAGACTGTCAGGGGAGCATTAATTTATGACATAAAGGCAAAAGAAAGCTTTGACAACTCCATGGAGAGGGGGAAAAAAGAAAATAGTTATTCATGTCTCGAGTAACATTGTACAGATATGCTTCTTTACAGAAAAATCCAATGGACTGATTTTATTTGATACAACTTTTTACATTCTTTGAATACCATTATATTTAGCAGTATAGACTAAATGAATTTTAAGGAATTTTAGACAACAATGCATATGGTTTGAAAATAAAATCAATGAAGATGGATATCATGAGTTACCAATGATGACCAAAAGTATAGGAATTAAAATTATCTAACCTAGTATAAAAGAGACTGAGGCAGAGTTCTGAACAAACGATGCTTTATTAAAGGTTCTGTGGTGCAGTCTAATGACTTGAACCTTGGATCTTCTTCACTATCTGAGATGTCCCCTTCTTACAATACCTTGTTTTTATTGGGATTGATCCCCAGTTATGCAAAAGAGGCATGGCAAAATATAGATCCTCATTGGTGGTAGGTATTTTTCTTGATGACTAAAAGTGATATATCAGCAGGATGTTCACAAACTAAGTGGTCTGTAAGATCTCCACCTGCTCATGTTTAGGAAGGAAGAATGGTCCAGAGAAGTTTATTTTCACAAACAAAGCCAATGAAAGCAACATTAAGAGAGAAACAGAAAACAGGCAATTTTTTTACAACTAGTGTCTGTGATAAAGGCTTCATTTCTAAAATATATAGAAAACTGAATCAGATTTATAATAATGCAAGACATTCCCCAATTGATAAATGGTCAAAAGCTATGAAAAGAAGTTTTCAGAAGAAGAAATTAAAGCTATCTATAATCTTATGAAAAAATGCTCTAAATCACTATTGATTACAGAGACATAAATCAAACCAAGCCTAAGTTATCACATCATACCTCCCACTTTGACTAACATGACAAAAGAATAAAATGATAAATTCAGGAAAAGATACGGGAATATTGGAATGCTAAAGCATTATTGGTGGAGTTGTGAACTTATTCAAATGCTTTAGTGAACAATTTGGAACTTTGCCCAATGGGCTACAAATATGCATAGTCTTTGACCCAGCAATACTTCTTCTAGGGTTGTATTCCAAAGACATCATATAAATGGTAAAAGGTCTCACATGTAAAAAGTATTTAGAGCAACATATTTTGTTGTCCAAGAATTGGAAATGGAGAGGATGTCCATAAATTGCAGAATGGCTGGACAAACTGTGGTTGCAACAGTAAGCATCCCAATATACATAGGGAGCATACTATCAGAGATTATTAGATCTGTATTCATAAAGGGAAAGGCAACTTTTGAGAGGTTAACAATCACTTTAATCAAGTTCATGTATCATAACCAAGAACGTGTATCATTCACCTACTTTAGGGGAGTCAGCACCCTGAACTTCAAACAAAAAAGAGAGGGCAGAGCCGAGATGGTGGAGTAGAAAGATGCACATACTCTAGCTCTTTCCCCACAGCCCATAAAATAGCTGTAAAAAATGATGCTGAACAAATTTTTGAGCAGCAGAAGCCACAAAAGAACAGAGTGAAAGAGATTTTCAGCCCAAGGCAGCCTGAAAGGTCTACAGGAAAGGTCTATCACATAGGGTGAGGAGAGGAGTGCAGCATTGATTGTGCTGTGGAGCAGGGACAGGTCAGGAATAGGCCTTGAGGGTGGAATCTCAAAGCAGCAGCGATTGTTCTCAGATCCCTCAACCCATAAATGCCAAAGAAAGCTTCAAAGGTCGGTGAATAAGCTTTTTTTTTTAATTTGAATGAGAAGGGAACACGGCTCCAAAAAGTGCTGAAGAAAATGACACCTTTAAAATAGACTAATTCAAATGGCAAAAGAGGCCCAAAAAGCCAATAAGGAAAAAAATTCTTTAAAAACCATAATTAGCCAAGTGGAAAAGGAGGCTTAAAACCTCACTGAAGAAAATAGTTCTTTAAAAATTCTAATGGAGCTGGTGGAAGCTAATGACTTTATGAGAAACCAAGAGATTATGAAACATAACCAAAAAAAATTTAAAATAGTAGAAGACAATGTGAAATATTTCATCGGAAAAACAACTGACCTGGAAAACAGATGCAAGAGAAACGATTTAAAAATTATGGACTACCTGAAAGCTCTGACCGAAAAAGAAGCTTAGACATCATCTTTCATGAAATTATCAAGGAAAACTCTACCCTGACGTAAAATAAATACTAAAAGAATTGATCCATCACCTTCTCAAAGAGATCCAAAAATGAAAATTCCTAAGAATATTGTAGCCAATGTATAATACGTATATTGTTTCTAGTTAAAGTAACTCTAGTTTCTGCACTTTGTCTCTCGTAAAGATTTTTGATTGAAGATGTCAAGATTCAGTGAGGGGAACTTGATTATAATACAACAGAAAAAGCAAAAGATCCTACTTTGCTTGCCATCAAAGTGGCATATGAATGGAATGGAACAGTATTGTGGTATACGAAATGATGAACAGACTGACTTCAGAAAAAAATCCTGTAAAGACTCATATGAAGTGAGGCTGAGTAAAGTGAACAGAACCAGGAGAACATCATACACAGCAGCAACCACAGAGTGTGAGGACTATTTCTGATACTATATTCCAGCAATTCAAGGACCTAAAACAATCCCAACAGAATCTTGATGCAAAATATCATTTGCATCCAGAGAAAGAACTACAGAATCTGAACACAGATTGAAGCAGACTATTTTCTATTTTGTTGTGTTTTATTTTGGCTTGGTCTTTCTCATTGTTTCTCTCATTCATGTGAAAATGTTTAATAAGAGTGTAGGTGTAAAGCCCATACAAGATTGCATGCCATCTCGGGGAGCGGGGAGGGGGAGGAGGAAGAAAACTTAAAATTTATAGAATTTTTTGTTGAAAACTGAAAACAAAATCCCATGTATGCTGCATTTTGACATGGAGTTTTACCAAAACAAGATGCAGATATCTTTGTCAGCATTCTTGTGGTTGTACAAGTGAGTCTCATAACTTCATAGACAAATAGTGAACATTGTATTAAATTTGAAGTCCACTAAAAGAACCTATCCATCCCTACGTGATTTATGAAGTTTCAAATTGCTTAATACTGAGTGGAATAGAATAAGTGTCCAAATGAATTATTTCTTACAAATGAATTTTTTGTCCTGGATAAAACCTAGTGAATTAAAAAACAAAAAAACAAAAAAAAACAGTTCAATATACTCTCTTCTCACATGAAATGACCATAGTCAGTAAACAAGGGAAAGAACAAGGGTGCAATCACTGTGAAAGCTGAGAAAGAAATTGGGAGTTTTAGATGTGGGTAATAGAAACTAGGTTCCTTGAGAACCAAATAGGTAAGCAATTACTGTTGCTTAGAAATTTCAGTCATGTTTGACCTTGTTACCCCATTTGGGGTATTCTTTGCAAAGATAGGCGAATGGTTTGTTATTTCCACTTCAAGCTCATAACACATTGGAGCCAGACCTGCTCAGTTTGGCACTGGACATGGAATAAAGTGGGAGATAAATTTTATGCATTAAAGTAAAAAATTAATGGCATATAAACTGGAGAAGACAAGGGTCTTTTTTTTTTAATGCATGTAGAACAGCATATCACTGAATGCGTACGACTACCAAGTCAGTGGAATTTTCAAGGAAATGAAACTTAGGTCTCAAAATCTAGTCAGGTTTACAAGAGAGAGTCAGGAGTTGCAAATGTTATCTTTCCATGTAGGAATGTAAAAAGTTCAACTGTAGTAAGTCCCTTATGACTTCTCTTTCCTGTTTATCTTTTCATGCTTCTCTTGATTCTTGTGTTTGAAAGACAAATTTTCTATTCAGCTCTGACCTTTACATCAAGAATTCCTGAAAGTCCTCTATTTCTTTGAATGACCCTTTTTTCCCCTGAAGTAGTATATTCAATTTTCCTGGGTAGGTGATTCTTGGTTTTAGTCCTAGTTCCTTTGAATTCTGGAATATCATATTCCAGTCCCTTGGATCTCTTAATGTAGAAGCTGCTAGAGCTTGTGTTATACTGATCGTATTTCCACAAAACTCAAAATGGTCTTTTCTAGCTGCTTGCAATATTTCCTCCTTTACCTGGAAACTCTGGAATTTGGTTAAAATATTCCTAGAAGTTTCACTTTTTAAATCTCTTTCACGAGATGATGGGTGAATTCTTTCAATGTTTATTTGGCCCTCTGGTTCTAGAATATTAGGGCAATCTTCCTTGATAATTTCATGAAAGATGATGTCTAAGCTCTTTTGTTTATCATGGCTTTCAGGTAGTCCATTATTTTATTGTCTCTTCTGCATCTATTTTCCAGGCCATTTGTTTTTCCAATGAGATATTTACTTTATCTCCCCTTTTTTCATTCTTTTGGTTTTGTTTTGTATTTTCTTTTTTTCTAATAAAGTCATTAGCTTCCATCTGCTCCATAATAATTTTTAAAGTACTATTTTCTTCATTGAGCTTTTACATCTCCTTTTCCATTTAGCTAATTCTACTCTTTAAAGCATTCTTCTCATTGACTTTTTGGACCTCTTTTGCCAATTGTTACCCTATTTTTAAAGTTATTATTTTCATCAGCATTTTTGTCTTTCCTTTAGTAAGCTATTGACTCACTTTTCATGATTTTCTTGCATTGCTCTCATTTCTCTTCCCAATTTTTCCCCCTCCTCTCTTACTTGATTTTCGAAATCCTTTTTGAACTCTTTCATGGTTTCAGGCCATTGCATATTCATTTTGCAAGCTTCTGACAGTAAGCATTGCTCTTTCTTATCTGAAAGGATGGGAGAAAATAACTGTTCACAATAAAGTAACCTTTTATGTTCTTATTTTCTCCCCTTTTTTGGGCATTTTCCCATCCAGTTATTTGACTTCTTTGTCCTTTGCCAAGAGAGGGGTATACTCTGGGGACCTGTAAGCTCTCAGCTCCTACAAGGTGACACAATCAAGGAAGAGGAGTTTACTCCTCTCCTGATCTGCACTGTACTCTGGAAGATACCAAAACCTTACTGCCCAGGATCTGCAAGTAGAATTCCCTTTCCAGATCCTCCACCAGCTCCACCACACCAGGCAGAACTCTTCCTCATCCCTGGTTGGCCAGTCAGGGCTCAGAGCCAGATCAGTGGCTCAGTTCCCCGGGGCTGTCAGTGGAGGGCTCAAAACAGAAACTGCTGCTGCTGCCACAGCCTTCACACCTCTGCTTCTGGCCTGCCTGGAGCCAGGTTAGGGGAGGACCCTGCTCCCTTCTTACTCAGATGAATAAACTTCCACACTGAACTTTGAATCTGTCTTTGGCGTTTGAAGATTGAGGAATCTAAGAGCAGCTGCTGGTGCTGGGGATTCCACCTCTGAGGCCTATTGTGGTCCTATTCCTGATGGCGCCAAGAAGCCTTAGCTGTGCTGTGCTCTGCTTTTCATCCTGTGCAATAGACCTTTCCTGTCGGCCTTCCAGGTTACCTTGCATTCGAAGTCTCTTTCACTCTGTTGTTTTCTGGTTTCTGCTACTATAGAATTTGTTTACAGTCATTTTTACAGGTATTTTATGAGCTGTGGGGAAAGACTTAGAGTCTGTGCCTCTTTCTACTTTGCCATCTTGGCTCTGCCTCTTTTAATTTTAAAGAACACTATTTGTTATTCATTAATTTCTGTAATTTGAAATTCATATAAATTTACTTAGGAAAAACTTTTCCTATTTAATCATGCGGTTAATATTTTCTGCCATAATTCACCTACTGTTGAAACAAATTTGTATTCCTTATATAAATCCAAACTACTCATAACATCTAATCTATTAAAATAAGTTGCTGTTTGGTATTTGGTACCATTTTATTCACTAGTTTTGGCACTGATAATAATTAGAAATGTTGTTCTTTTATTTTCTATGTCTCCTTTTTATAGCTCTAATTAATATTGCTGTTTCATACAGTTTGGTAAAGCTCCATTTTATATATTTTGAAGACAATTTATATAATATTATAGGTAATTTTTCATTGAATATTTAACACAATTAATTTCAAAATCTATCTGGCCTTTCCTTTTCCCAGCTACCATTTTGTGAATTCATTTGCATAGACACTATTTTCTGGGTTCACTGTCCCAGAGCAAATCTGGGTATAGAAAGCCTGTATAGGTCTAGGAATACCATAAAGGGGTTGAGTTGTCACTCCTCTATTACTGTTAATTTGTGCTTTGATTCCCTACCCTTTCACCAATATTGATGACTCTATTTAAAGTTCTATTTAAACATTTAATATCAATTGACTCTTACAAATGGTTGTTGAAATATATGACAAAAGCAAAAATACAAATTATTCTACTCTCCCTAAACAAAGTTCTTCCTTAAAGCATCTTTTCTACATATTGGTTACACCATTTTATACAAAAGTAGGACATTGCTGTCTTCCTCCCTCTTCCTTTCATTCTTTCTTCCTCCCTCCCTCCCTCCCTTCCTTCCTTTCTTCCTTCCTTCCTTCCTTCCTTCATTCCTTTCTTTTCTTTCCTCTGTTCAATAAACAAGATAAAATAATACCTCAGGGTAAATATAGAGTCACAAAGGTAAAACAGGAATACTTCTGCGACAATAAGGGAGGATTCAAAGAAAAATCACAGGATTGAGGTTTGGTTCCTGTGAAGAGTAAACACCTCCAGGCTATTTTCCCTGAAAGAGCAAGTGGTGAGCCCTGAGGCTAGCGACCTTGGGAGTTACCCTCACTCCCAGTCACAAGACTAACCTTTCCCTGAAAATGTGTGGAGCCTGACTTCTTAGTCTGTGAAGATTGAGGGAACCTTTGCTGGTAAGGAATGCCAGAATCAACTGGGAAGAAGCAGTGGATCAGCTAAGCTATTGGTTACAGGCATTTACAGAAGAGTGGAGTTTTTAGTTTCACTTCAGGACAAGAAGGAAGAACTAAAAGAGGATCCGAGACCAGACAAACCGCTCCTATAATGCAGGAATAGAGGTGGTTGCAAAAAATAAGCAGTTACCATGTATGCATGTATATGTGTATATGTATGTATGTACGTGTGTGTGAGATTGTGTGTGTATGTGTGCATGTACAGGCAAAGGAGAAAGAATCCAACAACAGAAAGTTACTATGGAAAAAGAAGAGCATGTGTTTGTCTTCAGTGAAGAATACTAAAGAAAATAACCCTTTGCTGCCCTGAAGAATAATGCCAAGTTGTCACCTGGCCATAAAAATATTCATAAAATAATTTTTAAAAGACATTAAAAAAACTGATGAGAGATATTGAGGAAAACAATTTTAGAAGAATGATTAGCAGTAGAATTTGTTAAAGAAAACTAGGGTAATAATCATGATATCAGACATAGCTTAAGCTAAAATAGATTTAATCAAAGAAAAATAGAAAAACTACACTACTTTTCAACTATATTCATCAATATCATTTTAGAATATTTAAAATAACTAGACAGTATAAAGTTGGAATATTCTTGTGGCCTAGGAAATGATGAGTAGGTGGATTTAGGAAAATATGGAGAGATTCAGAAGTATGCAGGAGGATGTTATACACCCTCAGATAAACAGGACAACATGTGTATATGCATATATGTATATTTATGTGTGTATTTATATGTATATGTATATATGCATATGTATATGCACACAAATATACATACACACGTATACATATATACACATACACACATATATACATCAGTATTATTACAAATATCTAAATGTATGCATATATATGTGTGCATATATATACACTCATATATATTTCTTAGTTTGTAAGTTTATATGTATATGTGTGTGCATATATATATATGCACACATATATATGTGTGCATACACACACATATATGTTTATATATTGTGCAGGTGTATACGCCCAGGTGTACATGTGTGTGCATGTGTATATTTATACAAAGACAGAAATGTACATGTATGCACATGTCTACATGTATATGTGCACTTATTTATCACCATATTTAATTGCAGCCTTCCTGGGGGAGGTGAGGAGGAAGGGGCATGAGATTAAAATAGAAAGATTAGTGCAGAGAACAAAAGAAAACTGAAAAGGAAGCAAAGAAAACGTGACAATTCTGAGTACAATGCATAGTGTTTTTTATAGGCTTTCTTGAAATGGAAATTTATTGTTGTATATTTTGAATCCTCTCTCACGTTATGCTGTGCACAGGGAAATGTTGTGTTCCCCATTTTTATTGTGTATTTAAGTTTTATTATTTAAGATTAAAATAAATTACCAAAAAAAAAAAAAACAAAAAAGAAAGAGATCTCAGTAGCTCCATGCCTTATAAGATCTCAGGATTAAACTGTATGTTCTCTACCCAGCATCTCTCTCCTTGTACTTTAGTCTGGGTGTTGTCTTCCTACTTTACTATAGCTTTAATATAATGTCAGATGTCACTGCATTTTGAAGTCTCTTGAGAGGTTGTATGCATGTGTATAATCCCCAGGCACCTCTTAAATTTCTCTCCACTCCCTTGAACAGTAACTACCAGGAAGCTGAATTTCACCTATGCAGCAGCGCTGACATCATAAACAAAATCCAATATTTTTCATGACCCCAAAGCATATACTTGACAAGTGTGCCCATCAGATATTTGGTCATTTTCTTGTGTAGTATAGAACTTAGTGTGTCATCAGTAGCATTTCCTTTTGGTTTTATTGAGCATTATTTCTCCTTTTTTGTATTATACATATTTTTATTTATTTTAAGATTTTTGTCAGTATTTTATTTTTCCTCACTAAAGTGTAAAAACTATTTTAAACAGTCATTTTTAAAGCTATAAGTTCCAAATTCTCTCCATTCTTCTCTCCTCACATTCCCTCTTTGAGAAAACAAGCAATTTGAAATAGGTTACACATGGGTTAACTTGAAAAATAATTCCATATTAATCATGTTGTGACAGATAATATAGAAACAAAACAACAACCTGAATCTGAATTCAGTCACTATCAGTTATTTCAATGGAGTTGGTTAGCATTTTTTATCGTAAGTCCTCCAAAACTATTTGCAATCATTTCATTAAAGAAAATACTTAAATAATTCATAACTGATCATCTTAAAATATTGCTGCCACTTTGTCCACAAGACATTTTGCTTTGCATCAGTTCATTTAAGTCTTTACAGGATAAGAGCATCCTACTCATCATTTCTTATAGCACAATACTTCTTATAGAATGTCATAACTGAATAGCAAAATTTGTTCAGGTATCCCACAATAGATGAGCATAACCTCAATTTGCAATTCTTTACCGCAAAAATGAGCTGCTATAAATTTTTTGTATGTATTAGTCCTTTTCCCTTTTATTTTTATATTTTTGGGGATATAGACCTAGTAGTGGTATTGCTAGGTCAAAGGATATGCATGGTTTTATAACCTTTCTGCTCTACAGAATTATTTAATCAGTTTACAAGTTTATGAACAAGTTTCATTTTACCAGCATCTCCTCCAACAATTCTCACGTTCCTTTTATGTGCTATTAGCTAGTCTCATAGGAATGAGTTCATACTTTAGAATTGTTTCCATCTGCATTTTCCAATCAACAAAGTTAGACTTTTCCCCCAGTATGACTATAAACAACTTTGATTACTTTATCTGAAAATTTTTTTCATAACTTTTGATTATTTTTCAACTGGGAATGGTCCTTATTTTTATAAATTTGACTCAGTTCTCCATATGTGTGAGAAATGAAGCCTTTATCAGAGGCCTTTATCAGAGAAACTTAGTTCAAATATTTTTTCACAGTTACTATTGATAATTGTATTTCCCCTCCATACTATTCTCTTACTTCTCATTTATTTTATTCTGTCTCTCATCTTTCACTCTGTCCTTTATCAAAACTGTTTTGCTTGTAACTATTCCTCCCCCAATTTGACCTCTCTTCTAGCATCCCATCTTGTCATGTCCCCTTCCCCTCTTAACATTCCTGTTATGTAAGATATATTTCCAATGTCGAATTGAGTGTGTGTTATTCCCTATTTGAGGCAATTCTGGTGACAATAAGATTCACTAACTCCTCCTGAACTCTTACCTCCTCTCCTCCACTGTAAAAACTTTTTCTTTCCCCTTTTATATGAGAAAATTTACCCCACTCCACCTCTCCCTTTCCCTTTTTCCCAGTACATTTCTCTCTCACCTCTTAATCTTATTTTTTTGCAGATCATCTCTTCACATTCTACTCACACCTATGCCCTCTATCTCTCTGTCTATCTCTCTCTATATGTATAATACATACACACATGAAAACATATATACATACATGTGCATACACACATACATTCAAATATGCAAGTATACACACATATATTCATGCATATGCATATGCATATACATATGTATATACATGTATGCACATAAATACACACATGCACCTATGCATGTATGTGCATGTATGTATGCATGCATGCATGTGTATATATGAATGTATACTCCTTGTAGCTGCCCTAATAATGAGAAAGTTCGTATGAGTCACAAGTATCATCTACCCACATAGGAATGTAAACAATTTAACCTTATTAAGTCCCTTATGATATCTCTTTCTTGCTTGCATTTTTAAACTTCTCCCTGAGTCTTGTATTTGAAAGTCAGATTTTTCTATTCAGTTCTGGTCTATGCATCAAGAATTCTTGAAAATCCTCTACTTCATCGAAAATTCATTTTTTTTTTATCTGAAGGACTATACTCAGTTTTGTTCGTTCAGGTGATTATTGGTTGTAATGTTTTCAACGGACATTTTAGTGTTTTCAAACAAAATATAAGATTTTCAAGAATTCTCGATTCAAAGACCAGAGCTAAGTACAAAACTTGACTTCCAAATACAAGACTCAGAGAAAAGCCTAAAAAGGTGTGTGTTGGCTCCTTTACTCTCTGCAATATTATATACCATGTCCTCTAATCCTTTAATATAGAAGGTGCTAAATCGTGGGTCATCCTGACTATGGCTTCACAATGCTTAATTTATTTTTTTTCTCGATGCTTGCAATATTTTGTCCTTAGCCTGAGAGCTCTGGTATTTGGCTGTATGATTCCTGAAAGTTTCCATTTTGGGAGCTCTTTCAAGTTGATGGACAAATTCCTTCTATTTCTATTTTACCCTCTGGTTTTAAAATATCAGGGCACTTTTCCTTGAGAATTTCCTAAAAGATGATGTCTAACTTTTTTTATTGATCATGACTTTCAGGTAGTCCAATAATTTTTAAATTATCTCCCCTGGATCTATTTTCCAGGTCAGCAGTTTTTCCAATGAGGCATTTCACAATAGTTTTTGTCTTTATTTTTCCATTCTTTTGTTTTTGTTTTATAAATTTTTAGATTTTTTTCATAAATTTATTAGCTTCCATTACCTAAATTCTAATTTTCAAGGAATTATTTTCTTCAATTAGTTTTAGTCAGACAGTTCTTCTTTTTAAATCATCTTCTCCTCATTTGATTTTTGTACCTCTTTTACCATTTTAGGCTTTATTTTCTTTAGTATTTTTTGTGGATGTTTCCTTTACTAAGCAGTTTTATTTTACTAAGCAGGCTTATTTTTCATGATTTTCTTGCTTCACTCTCATTTCTCATCCCAATTTTTCCTCTACTTCTATTACTTGATTTTCAGAATCCTTGGTTAGTTCTTCCACTGCCTGAAGTGACTGTATTTTTTTCTTGAAGACTTTGGATGTAGGAGCTTTGACTCTATCATTCTCTTCTTAGTGTATGGTTTCATCTTTCTTGTCACCATAGTAACCATGATCAGACTTTATTTTTCTGTTTGCTCCTTTGTGCAGTCTATTTCTCTACTTTTATTTATTTCTTGGTGGGTTCCACTTCCAGGGTGGAGTGTGTACTCTCCTAAGCTTCAGTGGTTTGGTGCAGCTGATTTCAGAGACACTTCCAGGGATCCATAAATTTTCAGTTCTTCCAAAGTGCTATGATCTAAGCAGAAGTATTTCCTACACTCCTGGCCTGTGCTGTGCTCTGTGAGTGACCATAGTCTGCACTCAACTGTAATGAGAGTCCCTGTCCTTTGTGGTCACAAGCACTATTGTGCTACTCCTCCTGTTCGCCCTGGGATTACCACTCAGTATTTTGACCCCAACTTGAGTATGGTCAAAGTAACAGAATGCTGCCTATAATTTCCTTCTCACAAATTGTTTGGCTCCCTAACAGTCTGTGATCTGAGAACTCTGGATGCAGGTACTGCAGCTGCTGATTCAATGCCTCCCAATGCCTACTCCTGGTTTTCTGAGACTGGATCATTATACAAGCCTTTGCTTGACTATCCAGTACTTCTTAAATTGTTGTTTATGACCCCGTATGGAGTCCTCTAATCAAATATAGGGGTTACCAAAAATGTGGCAATAGTAAAAGCTTTCTAAGCATGCAATGACCAAAAATTAATTGAAAGTCAAATACATAATGAATCTCAGATGTTTTTGGCAGTGCCTGCCCATGTTATATTATACAATTTCACAACAGCCTTTGTTCTAAACACAGAAAATGTGCACTTTTCACTGTGCATGCCATCACACCATGTAATACCAACAAACAGTACCAGAGACACTTTGGCTCAGATTCAATACTATTGCGTTTTATGAATTTTAGTGTTTTTTTTTCCCTGCTGTACAAAGTTTTCTGCTCTTACATAAGCATAACAATCTAATTATGGAAAATTAAGTCTTGTCAACATTTTACTACCATCATTCCTTGGTTTCCAAGTATCAAATTAGTTAATCGTCAGGTTGTATTGTTACAATGTTTCATTTTACAGACTGCTACCTTTTTCCTTTACAGAAACATAAGGGTTTAATTGTAGCAAGTAAAGACAAAAGCCCTTTAATAGTATTTCTCAACCATCATTGCAAAGATCAATATGTATATATATGAAACTTTAATTTTGGAAAGTAATATTAGGATGTATTTGACAAATTATTATCATTATTTATATTTTAGAAAATAATTTGATTATTGGTAAGTGACTATATTTAGAGAGAAATGGTAAAAATAATGACAACGTAATGGAGTCTTCCATGAGGTTGTAGTACACCTAAATTGACAAGAAAATATACCCCATCATGTGGCTTTCAAGAGAGTGAAGTTTAAGAAGATTAGAGAAATTAAAAGACTATATTTTATATATTTATATTGCTATATCTTGACTTAGTAGAAATCTGATTTTGTTAATTATTTTTCATAATGATTTACGGTTTTCAAAATAGTGTTCTTTGTCAGATATTTTCAAAAATAATGCTATAAATGTTTCACTTCAATGAAAATTATAACATGTTTATGTTAAAAGATAAAATTGAAATTTTTACTGACAATGTTAATGTTTGGAAGAGTAAGCTGGAAAATGTTTCTGTAGAAATGTTTATACATGCACATGATTTTTTTTTAAATAACTGAAAGTAAACTTCTCAAATATTTAATAATGAATGTTATAATTGATTATGTGAAGTGTCTGGACACAGTTTCAACAATATTTCTTTTCAAATTCTGATTCTAAAAAACTAAGTTGGGCTCATAAACCATACTCAATCGAAATAAATATCATTAGTCATCTTCCATTAAGCGATCAAGAAGAATTTGGCGAGTTATCAAGTGATACAGGTTGAAAATTTTAGTTTCCTAAAAAATTGTTAAATGAAAGTTGGCTTGGGATTAGGACAGAACTTGCAAAATTTCTGAAATGACCCTAAACTTAATTTCTACCATTTTGTACTATGCATTTATGTGAAGCAAGATTCTCAACACTGACAATTATAAAATCAAACTATCAATCAGTTTTCATAAAAACACTGAAGATGCTCTACATCTTTCAGTATCAAATATTCTGACAAGATTTAATTCTTTATGGAAACATAACGAATCACATCCATCTCATCAGTATTCAGATTTATTTTCTTCTTAAATAAATGGCAAAATACATACACCAAAGTCTTGTTTTAAAATAAATCTCTTCATTATTTATTATCAGTAAATGTTTGATTTGTATACCTTTTTTGTCTGCCTGTATACTCAGGGTCTTGTAAAAAATTTCTTAGGTGAAAAGGGGACACAATTAGACTGTGCTATACTCACACAAGTGTGATAAACTTTTCCTTTTGATACTCTAAATTATCTTTGGCTGCAGAATTCTTTTACCCTGTCCTTTTGTGCCTCCTTCTGCTCCAGGAACTGTTTTTTGACATTATTTAAAGGTGTTCAGAGGGGCTTGGACTGAACCTTTGGTGTCTTGTTTCCTTTTCTCCATGATCTTGGCTCCACTTCTATTGATAATTATTTCAAAATCAACCTTTTAATCTTTCTTGTAGTGCTTCCTTAAAAAGGTGGGCTAAACCATAGTCTTTGATAATGATCTTTGTCAAAAGTGTAGAACACTTGATCTACATCCATATTATTATTTGAAATTCTTACTTTCTTATGGGAAGAAATTTAAAAATGTTTCTGAGTTTTGTTTTGTTTTTTTAAGAATCACCATTTCTGTTAATGATAATATACGTGAAAGAAACTAACGTTCCAGCACAACTTGCCTTTGAAACATCTAAATTTCCTGTTTTACAACAAAAATATCTTAAATTAATCTATAAATATTTTTCAAATTCTCGATGATGCAGAATAAAGAAGTGAAATTTATTAAAAACATGGTGTTTTGCACAAAAAATTTACAGATATTGTTTGGATATTAATTTATTAATTGCCAAAATATTTGTTGTACAAGTGAAGAAAAATCGGAGCTTTGAATCATTTACCTCTTGCATAGAATATTTAAAATTTCATTTTTAAAGATGTGCACAGTTACAAATATGGATCGATAACTATGAAAATCATAAAGGATGTATCAATATATAAATATCTGCATTCCTTTATTGTACATGATTTGTCTGTTATACAATTTTTACAATTTAAAAATTTTATTTGAATGGACTATAACATAAAAATATTATTTATGTAGATTATTTTGTTAAATGTGCTAAGCACATGAACTTTTGAGTCAAAAGTTAGGAATACCGTTATTTAAATTTGGAAATCAATGGGACCACTATAGTCTGTTTGTGAAAATGTGTACCAATCATTTGATTTAGCTGACATCTTTGAACTGAAGTTGTAAAATTTAGATACTGTCAATTTATTGTGTAGTCTGGTGAGACCATAGTATGTTACCACAAAATAACTCACCAATTCTGGGAAAATAGGATAGTTTAAAAATAGATGTTCAATTGGAAACCTCTCTGGTCATTATCCCTCATTTCAGGAATGTGGAGAATGAATAAAAATCTTTCCAGGAAGTACTGAAAACTTTGAGGAATTTCACTATATTGAAATTTTTCTTCCTCTCCCTTTGGCTTCTCTCTCCCCTTCTTCTTTTGTCTTTGCCTTTCTTGACATTGACTCCACTTCTACCTTTCATAGAAAATCTCTAAAACTTGAACTCCAAATACTGAAAACCAAAGAAGAGGTTAATAAAACTGAAATTAAGAAAACTATTGAGCTGTTAAATTAAACTGAGTTGATTTTGTGAAAAAAAAAACAATAAAATTGAAAACCTTTGGTCAAATTGATTTAAAAAGATGTACATCAAATTACAATGTAAAAATCAAAAGGGTGAACTCACCTGCAAAGCAAAGAAAATTAAGAAAATAATTAGAAATTATTTTACCCAACAGTATGCCCATAAATTTGACAATCTAAGTGAAATGGATGAGTATGCCGAAAAAAAAAATGTATAAATTGCCCAGATTAACAGAAGAGGAAGTATAATACCTAAATAACCCCATTTCAGAACGAAAAACTGAACAACCCATCAATGAACTCCCTAGGAAAACTCTCCAGGGGTAGGTGGATTTACAAGCAAATTCTATCAAACATTTGAAGAGCAGTTAATTTCAATACTGCATAGATTATTTGGGAAGATTGCTTAAGAATGAGTTCTACCGGGGGCGGAGCCAAGATGGCGGAGTAGAAAGAAGCAAATACACATAGCTCCGAACCCAGAATCCATATAACATGTGTATAGAGTAACTCACGGCGAATTCTGGAGCAGTGAGGCCATAGCACAGTGGAGCGAGGGAGATT
>CM052678.1:53313172-53344670 GCA_028533205.1 Lagorchestes hirsutus
GTGTTCTGTGGATTCCTTGAATATTTATTTTGCCCTCTGGTTCTAGAATCTCAGGACAGTTTTCCTTGATAATTTCATGAAAGATGATGTCTAGGCTCTTTTTTTGATCATGGCTTTCAGGTAGGCCCATAATTTTTAAATTGTCTCTCCTGGATCTATTTTCCAGGTCAGTTGTTTTTCCAATGAGATATTTCACATGATCTTCCATTTTTTCATTCTTTTGGTTTTGTTTTGTGATTTCTTGGTTTGTCACAAAGTCATTAGCCTCCATCTGTTCCATTCTAATTTTGAAAGAACTATTTTCTTCAGTGAGCTTTTGAATCTCCCTTTCCATCTGGCTAATTCTGCTTTTGAAAGCATTCTTCTCCTCATTGGCTTCTTGAACCTCATTTGCCAATTGGGTTAGCCTATTTTTCAAGGTGTTATTTTCTCTAACATTTTTTTGGGTCTCCTTTAGCAGGGAGCTGACCTGCTGTTCATGCTTTGACTTCATGTCTCTCATTTCTCTTCCCAGCTTTTCCTCCACCTCTCTTACTTGATTTTCAAAATTCTTTTTGAGCTCTTCCATGGCCTGAGCCCATTGGGTGGCCTGGGACACAGAAGCCTTGCCTTCTGTGTCTTTGCCTGCTGGTAAGCATTGTTCTTCCTCATCAGAAAGGAGGGGAGGAAATGCCTCTTCCCCAAGAAAGTAACCTTCTATATTCTTATTTCTTTTCCCTTTTCTGGGCATTTTCCCAGCCAGTGATTTGACCTCTGAGTATTCTCCTCACACCCAACTTGCCTCCTGATTTTCCCAGCCAGTGCTTGGGGTTTGAGATTCATATGCTGCTTGCCAGCCTCAGGGCTTTTGGCGGGGGCACAGCTTCTATTCAGTGTGGGATTAAGTTCAGATGCTCAGGTTGGGGCAGGGACGCCTCTCAGGCTCAGTTCCCTCTGGGGCTTTATGCAGAGACCTTCAACAATGGATCCGGGTTCCTCCCTGTTTGGGGAGCCCTGGTCTGCCCCTGTCTCTGCTGTTGTCTCCCAAGGGGGCCTGAGTTATGGGGGCACCCCAGTCCCCTCTCGACCCGCCAAAGAGACACTCTCACTGACCCCTGGCCCCTGTGGGTGCAGGGACTCACGCTCCTGCTGGAGATTCTGTCCCCGAAGCCCGCTCGGATCTTTTCCTCTCGGATCTTTTCCTCCTGGTGCCGTGGCCGCGGCAGGGCTGCACTCAGCTCCCAGTACCAGCGCCCAGTCTGCAGTGCGACAGACCCTCTGCGAGAGGTCTGCAGGTCCCTCCGGGACAGAAATCTCCCTCGCTCCACTGTGCTGTGGCCTCACTGCTCCAGAATTCGCTGTGCGTTACTCCATGCAGATGTTGTATGGGTTGTGGGTTCGGAGCTATGTGTATCTGCGTCTTTCTACTCTGCCATCTTGGCTCCGCCCCCCCATTTGAGCACTTTTTTAGCACATAGCTTACTTGTCCAAATATGATGAAGAAAGGTACTATAACAGAATAAAAATCTAGACAGTTTTCTCTTGACTGAACCTTATATCAAAATAAAAAAATAGCAAGTGCAGTTTTCTATATGTGCTAATAATATATATGCACATATGACAAATATACAATAACATTCTAGAAGTTAAAAGCACCTGAAGCTTAAGTTTTATTAGATTTTGCTTTTGACAAATTGTTAAGGGTGTAAACTAATTATAAATTTGATTATGCATTTAAATAATTACAAAGGTGGATTTGTTAATCAACAATGGCAAATTCATGTAGTATTTTAATTTATTCTCAATTGTTAATATTTCATATTTACACCTTACAATTTTAAAAGCTTCATGTCATTTATTGTAAGTATTACTGACAGAGATTTTTTAAAATTTGATTTCCAAATGTTCTATCCCCTTCTGAAATCTTTTATTTTCCCTGCCAGATCTTTACTGGTAATAATCTCTTTACTAAAATAAAATAACAAACTAGCACAGCCATTCAGGACTATCGTGTGCCAGGTTGTCTACCCTGAGTTCAGTCACATGTATTATCTAATATTTACATGTTTATGATGTTTTAATTAATTGCCAAATTATTTAAGTAAATTAATTATCTAATTAACAATAACTTGAAAATAATATACTACTTAATCTGTATGTCTGAGTTGGGTAAAAATATCTAGAGACGAAATGCCTTCATTCTCCTTGAAGGTTTATGCATGTATAATTAAGTTTTTATATCACAACGTACATTATTTAAAATTTTCTTGTACAACAATCACATTTGTTATTTCAAAATTGTCATTTGGAATCTATAACACAGAATGGTTCATTACTAGAAGAAAAGAATTTAATGACTGCATATTAATTCCCTAAATAACCAAAACAAATTTAACCATCCTTGAATCATAAGCATTTTCTTCTCAACAAAGTTAAAGGAATATTTTTATCTCATGAAAGCTGCACTCAAGACATTATCAGCCTTTCTAAATACTGGGCCTTTTTATTCATCTGTGTGAGATTAAATTACTCTACTCTTACAAAAACACCATCAAATTAACAAAACAAACCTCTTAATTACAACAGAAGGTTTTAAATAAAATGGATATTATAATGAACAAGATGTATTACTGCACATGGAAGTTATGATTAAACACAAAACATAATCCAATTTGTGATGTAGGAACAATTTCATAATAATTGAAAATATAACACTGGAATATGTCATCAAGTGGAAAGATTTTTGTACGTGGAAGGAGGAAAATGAGTGTCATTCCTCATCCTGACACTTACTCTCTGTAATCCAAGAAGATGGCATACCTTCGTAGGAGAGTTATGAAAGAAACACTTTTTAGTAGTGAAAGAACTATGTTAAATAGATAGTTGTCATTCAGGTCTGGCCTCAGAAAGTTACTAGCTGTGAAACCCGTATTTGCCTCATTTATCTCAACTATAAAAGCAGGTTAATAAGTATTTTTCCAGGTTTTCCCTGTGGAAAATCGGATAATATAGGTAAAACACAGTACAGAATCTGGAACATAGCAGCAGCTATAAAAATGTTTATTCTCTCCCTACATCCTTTACCATAAGCACCTTCAGAGTACCAAGGGGTTCCAAAAAAAAGTTAAAAATCTCTGTTATGTAGAAGGTATTTTGTTACCAAATTAGCGAAGGTAACTACCCAAATCCATTGAAATTGAAATATTCTGATTCCCAATATTAATTTAAATTCTTTCAGATGTCTAATAGCAGTTTGGTGCTTGAGCTGACCCTTTGTCTTTCATCTGGCCTTTATTGATGTTTCCTCCATTTATCAGCTGGATAGGATTGAAGGCTGGAGAAAGAAAATTGTTACTATGCTCAAATTATATTTGCAAAAATTCCTAATTTCTGACAGACATTTTCTAAGTGAGATAGAATGATTTCAAGTAACCCCACAATGTGTGTAGCTGCTTAAAATCATGTCAACTACTAGGTAGCATTTCTTCATAAAGCATTTTATTGGGGGGTCTCTAGCTGTTAGATCAAATCTGCAAGACACCTCCTTACTATGTGGACAAGTCTTTTAGTACTGTGCCCTACATGTCACATAACATACACTATTTTGTGGACCACACAAGACAGCTTGAGAAACAAAAGGATTTTCTTGTTCTGATATCCAGTGACATCCAGTACATAATCATAACAATTTGACCTTGAAATTAGCCAATCATAATTGCCCAAATGTGTGCGTGTGTATACATATTACTGCAGTAAATTTGTGATAGCAAGGAAAATGATGTAAGAATTCACCTTGAAGGGAATGGTTCTGGGTGCTTGAATTCTATTCTGAATTCATCTTTTTGTCAATACTGCCTAAGAATGAATAAAGGTAGTTACTTGAATCTCAAGAAATGAATTTCAATTCAACATATTGAATAATCCAAAGTCCTTTTTTAGATGAAAGACATCTTCCTCTTAATGGCATGAATATATTATCTTGTTATAGAAGCATGCTCCTATAAATTCATCAGCAGGCACATTATTAAGGAAAAGCTAAAATATTGTTGGGCAATTGACCAAGACCATAGGGATATCCTGCTATAAAAAGCATAAAATTTTATTAAGAAAGTTTGCAAAAGATAATTTCGAAAACAAAAAGTCAAGAATATCAAAACAAAATGAAAGAAATACAGTAAAGGTAGGAGATTTAGCAATACCAGATATTAAACTATATTATAAAGTAGTAATTATCAAAACAATTTGGTACTGGCCAAGAAAAAGAAAGGAACATTAATGGAATAAAACAGACCTACAGTTAAAATAGTCAATAAACATAATGTTGTAAATAATTAAGATTGTAGGATAAGAATATATTATTTGGTTAAAAAGAAAAACAATTGATGAGAGGACTGGACAGCAGTAAGACAGAAACTGGACATAGACCAATACTGTACACCATTTACTGAAATAAGTTAAAAATCAATACATGGCATACATATAAAGAGAGAGATTAAAAGAAATTCAGACCATGGATTATCAGGTGAATAGATAGGTGAACAATTTGTAAATAAAAGGATAGAAAGGAAAATTAGGTGGAAAATGAGTAAAGCTACAGTAACTTAAAAAGGTGTTCACAAATAAAACAAATATAGCCAAGTTCAGAATGAAAACAGAAAAATCAGCGAAAATTATAGACAGTTTATTATTTGAAGGTCACATATCAAAAATATTTAAAGAACTTTGTCAAATCTATAAGAATATGAGTCATTCCTCAGTTAATAAATGAGTATGAGCAGGAATTTTTCCAAAGAAATCATAACAATTTATAGTCATATAAAATGTCTAAATCATTATTGAATAGAGAAATGAAAATCAAAATACATTTGTTCGTTTTGTTGTTCTTTGTCCTTCATTTTCAAAGAGGGTCATGATATCAGAAAAATGAAGCCATGACTTACAGGCGAATTGGATTTAGGTGAGGGAGGGCTATGAAAATTCATCAACCTCACTTTCTCCTCCACAACAAACTAGGTCTAATTGCAAGATATACATCAGCAAAATTAGAGATGGTTGGCCCTGGATGTAGTGGGAGACTTTGGTCTTTTTAAGATAATGTATTTCCTACATCTCAGCTCGACTGAGACAACATCCATTCAGTGATTTAGGCTAGGCAAGAAATGAAGCAAGAAAGGTTGCAAAGAATCACTTGGAAAAATAAAAAGTCAAGAATGCCAAAGGAAATAATGAAAGAAAAAGAATAAAAGAAGAATTATCAGTACCAGACATTAAATCATATTATAAGACAGTACCTATCAAAACCATTTAGTATCAGTTAAGAAAAAGAATGATCAATGGAATAGCATAGACCTACAACTAAAGCAGGCAATAGACACAATCTTCTATTTAAGTGTAAAATATAAAGATTTTGGAATAAGGATTCATTACTTGGTTAAAACATATTGAGAAAACTGAAAAGGAATATGGCAGAAACTTTGCATAGATTAGTATCTTACACCATTTACCAAAATAAGGTCAAAAAAGATACATGGTATACATATACAGATTACGAGAAAATTAGAACATGAAACATATTATTAGGGTAATGTATAGGTGAACAATTTATAAATAGGGCTGGGAACTGTTTTAACTGTCTCTTTGTGAGTTTTCTTGCTTTAAAATTGTTTAAATTTTTTAAAAGATATTTGGAAGAGTTTCCAGAAGGGCCATATTGGTTCTGCCTTCGAACCTATATGTTCTAAAATGTTTATAGCAGTTCTCTTTGAGGAGGCAAAAAACTGGAATTTTCAGGGATACCCCTCAATTGGGAAATAGCTAAACAAGTTGTAGTATAAGATTATGAAAGAATGCTAATGTAGTATAATAAATGATGAGCTTAATGATCCTACAAAAACTTAGAATGACATAAATAAATAGTGAAGAATGGAGTAAAACCAAAAGAAAATTCTCTATTTTAACAGCAATGTTGTGTTAAGAATGTTTTGAATGAACAATTTATTATTACTATTATAAATAGTCACGTTAAATGTAAAAGACAGATTAAGAAAGATACTATTTGGATGCAAAGAAATAACTCAGAAATAAAAGTATGTGTTGAATGAGTTTACACACACATGTGCATATATGTACATAACGACATATATAAATACAAACATATTTGTCTGTGTATACATCTATGTATCCATCCATTTATGTCTATCTATCTATAGCCATTTGTGTCTAACGTTATCCATCTCTTGGGCAGGATGGAGGTAGGATAGAAAGAAAAAGGGAGAAAAACGAAATTGACATAATAATTTTGTGATATATGTGAAAGTAATAGCAAGTTTTGTTTAGTACATTTAAAGTTTCATGTTCAATAACCTATTTATTCTATTATTATGCAAATACTTGTCCTGTTCCAAAAATATGTATTAATGTAATAAGTAATAAAAGGGAAATAAAGGAAGGTTGTCTTTTATTAATTTACTAAGTTCCAATCTCACACAATTGTAAACATCCTTGACCTCTAAGTTAGCAGACATTATGTTCTTTTATGCTTTCCCAGGGTGTCCTAAATAAGAGGCAAATGGTATCGCATCACTATTTTTTCAACTCTCTATAGTCAATATACCTTTGTAATTTCCCCTGAGTCTTCTGAATAAAAAAACACAGTTTTGTCTAAATCACTTTTTTTCACATTTATATTATATAGTCACAGATTCTTGCCTCTCTTAGTCACCTCAATCAAAACCCTCTCTTCTCATCTTCTCTCTCCGTCCAATAAAAAAAAAAGACATCTCAATATAGAGATGCATGAGTAATTAATTCTTGGTGGGAAAATATAACCAGCAAATTAAAAGCTTCATCTTTGCTACATTTTCATCATAAGGTGGTTGACAAGCATTTATTAAGACTTACTTTATAAAACACCCTTTGTTTAACGCAAATTGAAGTAAAAATGACAGACAGTCTTTGTGCTTAAGAAGTTTGCACACTAGTTGGGAAATACAATTCATACAGTTAAGTTGCAAAATGGGTGTGGGAGTGAAAACGGAGAAAAGATAACCATGCTAGGAAAATCTGAAATGTAACCTGGATATAATTGGGGAAATAGGAGTCTTAGGGAATTTCCTTTAAAGGAAATTGTCAGAGGAACTAAACAATCAGAGGCATGAACTGCAGGGATATTTGCTTTTTCTGAGAAGTGAATTCAGGGTTGGAATCATCTTTTTTTTTTTATCATTTTTTTGATTCATTTATTTAACTTTTATCATTCATTTTCAGAAAACTTTGGGTTGCAAATTTCTCCCTATTTCTCCCCTCCCCCCACCCCAAAACGCCGAGCATTCTAATTCCCCAGTATCACCAATGTGCCATCTCTTCTATCATCCCTCCCTTCCTTTGTTCCCATCTTCTCTTTTGTCCTGTAGGGCAAGATAACTTTCTACACACCATTACCTGTATTTCTTATTTCCTGGTAGCAAGAACAGTACTCAACAGTTGTTCCTAAAACTTTGAGTTCCAACTTCTCTTCATTCCTCCCTCCCCACCCATTCCTTTTGGAAGGCAAGTAATTCAATATAGGCCATATCTGTAGTTTTGCAAATGACTTCCATAATAGTCATGGTGTCTAAGACCAACTATATTTCCCCCCATCCTAACCTGTCCCCTATTACTTCTATTGTCTCTTTTGATCCTGTCCCTCCCCAAGAGTGTTGACTTCAAATTGCCCCCTCCTCCCATTGCCCTCCCTTCCATCAACCCCCCCACCCTGCTTATCCCATTCACCCCCACTTGCCTGTATTGTAAGATAGGTTTTCATACCAAAATGAGTGTGCATTTTATTCCTTCCTTTAGTGGCATGTGATGAGAGTAAACTTCATGTTTTTCTCTCACCTCCCCTCTTTTTCCCTCCACTAAAAAGTCTTTTGCTTACCTCTTTTTTGATATATAATTTGCCCCATTCCATTTCTCCCTTTCTCCTCCCAATATGTTTCTCTCTCAGAGCTTAATTTCATTTTTTTTAAGGTATGATCCCATCCTATTCAATTCACTCTGTGCTCTTTGTCTCTGTGTATGCGTGTGTGTGTGTAATCCCACCCACTACCTAGATATTGAAAAGTTTCAAGATTTACAAATATTGTCTTTCCGTGTAGGAATGTAAAGAGTCCAACTTTAGTAAGTCCCTTATGGCTTCTCTTTGCTGTTTACCTTTTCATGCTTCTTTTGATTCTTATGTTTGAAAGTCAGATTTTCTTTTCACCTCTGGTCTTTTCGTCAAGAATGCTTGAAAGTCCTCCATTTCATTGAAAGACCATTGTTTTCACTGAAGTATTATACTCAGTTTTGCTGGGCAGGTGATTCTTGGTTTTAGTCTTAGTTCCTTTGACTTCTGGAATATCCTATTCCAAGCCCTTCAGTCCCTTAATGTAGAAGTTGCTAGATCTTGTGTTATCCTGATTGTATTTCCACAATACTTGACTTGTTTCCTTCTACCTGCTTGCAATATTTTCTCCTTGACCAGGGAACTCTGGAATTTGGCCACAATGTTCCTAGGAGTTTCTCTTTTTGGATCTCTTTCAGGAGGTGATCAGTGGATTCCCTGAAATCTTCTTTTGCCCTCTGGTTCTAAAATATCACGGCAGTTTTCCTTGACAATTTCATGAAAGATGATGTCTAGGCTCTTTTTTTGAACATGGCTTTCAGGTAATCCCATAATTTTTAAATTGTCTCTCCTGGATCTATTTTCCAGGTCAGTTGTTTTTCCAATGAGATATTTCACATTATCTTCCATTTTTTTTCATTCTTTTGGTTTTGTTTTGTGATTTCTCACAAAGTCATTAGCCTCCATCTGTTCCATTCTAATTTTCAAAGAACTATTTTCTTTAGTGAGCTTTTGGACCTCCTTTTCTATTTGGCTAATTCTGCTTTTGAAAGCATTCTTCTCCTCATTGGTTTTTTGAACCTCTTTTGCCACTTGAATTAGCCTATTTTTCAAGGTATTATTTTCTTCAGCCTTTTTTGGGTTTCCTTTAGCAAGGTGTTGACCTGCTTTTCATGCTTTTCTTGCATGTCTCTCATTTCTCTTCCCAGTTTTTCCTCCACCTCTCTAACTTGATTTTCAAAATCCTTTTTTCACTCTTCCATGACCTGGGCCCATTGAATATTTATTTTGGATGTTTGGGATACAGAAGCCTCGATTTCTATGTCTTTCCCTGGTGCTAAGCATTGTTCTTCCTCACCAGAAAGGATGGGAGGAGATATCTGTTTACCGAGAAAGTAACCTTCTGTGGTCTTAGTCCCTCTCCCCCCTATTTTCTGGGCATTTTCGGAGTCAGTTATTTGACTCCTGAGTGTCCTCTCCACCCAGACCCTGACTCCAGATCCTCCCAGCCAGTGCTTGGGGTTTGAGATTCAAATGCTGCTTCCCAGCCTCAGGGCTTTTGGTGGGTGTGGGGCTGCTATTCACTGTGAGACTAAGTTCAGGTGCTCAGGTGGGGGCAGGGCTGCCCCACGGGGCTCAGTTCCCTCGGGGGGTTATGCAGAGACCTTCAACAATGGATCAGAGCTCCTACGTGCTTTGTGAGCCCAGGTCTCTGGCAGCCTCCACTGCTGTCTCCTGAGGGGGCCTGAGTTATGGGGACACCCCAATCCCCTCTTGGCCAAAGAGACTCTCCCACTGACCTTTGGCGACTGTGGGTGGAGGGACCTGCACTGCTGCTGAAGTTTCTGTCCCTGAACCCTGCTCAGATCTGCTCCTTTTGGTGCCTCACAGCCAAGGCAGGGCTGGGCTGTGCTCTTGTCTGGTGTGTGATGGACCTTTCAGGTCATTTTTTTAGGTCTCTCTGGTACAGAAATCTCCTCCACTTCGTTGTTCTGTGGCATCTGCTGCTCCAGAATTTGTTGGGAGTTCTTCTTTACAGGTATTTTATGGGTTGTGGGTTTGGAGCTAGCCTATGTGTGTCTTTCTACTCAGTCATCTTGGCTCCTCCTCCTGGAATGATCTTTTTTAAAATTTATTTATTTTAGTTTTCAGTATTCATGTCCACAAAATTTTCAGTTCCACATTTTCTCCACATCTGTCCCCTACCCCCACTGAAAACACCATGCATTCTGAATACTACTTCCCCATATCTGCCCTCCCTTTTATCACACCCCTCCCTTCCCATATCCCCGTTTTCTCTCTTTTCTTGTAGGGCAAAATAGGTTTTCATAACCTGCATTTCTTATTTCCCAGTTGCATGCAAAACCAATTCTCAACATTCTTTCCCAAGACTTTGAGTTCCATCTTCTCTCCCTTCATCCCTCCCCACACATCCCCACTTTGAAGGAAAGCAATTCAGTATATGTTATATGGGTGTAGTTATGCAAAAGACTTAGACAAGTCATATTGCAAAAGACTATATTTGCCTCCATTCTAGCTTGTCCCCCATTCATTCTATTTTCTCTTTTGACCTTGTCTCTCCCCAGAAGTGTTTACTTCTAATTATTCCTTTCTCCAATTTGCCCTCCCTTCTGTCATCCCCCCTATAGCCCACCTATTTTCTTCTCCCCTACTTCCCTGTAGTGTAAGGGAGATTTTCATACTAAATTGAGTGTGCAGTTATTCTCTCCTTAAGCCAAATGTGAAGAGAGTAAGCGTCACTTTTTCCTTCTCACATCAATTTTCTTAAATTTTTCCTTACCTTTTTTATGAGAAATAATTTGCCCCATTCCATTTCTCCCTTTCTCCTCCCAATATATTCCTCTCTGACTACTTAATTTTATTTTTTAGATGTCATCCCTTCCTATTCAACTCACGCTGTGCCCTCTTTCTATATGTATATAATCCCTCCAACTACCTAAATACAGAGAAAAGTCACAGGAGTTACGAATATTATCTTTCCATGTAGTAATGTAACCAGTTTTCTTTCCTGTTTACCTTTTCATGCTTCTCTTGATCCTTGTGTCTGAAAGTCAAATTTTCTATTCAGCTCAGGTCTTTTCAGCAAAAAATGCTTGAAACTCATCTATTTCACTGAATGACCATTTTTTCCCCTTGAAGTATTATAATCAGTTTTGCTGGATAGGCAATTCTTGGTTTTAATTCTAGGTCCTTTGACATCCGGAATATCCTATACCAAGCCCTTTGCTCCATTAATGTAGAAGCTGACAGATCTTGTGTTATTCTGACTGTATTTTCACAATACTCGAATTGCTTCTTTCTGACTACTTGCAATATTTTGTGGAACTGAGAACTCTGGAATTTGGCTACAATATTCCTAGGAGTTTTTCTTTTCAGATCTCTTTCAGGAGGTGAATGATGAATTCTTTCAATATTTATTTTTCCCTCTGATTCTAGAATTTCAGGGCAGTTTTCCTGTATAATTTCGTGAAAGATGTTGTCTAGACGCTTTTTTTGATCATAGCTTTCAGGTAGCTCCATAATTTTTACATTATCTCTTTTGCATCTCTTTTCCAAGTCAGTTGTTTTTCCAATGAGATATTTCACATAGTCTTCTATTTTTTAATTTTTGTTTTGTTTTGTTTTGTAATTTCTTGATTTCTCATAAAGGTATTAGCTTCCATCTACTACATTCCAATTTTTAAAGAACTGTTTTCTTCAGTGAGGTTTTAAATCTCTTTTTCTCCTTGGATAATTCTGCTTTTTGAAGAATATTTCTCCTCATTGACTTTTTGGACCTCTTTTGCTATTTGAGTTAGTCTATTTTTAAAGGTGTAATTTCCTTCAGCATTTTTGGGTCTTCTTCAGCAAGCTGTCCACTCACTTTCATGATTTTCTTGCATTGCTCTCATTTCCCTTCCCAATTTTTCCTCTACCTTTCTTTGATTTTCAGAATCTTTTTTGAGCTCTTCCATGGTCCAAAACCATTGAAAATTTGTTTTGGAAATTTTAGGTGCAGAAATCTTGACCTTGATGTCTTCTTCTAATGGTATCTTTAGTCTTCTTCATCCAAAATGATGGAGGAAAATACTTGTTCACCAAGAAAGCAACCTTATATACTGCTATGTTTTTCTTTTCTGGGCATTTTGCCAGCCAGTTACTTGAATTTTTAGTCCTATGTCAAGTGGAGGGTATACTATGGGGGCATGTAAGTTCTCAGTTCCTCCAAGGTGGCACAATCAAGGAAGAGGAGTTTACTACTCTCCTGCCCTGTGCTCTGATATGGCAACCACCAGTACTCCTTTCTGCCCAGGATCTCGGAGTAGAATTCCCTCTCCAGAGCCTTCAGCACCTCCACCACCAGCACTCCTCCTCACCTCAGGACTGCCTGTCAGGGCTGACACTCAGATAAGGAGCACCGTTCTCCCAGGGTCTGTAGGCTGAAGGTTGCCAAAATGGAAGATGATGCTCCCTGGGGATGCATGGGACTTGGGCTAAGACAAGATCCTGCTCTCTTCTCACCCAGGTGAAAGACCTTCCTCATTGACCTTTGAAGCTGTCTTTGGCGTTTGTGGGGTGAGAAATCTCGGAACTGCAGGTGCTCTCTGGGACTCTGCCTGCTCCAGTCCTGTCCCAACCATGCTACAGCTAAGGCTGTGCTGTGCTGTGCTCCAAGACTGGTGCAATAGATCTTTCCAGTCTTCCAGGCTGTCCTGGGCAAGAAATCTCTTTCCCTCTGTCGTTGTGTGACTTCTGCTGCTCTAGAATTTGTTTAGAGTCATATTTTACAGGTATTTTATGGACCTTTTGTTTAGACCTTAGAGTAGGTTTATCCTTATTTTCTGCCATCTTGGCTCCATTCCCACAATGATCTCTCAGGATGAAAAAGTTTGTGGTACATGATGGAAAAGTCCAGAATACTGCAGTCCTTGGAAAATGAGAAGATGCATAACTTGGATAACATTCTTAGCTGATGATTATGGGATTATAAAGGAGAAATTCCTATACATTGAGTAAATTTTTGGGACTGGTGATACTTAATTTTCTCTGTAAGCATAGTAATTGGCCTGAGTAGCATCTCCAGTTCTAAATGGTGAATTGAAAAAAGGAGGAAATTTAAAAAAAACACATATCCTATTCAGTATGGGGATTGTATTTTTGTGCCTGGAGAAGCTGAAATACCACACCAGCTATCTCTATAGCAATTGTTCCTAAACCATTTGTTTTTTCTTGATATTCTATTCTAGCTTGGCCTTTTTTTTTCTTTTTTCTCTCCAAGTTATATTTTCTACAGTACCCAGATATTTAGGTTCTGTTTTTCGACATTTCCCTTTTCCCTCCCAGAGCTCTGAGAATATTCTGCCCATCAGCATCTTCCCTTTTATATTTCACTAGTTTCAAGGAACCAAAAACTTTCAAATGTTAGAGCAAGTCTCCTAAAGGGTTCAACCCCTTCTACCTGACCCTGCACATGTTTCACCCTGATTTCTGGGCATGCTCTCTTACCTCATAATTCTCACTTCATTCCCAGGTAAGTTTTCTTCCCATTCTTTATTTTAGTTTCAATCAACTTCATTTTTAATGTCACACCAGTTGATTCATATACACCAGATCTGAAGTATTGCACCATGCTTGATGTTTCTTCATCCCATCTGAATGGAAGCTTCAGTAGGGTGCTAAGTTGTATTAGTCTCTTCACACTATTGATTGCAACAACATGGGTGTGCAATTTCTTTCTCCACGCATACCAAGTATTAAAAGGAACTCATGACAGTTTCTCAGTGATAAACATCAATCCCCTACCCAATCCAAAACAACTCAACTTTTTTCCCCAAAATATTTCTGAGTATTAAGAAGTCATTAGGGATATTTTAATGCTGAGGACAGGACAACACACTACGCTATTTTTCTCCTACAAAGAAAAATAAAAATAGGCAAATTATATCAATGTCTAAAAGAAAGGTAATTGGTACTATGAAAGGAACAGAAAAAGTAGAAAGAGAGGTCATCAGAAAGGACTTTTCAAGGGTGACCTAAAGATAATGAGAACAGGCTAATTGAGCTAATCATTAAGTGTTTAATATAAATATTTATGAATTTGAAATCAACAAATGCTGTATATGACTATTTGACCTATTTTTTTGTTGATTCTCTGGGTTTAGGAGATGGAAAAATAACAATACCAAATATTAACTTTTAAAATGTACCTGTCTTTGGAGAGTCAGTTGTTAAATTTTTATTAGTACACCACTGACTGTCACCTTTGCAGTTGCATTCACTATCTTGGTCACAAATAACATTATTCATGTCAGAATACTAAGACTTAAACAGAAGTTATGCTAGTCTAAGCTGAACACTCTGGCATGGAGGGCAATGAAAGCTGACAAATATTTGTTTTCCTCTACCATGGCAGAGAGTAGAGACTCTGATACTCCTCTTTAATGCATATCACCTTCCACAAATGCATTACCATATCTCTTGCTAAGGGTAGTCATTCCTGACTCTGGACATTTTTTCTAATGAGAGCCATGATTATATAGAGAATTTCCAATAGAAAACTTCTTACACCAATGTATTTTGGCATCTTTCTGCCACTCATCATTGTAGACAGCCACCTCTCAGTTGTATTTAAACACTAAATGACTTGCCACAGGTCACAAAGCTGGTATATTTTCAAGGCAAGATTTGAACTCAGGTCTTTGTATATTGAAAGTAGATCTTATAGATCTTACCCACTATATCATGATTCCTCTCCACCTGAAGTTCATGTTTCTTTACACACATAAATATTTCACTCCCCCTTTATCCAGTGGCTTTTCCTAAATCCCTAGCCAAATTATATGCTCCACTGTTGTCAACTACATGTTGGTTCAACTATCCTTCCAAGTCAACAGCAAACTGTTCCCACTCAGAGAAAAACTCTAATTTGTTGACATTAATTCTTCTGGTAGTCATTCTACCTTGGGGGTGGCGCTTTTGATGGATGCGAATATTTATCTTGTAAAGGAAAAGTCTATGTTCAGTTCACCACTCTGCACCACACATTGACTTTGTCACTCTCACACCTTGTCTGTCTCTTCTCCTTACAAGCATGTAATCTATTAGATGCCAGTGTTTGCTGCAAGGGTGCATCCATGAAGTTTTATTGTGTTTAGGTAAATTGAAGACAGTGTTGATGAGGAGAAGGTCATGGGATGCATAAGTCTTCAGCAGTAAATAACCATTGTTGCTGTTTCCAACTCCGTTGCTCCCTAGGACTCCCTGCCAAGTCGGGTAGTCTGAGCCTACTCTAGCATTAAAGTTGTCCAGAAATATAAACTTGTCCTCTTTTGGCATATTGACGATAAGGGTCTCTAGGTCTTCATCAAATTTTTCTTTGATTTCATTAGGGTTTGTCATGGTGGGAGAATAGGCACTGATGATGGTGGCATGGCGTTTTCCTGTGAGTAGTAGTCCTGTGAGTGGGCAGCTCTCAGAGATTTTGTGTACAGCACTGCATTTGCTCATCTGGGTCAGATCAATGGCAAACAGGAAGACTAGTTTGATGAAAATGACGGGGAAATTCAGAAGCTGCTAAACGAAAAACGTGAACTCCACAGAATTTACCAGCAGGGTAGTTCATTCACCTCTAAGAAGGCAGCATGTAATTCCAGCAAAAGCAAAGTATAAAACTTACAGAGATGCAGGATTCTTGGCTCAGTAAGAAGACAGAAGAAATTCAGTTTTATTATGCTAGTAACTATCCAAAGCTCTTTCATGATTCCCTGAAAACTATTTATGGACCAAAAACTTATGGTGCATCACAACTACTCAGTTTTGATGAGACACATTGATTTGTGATGAGGACATGATCCTAGAGAGATAGGCTAAACACTTCCATAGTGTTCTCAACAGACCATCATCAATCAATGCTGAGGTAATTGACTGTTTACCTCAGGTTGAAGTCAATCCCTCTTTAGCTGAACTTCCAACTGAAGAAGAGATTTTGAGGGCCATTAGGCTCCTTTCATGTGGCAAAGCACGTGGTACTGATTGTATTCTAGCTGAGATTTACAAGGTAGGGGGACCATTGCTCATACAAAAACTGACTGAAATTTTCCATATTATGTGGCAAGGGGAGGTTATCCCCCAGGAATTCAAAGATGCCTCCATTGTCCATCTCTATAAACATAAAGGGAATAGATTGTCCTGCGACATTCACAGGGGAATTTCTTTTTTAGTCATTGCTGGCAAAATTCTTGCTAGAGTCCTTCTTAATAGACTCATCCTTCACCTGGATAATGGGCATATGCCAGAGAGCCAGAGTGACTTCAGAAAGGGCTGAGGAACAGTCGATATGGTGTTTGCTACCTGACAACTCCGGGAGAAATGCCAGGAATATAACAGAGGTCTGTACACAATGTTTGTGGATCTGACCAAGGCCTTAGAGACTGTTAGTCGTGAGGGCTTATGGAAAATTATGTCAAAATTTGGTTGCCCGGAGAAGTTCATCAATATTGCACGTAAATTTCATGATGGCATGATTGCCCTGGCTCTGGATAATGGACAAAGCTCTTGTGTGGTCCAAGTCATCAATGGAGTGAAACAGAGCTGTGTGCTTGCTCCCATGTTTTTTAGTATGATGATTTCAGAGATGTTGACAAATACTTTCAATGAAGATGAACACTGCATCAAAGTCAACTACAGTATTGATGGTAAGTTCTTCGGTTTGAAAAGCTCACAAACCAAGACCAAAGTGGAGGTGGTGCATGATTTTCTCTTTGCAGATGATTGTGCACTCGATGCAGCCTCTGAAGCTGAGATGCAGTAAAATATGGATCAATTCTCTGCTGTCTCTGCTAAGTTTGACCTAATAATTAACTCCAAAAAAGAAAAAAAAAACATGGGTGCTCCATCAGTCACCATCACACTATTCATACTTTGAATCATTGGTTACAACAAATGGAAAAGTTTTGAATGCTGTGGATAAGTTCACTTACCTTGGTAGTGTACTTTCCAGGGATGTACACATTGACAGTGAGGTTGATGCACGCTCTGAAGAAAGGCTGGGGAGAGAAGAGGTATTAGACTGACTACCAAACTGAAGCTCTACAGAGCTGTTGTGCTGACCTCATTGTTATATGCTTGTGAAATGTGGAGAGTCTATCACGACCATGGAGGAAACTGAAGCACTTCTACTTGAACTGCCTTAGGAGGATTCTGAAGATCACTTGGCATGATAAGGTAACAGACACTGAAGCCCTTGCTTGAGCTGAAATGCCAGGTATTCAAACTATGATTCAGAGAGTGCAACTCCGATGAGCTGGCCATGTTGTTTAAATGCAAAATGTATGCTTGCCAAAAAGTCTATTTTATGAAGAACTCGCATGGGACAGGTGATCACATGGTGGCCAGAAGAAAGGATATAAGGACACTCTCAAGGTCTCTCTCAAGAACTTTGGATTTGACTGTGCAACATGGGAGACCTTGGCACAGGACCGCTCAGCATGGCGTGCCCACATTAAAAAAAAAATGCTGTGGTCTTTGAGCAAAGTATAATTGAGACAGCACAAAGTAAGCTCAGTATGCGCAAATTTGGGATATCCACCTCAAATATTCACTTGGACTATCTGTGCCCAACCTGTGGTAAAGCATTCAGAACTCTTATTGGTCTGATCGTCCACAGTCAGCTGAATATTAGTAAAATTTCACTGAAATTTCACTTTAAAATGGTGATGTCATTTTGGTCCTCTTTGAAGACGAAACACAACCAACCAGCCAAATTTTATATGTACTGCCTTATTGTTTCACATTAACCTAATTAGTGCTAGCAGCTTCTCATTACATGATACTTCTTTCTTGAGAAATAAAGAATTATGAATATCTATACCACATATTATATCATACTCAGTTATAAAAAGGTAGGGAATAACAACACTTTTTTATCTAGCTCTTGCATTCTATTTCTAAACAGATTCTAATTACATTCTTTTATTCCCCAATATGTATGATGAGAGATAAATAATAAGAACTAATACAAATGGTAATGAGAGCTTAATGCATGGGGAAAAAGCTGACTGTAGATAAATACATATTCTCAAGGTTGGAACACATAGATTTCTATTCCAGAAATCTTACTGAACTTATACATGGGAAATACTACGAAGTTTGTTCTTTTCATATCTCAAAATAGAACAACATGAGCAATTGTTAGAATCAAATGAAATATTGTGATACATAAAAATTTTCATCCTCTTGCACAGGAAACTAGTTATGATGGTATTTATTAGCATACCATTAAAGTACTTATTTTTCCAAAGCAAAAACACAGCAAATCAAAAATGTCTCCAACAACAGATAAAGATAAATGAAGACAAACTTAATTCTATTAGCTATGTTCTTCTAGCCCTTATTATATTTGGCAGTTGAGGAGTCTCTCATGTGCAACTATAATTAATATTAAGAGAAACTTTAATGGTTATCATTTTCTAAAAATCCCTTTGTTTCAGAAGAAGCATCTATCTAGTTCTAGCTCAGATTTAGAAGAGTATCCATGTAATCCCCACATTATCAATCTCTCAGTCAACAGTGACTTACGTATTTATGATGTACCAGATGATTTCCCTCTGCAGTAAATAAATCAGAGGCTATCCAGGATTAGATACCTCAGTGGATGAAGTGTTGAACTTGAATTCAAGAAGACCTAAGTTCAAAACCTGCTTCAGGCACTTATACCAGTCACTTGACTACCCTTAGCTGGTTTTCTCCGTGATAAAAGGAGATAATAAGAAATTCTCAGCAAGTTTGTTTTCAGGATGAAAGAAACACTTGTATAACACATTTAAGGCTTAAATTACAATAAAAGTGACAGTTTTTACTTCTAGGTAATGGGAATCCATTAACTTGTGAGCCAGCCCATTCCACTCTGGGACAATTTAAATAGTTAGAAAGGTTTGTTTTCCTTATGTTGTTTCCAGGTAATAAATTCTGGTCTCTTCAAATTCCACTCAAGCAATACAAGTCTAACCTAATTAAAGTTTTCACTTCTGTGGGCTGAATACCCAGAACAAATGTCCACACAATAGTCCTCCTTCCACGCTTCCTAATCTGCCCACCAATCACTATTTGCTCCACGATATAAGGCATGAATTTTTAGAGATTACTGGATTTAGGGTTCCTTTGACCTTATGATGAAAACCATGTATTCCTTCTTATACTAATGTTTTAAGCACATAAAATAAAGTACATAGAGGGGGGAAAGACATTTTTTTTTAGCAAAGAAGTGTTTTTTAAAAATCTCAATGTGGATAGCTTGGGAGTCCATAGACCCCATATTAAGAAGCCTTGGTTTTATTTTTGTTTTTATATCTACCTTCTCATCCTGATACCTCCATGCCTCTTCCCCGACTTGAGAACTAAAGAAAATCAAGCCAAATGATAAATAGGTATTTTCAATCAAAACAAATTACTACATTGTCCAAGTCAAAAAAGAAAAAAAAAGTCTCATATATTCCCTTTATTACTATGAGGAGGGTATGTTTTATCAGAGAAGTTTAGTAGATTATTATGCTGACAAGAAATCCCAATTATTTTAAAGCTGCTTGGTGGTACATACAGCTGTTATTTCATAAACTATTTTCTAATCTTGGTTGCTAAACTCCACATGGGGTTATACAAATCTTTCTGGTTTCTTTTAAATCATCTCCTTCGTATGTCTTATAACACAATGATATTTCATGATATTTATGTACCACAAGTGATGCATTTCTTCTTTAATTTATGGACTACTCATCAGATTTTCATTCATTGTGACTTCAAGAGACTTATGAATGTTTTTGTGTATTTTCCGATTTCATTTAGGTTAGGACTAACGTGTATCTTAACATAACTGTTTGGTTCTGATTACCCTTTCCCCCAATCTGCCATCCTTTCTATTATTCTCTCTTTCCTATTCCATTTTCCACTGCCTTTCTGCAGGATAACATAGATTTCTATACACAATAGAGTGTGTTTTATTCCCTCCTTAAGCCAGATCCAATGCAAGTAAGGCTCACTCATTCCATCTTACCTCCTCTCTGTTACCCACCATTGTAAAAGTTCTTTCTTCCCTCTTTTATGTGAGATGATTTACTATATTATAACCCTCCTTCACTCTTTCTCCCAGTACCTTAATCACAACATTCAGTTTTGCTGTTTTTTAAGTATCCTCCCTTCATATTAAAATCACCCTATAATCTCTGTTTATACATAGATACATAAGTAATTACACATGTATATATGCACATGACATACTTTTGTGTACATACATACATACACATATACACATATATACATACCTATACGTGGTGTGTGTATCTCTGGATATATAGGTATGCATATATGTATACATACATATATATACACACATAGTATATACATATATACATATATATATATGTATACACACATATACATACATATTCCCTCTAATTACTCTAATACTGAGAAAGGTCTCATGAGTTAGAAATATCATTTTTCTATGTAGGAGGGTAAAGAGTTTCACTATAATGAGTTCCTTATTACTTCTCTTTTCTGTTTATCTTTTCATGGTTCTTTTGATTCTTGTATTTAAAAGTCAAATTTGCTATTCAGTTCTTGTCTTTTGAACAAGAATGTTTGAAAGTCCTCTACTGCATTGAAATTCCATTTTTTCCCCCGAAGTACTATGCTAAGTTTTGCTGGGTAGGTGATGTTTGGTTTTCATTCTATCTTCTTTGACCTCTTGAATATCTTATTACAAGTCTTCCAGTCTCCTCAAGTAGAAACGGCTGAATCCTTTGTTGTCTTGATTGTGTTTCCCCAATACTTGAATTACTTATTTCTGGCTGCTTACAGTATTTTCTCCTTGAGCTTGGAACTCTGGGATTTGACTACAATATTCCTAGGAGATTTCCTTTGGGGATGTCTTTCAAGAGATTCAGTGGATTCTTCCCATTCCTATTTTACACTCTGATTTTGAAATATCAGGGCAGTTTTCCTTGATAATTTCTCAAAATATGAATTCTAGACCTCTTTTTTATCATGGGTTTCAGGTAGATGAATAATTTTAAATTATCTCTCCTGAATCTATTTTCCAGATCAGTTGTTTTTATAATGAGATATTTCACATTTTTTCTATTTTTTTTCATTATTTTGGTTTTGTTCTATAATTACTTGATTTCTCATAAAGTCATTAGCTTCCATTTGTTCTATTCTAACGTTAAGGAATTATATTCTTCAGTGAGCTTTTGAACCTCCTTTTCCATTTGGCCAATTCTACTCTTCTTCTCCTTATTGACTTTTAGGACTTCTTTAACTATTTGGGTTAGTCTTGTTTAAGGTGCTATTTTCCTAAGGTGCTATTATTTAGGCTCTTTTTTAGTGAGCTTTTGACTTCTTTATGATTTTCTTGTATCACTTTCATTTCTCTTCTAAATTTTTTCTCTACTTCTCTTGATTAAAAAAAATTTTTTTTGAGCTCTTCCATGATCTAAGACCATTTCATATTTTTCTTGGAGGCTCTGGATATTGGAGCTTTTACCTTGCTGTCTTCTTCTGGTTATATACCTTACTTCCAGCAGCAGTGCAGATCCCCCAATTGCTCACACAAATTTGGAATCCAGCAAAACTGAGTGAGAGAGAAGTGAGAGCCCCATGTCAACAGTAGCAGATACTGTGGTGTCTATCAGTCCACTCAGTGTTTGAAAATCACTTACTTGAACTCTTGGCAGGCAAGATTGCAGAGTAATCTGTAAGTGCTGTCACCCTCTCTGATTATCAATGAAAGAATCAGAAAATATTTTATCAGAAAAAATCCTAGAATAGTGGAGCCAGTATTTTAGTTTGGGAGACTAGAAAGACAACCGGAAAGGATCCCTCTTATTGTGGTTGAAGAGGACCAGTGTAGGACCAGAAGCATCCTAGGAAGCTCCACCTGATCAGTCCAGCAGGAGATGCTGGACTGAAATGAGAGTGATGCAAGAATATCATAAAAAACAAAAACAAAAACAAAAACAAAAAAACAAACCACCAAATCAAAAAGGACAAGGGAGTGGAACCAGTAAGAGCCAACACCAGAACTCCAGGTGTGCCTTACCACAGCCAGGGGAATTGGGTGGGCATGAGGGCAGACTGGGTTAGTGCAACCCTATGGGAAGAGGAGACCTCCAGTGGTCAGCTTAACTCTTCCCCACACCTCACACCATTAGTTAGGTATAACGTCAGGGGAAACTCAGACTTCACACCATCTCAACCTTTGCACACACCAGCCAGCTCAGCAGCAGTTAAGCTGAAACATTATATAGCTTTCTAGTTAAAAGAACCAGTAACTACAGAACACAAAACCAGTAAGCAGGACTAGAACAAAAAATGTAGGACAGAGCCAGCAGAGTCAGAGGTCCACCTTAAAAGTCAGGAAAATGGTGATCACAATGAGCAAGAAGCAAAGTAGAACAGCAAAGACCATAGAATCTTATCACAGGGACAGGGAAAAAATATCAATTCAGAAGAGGACATCATTGATACTGTACTCACATCTGAAACCTCAAAAGGGAATATGAACCAGTTTCAAGTCCAAAGAGTATTTTTGGAAGAGGTCAAAAGAATTTTAGAAATCAAATTAGAGAGGTACAAGAAAAAATGACCAATGATTTTAAATATACATTTAGCTCCTTAAAAAGTAAAATTGCCCAAATGAATATTTTTCCCTAACTAGGGAAAATAACTTTTTTAAAAAAGAAGGTACAACACAGCAGCAATCACAGTGTGCAAGGAATTTTTCTGGTAGACTTAGTCCTTCATAGCAACACAAGGACCTAAATAATTCCCAATGGACTTTTGAGGCAAAGCTTCTTCCACATGCAGAGAAAGATCTATGGAATTGAATCACAGAATGAAGTGGACCATTTTGTTTGTGGTATGTTTTGTTTAATGGTTTATCCCATTCATTTTAATTCTTCTACTCAACACCACGATGGTGAAATTGTATTTAACAGGAATGTATGTGTAGAACCTATAAAAGACTGCAAGCCTTCTTGGAGAAGGAGTGAGGAGGGAAGGGAGAAGAAAGAGGAGGAAGGGGAAAAAATCTAAGATACATAGAAATGATTACAGAATACTGAAAACTAATAAAATAATTATATAAAAAAGAAGGTACAAAAGCTAAGAGAAGAAAATAATTCATTAAAACTTAGAATTGTCCAAGAGGAAATAATGATTCTAGGATGCATCAAGAATCAGTCAAAAAATATAAAGAATGAAAAAGAGAAGAAAATGTAAATATCTCATTGGAAAAACTACTGAACTGAGAAATAGATCCAAGAGAGAAAAATCTAAAAATTACTGTTCTCCTGGAAAGTCATGATGAAAAAAAGAGCCTAGAGAGTATTTTCTAATAAATCATTCAGGAAAACTGCCCTGAAGCTTCAAATCCAAAGGCAAAAAAAATCAAGAAAGAATACACCGATCACCTCCCAAGACATCTCAAATTGAAAACACCAAGGAATAATTTTGTCAGTTCCAGAATTATGCGGTCGATGGGAAAATATTGCAAGTAGCTAGAAAGAAATATTTCAAATAAAAGGGAACTACAGTCAGGATCACACAATACCTTGTAGCTTTTATATTAAAAAACTGGAGGTACTGGAATATGACATTTCCTAAATTGAAAGAGCTGAGACAATAACCAAGGATCAACTCCCCAGAAAAATTAAGCATAATCTTTCAGGCTAGGTGATGGATGTTCAATGTAATAAGGGTTTTCCATACCTTCCTGATAAAAAGGGCTCAATAGAAAATTTAATCTTCAAATACATGACTTAAGAGAGGCATAAAGAGGTAAACGGGGTGGGGAAGAAAAAAAATGTAGGCAAAATATAGGCAAATTATTTACATCCCCACATGGGAGGGGGGTATTTGTTGAATTCCAGAATTATATATTTATTTAATTGTATATTTATTAAAAGGGTTATACATAGTTAGAAGATGTGGGTATAAACTAATTGATGTGATGATTACAAAACCTAATTAAGAGTTGTGGAGGTAGACGAGGGAAGGAGGAGGCAGAAAATCATAAAATATATGTCATGAAGAGACACAAAAACACATTATATTAGAGGGAAAGAAAGAAAGGATGTGGACTTTTTTTGAGCTTTACTCTCACATTTGGTTCAAGCAAGGAATAGCATTCTCAGTTAAATATAGAAATCTGACATGCAATATAAACAGTAGGAGGGGAAAGAGGAAAGAAAAGGGAGGGGGGTTAAAAGAGAGGGCAGAAGTAATAAAAGAAAAGGGAAAGAACGGAGAACAGCACTGTTAGAAGGGAGGGAACACTGAGGGAGGTGGTGTTCAAAAGTAAACTCGTTTGAGGAGGGGAAGAGGAAAGGGAGAAATAAAAGCAAAAATGTTATGGGGATAGGATACAGAGACACAAATAAAATTATGACTGGGAATGTGATTGCAACTTATTTTTCATAAAACGGAAGTGGATAAGAGAATGGGTTAAAAACCTATAACTTTACAACATGTTGTTTACAAGCACCACTTTTGAAAGAGGGGAATGCAGCTGAAAATGCTAGGAAAAGAATAAAGTGAATATTCCCAATTAAATAACAAATTAGAAATACTGAAAACCAAAGGAGAGAATAATAAAATTGAAATTAAGGAAAGCAATGAAATATTAAATAAAACTAAGAGTTTGTTTTATGGATAATGCAGTAAAATTGATAAACCTTTGGTCAATTTGATTTTGATAAAGACAGAAGAAAGCCAAATTACCAGTATCAAAAATGAAAAAAAAATAAATTCACCTCTGATGAAGCAGAAATTAAAACAATAATTAAAAATTATTTTGACCAAGTAAATGCCCATAAATTTGACAATCAGTGAAATGGATGAATATTCTCCAAATATACAAATTGCTCCTATTAACAGAAGAGGAAGTAAAATACTTAAATAATACCATCTCAGAAAAAGGAATTGAACAATCAATCCATCAGTGAACTCCCTGGGAAAAAATCTCCTGGTTCAGATTGATTCACAAACGAATTCTATCAAATAGAACAGGTAATTTCAATACTATAGAGATAATTTGGAAAAATTTGCAAAGAAGTCCTACCAAATGACACAAATATAGTGCAGATTCCTTAACCCAGGAAGAGACAAAACAAAGAAAGAAAATTATAAACAAATTTCCCTAATGAATATAGATGAAAAGTTTTGAATAAGATTTTGGCAAACAGATTATAATAACTTGTCACTCGAATAATACACTTTGATCAGGTAGGATTTATAGCAGGGTAGCAGGCTGGTTCAATATTAGGAAAATTATCACCATAATTGATCATATCAACAAGAAACCTAACAGAAACCATATGATTAACTCAGTAGACGTATAAAAAAAAGCGTTTGAAAAACATGCAGCACTTATTCCTATTGAAAACACTGGAGAGCATAGGAATAAATGGGGCCTTCCTTGAAATAAGAACTAGCATTTCTCTAAAACCATCAGCAAGCATTATATGTAATGGAGCCAAGGAAGGTGCATTTCCAATAAGATTCGAGGTGAAATAAAGATTTCTATTATCACCACTGTTATTCATTTTGGTACTAGAAATGCTAGTTTTAGCAATAAGACAATTGCTGTGTAGGATGATCCCAAAGGGAAAAGGAAAAATATAGGTAAAGAAAAGAGAATGTGTAATGTAACCCAATCAAGTACATGCAACAAAAGGAAGGTGGGGATATTCCCTCTAATCTCGCAGTAATAAGAGGTTAACAAGAAAATATCATGATGGTAAATGAAATATTGAAACTGAGAGAAGGGAAAAGAAGTTGTCACTTAATAGTGAAACTGGATCCACTGAAAAACAGTGGTGGTATGTTGCATGTTATATTGGAAGATAAAGATGGCTGTAATCATCAGTGATTTAGTTCATTGAGATACAAGTTCCTCTGAGATTGTCTGAGAGATGTTTTTTACCTCCATGCTCAATATCTTGCTTTGAAAACTAAGACGAAATCTTGATATGGATGCCAGACACAGTTAACCCTAACAGCCAGAGAGTAAGATGTATAAAGGAATATTACTTTATATGATTGATATAGTATAAATTGAACTGACTTTTATCAATGATATTGTTCAAATCTGTACAAAAGTTGGGAGAGATGGAGAGAGAGAGAGAGAGAGAGAGAGAGAGAGAGAGAGAGAGAGAGAGAGAGAGAGAGAGAGAGAGAGAGAGAGAGAGAGATGCGGACAGGCAAACATAGAAAGAAAGAGACAGAGAGATTTATAGGACCAACCAGTCCTTAGGGTAAATCTTATATATCTCAGTGCTTAAAGAACTAAAATAGAGAAAGAGGAGATCAATGAATTGCACATACAATTAAAAAACTAGAAAAAAGAAGAAAACATTCCCAATTTAATATCCTATTAGAGATTCTGAAAAATCAAAGGAGAAAGAAATTAAGACACATATTGAACTATTAAACTAATATCTAGTTTTATTGAAAAATAGATAAACTTTTGGTTAATTTGATTCAAAAAAGAAAGAACCAAATTATCAGTAACAAAAATGAAAAGGATGAAATTCCCATCAAATGAAGTATCAATTGAAACAACATTTAGGAGACATTTTGCCCAATGTGTGATAATAAGCCTGAAAATCAAAGTGAAATGGATGGATATTTACCAAAAAAAAAAAAAATTAGTTCCCTAGGTAAACAGAAGAAGAAATAAAATTCTTAAATATTCATTTCAGGAAAAAAGAAACTGAACAAGTCATCACTGAACTACCTAAGAAAAATCTCCAGAGCCAGACAGTTTTACACATTTAAAGAACTACTAATTCTAATACTATATAAATTATTTCAAAAAATAAGTGAACAAGGAGTTGTAAAAAATTCCTGTTATGGTACAAATACTGTGCTGAATTAAAGAAGAAAGGGTCAAAACAGAAATAGAAAATTATAGACCAATTTCCCTAATGAATATTAGTGTAAAATTTTAAATAAAATATTAGCAAAGAGATTTTAGCAACTCAACCTGAAGATAATGCATTGTGTCCAAGTTGATGGTGGGGATTTATACTGGGAATCCAGTACTGATTGAATGTTAGGAAAACTATTAGCATAATTGACTGTATCAATAACAAAATTAACAGAAATCATATGATCATGTCAATAGATACTGAAAAGGCTTTTGACAAAATGCAGTACCCTTTCCAACTAAAAAAAAGAAATACTTCCTTTAAAATGATAGGTATCATCTATCTAATACCACCAGCAAGCACAATATATAGTGGTGATAAGCTAGAGGCATTACAGATAAGATCAAGGGTCCATTATGACCACTGTTCTTCAATATTGTACTGGAAATGTTAGCTTTAGCAATAAAAGAAAAAAAAGGAAAGGAATTAGAGTACTCAGTGAAGAAACAAAGTTGTCATTTGTTTCAGATGATATGGTGGTATACTTAGAGAATCCTAGACAATCAATTAAAACCTACTTGAAATAATTAACAACTTCAGCAAAGTTCCAAGATATAAATATAAAACATATAAATCATCAGCATTTCTGTATGTTATTGAGAAAGTCAAACAGAAAGACAGAATAAGAAATCCCATTTAAAGTAACAAAATATTTAGGATGCTACTGCTAAAACACACAAGGAATGTATATGATTATAATTACAACATACTTTTCACACAAATAGAGTCAGGTCTAGATTCCTCAAAAAGTATCAGTTGCTCATAGATAGGTCAAACTAATATAAATAAAATGGCAATTCTACTTAAATCAATTTACTTGTATACTGCCATACAAATCAAAATACCTAAAAATTGTTTCATAGAGCTTGAAAAAAATTTCATCTCTAAGAATAAAATGTCAAGAATATCAAATGAATAGATTAAAAAAATGGAAGAAAAGGTGCCCTAGTCATATCAGTTCTAAAACTGAATCATAAATCAGCAATTATCAAAACTACTTGGGACTGGCTGAGAAACAGAATGGTCAATCATTGGAATGGGTTAGGTTCACAAGTCATAGTAGTCAATCACTGTAGTAATGTGCTGTTTAATGAACTCAAAGACTTTAAATTTTGGGATAAGAACTCACCATTTCACAAAAACTGCTGGGAAAACTGGAAAGTAAGATGGCAGAAACTAGGCATAGACACGCATTAAGATGGTATACTATATATAATGTAAAACACGGTAATGCCAAAAAGCATACACTATTTAGACATAAAGGGTGATACCATAAGCAAAATGTAAGCATCTTATTAAGGAACAGTTTACCTGTCAGATCTATGAGAAGAGAAGAATTTAAGATGAAGCAAGAAATAGAGGACATTATGAAATGCAAAATGGATAATGCTGATTAAATTATATTAAAAGACTTTTCCATAAACACTGCCAATGTAACCAATATTAGAAGGGAGGCAGAAAATTGGCAAGTAATTTTTACAGCCAGGCTCTCTGATAAAAGCCTTGCTTCTAAAATATAAGAAGAACTACGTCAAAATTACATGAATACAATTGATCAAAATTATATGAATTCTAATTGATAAGGTCAAATGATATGGAGTTAGTTTTCAGATAAAGATATTAAAGCTATCTATAGGCATATAAAAATACGTTATAGAATTTCTAGGAGCCAAGATGGTTGAGTGATCATTTAAATGCTCTCTCTCTCTCTCTCTCTCTCTCTCTCTCTCTCTCTCTCTCTCTCTCTCTCTCTCTCTCTCTCTCTCTTTCTCTCTTTCTCCCTCCCTCTCTCTCGCTCTCCCATATTCACCTCCAGAAAAAACATATAATAGTGCCCCAGAGCAAATTGGAAACAGTGGAGCCAGTAGGAAAGTGGGCAGAGTATTCTTTTAGCCTGGGAAATTTGGAAGTACAGCAAGAAAGATATGTTTTACTTTGCATAAAATGGAAGCACATTCCAGGATAGGTCGCAACCCAGCAAATAGGAAGGAAGCCCCACCTCAGGTAACCAGTAGGAGATTCTGAGCCCCAGGGAAACAGAACAGGTATTCGCCAAAACCAGAGCTCCTTACATACTTAGTGTAGCCAGGGGAACTGCAAACTCCAGCTTGGAAAACCACCATGTATTTCAGTGCAACCCCAGCCAGATGTTTTGCAGCAGCAAAACAGGCTCTTTTCAGAAGAAGAAATTAAAGCTATCTATAGTCATACTGAAAAATATTCTAAATCCCTATTGATTACAGAAACGAAAAGTAAAACAACTCTGAGGTACCACATTAAACCTATCAGATTGGCAAATATGACCCAAAAAAAGGAAATTGATGAATGTTAAAGAACATGTGGGAATATTTGTACAGCGATGCATCATTGATAGAGTTGTAAATTGATCCAACAATAATGGAAAGCAAATTGTAATTATACTTAATCAGCTATAAAAATGTGCAAATATTTTTGCAAAACAAGAATCCTGATGGATGGGGTGGGGGATGCTGTCAAGATGGCAGAGTAGAAAGATGGACCTGTAGAAGCTCTCCAACATAGACCACAAAATAACTGTAAAACAATTCTAAGCAAAGTCTAGAGCAGCAGAAGGCACAAAACGACACAGTGAAAGAGGTTTCCAACCCAAGACAGACTGGAAGTCCAAGAGGAAAAGTCTATCAAACTGGATGTGGAGCAGAGCACCACCCAGCATGGGCTGAGCTGGTCAGGAGGAAGAGGACCTGGAACAGGCTTCAGGGAGCCATCACCAGCAGCAGCAGCAGTCGCCAGATTGCTGAACCCACAAAAGCCACAGAAAGCTTCAAAGGTCAGTGAGAAATTTCCTTTACCCAGGAGAAAGGAATGTGGTCTCGACCACGAGCAGTAGCAACTGCAGCTGCAGCATTCATTTTTGGAGCACTCCGTCTGAAGACCCTGGGAGAACTGAACCACTTATCTGAACCTCAGCCCTGAACCTGGCTCTTGGATGAAGACTAGTGCCAGGGAGGTGGAATTTGACCCAGTTGTGGAGAGGAAATTCTACTACTTCCAGATTCTGGGCAGAAATGATTTTGGTTGCTCCCAGACCAGTGTGCAAACCAGGAGAGGAGTAAACTCCTGTCTCTTGATTGTGCCACCTTGCAGGAACCGAAGACGTACAGGTCCCCAGAGCATACCCTCCTCTTCTGAAAGGACTCAAAAGTCAACAACTGGATGGGAAAATGTCCAAAAAAAGGGGGAAAAAGGCAATAGACTGTTAATTTTTTGGTAAACAGGCATTTTCCTCCATCCTTTTGGATAACAAAGAACAATACATAACACCAGAGGAAGTCAAGGCTTCCAAAACCTGCAAAATAAATATACAATGGTCTCAGGAAATGGGAGAGATCAAAAAGGATTTTGAAAATCAAGTAAGAGCGGGGTGGAGCCAAGATGGCGGAGTAGAAAGACACACATAGGCTAGCTCCCAACCCACAGCCCATAAAGTATCTGTAAAAAAGAACTCCAAATTCTGGAGCAGCAGAAGCCACAAGAACAATGGAAAGGATGAGATTTCTGCTCCAGAGAGCCTGAAAACCTCTCACAAAGGTCCTTCGTGCTGCGGACCAGGAGCAGAGCTCAGCCCTCCTTGGCCACACGAGGCACCAAGAGGAGCAGATCCGAGAGAGTTTCAGGGACTGAATCTCCAGCAGCTGCATGGGTCCCTACACCCACAGGTGACAAGGGGCGGTGAGACGGTCTGTTTGGTGGGTTGAGAGGGGATTGGGGAGCCCCCATAACTCAGGCCCACTTGAGAGTCAGCAGTGGAGGCGGCAGCAGACCTGGGCTCCCCAAGCAGGCAGGACCCAGGATCCATTGCTGAAGGTCTCTGCATAAACCCCCTGAGGGAATTGAGCCCGTGAGGCAGCCCTAAACCCACCTGAGCACCTGAACTTCATCTCACACTGAATAGAAGCCCCACCCCCACCCAAAGACCTGAGGCTGGGAAGCAGCATTTGAATCTCAGACACCAAGCCCTGGCTGGGAAGATCTGGAGGCCAAGTGGGTGTGAAGAGAATATTCAGAAGTCAAGTCACTGCCTGGGAAAATGACCAGAAAAGGGAAAAGAAATAAGACTATAGAAGGTTACTTTCTTGGGGAACAGGTATTTCCTCCCTTCCTTTCTGACAAGGAAGAACAATGCTTACCATCAGGGAATGACACAGAAGTCAAGGCTTCTGTATCCAAGCCCACTCAATGGGCTCAGGCCATGGAAGAGCTCAAAAAGGATTCTGAAAATCAAGTTAGAGAGGTGGAGGAAAAACTGGAAGAGAAACGAGAGACATGCAAGCAAAGCATGAAAAACAAGTAAAAACGCTGCAAAAGGAGACCCAAAAAATGTTGAAGAAAATAACACCTTGAAAAATAGGCTAACTCAATTGGCAAAAGAGGTTCAAAAAGCCAATGAGGAGAAGAATGCTTTCAAAAGCAGAATTAGCCAAATGGAAAACGAGATTCAAAAGCTCACTGAAGAAAATAGTTCTTTCAAAATTAGAATGGAACAGATGGAGGCCAATGACTTTGTGAGAAACCAAGAAATCACAAAACAAAACCAAAAAGAATGAAAAAATTGGAAGATCATGTGAAATGTCTCATTGGAAAAACAACTGACCTGGAAAATAGATCCAGGAGAGACAATTTAAAAATT
>CM052678.1:53345170-53391079 GCA_028533205.1 Lagorchestes hirsutus
GGAATATGATATTCCAGAAGTCAAAGGAACTAGGACTAAAACCAAGAATCACCTACCCAGCAAAACTGAGTATAGTACTTCAGGGGAAAAATTGGTCTTGTAGTGAAATAGAGGACTTTCAAGTATTCTTGATGAAAAGACCAGAGCTGAAAAGAAAATTTGACTTTCAAACACAAGAATGAAGAGAAGCATAAGAAAAGTAAATAGCAAAGAGAAGTCATAAGGGACTTTGCTAAAGTTGAACTGTTTACATTCCTACATGGAAAAACAATATTTGTAACTCTTGAAACTATTCAGTATGTGGGTAGTGGGTGGGATTACACACACACATACACATGCACATGCACACACACATAGAGACAGAGTGCACAGAGTGAATTGAAGAGGATGGGATCATATCTTTAAAAAAATGAAATCAAGCAGTGAGAGAGAAATATATTGGGAGGAGAAAGGGAGAAATGGAATGGGGCAAATTATCTCTGATAAAAGAGGCAAGCAAAAGACTCATTAGTGGAGGGAAAAAGAGGGGAGGTGAGAGAAAAACATGAAGTTTGCTCTCATCACATTCCACTGAAGGAAGGAATAAAATTCACACTTATTTTGGTATGAAAAGCTATCTTACAATAAGGGAAAGTGGGGGATAAGGGGATAAGCAGGGTGGGGGGGTTGATAGGGAGGGCATGAGGAGGAGGGAGCAATTTGAGGTCAACGCTCATGGGGAGGGACAGGATCAAAAGAAGGAATAGAAGTAATGGGGGACAGTATAGGATGGAGGGAAATATAGTTAGTCTGATACAACATGACTATTATGGCAGTCATTTGCAAAACTACACAGATTTGGCCTACGTTGAATTGCTTGCCTTCCAAAGGGAAGGGGTAAGGAGGGAGGGAGGAAAAGAAGTTGGAACTCAAAGTTTTAGGAACAACTGTCAAGTACTGTTCTTGCCACTAGGAAATAAGAAATACAGGTAAAGGGCTATAGAAAGTTATTTGGCCCTACAGGACAAAAGAGAAGATGGAGAAAAGGGCAAAGAGGGATGATAGAAGAGAAAGCAGATTGGTGATATGGGCAATTAGAATGTTTGGTGTTTTGCAGGAGGGGTAGGGGACAAAAGGGGAGAAAATTTGGAACCCAAAATTCTGTGAAAATGAATGTTGAAAGTTAAATAAATTAATAAATCTAAAGAAAATAAATAAATAGATAGATAAATAAATAAATACATAAACAAATAAATAAATGGATGAATAAATACATAAATAGATAGATAGATAAATGAATGAATGAATGAATAAATACATAAATACATACATACATACATACATACATAAAAAAAGTATATCAAATAAGAAAGGGGGAGGAAAATCTGAGAAGATAAATGAGAAAAATTCAAGAAATTCATGAAGAGGAAATCAAATGCTTGCTAAAGGTGACCCAAAAAATGCTGAAGAAAATAACATCTTTAAAAATAGCCTAACTCAACTGCCAAAAGAGGTCCAAAAGTCAACGAGAAGAATGCTTTAAAAAACAGAATTAGCCCAATGGAGAAGGATGTTCAAAAGCTCAATGAAGAAAAATGTTCTTTAATTATAAGAATGGAGCAGGTGGAAGCCAATGACTTTATGAGAAACCAAGAAATTAAAAAACAAACCTAAAGAATGAAAAAAATTGAAGACAATATTAAACATTTCATTGGAAAAACTACTGACCTGGAAATTTGGTCACAGAGAAACAATGTTAAAATTATAAGACTACCTGAACGCCATGACCAGATAAAGGGACTAGGCAACATCTTTCATGAAATTATCCAGGAAAAATGCCCTGATATTCTAGAAGCAGAGGGCAAAAAACTATTGAAAGAATCCACTGACCACCTTCTGAAAGTGAAACTAAAAGAGAAACTGCTATGCATATTGTAGCCAAATTCCAGAGTTCCCAAGACAAGGGAAAACAAAAGATATTACAAGCAACTATAAAGAAACAGTTTGAATACTGTGGAAATATAAGCAGGATAACATAGAATCTGGCAGCCCTTACATTAAGGGACCGAAGGGTTTGGGATATGAAATTCAAGAAGTCAAAGGAACTAGGATTAAAACCAAGAATCACCTACCCAACAAAACTGAGTGTAATACTTCAGGGGAAAATTGGTCTTTAAAAGAAATAGAGGGCTTTCAAGCATTCTTGATGAAAAGACCAGAGCTGAAAAGAAAATTTGACTTTCAAACACAAGAATGAAGAGATGCATGAAAAGGTAAACAGAAAAGAGAAGTCATAAGGGACTTACTGAAGTTGAACTCTTTACATTCCTACATGGAAAGACAATATTTGTAACACTTGGAACTTTTCAGCAACTGGGTAGCATGTGGGATTACACACACACACACACACACACACACACACATGCACACACACACACATACACGCATACACAGAGGCAAAGAGCACAGAGTGAATTGAATAGGATGGGATCATATCTTAAAAAATGAAATTAAGTGCTGAGAGAGAAATATATTGGGAGGAGAAAGGGAGAAATGGAATGAGGCAAATTATCTGTCATAAAAGAGGCAAGCAAAAGACTTTTCAGTGGAGGGAAAAAGAGGAGAGGTGAGAGAAAAATATGAAGCTTACTCTCATCACATTCGACTAAAGGAAGGAATAAAATGTACACTCATTTTGGTATGAAAACCTATCTTACAATACAAGAAAGTGTGGGATAAGGGTATAAGCGGGGGGGCGGGGGGTGATGGAAGGGAGGGAAATGGGAGGAGGGAGCATTTGAAGTCAACACTCTTGGGGAGGGACAGGATCCAAAGAGAGAACAGAAGCAATGAGGGGCAGGTTAGGATGGAGGGAAATATAGTTAATCTTACACAACACGAGTATTATGGAAGTCATTTGCACAACTACACAGATATGTCCCATATTGAATTGCTTGCCTTCTCAAAGGAAATGGATGGGGAGGAAGGGAGGAAGAGAAGTTGGAAGTCAAAGTTGTAGGAACAACTGTCGAGTATTGTTCTTACTACTAGGAAATAAGAAATACAGGTATAGAAAGTTATCTGGCCCTACAGGACAAAAGAGAAGATCGGGACAAGGGAAGGGAGGGATGTTAGAAGAGAGGGTAGATTGAGGATAGGGGCAATTAAAATGCCCCGTGTTTTGTGGTGGAGGAAGGAGGAAGGGGACAAATGAGGAGAAAATATGGATCCCAAAATTTTGTGAAAATGAATTTTAAAAGTTAAATAAATTTAAATAAAAAAATACATGAATAAACTTTACAAAAAAATAAAATCCTGATGAACAAAGATGTTTATAGCAGATATTTTTCTGGCGTCAAAGAATTGGAAATTGAGAAGACATCCATGAAGTAGAGGATGGTTAAATAAGCTGTGTGAAATTTAGTTAGTGCAGTCCTACCAGTACAATAAATTATAAGCAGGCAGATTTCAGAAAAACCTGGAAAATCTTATGTGAACTGACGCTGAGTGAAGTGAGCAGAGCCCAGAATACATTGTACACAGTCATAGTAAAATTTTATGATGATCAGCTTTGATGAATTTAACCCTTTGGAGACAAAAATAAAATGGAACTCAAAATCTTTTAAAATTGAATGGTGCAAACTAGATTTTTATTCAATTGAAAAAATAAAACAATAGTCAGTGGAAAAACCTATCTCTTCAATCACAAAATATTTTTCATCGTATTCCATAGGCTGATAATTTCAATGAAGGTATTAATATTTACAGTTGATGAAATGTACTCAGTTATCTCAATAAGATGGCAATGATAACAACTTCACTCAAAATTCTTCTCCAAAAAACCTAGAATCTCAGCTTGTAGGATAACTCTACATTTGAAATTAATACTGCTCTGTTTCTGACTTATCATACCTATTTTACTGAAGATTCTAACTTTTTAACTTCTGTTTAAAACCATATTTTAATATCTTATCTTGTGAAATTATCTCATTAACTTACAAATTTTAATGCCATCATCATTAGAAATATTTATTTATCAACAGAAACACTTACTTGTTCGTATTGTAATATCTACTGAATAAAAATTATTGACATTCTACAACCTTATATATGGAATTTAAGATGGAAAATTACACCTTAAAAGTATATGGAAAAGTACTTGAGAAATGATATGTTACTCTCCTGGCAAGCCCTTGATATATAGCTTGAAAACTTGAATCAGATGTTCTTGTGAATAGAAGCTTATGTTGATATCAACAATTCCTTTTGACTTTACTCTAAAATCTCTTTGCAGATTACATATACAAAAATGTTCATATACATGTATGTGCATGTATGTTTATATATGTACTTACACATGTATGCATATGTATAAATACCTGCAGACATTAAGTTTCTCTGGGGTTATAGAGACACATTTTTAAGTGATTTTATAAATGTTGAGGTGTAAAGCCAGAGACACCAAACACTGTTAAAGTTTCATGACGTCTTGTAGTGTAACTATCTCAAAGAAATAAGAGTCAGACCACCTCTAATCAAAGTGTAGGAATTTACTGAGATTGACACCTCTCATGACGTGGGCTTAAGTTCCAAGAGGAGCCATGAACTTCAGGAAAGCAAGGTTGATTTTTATAGGGTAAAGATGCAATTAAATAACTGAAATTTACATAGAATATAGGAAAATGATTAGTATTAAAAAGGCAGGAGGAGTTTGTTAAGGGATTAGGTAGTGGGGGACGTGCCCCAGTTACAGTGGAACTATACACGTGATTACTGACAATGTATACAGAGAAACACATTTGGAAGGGGTATTTATATATGAAAATCACCGTATAATAAATTTCTCTATACAGTAAGTTCACTCTAGGTCAGTTCTGTGCTATTACTCTGCAGGTACCTACTTAGGGTAAGTGTCTTATGTTGTTTTGTGGTCCACATCTTTCTTGGGTATCCTGGTGCTGCTGCTTTCTGATTGACTTGAGTATTGTGATTCTGTCTATGATGGTTATGACCGGGGTTGAGTGTATGGACACACCTACTGTTTCTGTGGGAAATTGAAGAAAGGGTCTGGGGGCAGTGGCTCGGTTTTCATCGCATAGATATGTCTACTGTTTCTATAGGAACTATGAGTTTCAGGGACACGATGGTTGTTCTACTGAGCAGTGAGGCATATATGAAGAAGTTAAGGCACTGGCAGAAAGCATAGGTAGGCAAAATGGGTCTGTAATCAAATTAGACTATTTTGGCTGGTGGCATTTCTATTAGGGCTCCATCATAAATGCCAGGGAATTTTGGAATGGAGGGCACTAAAAGTTGTGGGAAAATCAGGAAAGCTTATCATTCATATACATAAATATATTCATAATACATACATAAATACACTTCCAGATGACTTTAGATTTATTTTCCATTTATTTGTATACATATATGTGTATATATGTATAATGTTTATGCATATGTAAACATATTAACATTATTAGATATGCATAGATAGATAAATGCATGTCATTTAAACGGATACAATATAAACTCCTTGTAGTCAGGGGATGTTTTATCTTTGTCTTTGTATCTCCAGTGCTTATCATAATATTTCTTACATAGTGAATGCATTAAAAAGTGTTTACTTGAAAGAGTCAAGATGGCAGAATGAAAGCAAGGACTCACCTGATCTGTTCCACAAATTCTTTCAGATACCTCTAAAAAATGAATTTGAATGAATTTTAGAGAGGTGTGTTCTTCTAGCAGACACAGTGTGACAGATTTCCAGCCCAGGAGAGTCCAAAATGTTGAGAGGAAGGATCTGTTACACAGGACTGGGGAACACAGAGCGCATGGACTGCACCACTGTAGACTTGGCAACAGTGGAATGGGAATAGCCTAGAACAGATTGATTTAGAAGCAACAGTGTCGATTCCCAAACCTCTCAGCATAGGACAGGAGTACAGTAGAACTGAGTGAGAAAGAAGCACAGGATCCATGGTAGCAACAGAAACCACTCCTTAGGTTATCATCCCACAGATGAAATGTTTGAAGGTCACCTGCTTGATCTTCTGGGAAGCCAAGATGGTGGAGTAATCTGTAAGTGCTCTCACCTTCCCTGATTAATCTTGAAAAACCAGAGAATATTGCCCCAAGAACAATCCTGGAATAGTGGAACCAGGAGAAGGGGTAAATAGTCTTTAAGCTCCAGAATATGGGGAGATCGAAGGGAAGAATTCCTTTTGCTGTGGCTGAAGGGGACCAGGGTATGACCAGAGGCGTTGGAAGAAACCCCACCTTAGCTAACCATCAGGAGGTCCTGAGCACCAGGTAGTTGGAAACAGTAAATGCCAACACCAAGACCCCAGGCTTGCCTTAGCACATTCATGGAAATTGGCGAGACACCAGCTCACACAGGGATTCAACAGCTGATGGGACTGCTTGTGCTCTAGTGCAACCATATCAAAATAGTAGACCTCTAGTGGTCAAACCACCTATGTCCCACATCACACACCCTGAGCTTAAGTGGAACACTGGGAAAACTCAGAAAGACTTCACCTTGTTTTTGCATTGGCACACATCAGCCAACTTAGCACCAGGTAAGGTGCAGTATTATGAAGATTCTAGCTGAAAAAACCAGAGGCCACAACACACAAAGTCAGTAACCAGGTCCTAAGCTCCTAGCACAAGAAATGGGGGACAGAATTCTCTGTGCCTCAGAAGCAGAGAAACACTTTACAAGCCAGGAAAATGACAGTCACCATGAGCAAGAATTGAACCAGCAAAACAAAGACCATAGAATCTTATTATGGAGACAGAGAAGATCAAAATATAAATTCAGAAGAGGACAGCACTGACAACATAGCCACATCTGAAATCTCCAAAAGGCATATGAAGTGGTCTCAAGTCCCAAAAGCATTCCTGAAAGAGCTCAAGAAGAATTTTTAAAAGTCAATTTAGAGAGGTAGAAGAAAAATTTATTTTAAAAACAAAAGAAGAGAAAATGATTTTAAAAATAAAATCCACAAAATGAAAAAAGAATTCAATGGAGAGAACAGATCCTAAGAAAAGTAAAATAGGCCAAATGGATGAGGAGGTACAAAACCTAAATAGAGAAAATAAATTCTTAAAAGGGAAAACTGGACAAATGGAAATGGATGAACAGCAGTTAACTGAAGAAAACAATTCATTAAACATTAGAATTGGGCAAGGAGAAACAAATTGCTCTATGAGACATCAAGAGTTGGTCAAACAAAACTGAAAAATTGAAAAAATAAAAGACAATGTAAAATAGCTCATTGAATAAACAAATGAACTGAAAAAACAGATATACTAGAAAAAAATCAAAGAATTTTTCATCTAACAGAAAGCCATGATGAAGAAAAGAGCCTGGACAATGTCTTCCAAGAAATCATCAAAGAAAAGTGACCTGAAGTTCTAGATCCAGAGAGCAAAATAGTCATGAAAGAATCTGCTGTTCACCTCCTGAAAGAGATCCTAAATTGAAAACACCAGGCAATATTGTTGCCAAATTCCAGAACTATAAGGTCGAGGAGAAAATATTGCAGTCAGCTAGAAAGAAACAACTGAAATATCAAGAAACTACCATCAGGCTCACAGAAGAACTTGCAGCTTCTACAATAAAAGACAGGAGGAATTGGAATATCATATTCCGTAAGGCAAAGGAGCTTGGACTACAACCCAGGATCAGTTACCCTACAAAATTGAGAATAATCTTTCAGGCAAGGTGATCTATTAAATGAAATAAGGGATTTCCAGACCTTCCTGATGAAGAGCCAGATCTCTGTGGAAAACTAGATCTTCAAAGAAAAGACTCAAGAGAGGAATAAAAGCATAAATGGGGTGGGGGGAGAAAAAAATCTTAATATTCAATATGAGCAAACTACTTACATCCCGATAAAGGAAGATGATACTGATTAATTTGCCGAATGTCATATATATTGTGACATTACAAAGAAATATACATAAATGGAAAGAGAAACCATAATTTAATTGATGTGATGATAAAAACACGTAATTGAAAGGTGAGAAGATTGTATAATGAAAGAAGACGAAAGTGGGAGGCAGCAAAACATAAATTACGTTTCATGAAGAGCTGAAAAACATATCATAGTAGAGGTAAAGAAGGGAGGTAGATGGGTACTTTTGAGCTTTACTCTTATTGAATTTGGTTCAAGGAGGGAACAAAATATTCATTTAAGTATAGAAATTTAAGTTGCCCTACTGGCAGTAGGAAGGGAAAGGGGCAAGTAAATGGAGTGGTTGATTAAAAGGAACGGAAGAAGTAGTCAGGGTGAAGGGAAAGAAAATGGAAGATGGCTAAAGAAGGGAGGGATGATTGAGGGAGGTAGCTGTCAAAAGTAAAACTCTTTTGAGGATGGTTGGGAGAAATAAAAGTAGAAACGAGGGGGAAATAGAATGGAGAGAAAAATGCAGATAGTAATCATAATTGCAAATGTGAATGAGATGAACTCTCCCATAAAATGGAGGTGGATAGCAGAATAGATTAAAAACCACAATCCTACAATATATAGTTTACAAGAAAAATGATGGGAAAAAGGGGATATACAGAGGTTAGAGGTTAAAGGTTAAAGACTGAAACAGAATATATTATGCTTCAAGGGATGTAACAAAAATCAGTTATAACAATCCTAATCTCTGACAAAGCAAAAGTAAAAATAGATCTAATGAAAAGAGATAAGGAAAGAAACTATATTCTGCAAAAAGGCACCTTAGACAATGAACTATTATCATTACTAAGTATACATGCACCAAGTGGTATAGCATCCACATTCTTAGAGTAGAAGTTAAGGGAGTTACAGGAAGAAATAGGCAGCAAAACAATACTAGCCAGAGACTTGGACCTCCCACTCTCTGAATCTGATAAATCTAATCTCAAAATAGACAAGAAAGATGATGATGTGAACAAAATTCTGGAAAAGAGAGATATGGTAAACCTCTGGGGAAAACTGATTGGGGATATAGAGGAAACTACCTTTTTTTCTCAACAGTAAATGGCACATGCACAAAATTGACCATGTACTAGGGCATAAAACCCTCACAACCCAGTTCAAAAAGGCAGATATAATGAATGCATACTTTTCAGATCATGATACAATAAAAATTATATGTGATAAATTGCCATGGAAACACTGACCAATAATTAATTGGAAACTAAATAATCTAATCCTAAAGAATGAGTTCGTCAAACAATAGGGCATAGAAACATTAATTTTGTCCAAAAGAATGACAATAATGATAAAACCTACCAAAATTTATGGAACACAGCAAAAACAGTTATTAGGGAACTTTTCTATCTCTGAAAGATTACATGAATAAATCTGACAGAGAAGAGATAAATAAATTGGGCATGCAACTGAAAAAGTTAGAAAAAGAATAAATTCAAAATATCCAATTATATATCAAATTAGAAACACTGAAAACCAAAGAAGAGATTAGTAAAATTGAAATTAAGACAATTATTGAACTAATAAATAAAACTGAGAGCTGGCTAGAGAAAAAGACAATGAAATTGATTAAATTATAGTCAATTTGATTTTTAAAAAAAGAGGAAACCAATGCAGAGTACTAAAACTGAAAAGGGTGACCTTCAAAGAATAGGAATGTAAACCAATAATTTGGAACTACTTTAACCTAGTATATGCCAATAACTTTGACAATCTTAGTGAAAGGGATGAATATTCACAAAAATATAAATTATCCAGATTAATGCAAGAGGAAGTAAAATACTTAAATGCCTCTATCTCAGTAAAAGAAATGGAGCAAGCCATCAATGAACTCCCTATGAAAAAAAAATCTCCATGTCTACAAGGATTTACCAGTGAATTTTATCAGTCATTTAAAGAACAGTTTAATCTAACATGACATAGACTATTTAGGAAATTTGGTGAAGGACTCTTACAAAATTATTTTTTATGATAGAAATATGGTGCTAATACCTAAACCAGGAAGAACTGAAACAAAGAAAGAAAATTATAGGACAATTTCCCTAATGAATATAGATGAAAAAATTTTTTAATAAGATATTAGAAAAAAGATTACAGCAACTTATCATTAGAATGACAAACTTTGACCAGGTAGGATTTATAATAGGAATGCAGGGGTGGTACAATATTAGAAAAACTATTAGCATAATTGAACATATCAAAAACAAAATTAGCAGAAAGCACATGATAATATCATGTGGTTTCTTGATTGAGTATAATGGGGGATATTGGTCTATAATTTTCTTTCTTTGTTTTGACTTTTCCTGCTTGTAATAGTAATTTAATTGGAAAATCTTTCCTATTCATTAATAAGTCCAATAAGGCACATGGAGGATTTAGTTGAAATGGTGGAACAGAACCAGGAGGAAGTGAAAGAGTGCAAGCGGGACAGTGGGGAGAGGACGCGGACAGGCATGAGTGGCAAGGATCAGGCTCATGAGTGTTCCCTTGTGAGAAGGCCCTGGCTTAGAGGGGGAAGCTTGGAAAAGGCTTTCCTTACTGAGTGATCATGTTTATTAACTTCTTGGTCACTTTGACAGATTTTGCTTTCTCGTTCTGTGATTTGGCTTTCTGGTATCTGAATAAATGTTTTCTTTCTGCCTTCTATGTAGAGAGTCTTTTATACTTTTCAGTTGAGAACTACACTGGCATAATCGCAGTCACCAGCAGGGCTGTGAATATTGCCTTGGAGATACATTTGGCCCCACAAACAGGATCCCAAGGCATAAAATTTCTATTTGGAGGAAGAAAGGATTTAGAGGAAGAAACTAGTATCCCAAGTTGAGACGATTTAAGTTTTTTCTTTATTAATGGGTTACTGAATTATGTGTAAAAACAGAGATGAACTGCTTAAGGAAAAAAATTCAGATGAAAAAAGAGTTAGCAAATGGTTTGCATTCTCAGCCTTCAGACTCTCCTTTATAAAACTCCCTGGCAGAATGGGGGGGGCTGTTCATCAGCTCAGAACAGCCTGAAGGGTGACTAAAGAAATGCACATAGGACTTTTGTACAGACCAAGCCTAGTTGCCACAGTGAACAAGGAAGTGAAATAATTTTAGACGGAGAAGTATCTCAGGCAGAGGCATGCCCAATAGTGAGGGAGAAACACAAGAACCCAAGGAGGTAACTCAGTGTTTAGGGAAATAATTGAGGATTTTACCTATCGGGGGTCTCAGAAATTTTGAGTAGGTTCACCCAAAGGATTGGAAAATCATTAATGTCTTGAAAGGTGAGAATCAATGATGAAGGAGCTGGAGGAAAAGCTATTGTTTCCATAAACTGTCTGAAATTTATAGGTATTAGCCAGAATTCTTTTAGACAGCAAAATTTTAGACATTACAATGTGCAAGGAGGTAACAATATAACTAATCTATTAGCTTTGTCTGCAGAAGGCTGCAGTAGGTAGCGTCCTACTGATGCTATGTGGCCTAGTGGAGACAGACTCTGTTACTCATTTAGAGACTTTGTAAGAAAGTTAAAGGAGGAGGTAATAAAGACTGCTATAATGAATGGAAAAGCAGAAGCATACTATGATACTCCCTTTGCAATTTACCACAGGAGTATAATACCTAAGACAGAGCCTCCTACTTACATGCACTTGATTTTCCCTTGAAAAATTGGGGAAAGAGGATACCCTCCTTAGAGATGCTGGAGAAGATTTCACAGTTAAGTGATTTAGGGGACTGGAGAAAAGACAAAATTCCTAGAGAGAGAAGAGTGAATAGCCAGTATATTCAGGTTCAGAGTGGATTGACAAGGAAAGAGTTGTTTACTGTTCTGTTGAGAGTAGCAGTACATTTTGGAAGAATAGATGGCATTCCAATTAATGAACAATATAAAATGGATCAAGAAAAGAGGTTTGATTATAGACTGAGCAGGGTGATAGCTGTCCCTGCAGATCTTTTTGAAACATTGAATCCAGGTCCATCACACCTGGAAGGAGAATAGGGGGTTTATCAAGCCCCAGCTCAGATTAAATATGATGTACCTCTAGCCAGAAAGATTCCTCCAGACTGAAAATTGAAAAACACTAAACCATGTTGAATGAGGCTGTGATAATGGATTCATGATCTCTAGAAGCATGACTAAACCCTATATCTATCCTGCTTCTGGTGATTATCTCATTGTTTCTTATTGGCTTTCTGTTTGTCAGATTTGTTTTTTGTGGGCTTAATACTCCACCTGTGGATACCTGATCACTATCCATGATGGTTCTGTGTCATCTCTGGACCTCAGTTCAACCAAAGTCCAGATGCCAGCTAAAGAACTGATCTCTCGGGGCAGAGTCAGGATGGCAGAGTAGAAAGACGCACATACACTAGCTCTTCCCCCACAGACCATAAAATACCTGTAACGAAGGATGCTCAACAAATTCTAGAGCAGCAGAAGCCACAGAACAACAGAGTGGAGGAAATTTCTAGCCCAGAGTGACATGAAAGAGCTCAGGGAAAGGTGTGCCATGCCAGACACAGAGGAGAGCCCAGTACAGCCTTAGCAAAGTGGCAGCAGGGCCAAGCAGTCTTCAGGGACAGAATCTCCAGCAGTGGTGCAGATCCCTCAACCCACAGGCACTAAAGTTCAGTGAGAGGGTTTTTTCAGCTGGCTAAGAAGGGAGCAGGGCGTCCCCATAACTCGGGCCTCCTCAGATGATAACAGCAGAAGCAGCAGTGAACAGGGGCTCCCAAGGAAGGCAAAAGCCCACATCCATTGTTGAAGGCCTCATCATAAAGCCCCTGAGGGAACTGAGCCCTGTGTGACAGGCCTGTCCACACCTGAGGGGCTGATCTTAATCTCACACTGAATAGCAGCCCTGCCCCTCCTAAAGCCCCTGGCAGATTGGAGCACTTCTTTTGAATCTCAGTCCCCAGTGCTGGCTTGGTGAAACTGGAGGCAATGTGGTTGCAGAGAGGAAACTCAGAAGTCAAGTTACTGGCTGGGGAAATACCCAAAAAAGGGAAAAAAAATCAGACCATAGAAGGTTACTTTCTTGGTGAGCAGGTGTCTCCTCCCATCCTTTCAGATGAGGAAGAACAAAGCATACTGTCCGAAGAAGTCAAGACCCCTGCCTCCAGGGCCTTGAAAAGGAACTTAAACTTGGCTCAGGCAATAGAAGAGCTTGAAAAACGACTTAGCAGCTTACCAAAAGAGAACCAAAAAAATGGTGAGGGAAATAACACCTTTAAAGAGGTTAACTTGCAGTAGGAGCCAAGATGGTGGAGTAGAAAAACATACATATGCTAGCTCTGAAACTCACAGCCCAAAAAATACATGTAAAGAAGAAGTCCCAAAAAATTCTGGAGCAGCAGAAGCCACAAAACAACGCAGCAGAGGAGATTTCTGTTCCAGAGAGACCTGAAAAACTGACATGAAAGGACTGTCATGCCCTGGACACAGAGGAGAGCCCAGCCCTGCCTTGGCCACACAGCACCAAGAGGAGCAGATATGAGCAGGCTTCAGGGACAGAATCTCCAGCAACCGCACAGGTACCTCCACCCACGGGCGCTAAAAGTCAGTGAGAGAGACTTTTTGGCCCACCAAGAGGGGAGCAGGGTGTCTCCATAACTCAGGCCCCCTCGGGAGACAGCAGCAGACAGGGGCTCCCAAAGCAGACAGGAGCTTGCATCCATTGCTGAAGGTCTCTGCATAAACCCTCTGAGAGAAGTGAGCCCCATGGGGCAGCCCTGGCCCCACTGAGCAACTGAACTTAATCTCACACTGAATAGCAGCCCCACCCCCACCCAAAGCTCTGAGGCTGGGAAGCAGCATTTCAATCTCTGACTCCAAGCCCTGGCTGGGCAGATCTGGAGGCAAGGTGGATGTGGAGAGGACACACAGAAGTCAAGTAACTGGCTGGGAAAATGCCCAGAAAAGGGAAAAAATATAAGACCACAGAAGGTTACTTTCTTGGTGAACAGATATCTCCTCCTATCCTTTCAGATGAGGAAGAACAATGCTTACCACCAGGGAAAGACATAGAAATCAAGGCTTCTAGAGCCCAAACATCCAAAATAAATATTCAGTGGGCCCAGGCCATGGAAGAGCTCAAAAAGGATTTTGAAAATCAAGTTAGAGAGGTGGAAGAAAAACTGGGAAGAGAAATGAGAGACATGCAAGAAAAGCATGAAAAGTAGGTCAACATCTTGCTAAAGGAGATACAAAAAAATGCTGAAGAAAATAAGACCTTGAAAAATAGGCTAACTCAATTGGCAAAAGAGGTTCAAAAAGCCAATGAGGAGAAGAATGCTTTCAAAAGCAGAATTAGCCAAATGGAAAAGGAGGTTCAAAAGCTCACTGAAGAAAATAGTTCTCTCAAAATAAGAATAGAGCAGATGGAGGCTAATGACTTTATGAGAAACCAAGAAATCACAAAACAAAACCAAAGAATGAAAAAATGGAAGATAATGTGTAATATCTCATTGGAAAAACAACTGACCTGAAAATAGATCCAGGAGAGGTAATTTAAAAATTATGGGACTACCTGAAAGTCTTGATCAAAAAAAGAGTGTAGACATCATCTGTCATGAAATTATCAAGGAAAAGTGCCTTGATATTCTAGAACCAGAGGGCCAAATAAGCATTCAAGGAATCCACTGATCACCTCCTGAAAGAGATCCAAAAAAGAGAAACTCCTAGGAACATTCTGGCCAAATTCCAGAGATCCTTGGTCAAGGAAAAAATATTGCAAGCAGCTAAAAAGAAACAATTCAAGTATTGTGGAAATACAATCAGGATAACACAAGATCTAGCAGGTTCCATATTAAGGGACTGAAGGGCGTGGAATAGGATATTCCAGAAGTCAGAGGAAGTAGGACTAAAACCAAGAATCATCTACCAGCAAAACTGAGTATTACACTTCAGGGGAAAAAATGGCATTTCAATGAAATAGAGGACTTTCAAGTACTCTTGATGAAAAGACCAGAGCTGAAAAGAAAATTTGACTTTCAAACACAAGAATGAAGAGAAGCATGAAAAGGTAAACAGCAAAGAGAAGTCATAAGGGACTTACAAAAGTTAAACTGTTTACATTCCTACATTGAAAGACAATATTTGTAACACTTGAGACTTTTCAGTATCTGGATAGTGGGTGGGATTACACACACACACACACACACAAACACGCATACACAGAGACAAAGAGCACAGAGTGAATTGAATAGGATGGGATCATATCTTAAAAAAATGAAGTTAAGTGGTAAGACAGAAATATATTGGGAGGAGAAAGGGAGAAATGGAATAAGGCAAATTATCTCTCATAAAAGAGGCAAGCAAAAGACTTTTCAGTGGAGGGAATAAGAGGGGAGGTGAGGGAAAAACATGAAATTTACTCTCATCACATTCCACTAAAGGAAGGACTAAAATGCACACTCATTTTGGTATGAAAACCTATCTTACAGTACAGGAAAGTGGAGGTGAATGGGATAAGCAGGGTGGGGAGGTTGATGGAAGGGAGGGCAATGGGCGGAGGGAGCAATGTGAAGTCAGCACTCTTGGGGAAGGACAGGATCAAAAGAGAGAATAGAAGCAATAGGGAGCAGGTTAGGATGGAAGGAAATATGGTTAGTCTTACACAACATGACTATTATGGAAGTCATTTGCAAAACTACACAGATATGGTTTATATTGAATTGTTTGCCTTCCCAAAGGGAATGGGTGGGGAAGGAGGGATGAAGAGAAGTTGGAACTCAAAGTTTTAGGAACAACTGTCGAGTACTGTTCTTGTTACTAGGAAACAAGAAATACAGGTGATGGAGTATAGAAAGTTATCTGGACCTACAGGACAAAAGAGAAGATAGGGACAAGGGAAGGGAGGGATGATAGAAGAGAGTGCAGATTGGTGATAGGAGTAATTAGAATGCTCGGTGTTTTGAGGTGGGGGGAGGGGATAAATGGGGAGAAAATTTGGACCCCAAAATTTTGTGAAAATGAATGTTAAAAGTTAAATAAATAAATTTAAAAAATTAAAAAGAGGTTAACTGAATTGGAAAAAGAGATCCAAAAAGCTAATGAGGAGAAGGAGGCTTTAAAAAGCAGAATTAGCCAAATGGAGGAGAAGTTTCAAAAGCTCACTGCATAAAGCAGTTCGTTGAAAGAATAAATTGAGCTCAGGGAAATTAATGACTACAAGACAAACCAAGTAGTTAAAAAATAAAACCAAAAGTTTTCAAAAAGAGAAGATAATGTAAAACATTTCTTTGGAAAAACAAATGACCTGAAAAACAGATCCAAGAGAGAAAAATTTTAAAATGATGGGACTACCTGAAAATCATGATTAAAAAAAGAGCCTAGACATTATCTTCCATCAAATTATCAAGGAAAACTGCCACGATATTCTAGAAGCAGAGGGCAAAATGCATATTGAAAGAATCCACAAATCACCTCCTGAAAGAGACACTGACACCTGGCAGACTTTCAGCCTGACTGAATGCAAGTTATCAATCTACTCCTACTTGGAACTGGCATGATGCTGGGGAGATACTGGTTCCCTGCAATGTCCATACTCTTAATGGAAATTTCCTATAGTCAAAAGGTTTTCAAGCTTAATACCAGATCTATTAAATTATAGATTGTTGGTAGGGGAAAATCTGAGGTTAAGTCTAAAATTAAGCTGTTAGGCTTAGAACTTTAGCCCAACAACAATATCTTAGGGTCCTTTAATTCTTAGCAAAATGTGGAGACAATTAGTTCAAGGCCTTGTAATGTTAGCATACATAAATATTATTTGTGTCTCAGTTGGTTAATGTTTTAATAAATTCTTTAGTGGTCTGTAATGTAAATGCTTTAAAAAGAAGTATCACCTGACCAAAAGTTGGAATTGTTTTATGTCATATGAACTGTATTAAAAATGAAAATCAAAATAAAAAATAAAATTAAATGGACATTAGAAACAACTGTTGAGTATTGTTCTTGCATACAACTAGGAAATAAGAAATACATGGTGTATAGAAAATTACCTTGCCCTACAGGACAAAAGAGAAGATGGAGAGAAGGGAAGAGAGGGATATTTGAAGGGAGGGCAGATTGGTGATAGGGGTAATTAGAATGCTCAACGTTTCAGGGTGGGGGGAGGGGAGAAATGGGGAGAAAATTTGGAACTCAAAATTTTGTGGAAATGAATGTTGAAAACTTAAATAAATAAATTTAAATTCAAAAAAGAGAAAAACTTCAGTTTTATTTTTTACTTCAGTAGTTTTCCTAATTCTACTTTTATTAGTTTCTCATTTGATTTTCGGAACTTCTAATTTAGCATTTAATTGCGCATTTTCAATTTGTTCTTTTTTCAGTTTTTTTTTCAGTTTCATGACCAATTCATTGATCTCCTCTTTCTCTTTTTTGTTCATGTAACCATTCAAATATATAAAACTTCTCATAAGGACTGCCTTCACTGCATCCCATAAGTTTTGGTAGATTGTCTCATTACATTACGTTGGTTGAAGTTATTGTTTCTATGATATGTTATTTGACCCACTCATTCTTTAGGATTAGATTATTTAGTTTCCAATTAATTTTGTTCTGTCTTTCCATGGTAATTTATTTCATATCATATTTATTGCATTATGTTAAGAAAAGAATGCATAGACTATCTCTGCCTTGGATTTGAAGGTATTTATGCCCAAGTATATGGTCAATTTTTGTGTATGTGCCGTGTACCATAGAGAAATAGCGATTTTCCTTTCCATTCTCTTTCAATTTTGTCTAGAGGAATACCATATTTACATTATCCAGAATTGTATTGACCTCTTTTAATTCTTTCTTGTTTACTTTGTTGTTAGATTCATCAGGTTCAGAGAAGGGCAGTTTGAGGTCCCCTACTAAAATAATTTTGCTGTCTATTTCTTCTTGTAACTCCCTTAAATTTTCCTATAAGAATCTGGATGTAATACCACTTAGTGCATATGTGTTTAGTAACGATATTATTTCATTGTCTATGGTAGCTTTTAGCAGGACATAATTTCCTTCGTTATCTGTTTTGAGATCTCTCTTTTTTGCTTTGGTTTGTCTGAGATTAAGATCAGTGATCCTGATTTTTTTTTTGCATCAGATCAAGCATAATATATTCTATTCCAACCTTTTACCTTTACCCTGTGCATATTCAGCTGTTTCAAATGTGTTTTTTGTAAACAGCGTATTGTTGGATTATGATTTTTAATCCATTGTGCTATCTGCTTCCATTTTATGTCAGAGTTCATTCCATTCACATTCCCAATTATGTTAACTATCTATGTCTTTTCCTCCATCCTATTTCCACCCATTTATGCTTGTAGTTCTCTCTTCCCCCTTCCCCTCTACAATAGAGTTTTAATTTTTCACCACCGTCTCCCTCAATTTTCCCTCCATTCTCTCAGTCCTCCTTCCTTTTCTTTCCCTTTTCCCTTACTACTTACCTCCCTGCTAATCCCTCTCCCTTTTTCTTTCCCCTCCTACTGCCTATAGGGAATGTAAGTTTCCTGTATTTAACTGAATATATTGTTCCCTCATTCTGTTTGTGCAATTCCAGTAATACTGATCGAATTTCTTTTTCCAAGTGCACAGCACACTCTATTGAATTCATTCCACTATCCCAGTCTTAGTTGAATTTCTTTATGTCTTGAAGGAATATCTGGGAACTGCACTGGTTTTGTAGCTTCATCAATTTCTTAGCATGCTCCCTCTCCTCTTGTTATTGTTGTAGGAAGCACTTGGCAAAATTCTTCAATGCTACAATATCTTGGTCAAAGTATTAAGACATGGGCAGGTAGACACAGGAGGCATAGAGCTCCAGGCTGATCTGCTGGTTGATAGTGACCTCCAATAAATCCTGGTAGTTCTGCCACACCTGAGAGGAGAATGAGGTGGTCATGGCAACAGTGATGGAGGAGGTTAAGGTGAAGGATGTGGAAAGAGGTAGCTGTTCAGTGGCTACAGCAGAGGCTGGGGCAGAAGCAGTGGTGAAAGCCAGGGGTGGCTGCTGCTTGAATGGTAGCACAGAATAAAATGTGGTTAGTGGAGGTGAAGGGGGAGAGATGACTAAGGGGGTCTCCAGCTGTGAAGTGAGAACTGGGTTTCGTTCAAGCATTGTTGCAGTAGGGAACCACAGCTAGCCATCTTATCTGTGCTTCTGGACTCAAGAAAGATTATAAAAAGCAAATAATAGAGGCCAAAGAAAAATTGAGAACAGAAATAAGAGACACGCAAGACAGAGTCAATAGTTTGTAAAAAGAGGGACAATAATTGAATGTAGAAAATAATTGCATAAAAAATACCATGGTCAAATATGGAAAAAATGCTCTGAAGAAAATAACTCTTTAAAAAGAACATATGGGCAAATGGAAAAGGAGTTGCAAAAACTCAGTGAAAAGAACTCCTTACAAAGTAAAAGTGACAAAATGCTGAAAAGAAGTTATAAAAGCTAATTAAAGAAAAAAGATTTTTAAAAATAATAATTGAACAAGTGGGAGCTAATGACTCTATGAAGTATCAAGAATAAGTCAATCAAAATCAAAAGTGAAAAAATAGGAGGAAGTACAAAATACCTCAATTGAGAAGCTACTGATCTGGAAAAATAGATTCAGGAGAGATAATTTGATAATTATTGTTCCACTTGAAAGTAATAATCAAAGAGAATCTTTATGGCATCTTTCAAGAAATTATGAAAGAAAACTTTCCTGACATCCTAATACCAGAGGATAAAATAGGCATTAAAAGAATCCGTTGATCACCTCTTGAAAGAGATCCCAAAAGGAAAACTTTGAATATCATTGTACCTAAATTTTGGAATTATCAGACCAAGATGAAAATACTGTTGTATTTTCTTTCTCTTGGTCTTCCCCTTTTGTTCTAAATCTTCTTTCACAAAATGACTCACGTCAAAATATGTTTAGCATGATTGCGCATGTATAACCTGTATCAGATTGCTTGCTGCCTTGAAAATGGGGTAGGAAATAGAGGAAGAAAAAAATGAATAGAAAATATTATAAAAGTGAATGTTGAAAATCTTCTTTACATGCAATTAGAAAAATACTATTAGAAACAGAAATGTGATTTTTAAGAAAAACTGAAGTCAAGCTCAGCTAAAAGTATCTCCAAGAGTTGTGCTTATTTTCTTGGAAGCTGTAATATTTGTCTTTCATCTATTAGTTACTTGATGACTACTCCAGGCAACTGCATCAACACCTTATGGTGGCTTATTTTTTTTCCACACATCCATTGCTAACTTTTTTATATGATCATAGATTATGTTGATCATATGAATTATTATTAACATTAACCCAGAACTATATAAAATGGGGGGTAAGTGTGGATGAAACCCTATTTATGAGTGTTCAAAATATAAAATCCTATTTAAAAGAAAATTGACTGGAAGTAATTTTGATCAGGTAAATCAGTGTATGTCTGTAAGGGCCTAAGTCAACTAAAAATTTTATTTCAATAATAGGCAGTTTTTTGATAACCCATGGATCTACTCTTAATGAGGAGATAACTTCTACTCTTCCCTAGTTTTGGAGAAATGGGAAGAATTTGAAACTCAAAAGTGATTCCTGATTATCACAGAAGAGAGGCTAAATTGGTACTCTGTCCCTTTTCTTCACATTATTCCTGCTTTATATGAATGAATGAAATTTCATAGAATTTCATAGAATGAAAACTCATGTAACAACCCATATATGGGGGAGAGTTATCTGGACTGTTTGTAAGATATTGTGTAGATGGGAAAATATCCCTTCACATAAGATAGGAAAAGAAATTATTCATAAAATACTACAATCACCCCAGAATTGCCCAGAATGTCCAGCTAAGTACTAAGGTAATGTATGATATAATATGGACCAGGAGAAAAGATGTCATGAACTAGAATTATATAGTATCAATACACCAAAATAATGTGATGGATACATTCTCTTTCTCCTCCCCTACATGCCTGGCAAACTATTAGGATAAACTGAAAGAAGTGAAAACAATTCATTAAAATAAATTTAAAATATATTTATAAAATATCTACATGAGCTATCACTAGAGGATAGTGATGAGTTACAACAGGACAAAGAACCAGTCAGGGAGAAAGATGGAAGACTCTAGTATGATAGAAATCTCTGGAGTGAAGCACAATGAAGCCCAGTGCATAGCATGTGGGAGGACCTTGGCTGTATTTGACAATGTGAGTCATGTAAACTTTTTAGATCCCTGAGGAAGGTTTGAAGTAAAGAAAGGTATGAGTTGTTTAATTCACTCTCCTAAAAGAAAGAGTTTTGTTCGCTGTTGATGAGATTTGAGATAAGTCCCATGATAACAGCTCCAAGTTAAACTTGCTTATATAGTGTTTTTAAATTTACAAAGTGATTTATATATGTCATCATATTTGATAAACATAATAATCTTGCAATATAGGTGTCATTGTTCCATCATTTTACAGATGAGTAAACTAAGTCTGGAAGGAATTAAATAACTTTCCAAGGCCCCATAGATACTAAAGTGCCTGAAGCACAATTTGAACTTATTTCCTCATTCCTCATGCAGCAGTGTATGCATTACATCATCGAGGTGCCTAAAATTTCAGGAACACCTCAATAATAAAATACTTCAGTCATAAAACACAGACACTCATGTGTAAAATTGTGTCTTTAATTTCCTCTTAGAAAAGACCTAAAATGAAAATTTCACTAAGATACAATGGGTTTTAGGTAGCTAACTCATTTTTTTAAGGAAGCAGTGCTTGCTTTCAGACTTAGACTTTATTTTTAAACACAGAGGGAACTTTCCATAAGAGCTGTAGAAAAGGAAGACTTTGAATATACCTTAAACAAATGATTTTCAGTATTTCAGTTTGTTCATCTGCAAAAGGAAAGACTGAATCTGATTGTCTCTAAAGTTCTTTCAATCTTTAAATCCTTTCATATGTAGTTCCTCCATTAGGGGATCTATTTGAATGACACCACACATAAAATCAAAACATGGTAAAATGGATGCTGTCATGGATTTTAAGTTAGTAATAAACCTTTTTTGGCAGGACTATTGAACATTTAAAATTTTACCCATCATTTTATTATACTTTAGAGCAGTGAGGTCAGACTCAAATATGAACAGATCCCTGAAGGTGCATATAGACAAATAAACTCACAAATTGACATTATCTCTGTTGTTCTGAATTTAAAAAAAAATTTTGTTGCACATTCCTCAATTACATATGAATCTGATACAAGCACTCTTGCTTGCCCATGATAGAAGTGGGGAAGGCATCAGTTTGACACGTTTTCTTTAGGATATGGGAATTTCTAAAAGAGTCCTTCTTTGATGGTAAAATATGGAAGGATAAGGATTTTCAAATGCCAAATCAATGAATTGGCTCCTGCAGTTTTAACCCCTTTATAATATCGTTGAGTAATTCTAGTAACAGACTATACCTACTGTTTGAGGAGAACCACAAGGAGAGAATCACTTCTAGTAGTCAGGCTATGAAATTGTACATTATCTTGCAATGACAAACTATGACAACTATCAAAAATTGAATTCACCCGTGTGCAACCCTTCTATAGTGCCAATAGTAGAGCTAATGAAAATCAACTTTAAGAGTTAACATTTATGAATAGACAATATGTAAACATTAATATAAATGGTGAAACTTTATATTAATGATTGTTGACCTGGAATCTCTAAAATTTCTTTCCCTTTCAGTGTGTCTATTTTGCTTTGTTTTCTTCAAAACTGTATTTAAGCAATTGTTTTTCTTTGTAATTCTATGCATTTAATTCTGTGCATTTGATAAAGCTATTCTAAGAAGCAATCCACAAGCTTTAATAGACTGTCAAAAGTGTCCATAACACACACACACACACACACACACACAGAGCTAATAACCGCCAAGTTCTCTGGATCTCTGTACAATAGCCAAGAAGCTGATATTCTAATTGGAGGATTGGAATATAACAATAATTACATTTTTTCAAACAAAAGACTGAATAATTAAATACGAAGAAGGCATAGTGATTAGGATTAAAAATGAAATAGGCATAGATATATGAACAAATAATGAAATGTCAAACTATAAATTCTGTCAGACTGAGTTTCAGATGAGCTACTGACTCATTCAGGTTAAAGAGATTTCAAAAATGAAAGTTTATTGTAACTTCCGCAGATGTGGGCCAAGATAAAAAAAAATCTCACTATTGGTATTGATATGATAAAATGGCAAATAGAACTAAAAGGACATTTGGGAAAAATATCATGTAATGTGATACAACTTAACTACCTATGTGGTTTGGGGTGTGGAGGAGTGGCAAATCTTTCCCTCCCAGGGCATCAATTTCCTCATTTTAAAAATGAAAGTTGATGGACTGGCTTTTTTCTCACATCCCTTCAAGCTCAATACACTGTGGTAGTAGGAAAAAAAAAACGAAATAAAAGAGACAGAGAGACAGAGACAGAGAGAAGCAGAGAGACAGAGACGGAGGCAGAGACAGAAATAGAGATGTACTGAAAGCCAAAGACTTGCTCTTTAAGAAAATGAGCTATATATACTTAATATATTCCTATAATAAATATGGAATCTGGTTGGCTAAGATAATGCAGGAGACAAATATCAGGTACAGTGACTGCTCCAAGTAGCCAGACTATGATTATCACATGCACCAGCAATACCACAACTGCTCCTTCTTATGAACATATGATTACTGTTGAAGAGTTCCCATAGGAACTGGCATAACTGGCATAATATTTTATAAATGGCAAAAGACATTAGTTAACCAAATTTAAACATTTTTAGAAAAATAAGGGGTTTATTTTAAAATGTTATTTAATATTGTTTGTATTCCCCTCACACCTTTGTTAATTTTATATCCATAATGTAGTATTACTGAATGAAAGACACAGAAAAATAAAATTTGAATTTGAAAGGCATCTCAGAAGCCATCCAGCCCAACCGATATCTGAAAGATTCCCTACTAGTACATTACTAAAATGTAATCGTCCAGTCTTTGCTCAAAGACCTCCAAGGAGGGGGAATCTTAGAACCTTGGACAGGATGCATTCTACCAAACATAGAAATCAGAGATTGAAATGAATCAGTGGATAGTACTTTAGTGTAAGCCATATAAGCATTCTGTGTGTGTGTGTGTGTGTGTGCATGTGTGCTGTACCAGTTGTCTATCAATTGCTAAACTAGAAAGTCACCATAGTATATATCCTAATATAAGGTTAGCTCTTTCGCAGAAAGCGAAAGACTTTTTAGAAATGCTGAATGCAGCAGTTAGATTTTTTTTTGAGTCTGTTTCTGTTCTTTTTGTGAGTAGCTGTTTGTGTCATTTCACAAACTTGCTAATTAAGAATCCTCTCCACTTTAAAAATCCCTGCTACTTTGGGGATTTGGTTTTTCCAGCACAGAATTATCAGCAAAAGACAGATACTAATGTGATGTTGATAATCCTCCTTGTTCCCTATGCAGAAACTTGTATCCTGAACAGAAGCATGCCGAATTTCACTGAGCGAAAGTTAAAAAAAGAAGTGCTCCTAAATCACTGATGAGTAATCATTGTCAAACTTGTCAAACAGAAGCTCTGAATAATATTTAACGGTTTGACACTAATTTGACACAATTTGAATTATGCTGAATTAAATTAGCATCAGAATGCTCAAATAATGACTAGGGCTGTATAGTGTATATCTAATCAGTACTTTTCCACACTGCAGAAGGTAGAATAGGTACTTTAGAAACACATGGCTTGATATGAATAAATACAACATGGAAATAGAATAATTTTCAGCACAAATTAAAAGACAAAGAAAAATAAGAGCTTAAAATGTTAAAGGGAAGATGCACAAAAAGGCCATTGAATTTTAATTCTAATTTAGCTTTCTATCCCCTTACTATAGTAACTATATCTATCCAAATGTTTCTCTTCATGAAAGGTCAATGAATATATCCTCTGGAAATATAAATAGAAAGGAATAAAAGTTGATGTCTACTTGGACACCAAACGATTTGAATTTTCAATTTTAATAACTTTGCCATTCTGGAGATTATGGAACTATTCTTTTCTTTGTTTTATTTTTGTTTCATTGCTTTTAATCTAGCATTCCTGGACTCTTAAAGGCCTCATTGTAGATTTCATAGGGTCTGTAAACTTGAAATGATTTATATGCCCATATGTACATGCATGTCTTAGTTCTTCCTTCAATTAGAAATGTAGGTAAAAATATGCAACAAAAATTTCTGAAATTGAGTCCATAGGCTTCCTCACACTTCCACAGAGTCCATGATAGAAAAGTGATTAAATATTTCTATTATTAAAAAGGACCTCTAATCTATGCCAGTGTATGGTTTTCAATACAAATCTAAATATTTATGCTTTCATGATTAGTCACATACTTTTAAAGTTTATTTCTGTTTGGAGAACTAATTTATGGTACTGAGTACTTCTTATTTGTACATATAACTCAGTCCCATATATCCTACTTCAGGAATCAGGACACCAGAATCAAGGAATAAGAATTTACATATTTGAAGCCCTCTCGGGATGATTGAGAAATATACCAAAATAAAAAAATAAATGAAGTGGAATAAATCTCAATGGAAAAGGCAATCTTATATCTATATTTTTAATCTTTAGGCAAGAAAGGCCAAAAGGTGGCCAAAAATAAGAATGAGTCTTCACGTTTCAAGGAGTATAAAAACAATGTAATGTAAGAAAACACTTCTTTTCCACAAATGACTCCATCTTTCTAATATTTTGATATCAGTTAGACACGGTGCATCACCAAAGCAATATTTGCAGCACCAGTGGTGATTATGAATATGCTAACATAGTTTTCAATCTCAAAATACAAAAGACTTTCCATATAGAAGGCAGAAGAAAAAGATTTGTTTAAGCACCAGAAAGCCAAATCCCAGAACCACAAAGCAAAATCGATGATGGTGACCAAGAAGTTAATAAACATGAACACAGCAGAGGACAAAGTCATTCTCAAACCTCTCCTCCCCCAGTCAGGGCCTTCTCAAATGTCAACTGTCACAATGTGTCAGTTGGCCTGCGTTCTTTCCCTTGTGACCTGACCCCACTCACTCGCTTTCTCCAGGTTCTGCTCCACCTTTCCTGTTCTGCCTCTTCAACAATCTCCTCCCGCCACATGTCACCCAGATTCCCAGGCAATTTAAGCAGATCATATGGGCCTATTAATTAATAGGAAAGATTTTCCATTTTAAAATACTATTACATTTGGGGGCCCCAAGATCTTTCCTATCCATTACATAGGTTGGTGGGGCATCTAGTACTACAAACACCCTATCATTACCCCTCAACAAATGGGACCCAAAATCTTAGAATAAGGGGCAAAGGTTTCTTCTTCCACAACTACTTCCTGGTGACATTGGAAGTAAAGCTGTCCCTGCCCCAAGGGGTCCCATTTGAGAGATCAGTTCTTAGCTGGCATCTTGCGTTTGGTCAAATTCAGGTCCAGAGATGACACATCAGCATCATAGATAGGAGGTGGTATCCTGTTTAAGCAATTGGGCATCTTCAAGTGGAGGATACTAAGCCTGTAGGAAATAAACCTCACAAACAAATTTAACAGATGAAAAGACAAAAACAAACAAAGAAACAAGGAAACAGTAACCAGAAGCAGAGTACAAACAGGGTCAACTATGCTTCTGGAGTCCATAAACTCGCTATGAAAGCCTCATTCATGGTAGAATGTGTGAGTTAAGGATAGAATTTGACAATCATCCTCTCCTGAATAAACAACATCTACAGTGTTATTTTTCCCATTTTCTATGATTTCTGCAGCCTTTAGAACATCGTCTGACTTTTGTTTTACCCATACTTTAGCTCCCGATTTTATTCTACCAGTACAACCCAATCCTTCAGTTTTTCTGTTAGTTATTTCAGAAGGAGGGTAACTTTTCACAAGTGGTTTTGTTTCACAAAGAATAATAATCACTTGAACTATTTTATCATTTTTACAAAACTGTATGGGTCTGTCACCTAAATTTTGGAATGTCACAATAATTTTTCCTTCATAATTAAAATCTATCACTCCAGCCAGCACATGTGTTCCTGGAGCAGCTAATCCTAATACGAACTGGGGTTTAACCAACTTCCAGTTCTCCCTGAAGATGTGACAAACTTGGATATAAGGGGTTTAGCAGGATCTGTAGAGGCAGTTCTTACTTCTCTGTTTTGTCTAGCATCAAGTCCCACTTCTCAGTACATTCTGTATAGTTCATTAGTTGGAATACCATCTATGCTTCTAAATCTAACCCTGATTTCAATAGAGCAGTAAACAATTCTCTCCATGTCAATTTATTCTGAATTTTGTATCTGCCGGTTATTTACTCTTCTCTCTCTCTAGCAATATTGCTTTGTTCCCTAGTCTCCTAAGTCACTTGTCTGTTAAATTTTATCCAGCACCTCTGAAACAGAGTGTCGTATTTCTCCAATTATTAGAGTCAAAATCAAGTGCTTGTAAGTAGGAGGAGCCGTCTTCACTATCATATTCCTATGATAAATTGCAAAGGGAGTATCATAGTATGTATCTACATTACCAGTCATTATGGCAGTCTTCATTATATCCTCCTTTAACTTTATTGCACAGTCCCTAAGTGAATACCAGGGTCTATATCCACTAGGCCACATAGAGTCAGTAGGATACTGCCTAGTGCAACCTTTTGCAGCAAAAGCTAACAAATTAGCTGTATTGTTACCTTCTTGCATACTGTAATCTCTAAACTTTTGCTGTCCAAAAGGATTCTGGCTAATACCTATAAATTTCAGGCAGTCTACAGGGACAATAACTATTCCTACAGTTATGTCATCACTGATTTTCACCATCCAAGATATTAATGATTCTCCTATCTTTTAGGTGAATTTACTCAAAATGTGACCTCCTGCTGAGTAAAATCTTCAATTATTTGCTTAAACACTGAATTACCTCCTTGGTTCTCCTCTTTCCACTTCGCTGTTGGGCATGCTTCTGACTGAGAATCTTCTTCCTTTAAAATCATTGTGCTTTCTTTGTCACTGTGGCAACTAGGCAGAATGTGTACAAAGGTCAGATGCGTGTTTCTTTCATTAGCCTTCAGCTTCTTCTGAGCTAAAGGAAAAGCCTTTCCATCCACCTGAGACCCACCAGACTGCTGTTGTACTATTTTTCCATCTGATTCTTTTCTTTAAGCAGCTCATCTTTGTTTCTACACATAATTTGGTAAGCTGTTACTAAAATTCAATCTCTCTTACTTACCCCTGACAACACCTTCCCTGGTCTTAATGTTATTCCTTGCAAGTACCTTACCAAATCTCCACTTTCACCTCCTGTAAACTCCCTTCCCAGTTTTCACAGGGTCGAGTGTTTTAGCCCACTCCCTTGCTAGTGAGAAAAGTGGTAGATTCTCCCATCCTGAGATATATATATATATATATATATATATATATATATATATATATATATATATATATATATATATATATATATATATAGGTGTGTGTGTGTGTATATACATATATATATACATATATATATATATATATATGTTCCTCTAAATTGTATCTGCTTCCAAACAGAGATATTTTACTTTGCCATCCTGTTCGTGACACAAATGTATCCCCAAGGCAATATTCACAGAACTAGTGATTACTGTGAATATGCCAGCATAGTTCTCATGTGCAAAATATAAAAGACTCTGCATATAGAAGACAGAAGAAAAACACTTATTTGAACACCAGAAAGCCAAATCCCAGAACTAGAAAGCAAAATCTGTCATGGTGAACAAGAAGTTAATAAACATGATAACAGCAGAGGGCAAAGCCATTCTCAAACCTCTCTTCCCCCAGTCAGGACCTTCTCAACTGTCAACTGTCACAGTGTGTCAGTTGGCCTATATCAGCTGGGTTGTCTTCTTTCCCTGTGACCTGACCCCACTTATTCACTTCTTCCTAGTTCTGCTCCACCGTTCCTGTTCTGGCTGTTCAGCAAGCTCCTTGCACCATATGTCACTCAGGCTTCCAGGCAATTTAAGGCTATCATATGGGCCTATTAATTAACAGGAAAGCTCTTTTCATTTTAAATTACTATTTTTTCTATTTGTTTCCTTTTGGTCAAATATTTACTTACTTTTAGTTTTCAACGTCATTTCCACAAGATTTTGATTTCCAAATTTTCTCCCCCTCTCTCTCCTCCCTCCACCCCAAGACACCATCTATTCTGATTAACGCTTCCCCAATCTGCCCTCCCTTTTATCATACCCCTCCCTTCCCTTATCCCCATCTTCTCTCTTTTCTTGTAGGGCAAGATAGATTTCTATGGCCCATTACCTGTATTTCTTATTTTCCAGTTGCATGCAAAAACGATTTTCAATATTCATTCCTAACACTTTCAGTTCCAACTTCTCTCCCTTGTTCCCTCCCCTCCTATTCCCACTGAGAAGGTAAGCCATTTAATGTAGGCTATACATGTGTAGTTATGCAAAAGACTTTCATAATAGTCATGTTGTGGGAGACTAACTATATATCCTTCCATCATAACTTTCCCCCCATTTATTCTATTCGCTCTTTTAATCTTGTTCCTCCCACAAAGTGTTTACTTGTAATTACACCCTCCTCCAAATTGGGCTCCCTTCTATCATCCTCCACCTCATTTATCCCCTTCTCCCCTACTTTCCTGTAATGTAAGACTGATTTTCAAACAAAATTGAGTGTGCATGTTTTTCCCTCCTTGAGTCAAATGTGATAAGAGGAAGCTTCACTTTTCCCCTCTAATTTCCCTCTTTCCCTTCCATTAAAAAAGCTTTTTTCTTGCCTCTTCTATGAGAATTTGCCCCATTCCATTTCTCCCTGTCTCCTTCCAATATGTTCCTCTCTTACACCTTAATTTTATTTTTTTAGGTATCATACCTTCCTATTCAACTCATTCTGTGCCCTCTGTCTGTATGTATGTAATCCCTCCATCTACCCAAATACTGAGAAAAGTTTCAAGAGTTACAAATATTATCTTTCCATCTAGGAATGTAAACAATACAACTTTAGCAAATCCCTTATGATTTCTCTTTTATTTTTACCTTTTCATGCTTCTCTTGGTTCTTGGGTTGAAAGTCAAATTTTCTATTCATCTCTGGTCTTTTCATGAAAAACACTTGAAAGTCATCTATTTCATTGAATGACTATATTTTCTCTGAAGTATTATACAAAGTTTGCTTGGCAGACGGTTTTTGATTTTAATCCTAGTTTCTTTGACTTCTGGAGTATCATATCCCAAGCTCTTCAATCCCTTAATGTAGAAGCTGCTAGATGTTTTATTATCCTCAATGTATTTCCACAGTATTCGAATTGTTTCTTTCTAGCTACTTGCAATATTTTCTCCTTAACTCTGGAAACTGGCTACAATATTCCCAGGAATTTTTCTTTTCAGGAGGTGATCGGTGGATTCCTTCAATATTTATTTTACCCTCTGGTTCTAGAATATCAGGGCAGTTTTCCTTGATGGTTTCATGAAAGATGATGTTTAGGCTCTTTTTTTGATCATGATTTTCAGATAACCTCATAATTTCTAAATTGTCTCTCATGGATCTATTTTCCAGGTCAATTGTTTTTCCAATGAGTTATTTCACATTGTCTTCAACTTTTTCATTTTTGGGGGGTTTGTTTTGTAGTTTTTTGTTTCTCATAATGTCATTAGCTTCCATCTGTTCCCTTCAAATTTTTAAAGAATAATTTTCTTCAGAGAGCTTTTGAATCTCCTTTTCCGTTTGACTAATTCTGCTTTTTAAAAGCATTCTTCTCTTCATTAGTTTTTTTTAATCTCTTTTGCTATTTGAGTTAATCTCTTTTTAAAGGTGTTAGTTTCTTCAGCATTTTTGGGTCTCCTTTAACAAGGACTTGACTCTCCGTGATTTTCTTGCATCACTCTCATTTTTCTTCTCAATTTTTCCTCTACCTCTTTTACTTGATTTTCAGAATATTCTTTGAGTTCTTCCATGGCCTGAGACAATTGGATATTCATTTTGGAGATTTTGGGTACAGAAGTCCTGACTTTTATGTCGTCCTCTGATGGTATGCGTTGTTCTTTCTCATCTGAAAGGATAGAAGAAAATACCTGTTCACCAAGAAAGTAACCTTCTATAAACTTTTTTTTTCACCTTTTGGGCATTTTCCCAGTTAGTTACTCTACTTTTGAGTCCTTTATCAAGAGAAGGGTATACTTTGGGTACCTGCAAGTTCTCAGTTCCTCCAAGGTGGCACAATTAAGGCCTAGGACTTTACTCCTCTTCTGCTCTGCGCTCTGGTCTGAGAACATCACAAATTTTTCTGCCCAGGATCTGGTAGTAAAATTCCCTCTCCAGAGCCTTCACCAGCTCCCCCATGCCAACACGTGTTCCTTCTCATCCCAGGAACACCACTGAGGGCTGAGATCGAGATCAACTGCTTGATTTCCCCATGGAGCAACCACTGCCACCCTGGGGCCAAGAACCGACCACATTCCCTTTTTACTCAGGTGAAAGAGCTTTCTCCTTCACCTTTGAAGCTGTCTTTGGCATTTGTGGATTGAGTAATCTGGGAACTGCAGCTGCCTCCAGGGATTCTATGCCCTTAAGTCTTATCCAATCCTGTCCAAGCCAAAAAATGAGAATTATGAAAGAGAATAAAATATTTGGTAAGAGACCCACAAAAATACTGAGGAAAATAGTACCTTAAAATTTGCATAAAGGTAAAAACGGCACAAACATTGTCAGAAGGAAAAATTCCTTAAAATTACAGAATAGGTCACCTAGAAAAATTTAAAAAGCTCACAAGGGAAAAAATTTGTTTAAATTGGACAACTGGAATATGATGACTCCATGAAAAATCAAGAAACAATAAAAGGGAAGACAAAAATGAAAAAAAAGAGATGAGAATATGAAATATCTTCTGGGGAGGGGAGGACTGACCTATAAAATAGATTCAGGAGAGATTATTTAAAAGGAATTATTACTTCCTGGACTGCCTGAAAACCACGATAAAAAAAAAGTTGTACACATCATATTTCAAGAAATGATAATGGAAACCTCACTTGAAATCTAGGAACCATAGGATGGTATACAAATTGAACAAATCCACTGATCAACTCCTGGAAGAAACCCTAAAACAAAAGCTTCCAGGAATTTTTAGCAAATATCCAGAGCTCACAGATTAAAGACAAAGAATAAAAAGCATATAAAAACAAATGATTCATATGATATGGAGTCACTGACAAGATAACACAAAATTTAGCAGCTTCCATGTAAAAGGTTCATATGGTTTGGAATATGATATTCTAAGAGGCAAGGAAGCTAGAATTACAACACAGAATCACTTTGCCAGCAAAAGTGAGTGAAATCCTTCTGGGGAAAATTGATATTTAATGAAATAGAGGACTTTCAAGCATTCTTGATTGAATGACAAGCACTAACTATAAAATTTGACTTCCACATAGAAGACTTCAGAGAAGCATAAAAAGGTAAAAAATGAAAGGGCAATCATAAGAGACTCCACAAAGATAAACTGTTTTCATTCCTATGCATAATAGGGAAGATGATTCATATAATTCTTATGAATTCTACATTAGGGCAGTTAGAAGGATTCTTCTACATAGAAAAAAGGCATGGAATATCAGTCATATATGTAGGGATAAGCTCAAAAAAGGAGTAAGAATGAGAGCTGCATTGGAAGAAGGGATAAAAGAAAATGGGAAAAAATTGCTTCATATAAAAGAGGCAATCAAGGAAGAATTTTTACAGAGAAGGTAAAAATGGGGAGTGGTAGTCAATGTTTCAACCTCACTCTCATCTGACTTGTTTCACAAACTGAAGACTATATATTTGTATACATATTATTACACATATATTATTTCACATATTGCTGAAATTGTATTGTCCCTTTACCCACTGCAATTTGGTAGGAATTTTGACTTGTTCTAGCAAAAAAAGAATTGTCTCTCGGAAACTTTTAAGGTTGCTGGAATGTGTGGGAATAATATTTTGAAATCTAAAGTCAGGCACTCTATACCAATGATGGAAAAATTAGCTTAAAATTGCTGGAATCAAATATGCAACTCTAACTCTCAATCTTATCGTCATTCAGTAGTAGAATGTAAGATGCTTGAGTGCTAAAACTACTTATTTTATTTCGTTTATTCTTTTTGCTTATCTTTGTTATTTCAGTACGTAGTACAGCCTTTACTATAACAAGATTTTAATTAAAAGCACACTTTTGTTAGCAAAAAAGATAATTAATTTTTTTGTAGTTTCTCATGGCTTAATTTCACTTTCTAAAATGTACACTCTCAGGGTTCTGCAGTCCTAAAAGAATGGATCTCATGTCCACAGAAATAAGCAAGGAAATCATACATAGTCTATCTACTTCTGATCACCTCCTGGCAATTAGCAGTCACACACATGAGCCAAAGAAAATGATACAGGGGCTCCAAACCATGAAAACACTGACATGCCATTCTTTCAGGTCTCACCTACCATTATGCATCCATATTTTTCTATGAATTCTACTGTCTGCACCACCCATTTAGGCTAATTTGAAAACAAACAAACATTTAAATGTGTGGTATTCTTAGGCTTGTTTGTTGTGTTTGTCCTTCATTCTCCAAGATCCTCGTGATATCATGATGACATGACTTGCAGTTGACTTTGATTGGAGTGAAGGAGGGCTGTTCAAGTTCACAACCTCACTTTCTCCTTCAGAGTATCCTTTGGCAAAATCTATGCTCAAATATGAGAATAAAGTTATTGATTTTGTGGCAGTGATTCCTCTTCTACTATAAAGTGAACTATATAGCTTCTTACTTCAATTCCAATCATGATGATCTGTGATGGATTCTCTAGTATGGGCCCATGGTAAGGAAATTAAGTGGTGCTACATTAGAAACTTAAGCTTCATAAGAATATGAATTAATAATAGGTAACATTTATGTAGCACTTTATTTGTGGTAGGCACTGTGCTAAGCACTTTAAAATTGTGATCTTGTAATTCTCGCAACATCACTGGGAGATTGGTGCTACTATCTTTCCCATTTTGCAATTTAGGAAGATGAAGCAAACAGAGGTTGAGAGAATTGCCAAGGTCTCACATCTAGTTTGTGTTTGAGGCTAGAATTGAAGTCTGGACTTTCAGAGTCTCAATGCATTGCACCACCCAGCTTTATATCAACACTCTTCGGTATGTGTTGTTGTTGTTGTTGTTCAGTCATGACCACATTTGGGGAATTACTGAAAAAATACTGGAGTAATTTGACATTTCTTTCTTCCACACTTTTTACAGATGATAAAAGTGAAACAAACAGGGTTAAAGGATTTGTCCAAAGTCACACAGCTAGTAAATGTATGATTCCAGTGCTCTACCCACAGCACCACCATTGCTGTGAGAAGTATTTATAGAGTTCATGTTGATTGATTTTTTTTCTTCTCTGGCATTTGCTTTCTTATTATAGAAAATCTGAGTCAGTTTCTTGTATATATTTATCAGTAAAATTTATTACAAAAATTTCCCCCACTTATTTCTCTTCTAACTAAGCTACATTGGATTATTTATCAGAAAACAGCAACATCTTTTTTTAATTTTATGTGATTAAAACCATCCATGTGTTTTCTTCTGATTCTCTCTACCCTTTGTTGAGTCATACATTATTCCCCTATTCAAATCTCTGGCAGGTAATTTCTTCTTTCCTTCTCTAATTTGTTTATGATGTGGCCTTTTATATAGACAATGTATTCACTGGAGATTATGGTGGTGTAAGGTGTGGATCTAAACCGAAATTCTGATTGACTGTGGCCCAGTTTCCTTGTAGTATTTGTCAGATACTGAGTTCTTAATAGTTGAGATTTGAGGGTTTATTAAACAACAGGAGGTTAATGCTTTAATTTTCTCCTTTATTTTATGCATCTGATATGTTCCAGTGATTGCTTTCTCTTTTATGTAACCAATAGCAAACTATTTTGTTAATCATTGATTTTTAATGTTGGTTTCCATTTCTTTTCATTGTTAACCCTGAAATTTTGACTTTTTCATTTCCAGATTGATTTAATACCTTTTTTATCTAGCTACCTTCTCAATTATGTTTCAGAGTTTCTATCCTGGTCAATTTCTTATGAATCAATGTGATCTTGTGCCAAGTACAGTTTCTCTTTCAATTTCTTGATCACTAATAAGTCTGTCTTTCTTCTCCAGACTTCACTAGAAAACTTCGGGGGAAACATGGCTGTATGGTTCTTGGCAGGCTGACAAAATGATGGGGTTTTTTGTACTTGAAAAGATTTATGGGTAAAATAAAGGAATGTACTTTCATCTACTATACGTTCATCTAAAGAATGCTTGGGACAACTCCAATAGAAGAAAGGATGAAAGGAACAGGAATGTTAGATACTGAATTCTGTCCTCATTCATTCTCTCTCTCTCTCTCTCCCCCTCATGTACATAGACATACACATATAAATTTAAACAAAAATATTTTTCACACACGTGTGTATATGTACATATACATGCACATACAGACACATATAGATGCACATGTACATACATATATACATATTTATATGTGTGTTTGTATGTATATATTCATTTAATCTGTGTATTAGTTTGGACATGATCAGTATTCAACATAAAATTTATTGAAAGAAAAAGAAATTGTTCCTAAATATCTGTAGATTTCTGTTATGTCTTATTTTGAAATTTGGTAATCCCATGTTTAATATACCTTCTTTCTTCTAATTCATCCCCTGTAACTGAAAAAAGAAGAAAAAAAATTTAAGAAACCCTAGCCCTGGTCAAGTGTCTGCTTCATATTTGTATGAAGTGTAATTTATATATATATATGTTTGTGTGCATATGTATATATATATACATATATATGCATGTATGTGTGTATATGCATGTATTTTGCATACACACATATGTTTGTATGTATATGCACACGTGCATACACAAACAGGTTTTATACATGTATGTATACATGCACATATATGGATATGTTTTGTATACATATATCTATACATGTATATATGCTTGTGTGTATATGTATATGCATGTGTATAGATGTATATGTTCATATGTATGTTTGTGTATGTTTATGTATATGAATGTATATATATTTGTGCATATACGTATATGCATACATATACACACATGTATATAAAACTTTATATGCAAAACCATATATATATATACATATATATATATGCATATACAGTTATAGCCTTTCTAATATCTTTGTTGCAATTTAAATTTGACCAAAAGGCAAACTGAGACCCAACTTGGATCAAGATAGCTAATCAGCTGAAACACACTGCCTGTCAAGAAATAGGTCAGTGGCTTGCCTCCATTTATGTAAAACAAAAACAAAAACAAAAACAAAAACAAGACCTAAAGGATAGTTTCTATTTAATAGGTTTTGAATAGTACAGAATAACCACAGAGCAGAACAGATGATATGGGATTGCTTACAACATGATTAGTTGGTACTTTGATAATGGGGACTAAAAATGATGCCCCCTTTCTTCTTTAACTGGACTAAGAAGGGTTCATTGTTTTGAATCCAGTCCAGGCTTTGATCAGAAAATGTGACATCCTTAATGGATAACTTGCTCATTTAAAGGTATCAGGTTTGACTTTCTTTGTGCTCACATATAATCCCCCCTGGTAAGTTACGTTCCTTGAGGCAAGAATAGGTCAGTGATTAGCAAGAGAGATGGATTTTTAAAATTAACCCATTAAAGGTCAAGTGAATCCTGAACTAAATTCAGAGAGAAAGAATTAGGATTTAAGTCAGGAAAAACACAATTGCAAGAGAAAGTCAATTAATTTTAAAAAGAATCAATAAACAGATGCAGGACCAGTCTTAATACCCTCATCTTCATTAGAGGGGTATGAGATTATTTTAACGTTCTTCTCCTTCCTTAATGCATTATATCTATAATCAAATCTTTGTTCAAGCTAGCAGGTCATATATTGGACATATGCATTAAGGGTTGTGGTACAGTCAGCTCAATTCATCTTGTAAAACCTAATTGTTAACTTTAAAGTATAAATATTTAAAGCACAGATATCAGCAAATCTTGCAAATTGCGACTTGATTTATTATTTATTTTAAAGTATCTTGCCTTAAAAATATGATGAAGAATATGTTGATAATGGAGATTAAGATCAAATATGTGTCATGCAAAAGTTACATGCACATACACACACAAACACAGACACAGCCTGGATTTCTAAGGAAGAAACTCGTTAATTATGGAGATATACATCATCTCAGTCTATCTCTCTGGTGATATGTATGTATAAGTACATGTACAAGTACATGTGTATGTGTATGTACACATATATCTATCTACATATCTAAATATCTACCTTTCTTTCTTTCTTTCTTTCTTTCTTTCTTTCTTTCTTTCTTTCTTTCTTTCTTTCTTTCTTTCTTTCTTCCTTTCCTTCTTTCTTTCTTTCTTTCTTTAACTTGCCAATCCATGAAGCAAAATGAAAACACCATCAAAAGTCCTCGGTCTTATGAACAGTTCTTTAACTAATAAATAATATTGATAGAGACATTGAAAAAAGTCTGGTAGGAATATTTGTGTGTATGTATGTACGTATACACTCATAGATATGTATGTATGTACACACAGAAATATAAACACAAACATTTATGATGCATATGCATAAATACATATAAATGCACATGTATATACTATATATATATATATATAAGTTTATATATGTGTGTATATTAAACTTCAGTTTTGATTTTAATACTCTTACTATAAGATACTTCTTAAATAAAAAATGAGTAAAGATATAAATGAATAAGTTGAATCATCTGGAATTTGACATTCTTGCTACACATAAAACCAAAATGAAGAGTCACGGGCAATGGAAGAATGATTCATCTGTACTCCCTGGAGAGAAAAATAATAACAAAGAATTCTTGGGGTGGGACTTATCTATTCCCAGAAGTAATAATAAATGCTTTTTTTCTGGGAAATTTGGTCCTCATGTACTGCAGTGATAATGATACATATTTGGGGAAAAAAAACTACCACTTAGAAGTAGTAGTTTGCATATTAACATAAGGAGCTGAGGATAAAATAGTAGAGCAATTCAATGAAGAGTTTTAGAAGAGCGTTGAAATCAAATTAACATGTACTCTGATCCTGAGTGACTTAATTTCAAACGCAAGAAATGGTGAGTATGGGGAAAAATATATAAACAAATATGTATCAAGTAAAAGAAATGAGAGAAATTAAAGATTTGCAAGTTAAAAATTAACTCATAACTCTATATTATGAACAATTTCAGTTAAAAAGAGAAAAAAGTGGGTGGAGCCAAGATGGTCAAGTAGAAAGATGCATATACTCTAGCACTTCCCCCATAGCCCACAAAATACCTGTAAAAAATGACTCTTAACAAAATTTATAGCAGCAGAAGCCACACAACGACAGACTGAAAGAGATTTCCAGCCAAAGGTAACCTGCAAGGTTGAAGGGAAAGGTCTATCCCCCTATCTATCCACTGAGGAGAGTAGAGCCCAGCCCTGGCAGTGCAGCATGAGGAGGAACAGGACAGAACAGGCCTCCAGGGCAGAAGTACTAGGATTCTGCTCTTGATAAAAGATTCAGAAGTCAAGGAACTGACTGGGAAAATGCCCCAAAAGGGAAAAAAATATAAGACCACAGAAGGTTACTCTATTAGTGAAAAGATATCTCCTTCCATCCTTTCAGATGAGGAGGAACAATGCATACTCTCAGAGGAAGTGAAGGCTTCTGCCTCCAGTACCTCCAAAATCAATATGAAATGGGCTCAGTCCATAGAAGAGCTTGAAAAGCGATTCAGAATCTTGGGAAAGGAGAACCAATAAAATGCTGAGGAAAATAACACTTTTAAAAATAGATTACTCAACTGGAAATAGAGGTACAAAAAGTCAATGAGGAGAAGAAGGCTTTAAAAGGCAGAATTAGTCAAGTGAAAAAGGAAGTTCAGAAGCTCAATGAACAAAATAACTCTTTAAAAATGAGAGTGGAGTTCAGGGAAGATATGACTATACCTTAAACTAAGAAGGTACAAAACAACATCAAAAGATTGAAAAAAATAGAATGTAATGTGAAAAATCTCATTGGAAAAACAACTGATCTGGAAAATAGATCCAGGAGAGAAAAAATAAAAATGGTAGTACCTGAATGCCATGATCAAAAAAGAGCCTAGACATTATCTTTCATGAAATTATCAAGGAAAACTGCCCTGATATTCTAGAACCAGAGGGCAAAATAAATATTGAAAGAATCCAGCTATCATCTCCTGAAAGACACTTGAAAAGAGAAACTGCTAGAAATATTGTCGCCAAATTTCAGAGTTTCCAGGTCAAGGAGAAAAGATTTCAAGCAGCTAGAAAAAAAAAGAATTCACCTATTGTGAAAATACAATCTGGATAACACAGGATCTGGCAACTTCTACATTAAGGGATTGAAGGGCTTAGAATAGGATATTCCAGAAGTCAAAGGAACTGGGATTAAAACTAAGAATCAGCTACTCAGCAAAACTGAGTGTGATACTTCAAGGGGAAAAAGTTGTCATTCAGTGATATAGAGGACTTTCAAGCATTCAAGATGAAAAGACCAGAACTAAAGAGAAAATTTGACTTTCAAACACAAGAATCAAGAGAAGCATGTAATGGTAAGCATTAAAGATAAATCCTAAAGGGCTTTCTAAAGCTGAGCTGTTTACATTCCTACATGGAAAGAAAATATTTGTAACTCTTAAGACTTTTCTCTGTATTGGGGTAGGTGTAAGGATTATACACACACACACACACACAAATTCATACACACACACACACACATATATATATAATGTGTATGTCTGTATATATATATATATATATATATATATATATATATGTAGAGAGAGAGAGAGAGACAGAGAGAGAGAGACAGAGAGAGAGAGACAGAGACAGAGACAGAGACAGAGAGAGAGACAGAGAGACAGAGACAGACAGACAGACAGAGAGACAGAGACAGAGAGTACAGGTTGTGTTGCACCAGAAGAGATATTCATAAAAAAATTAAATTAAGGGATGAGAGAGGAAACTATTGGGAGGAGAAGGGGAGAAATGGAATGGGGCAGACTATCACTCATAAAAGAGATAAGAAAACATTTTTTCAATGGAGAAAAGGGAGGAGGTGAGAGGGGAAAACTGAAGCTTACTCTCTTCACATATGGCTTAAGGAGAGAATAGCATGCTCACTAAATTTTTTATGAAAATCTATCTTACACTACAGGTACATAAGGGAGAAGGGGATAAGTGGGGTGAGGGGGATGATAGAAGGGAGGGCAAGTGGGAGACAGGAGTAAGTAGAAGTAAACACTTTTGGGAAGGGACGAGGTCAAATGAGAGAATAGAAAAAAAGGGAGGACAGGGTAGGATGGAGGACAATATAGTTAGTCTTACACAACATGACTATTATGGAAGTCTTTTGTAAAACAACACACATGTAGCCTGTATTGAATGGCTTGCCTTCTCAGTGGGGACTGGTCGGGAGGGAGGGATAGAAGTTGGCATTCAAGCATTAGAAACAGATTTTGAGAATTGTTATTGCATATAACTGGGAAATAAGAAATACAGCTAATGGGGTACAGAAATGTATCTTGCCCTACAAGAAAAGAGAGAAGATGGGGATAAGGGAAGGGTGGTGTGTGATAAAATGGAGGACACATTGAGGGAAGGGGTAATCAGAATGCAAGGTGTTATGAGCAGGGGGAGGGGAGAGATGGGTAGAAAAATTGGAATTCAAAATTTTGGGGAAATGAATGTCAAAATATAAAAATAATTAAATAAAACTATTAAATAAGAGAGAAAAAAGAACTTATAGGAACTGGGCATAGTGAACAAATATTATGAAATAAATTATATTTTACTGTAAAAAAGACATAGATATGTGATTTATCCCTCAACACATTGTCTGTTTATACTCAGACCATTAGTTTCGTCAAATTAAGATAAGAATTTAAGAGCAAACTAAGAGAAAATATACGAAATATGTAAGCAAAACAAATTCTGAAACATTTATACAACTTGTTGGAATTTTTTTTGGAGTGGAAAATGCACAAGAAAATTATTCTGACTCCATGATAATTTTTTCCAAAAGCTTAAGTTACTGCCAAAATAGGAAGACTAAAATACTCCTGGATTAAAAAAAAATTAGTTTTATTTTCCAAACGGATTGAGATGGCAACCAAAATCAACACTGGATTAGTATGTGCACTTGCATGCGGAATCTTGAAAGAAAAAAAAAGGATTATGTACTATGAACAATGTTGGCTCAAAAAGCAAAGAAAATCAGAGATCAATTAAACTGCTCTAAATAAAATGTGGCAAGATTTCCAGGTAAGAAAAGTAAGCCCAAATGAGTTAAAATATTAAAATGGGAGAACTACAAATGGAAGAAAAGTGAGAGTCTTTTGATAAGTAGATGAATAAATAAAAAACTGTCTGAGTGAATAATAGCAGATTATTTTCTCCATAATAGAGTATGGAAACAGTATACTTGAGCCCTTATTTGATAATTTCCAAGCGAGTTAGAAAGGAGGTAGAAAGAAAAATTAAAAGACAAGAAAAGATGCTTGATTTGACTAAGTGTGCACATGTGTGTAGACATATCTTTATGTGAATATACACATATTTGTATGTATATATGTATATATGTGTATTTACACACTTGTGTTTTCATACACACATGACCACACATATGTACATATATGTATGTATATGTGCATATATACATACATATGTGTGTGATATACATAGTTTCCTGATATTAAGTTGTTTGACGATTCCAAGGCTAATATTGGGAAACACAAACAGAATTCACCTTTACTTTCTCACACTAGGCAGCTCAGCACCAGATTCTTTATCATCTAGCTGAAAGAAGAAGAGGCCACAACACTCAAAGACTCACCATCATGAGCAAGAAGCAGAGGAGGAAGGAAAAGACCATAGAATCATCCTGTGGGGACAGGGGCCAAAACACGAATACCAAAGAGATCAGTATTGAGCCTGTGCTCCCATCTGAAACTTAAGAAGAGATTATGAACTGCTCACATGCACAAAAGGAACTCCTGGAACAACTGAAGAAGGAGATAGAAGAAAATTGGCCAAAGATTTTAGAAGTATGAAAAAAGAATTCCATGAAGAGAACAGCTCTTCACGAAGGAAAATTGAACAAATGGGAGAAGAAGCAAAAAACCTAACTGAGAAAATTGGACAAATGGAAAAGGAAGTACAATTAAGTAGAGAAAATAATTCCTTAAAAGAAATTATTGGACAAATGGAAAAGGAGATTCAAAGGTTAAATGAAGAAAACAATTTGATGAAAATTAGAATTGGAAAAGTAGAAGCTAATGACTCTATGAAGCATCAAGAATCAGTCAAACAAAATTTGAAGAATGAAAAGATAGGGGAAAATGCAAAATATCTAGTGAGAACAACAACTGAGTTGGAAAATAGATCCAGGAAAAATAATTTAATAATTATTGACCTACCAGAAAGCCATGGTGAAAGAAAGAATCTGGAAAATATCTTCCAAGAAATGAACAAGGAGCTAGATCCAGAGGGCAAAGTAGTCATGTAAAGAATGCACCGTTCACCTCTCAAAAGGTATCACAAACTAAAAACATCAAGAGATAGTGTTGCAAAATTCCAGAAATATGAAGTGAAGGAGAAAATGCTACAGGCAGCTAGAAAGAAACCATTAAAATATTGACGAGCTACAGTCAGGATCACACAGAAACTTGCAGCTTCTACATGAAAAGATAGAAGGAATTGCAATATGGTATTTGGCAAAGGCAAAGGCAAAGGAGATGGGACTACAACCAGGGATGAATTACCCAACTAAGTTCAGTATAATATTCCAGGCAAGGAGATGGACATTCATTGAAATAAGAGAGTTGGAGACCTTTCTGACAAAAAGGACAGAGCTCAACAGAAAATTTGGTCTTCAAATGCACATCTTAAGAGAGGACTAAAAAGGTAAACAAAGGAAAAGAAAACTTGTTACTCAATTTGTGCAAACTATTTTCCTCCCTATAAGGGAAGATGACACTTCTCAATCTTGAGAAGTGCATATCTATTATGAAATGTAAAAGGGATATATAAAGATAGAGGGAACGGGCATAAAGTAAATTAAGTGATGACTAAAATGTGATTTAAGCATATGAAGGGGTATTAGTAGAAGATGTGAAAAGGAGGAAGCAGAAAATGGTAAATTACATCACAGGAAGAAGTACAAAATTATATTAGAGTAGAGGGAAAGAGGGGAGCGAGATGAGCATTTTTTGAGAGGTACTCTCATCTGATTTGGTTCTAGGAGGGAATAACAAACTTAATTAAGTATATAAATCTAACAAGCTCTATAGACACTAGGAGGGGAAGGGGAAAAGAAACAGAAGGGGAGGATAAAAGGGAGGGAAGAGGTACTAAGTGTAAAGAGCACTAAAAGGGAGGGGGGACTAAAAGAAGGGAGGGAAGAGTACAGGAGGTGGTGGTCAAAAATTGAAACTCTATTGTGTAGGGGAAGGGAGAAGGGAGAGCTGAAGGAATAAACAGTGGGAAAGAGGATGAAGGGAAACACACACATAGTAATCATAACTGTGAATGTATAAATGATGAATTCTCCCATAAAATGCAGATGGATAGCAGAAAGGATTAAATACCTTAATTCAGCAATAGGTTGTTTACAAGAAACACATTTGAAAAGGGGCGATATACACAGAGTAAATGTAAAAGATTGGAGCAGAATACATTGTGCTTCAGCTCATGTAAGAAAAGCAGGGGTAGCAATCCTAATCTCAGACAAAGCAAAAGCAGAAATATGTCTAATCAAAAGATATAAGGAAGGGAACTATATCTTGCTAAAAGGCACAATAGAAAATGAAGCAATATCATTACTAAACATATATCTTCTAACTGGTATAGTATCCAAATTCTTTGAGAAGTTAAGGGAGTTACAGAAAGGAATAGACAGCAAAACTATATCAGTTGGGGAGCTCAAACTCCCCCTCTCTGAACTTGATGAATATAACCTTAAAATAAACAAGAAAGAAGTTAAGGAGGTTAATAAAATTCTGGATAAGGTAGATAGGATATATCTCTGGAGAAAACTGAATGGGGATTGAAAGGAATATACCTTTTTCTCAGCGGTACAAACTTATACAAAAATTGACCATATACTAAGGCATAAAAACCTCACAATCCAGGGCAGAAAAGCAGAGATAGTCAGTGTATCCTTCTCAGAACATATCGCAATAAAAATCATATGTAATAAAAGCTCATGGAAAAATAGACCAAAAATTAATTGGAAACTAAATAATCTAATCCTGAAGAAGGAGTGGATTAAACTGCAGATCATAGAAGTAATCAACAGCTTCATTCAAGAGAATGACAATAATGAGACAACCTTCCAAATCTCGTGCGATACTGCAAAACCAGTTCTTAGGGGAAGCTTCATATCTTTGAATGTCTACATGAATAAAATAGAGAAAGAGGCGATCAATAAATTGGGCATGCAGCTGAAAAAGCTTAAAAAAAGAATAAATGGAAAATCCTCAAGTAAATACCAAATAAAAAATACTGAAAACCAAAGGAGAGATTAATAAAATTGAAATTAAGAAAACTATAGAACTAATAAATAAAACAAAGAGTTGGTTTTATAAAAAAAAAACAATAAAATTGATAAACCTTTGGTCAATTTGATTAAAGAGAGAAGAAAACCAAATTACCAATATCAAAAATTAAAGTGGTGAACTCACCTTCAGTGAGTAGGAAATTAAAGCAATAATTACAAATTACTTTCCCCAACTTTATGGCAATAAATTCGACAATCTAAATGAGATAGATGATTATTTTAAAAAACACAATTTGTCCAGACTAACAGAAGAGGACGTTGAATATTAAACAACCCCGTGTGAGAAAGAGAAATTGAACAAGCAATCAAAGAACTCCCTAAGAAAAAATCTCCAGAGTTGGATGGATTTGCATATAAATTCTGTCAAAACTTTAAAGAAGAGTTAATTCCAATACTATATAGACTACTTGGGAAAATTGGAGAAGAAGGAATCCTCCCAAATTCTTTTTATGATACAAATATAGTTTTGATACCTAAGCCAGGGAAACACAGAACTGAGAAAGAAAATTATAGACCAATGTCTCTAAGGAGTATAGATGCAAAAATTTTAATTAAGATTTTAGCAAAAAGAATACAGCAACATATCACAAGAATAATGCATTATGATAAGTTAGGTTTTTTATGAGGAATGCAGGGCTGTTTCAATATTAGGGAAACTATTAAAATTGTTGATCTTATCAATAATAAACTTAACAGAAAGCGTATGATTATCTCAACAGATACAGAAAAAAGCTTTTGAGAAAATACAACACCCATACCTATTAAAAACACTGGAGAGAATAGGAATAAAGGAAACTTTTCATAAAATAATAAGCAGTATCTATCTAAGACCTTAGCAAGCATTACATGCAATGGAGATAAGCTAGATGCATTTCCAATAAGATCAGGGGTTAAACAAGGATGTCCATTACCATCACTATTATTAGATATGGTACTAGAAGTGCAAGCTGTAGTAATCATTGAAGATAAAGAAATTGAAAGAATTAGAATAGGCAGAGATGATGAATGAGATATGTGCTATCAGATATGGCTAGACTGTTAGTTTGTTTTATGGTGCTATACATACATACATACATACATACATATATATTTATTATATACATATATACATATTATTGTATATGTACAATACATATACATGTATATGTACAATATATATAAATACAAGAGAGGGTTTGTATATGGTAAATTAGTGGGCACTGAGAAATAATGTGGAAAAAAGGAACGCAGTTATCCCTTCCACATGGTGGGGTTTAGGGGCACCATGGCCCTAAATTGCAA
>CM052678.1:53391579-53410624 GCA_028533205.1 Lagorchestes hirsutus
GAAGGAAATGGCAAACTACTCCAGTATCTTTGCCAAGAAAATACCAAATGGGGGGGTGGAGCCAAGATGGCGGAGTAGAAAGACGCAAATACACATAGCTCCGAACCCACAACCCATATAACATCTGTTTAAAATAACGCACGGTGAATTCTGGAGCAGTGAGGCCACAGCACAGTGGAGCGAGGGAGATTTCTGTTCCAGAGGGACCAGCAGACCTCTCGCGGAGGGTCCGTCTCACCACGGACTGGGCACCGGTGCTGGGAGCTGAATGCAGCTGTGCCGCGGCCGCGGCACCAAGAGGAAAAGATCCGAGAGGAAAAGATCCGAGCGCGCTTCAGGGACGAAGTCTCCAGCGGCCGTGCGGATCCCTCCACCCACAGGTGACGGGGGTCGGTGGGAGTGTCTCTTTGGCGGGTCGAGGGGGGAGTGGGGAGTATCCTTTTGGATACTATTCAGCTCATTAATATCCCTTTTATACTCTAGGACCCCCAAAATAACACGATACTTAGATATAATTTGAATATGTCAAAATACAAAAGGATTGAGAATTTCTTATTCCTGGAAAGCATTTCTGAGATTGCATTTACTTTGTCTGGTTGCCATATCACATTGATTATGTTTCTTTACACACTTTATTTCTTCTCATACTTTATTTGAAAAATAGCATCTCTATTGGTTTTCTTTTGAATATTTAATCAGCAACTGTGCACAGAAGGTAGTAAATATCTCTGCTGCCCTTTTCTTTGTCCTACCAAACATTAGGAAAAAATATGTAAAGCATGTAAAATCAAAGATGTGTTTAAAAGCTCACTCCTTTTATTTTAAAAACAATTCAGAAAGATGTCAGTCTAAATTGATGATTCTCCTCGAGCTATCCATCTTTGTCACATGCCCGCCTATTCAACACTATTGCTTCACATTCATTAACCTTTCTCCAGGGTGGTTTACAGAGAATATTTTAATGACATCTCTTGAAATGGTTAGCAAATATTCTTACTCTAAATCTATAGTAACTGAAATAAAGAAGTTAAATGATTTTCCTGAGCATCAAAAGTAGAACTAGAAGTCATATTTTTGTTTTGTTTTGTTTTCTCTTCCATCTGTCTTTCTGTTTCCACTTTGCTTGTCACCTGGAGTACCACAGTTCATACAGAACTTTGAAACACGGTGAAACTCTTCTCTTGGACCTGAAATGGCTTGAACTTGAGTACGTTAATGAGATCTCACTTCCTTAAGTATATGTAGCCAGTAACAAGACATGTGTAAGTTATCAAACCTCAGCAGGTTGACATCTTCCCAGCTGCACTAGATAGTTACCTGCTAATGACTTCAATTGTGTCTCTACTTTCTACTTCATTCTCCAAGAATTCCAAAGACAAAAGACAGAAAAATTTCTATGAGGTGTTTTTTTTTTTTTTTTTTGCCTACCTGGACATTTGTTTTCTCAAACCAAAATACTTTGCCTTTCCATTGTCACTTCATATATATGTAGTATATATATTCTTTCACTGTATTATCTGTCTCTTGATATTTGTTATCAAAGAGTTAAAAATATGTTTGTTCTTGCTTTTATATTTTCCAAATAATCCTGAAAGATCTTAATTTATTTACTGGAGAAATTATTACTTAAGAAACAAAATGATGTTTTCTTCCACTTCAACACAAATTTGTTTGTTTGTATTTGCTTCGTATCAATTAACAAGAAATAAAATTAGATCATATTGGGGCTACGAAAGCTGCCTGGGAGAGCCCCCCAAACATGCCAAAATACTTTTAATAATGACTCTAAACAAATTCTAGAGCAGCAGACTCACTAAATGACAGAGTGAAACAGATTTCCAGCTCAAGACAATCTGGAAGGCTGACAGGAAGGCTCTATTGAACCAGTCTCATGGCAGAGTGCAGCCCAGTATGGACCATGATAGCATAGATGGGACTGGAGCAGGTAGCAAGGCACAGAATCACTGGCAGCTGTAACGGTTTCCCGACTTCTCACCCTACAAAAGTCAAAGATGGCTTCAAAGTTCAATGGGAAAGCTCTTTCACTTGGGTGAGAGAGAAATGTGGTCAGGCCTCAGGCCCAGGGTGGCAGCAGCCCCTGCTGCAGTAGCAGCTGCTTTTGAAGCTCTCACTCTACAGATGGTGGCAGAATCAAGCAACTGATCTCTGTCACAGTCCTGGTTGATGGTCATGGGGTGGGGAGGAACACTGGCAATGTGGAGCTGGGGCTGGCTATGGAGAGGTATACCTACTCACAGTTCCATGGAAGAAAAGAGTGCTTGTAGTTGCTCACAGACCACACTGCAAGCCAACAGAGGAGTAACTCTTCTCTTTTGATCATACCAATGTGAAGAGACTGTGAATTTTTAGGTCCTCAGAGATATCTCTGAAAATAGATGCACAAAATCCCTGAAACTTGGGGAAGTACATAGTCCACTTAACAAAGAGTTAAAAAGTGAAGTAATTGACTGGGGAAATTAACGAAAGTGGGAAAATAAGACAATAGAAGGATACTTTCCTGGTGAAAAGTTATTTTCTCACAAGGAGGAAGATTAAACTATACAAAAAGAGGAATACAGCAAGGACAAATCTCCTACATGCAAAACTTCTAAGAAAAACGTGAAATAGCCTCAGGCCATGGAAAAGCTCAAAAACGATTTTGAAAATCAAGTAAGAGAAGGAGACAAAGAAATTGGGAAGTGAAATGAGAGTGATGCAAGAAAATTTTTAAAATAGAATCAACAGCTTGCTAAAGGAGACAAAAATGCTGAAGAAAATAACACTTTTAAAAAATAGACTAATCAAAATGTCAAAAGAGATCCACAACCTGAAGGAGGAGAAGAATACGTTAAAAAACAGAATTGGTCAAAGGGAAAAGCACGTTCAAAATCCCACTGAAGAAAATAATTCCTTCAAAATTAGAATAGAGGAAATGGACATTAAACAAGGTATAAGAAATTAAGAATGTATAAAATAAAAACAAAAGGATGAAAAAATAGGAGACAATGTGAAATATCTCTCTGGAAAAAGAACTGACATGGAAAATAGATACAGGAGAGATAATTTAAACATTAGTGGTCACCTAAAAAACATGATAAAAAAAACCATCCTAGACATCATCGTTCAAGAAATAAACAAGGAGAACTGCACTGATATTCTAGAATCAGAGCCTAAAACAGAAGTGGAAAGACTTTGCCCATCATCTCCTGAAAGAGATCCCAGAAGGAAAACTCCTTGGAATAATTGAGTCAAATTCCAGAATTCCCAGGTCAAGAAGAAATATTGCAAGCAACCAGACAGAAGCAATTCAAGTATTGTGAAAACACAATCGGGAGAACACAGAATTTAGCAGCTTCTACACTATGGTATAAGATGATTTAAAAATCACCTAACTAGCAAAACTGAGTATGATCCTTCAGTGAAAACAATGGAATTTTAACGAAATAGAGTACTCCCAAACATTCTTGTTGAAAAATCCAGAGTTGAATAGAAAATTTGATTTTCAAATACAAGAATCATAAAAAAAAGCATGAACAGGTAAACAGGAAAGAGAAGCCACAAGGGACTTACTAAAGTTGAACTGTATCTATTTCTCCTGGGAATGATGATATTTGTAACTCATGAGACATTTCTCAGTATTAGGGTAGTTAGAAGGAATATGTGTGTGTGTCTGTGTGTGTATGTGTGTGTTTGATGTGTGTGTATGTGTAACTCATGACAATGTGATTGCCACTTGCAGAAAAATGCCATCCCTTGTCACCAGTGCTTATGGTGATGAACCATGATTAACTCAATGAAAAACTCTATAAAATCCTTAAGACTCTTACCATCAATGTACCAAAAAAGGACAGGCTTAATATCTGAGGAACTTTAATGCTAGAATAGGCTCAGATTAACAGTCATGGCCAATAGTCCTTGGGGGCAATGGAGTTGGAAACAGCAAAGCAGTGGTCATTTGCTACTGAAGAATTGTGCCTTTCGTTACCTTATCATCAACAACACTGTCTTCCATTTACCTAGAGACAGTAAAACTTCACTGATATACCCTCCCCTTACAGCAAGCATTGTCGTTTAATAGAACTGTGATGGTAAGGAGAAGAGACAGGTAATATGTGACGGTAATGAAGGCACTATGTAGCACAGAGTGCTGAACTGATCATAGATTTATTCTCTTCAAGCTAAATATTCCCATTCAATAAAAATGAAAGCCCCAAGGCAAAAAGACTACCAAAAAGACCAATTTCAAAAGATTAGAACATTTCTCTGAGAGGGTAAAGTTTGTTGCTAACTTGGAAGAAAAATTGAGTCAACACACAACTGGCAACAATGGAGCAGAAAAGGAGTGGGTAGCTTTGAGATATTTGGTGTACAGTACAGTATTTGCTCATCTGGGTTAGAATACTTGCCATCATGAAGACTGGTTAAACAAAAATGATGGGGAAAATCAGAAGCTTCTAAGTGAAAAAGACGTCCATGGGGTTTACAAGCAGGATAATTCATCCATCTCAAAGAAGGCAGCATTTAATTCCAACAAAAGTAAAGTGGAAATGAGGCTAATAGAGATTCAGGATTCTTAGCTCAGTAGGAAGATAGATGAAATTCAGTCTTATGTGGATAGAAACAAGTAAAAATTCTTTTATGATGCCCTGAATACTATTTATAGGCAAAAGATCTATGGTGTATCTCAACTATGCAGTGCTGATGGAGTCACATTTATTAGTGATAAGGACATGATTCCAGAGAGACATGCTGAATACTCCCATAGTGTTCCCAACAAACCATCATCATTCGATGCTGGATATGGTGATCATTAACCTCAGGTTGAAGTCAATCTCCCCTTAGATGAAGTTGTAACTGAAGAGGTTATGGATGCAAGTAGGCTCCTTTTAAAGCACCTGGTCCTGATACTATTCCAGCTGAGATTTGCAATGTAAGGGTTCCATTACTCACATGAAAGCTGATTGAAATTTTATCGATAATATAACCAGAAGAGCTCATGCCCCGGGAATTCAAGGATGCTTCTACTATCCATCGCTGTAAAGACTAAGAAAACGGATTGTCCTGTTACAATCACAGTATTTTAATAATTTCTGGTAAGAATCTTGCCAAAGTCGTCCTTAGTATGCTGATCCTTCTCCTGGAAAATGGTCATCTAACTGAGAATCATTGTGGTTTCATAAAGGATCAAGGAAAGGTCAGTGTTATGTTTACTGTCAGACAATTCCAGGAAAAACATCGATAGCAGAAAAGAGATATGTATACCATGTTTATAGATCTGACCAACGCTTTTGATACAATAAATCATTAGGGTTTGTGGCAAGTTATGCCAAAATTCAGATGCCTGGAGAAGTTCTTTAGTATTGTACATAAATATCAAGATGGCATGATTGTCCAGATTTTAGATAATGGATAGTCTCACACTTTTCCACTCACCAGTGGGGTGAAACAAGCCTATGTGCTTGTTCTCATGTTTTGTAGCATCATCTTCAGTCATGTTGTCTAATGCCTTCAAAGGGGATAACCATGGCATCAAGGTCAAATTACTGCACTGATGGTAAATTATTCAATTTAAAAAGGCTACAAGCCAAGAACAAAGTGGAGGGAGTATTGATGGATGATATTCTGTTTGCAGATGATTGTGCATTCAACGAATCCTCTGAATCTGAGATTCAACAAAATATGAATCATTTTTTCTACTGCTTGGGCTAATTTTGACCTAATAATTAACACCCAAGAAAACATAGGTACTGCAACGAACACCACAAGATCCACACATGGAACTATTGTTTACAACAAATGGAGAAGTTTTGAATGAGTGGATTATTTTACTTACCTTGGTAGTACACGTTCTAGGTATGTACACATTAATAATAAGTTTGATGCACTAATTGTCAGAGCTAGATTCATGTTTAGGGGATTCCAAAGGAAAAGAGGGAGAGAAAAGGTAGCAGACTGACTATGAAACTGTAGGTCTATAGAGACATTATGCTGACCTTTTATATGTCTGTGAAACCTGGAGAGCATACTTGCACCATGCTAGGAACCAGAATCACTTCCTTTTGAATTATCTTAGGAAAGTTCTGCACATCATCTGACAGGATAAGATAGCAGACATTGAGGTCCTTTCTCAAACTAAATGACAGTATTAAAACTCTACTGCTGAGAGTGAACATATAATGGGCTGACCACATAGTTGAAGGTCAAATGTACACTTTCCTAAAAGACTATTTTATGGAGAACTCACACAAGGTAAGTGCTCACACGGTGGCTAGAAGAAGCAATACAAGGACATTCTTAAGGGCTCTCTTAAGAACTTTGTATAGCATATTTATATGTGTGTGTATTTCACAGAAAGTGGTACCAAAGAAAATACTTAAGTTAGTCATATACCTTGCCATTTGTCTACTAGGGAAAATTGGACTTCTAGATTGAAATGCTGCTCCAATAACTTCTTGTGTGTAGTTTCCAACTATTAGATTTTGATCGAGAGCCTTTCTCTTTTATTTGTATCCCAAAGATTTAAAAAAGTGCATTGCACATAATAAGCACTTGAAAACTTTTCTTTGTTCACTTTCAGTATAAAAGACATGTCAATTAAAAAAAGAGAATGAAAATTATCATTTTTTGTAGGTGAACTCCTGAGGTGTACTGTATTCTTAGTTCTGTACTTTAACTATTATAGTTTTGGGATAATATTAACAAAAACACAAAGTAGTCAGACTTATCCAGAAATATTGAAAGGTTAATTATGTTCATGACAGTTAAAGATCTTCCCCACCTATTAATGGGTCTTCCCATTAAGGAAACTTTGATTAGGAGAGATTTGTTTTGTAGGAAGTCATAAAGCTTTTGTTAATTTCTAATGAGGCACTGGTTCTCAAGGGTTGTGATGCTCATCAGCTCTGAAAAATGTATATATACTCTAAGGTGAAGTTTTCTTTTGTGTCTTACTTATTGGAAGTGTTTGTTTGGCCAGATCAGATTCTAGGTAGCCACTAAAGAGCTCCCAGACCTTGAAAACCCAAATATTGCTGCTTCTCTTTCCGGTACTTATGTATGTATGTAATGATCAGACAGCTGGATCTGTCTGTTGATCTGTATGTATGTATTTCTTATGATCAGAAAGTTGGAAGTCCTGTCTAGTGGTCTTTATTTCTCTGTTTGTATTTTCTCTGAAGTTCAGGGTACAGACTTTTTCCTCTGACCTAAGTGAATGATATATGAGCTTGATTAAATTAGGTTGTTGACGCTTCAACCTTCCCTTTCCTTTTAGAAAAGCAGAACTAAACCTGTACAGCAGGCCCTGCTGTATATTTCAGGGTACTTGCTGTTAAAAATACTCATCTTTCTTGGATGAGCAACTGTTTCCTATTTATGTCATAAGTAGCTAATTTTAATATTGGATAGAGCACTGGGCCCAGAGTCAGAAAGACAAGATTTGAAATCAAAACTCAGACCTTTATTAGTTTTGTGGGTCAGAGCAAACCACTTCACAACTGATAACCTCAGTTTCTTTAACTATAAACATGGACAATAATACTTGCCACACAGGATTAATATATGGATCAAATGAGTTAATATTTGTAAACTGCTTAGCACAGATAAATGCTTATTTCCCTCCCTGAAATCCATTTCCAGTAAAAGAGAATAACAAGCTTATTTTGCTCATTAATTGTCACGATGGTCTGACAAATAGTTCAATTAGAGAAAAGATGAAGAAAGATATGATTCCATTCTAACAGTGTTTCTTCATCATAAGAATGTTAAGGAGTTGCATCATTTCTGATTGTTTCAATTTGATCCTTTCTTTTAGTCATAACTTTTAACCTGTTTTGAAAACTAAGAGAGTAAGCTTCAATTCCAGACCTTTCTATTGAGAAGTTTTTATTGGGTAACTTAACTTACCCTTCACAAATTATATTGCACCAGAGACTGTACAACTGAAGCCTGCAATAGCTAACATTATGGATAACAACACAATGAAAAGAAAGCAGCTTTAAACAAATGCTATCTGACCTCTCCATGCATATAGTAAAATTTCTATAAAGTTGAGGTCCATAGAAATCATTCTCAATGAAAATAATGTATCTAATGTCACAAAAAATGTTTAGCAGCTTTTGCAATTTTGAAAGTTATCACCAAAAGTATTTCCATTCCTCTCAAAAGACATAGAGATAGGTTTACAATTTACCGATGAGATTGTAACTCAAATTCCTTGTGCCACAAGTGACCAGGTTTTCAGCATCCTTGGAAATGTCTCTTCTTAGAGTAAGTCAGAAAATAAAGACAGGAATGACTCGTTGCCTTTTGTCATCTAAATTATAGCATTTCATCTACTTTATAATTTGTATATGAATTATCTATTCTGGTACAATTCAGATTAGCAATTAAATAAATTTCTAATCAATTTCTGGTGAATTCAGAGCATTTTGGTTGGAAATGGAACAGTTGTAAAATTTTGAATACACACTGTCTATTCTTATGGTGTGTAGTGCTGGAAGGCAGTGACACATAGTGGAAAGGTTACTAGGTTTATTGTTGGTGTCACAGAGATTTAGCTTTAATATGGCCTCTGCTACTGTGATATATATGAATATTACTGAAGCTCAGTGGACCTCGGTTTCCTTCAGTTTCTTGCACATGAGAACTGATAATACTATACACATGAAAGGATCTCTTCATAAAAATAAGAAGAATAGTGCAGAGTAAGAGGATTTATGATTTTCAAATGTGACAATATCAATGTTAATTAAAGAAATCAAATTTGGCTTCATCAGAGATGGGTTTTTTGTCATCTACTTTAAATAATGAGTAGTATTGTAGAAGCACTGAACAGTACAATAAATATTGGAATGCAAGAGAAAGATAATGGAAATATCAAATTCAGAATGTCATTGTAATATATAAAACATAGTAGAGGAGAACAACTAAGAAGTTTGAGCTTCCCAACACCCACATTTAGCAATAAGGAATCATGGAAGAATTTTGAAAAATTACACTCTTCACAAGAAGGATTATGAAATTTGCCTAGTGGGGTATATAAAATGGAGGGATTCAAGCTAATAATACCTAATTTTAAATCCTACCTCAAAAACTAGCTGTATTTGTCCTTTCTCAGCCTCAGTTTTGTCATTTATAAATAGTGACGATGATAGTATCTAACTCTCAGTGCTATTGTAACAATCCAATGAGATCATATGTAGAGTGCTTTGCAAAACTAAAACACTTGATAAATATTAGCTGTTATTATTATTATTGTTATTATTATTATTACATCTAATAGGCAGTTGGAAAGATGAATTTAGACACTCAAAGGGAGTTTATGTCTACTTACAGGGAATCATTTGGGCAGAAGTTATTTTGAAAGATGTGGGAATCAATGAGGTTTCCAAAAGAGAAACTGTACCATAAGGCAGTCAACAAGCATTTATCAAGCACATACTATGTTCCAAGCACTCTGCTAAGCACTGGAGATAAAACTAAAGCTCCAAAACTCAAATGGAGCTTTTCCTCTATTTAGTGAAATAACATGCAAAAACCAAAGAACAAGGCATATGAAGGATAAATTGGAGATAATCTCAGACAGAAGGCACTGGCACTTAAAAGGGACAGGGAAATCCTTCTTTCCCCCTTTTTATCAGACTTTGAGTTTTCCACTGAGACATGACAGAAGCCAGGGAAGTGATATGATGAGAGTTTTGGGAATATGCAAAAAACACACCTCTTTCTCTTGTAACTCTAAGATTAAGGTGGATATTGAGAAAGAAGAGTATTCACCTGTGCAGGGTCAGCTACATGATCTCTGAAGATTTTTTTTTTTAACATGAAATGTTTTTGGTTTTGTTTTTTATTTATAGCAAGAATATAGGGTTTATAATTTCAAGCTGATGAATCTGCTTGTTACTAAAAGAACACCGTTTGCTGGTGGAATAATTCTTGTTTGCAGGGCCCACATGGAGAGGGGGTAGTCATTCTGTACCCCTCCCAGCTGGGCAGGAAGTAAAGTCCAGAAAACTAAGAGTTACTAAATTAAGCTGAGATCTGACTGCAGTATTTAGTGGTTGACTCAGATCTTGGAAGCAGAGGTCAGGTAGAGTTGGAAACATCAGGTGACCATAATCCAGACACTGGGCAGCACTAGCCAGAACTTCAAAACGGGGCATGGAAGGGATAATCTTTGTGAGAAGCAGCATTGGCCAAGGCACAGACTCTCTGGTTGCAGTTGAAGCTGAGTATAGTAGACATTTCCTCATCAGTCAACTCAAAATCAAACACCTGAAAGTTCTTGGCAATCCGTGACAGGGTGATTGACTTAGGGATCACAACCACTTTTCTCTGGATATGGAATCTGATCAGAAACTGTGCTGTAGTTTTTTGGTGCTTTGCTGCAATGGCTTGAATCCTGGGGTCATTCAAGAGAGAAGGATCCTCTGGCCTGGCCCATGGCTGATCTGGAGAACCAAGGGGACTGTAGGCAGTCACCACAATGCCCTTGGACTGGCAATATTCGATCAACTTCTCCTGGGTGAGATAGGGGTGGCACGCGATCTGGTTAACTGCTGCCTGGTACTTCAGCCCTGGTTTGGTCAAGAACTTCTCAATCTGGTCATGGTTAAAGTTGGAGATTCCAATGGCTTTTACCAGTCCTTCATCCACCAGCTCTTCCGTGGCTGTCCATGTATCCAAAAAGCTTGTATTACTGGGAATTACATTGCCCTTGCCATCCAGTGGGAACATATCCTTTCCAGCCTTAAATCTAGTAGGCCAATGAACAAGGTAGACATCCAAGTAACTCAGCTTCAAGTCACTCAGAGTTTTTTGGCAGGCTGACTTGACCAAGCTTTTCTCATGGCATGTGCACCAAAGCTTGCTGACAATGAAGAGGTCTTCTCGTTTGACAACATTTGCCTTGATTTTCTTTTGGATGGCCTCGCCTACTTCATTCTCATTCTGGTAGACATTGACACAGTCAAAATGGCAGAATCCAACATCAGTTGCAGCCTTCATGGCATCAGCCACTTTGCCTGGAGGGAACTTCCAAGTGCCCAGGCCCAGGATGGGCATCTTCGCCTGGTTCCTCAGCATGAGGAAGGTAGCCATGGTGCCGCAGCCTCGCAGGAGACGGTCCCTACCACACGCAGGCGCCAGCCTCCCCACCGACCCCTGAAGATTTTTTTTACTCAGATGAGTCCATTCATATTCTTGAGGCTACATTTCCATTACTGTTAATGATTATTACCTATCAATACACAACAAAGACTCCTTCTATTGTTATCTCTCTGTGAGGTAAAAAAATAAATGGTCAGTGTCAAGGAACATTTTTTTTTACTGGTGTTTTTTTTTTTCTTTTTATCAGGAACATTTCATAATATCTAGAACCCTTACTCTATATGTGATGCTGAGAAAATAACTCATTCTCTGACTGCCTGAGTTTTCTCAGCTCTAACTTATACTCATTTACAGATTTGTTCTGAAGACCAAATGAGGTATCAATTACAAACCATGTAGGATAGAGCTTAGAACATAATTGGAGATGAAGGAGTGTTTGTTTTTTCACCCCTCTTTTCAAACCAAAATGGGAAGAGTAACTTATGGGAGGTGAGGTAGCAAAGTCAGCAGTAAATTGTTCTCACTCTCCCTAACTGAATTAAAAAACTCAGAAAATATCAAACCAGGAATATTTATGGAACAGTAGAGGCAGCAGAAAAATGGGGTGGAACATTCTATTAGGTTAAGAAGATTGGGGGGTCACTGGGAAAGAGCCTTCTAGCTCTGATGGAAGGGGAGTGCAGTCTAGGAGAGGAGGAATTCCCATAAGCCATAAGCAAGCCACACCTCAGTATATCAGTAGAAGTTACTAAGCACCAGGGTGGTGGAGAAGGAAAGCATTAACACCATGATACTGCACATGCCTTGGCACAGTGAGAGGCACAGACAGAATCTAGAGAATCAACACATGCTCCAGTGGGAGGCATCCTCCAATAGTTGAATCTCCCAGTGCTTCATCGAAGTTCCAGGTAAGCAGATATGATCCAGAAGCAAGGACTACCCCTACCACTCCTACCACACACACACCCTATGAGCTTCAATATATCCCAGGAGAAAAGCAGAAAAATCCCACATGGCCTCAGCACATGCCAGACACCACTATTAGGACACCAGCTTAGCACTAGGTAAGCTGCCAGAGCCCTACAGCCTACAATTACCAGCGCCTGAGACCCAGCATACAAAATCAATGAAAAGACTCCTTTCCATAAGAACAAAAAGCTTGGGACAGTGTCTGCTCTGGAGCAGCAGGAGAGCTTAATTTAATAGGCAGGAATTAGCCAAACATTATGAGTAAAATGCAGAAAATGACAATGATCATAGATGCTTTCCATGGGGACATGGAAGATCAAAACACAAATTCAGAAGAGAATAATATGGTAAATAATTCTACATCCAGAACCTCAAAAGGAAACAATAACTGGTGTCAAGCACAAAAAGCCTTCTGGGAAGAGATGAAAAATGATTTTTTAAGTCAAATAAGAGATTTATAAGAAAAATTTAAGAAATGCAAAAGAGAGACAGCAGTTTGGAAAAGAGAAAAAAATTGATGCTAGAAAAAATTCATTAAAAAAAATAGAAGTGGGGAGCAGCAGAAGCCACAGAACAATGGAGTGGAGGAGATTTCTATCCCAGAGAGACCTGAAAATCGAAGGGAAAGGTCTGTCACACACCAGATGCAGAGCAGAGCCCAGCCCTGTCTTGGTCACACAGCACCAAAAGAAGAGATCCAAGCAGGCTTCAGGGACAGAATCACCAGCAGCAGTCCAGACCCCTCAACTTACAGGGGCCAAAGGTCAGTGAGAAAGGCTTTTTCAGCTCACTGATAGGGAAGCAGGGTGTCCTCATAACTCAATCCTCCTCAGGAGGCAGCAGTACAGGTAGCAGCAGACAGGGCTCCCAAGCTGGCAGTAGGCAGCATCCACTGTTGAAGGTCTCATTGTAAAGCCCCTGAGGGAACTGAGCCCTGTGTGGTGGCCCTGTCCCCTCCTGAGCAGCTGATCATAATCTCACACTGAATAGCAGCTCCGCCCCTACCTAAAACTCCAGAGGCTTTGGTGCAGCTCCTCTGAATCTCAGCCCCCAGTGCTGACTTGGCTGAACTGGAGGCCAGTTGGTTGTGGAAAGGAAAATCAGAAATCAAATAACTGGCGGGAAATGCCCACAAAAGGGAAAAATAGACCATAGAAGGTTACTTCCTTGGGGAACAGATGTCTCCCCCCAAACTTTCAGATGAGGAAGAACAAAGCATACTGTCAGAGGAAGTCAACACCTCTGCCTCCAAAGGGAACTTAAAATGGGTTCAGGTAATAGAAGACCTTAAAAACAAGTTAGCAGCTAACTAAAAGAGAACCCCCCCAAAAAAATGCTGAGGAAAACAACAGCTTTAAAAAGAGGCTAACTCAATTGGAAAAAGGTCTAAAAAGCCAATGAGGAGCAGGAGGTTTTAAAAAAGCAGCATTAGCCAAATGGAGGAGAAGGTTGAAAAACTCACTGAACAAAATAATTCATCAAAAGGGAGAACTGAGTTCAGGGAAATGAATGACTATGTGTTAAACCAAGCAATTAGTAAACAAAACCAAAAATTTGAAAAAAATAGAAGATAATGTGAAACATTTCATTGGATAAACAACTGACCTGGAAAATAGATAAAGGAGAAACAATTTTAAAAATTATATGACTACCTGAAAGCCATGATAAAAAAAAAAGATCCTAGATATTATCTTCCATGAAATTATCAAGGAAAACTGACCTGATGTTCAAGAATCAGAGGAAAAATAAATATTGAAAGAATTCACCAAACAGCTCCTGAAAGGAACCTGAACAGGGAAACTCCTAGGAATATTGTGGGCAAATTTCAGAGTATCCAGATCAAGGAGAAAATACTGCAAAAAGCTAGAAAAAAACAACTTTAGTACTGTGGAAATACAATCAGGATAACACAGACTCTGGCAGCTTCAGCATTAAGGGATCAAAGGGCTTGGAATGGAATATTTCAGAGGTCAAAGGAACTGGGATTGAAACCAAGAATCATCAACCCAGCAAATCTGAGTATAATGCTTTAAGGGAATAAATGATCATTCAATGATATACAAGACTTTCAATCACTCATATTGAGGAAAAGACCAGATCTGCATAGAAGAATTTGACTTCCCAAGACAAGAATCAAGAGAAGCATGAAGAGGCAAACAGGAAAGACAAATCATAAAAGTTCTCTAAAGCTGATCTGTTTACATTACTACATGGAAAGAAAATATTTTTAACTCTTGAATCTTTTGTCAGTATTTGGGTAGATGGAGAGATTGAACATGCATACACACATATAGATAGAGAGTACAGGGTGTGTTATATCAGAAGAGATGATATCCACACAAAAATAAAATAAAATAAACATTAAGGGGTGAAGGAGGAAAATTCCGGGAAGAGAAAGGGAGAAATGGAATGGGGCAGGCTGTAACTCATAAAAGAGATAAGAAAAATCTTATTCAATGGAGGAGAAAAGACAGAAGGGGAGAGGAGAAAAATGATGGTACTCTCTCCTCATGTGACTGAAGGAGGGAATAACATGGTCACTAAATTTGATATGAAAATTTATATCACACCACAGGAAAGTGGGAGAGGAGGCTACAAGTGGGGTGAGGGGAATATTAGAAAGGACAGTAATGGGAGATGGAAGTCACTAGAAATAAACACTTTTGAGAAGGGACAAGGTCAATTGTGGGGAAAAGAAAGGGAGCGATAGAGTAGGACAGAGGGCAATATAATTAGTATTACACAACATGATTATTATGGAAGTCTTTTGCAAAAGAACACACATTTAGTCTGTATTGAATTGCTTGCCTTCTCAGTGGGGCTGGGGAGGGAGGGGGAGAGCGAGAGAAGTTGGAATTCAAAGTCTTAGAAACGAACGTTGAGAATTTTTTTGTATATAATCGGGAAATAAGAACTACAGGGAATGGGGTATAGAAATTTATTTTGCCCTACAAGAAAAGAGACAAGATGGGGATAATGGAAGGGGGTGTGTGACAGAAGGGAGGGTACATTGAGGGAAGGAGTAATCAGAATGAAAGGTATTAGGAAGTGGGGGGAGAAGAGTGATGGGGAGAAAAATTGGACATGTTACAAAGTGAGGTAAAAGTAATTAACATTAAAACAAGTGACTGAATTAATTATTGAGAATAAATCAATTAAATCTTTAGTTTGGGGAAAAGAATTTCAGTCTAAATTTCCTAGAGGAATGTAACCTTGGGTAAAATTTGGCATTGATGGAAAAGTTTAGGTTTTAATGGCAAATTTGATTTTATAATTGCTATTTAATCAGGAACTAGAATGTGTGTAGAGAAGCATGTAAGCCACTTAAGACTTGCCTCAAAAGTTGCTCCTTAGCCAAAGTGAAATTATGATCATATTTGAAACCTGGTAATTGGAACTTGCCATTTTTAGATGCTATGGGTCTATTAAGTGACTTTTCTTCTGAGTCTAACTCCATGTATGTGTAGCAAGAAAGGCGATCTGAGTTTCCAATCCATGATGCCAGTAAGCTGGTGAGATGCTGGCACGAACCGCAAAAGGTGATCTCATGGGAAGGGTGGGAGAGTGGCTGTTGAGCCTGGGCGGAGGTAGGATTCTCCTGACACAATTTCCCCACTGACACCTGGCAGACTTTAAGCCTGACCAAATGCAAGTGGACAATCTAATCCTGCCTGGAAATGACATTAAATTGGGGAGAAATTATAGCCCTGCAATGTCCCTAGTATTGGTGGCAATTTCCTATAGTCAAAAGATTTGTAAGCTTAATACCAGAACTATTCAATTATAGATTATTGGCAGGGGAACATCCTAGGTCAAGTCTAAAATTAAGCTTTTAGGCATAGGACTTTAGACCAACAACAATAAGTTAGGGTCCTTTAACTCTTAGTTCTGCTGTGGAGACAATTAGGTCAAGAGCTTGTGAAGTTAGCAACATAAATATTATTTGTGTCTCGTTTGGTTAAGGCTTAAAATATTCTTTTGTGGTTCATATTGTAAATACTTTAAAATCATCACTTTACCAAAAGTTTGAATTGTTTTATCTGTTACAAACTGTTAAAAGTGAAAAATTAAAATAAAAAAAATAGAAGTGACCAAGTGGGAAAAAAGAAAATGGAAGAAAACAACCCCTTAAAGGTATACTTGGCCAAATGGAAAAAGTGGTACAAAATCTGACTGAAGAGGCACTCTGTTAAAAATTAGAGCTGGATCAGTGGAAACTGATGATTAGGGGACATAAAGAATCAGTGAAAGGAAATCAAAAGAATGAAGAATTAGAAGAAAACATAAAATGCCACACTTGAAAAACAAAGGACTTAGAAAATAGATCCAGCAGAGATAATCTGAGAATTATTGTACTACCTAAAACAATGAAAAAAAAAACAAAAAAAACGAAAGAACGTGAACAGCATCTCCTATTTTTACTCCAAATTTATTTTTTACCCCTTGCAGGAATCACTCTCATAAGTTTTAAATCCTTCCCTACTAATTCTCTCCCCAAGATACCATGCAATCTTGCATGAACTCTACACAAACATTCCTATTAAACACATTTTCACATTAACCACATTACATAGAAGAATTAAAACTAGTGGGAGAAAGCTTGAGTAAAATTAAATAAAATCAAAAATAGAAAAAGTGAAAACACTTTACTTAATTATGCATTCCAACTCTATAGTTCTTTCTCTGGATATGGATGGCATTTTGCATCGTAAGTTCTTTGGAAATGTTTTAGGTCCTTGCATTGCTGCAAAGGACTAAGTCTACAAAAACAGTTCTTGCACTTGGTGGCTGTTACTGTGTGTAATGTTCTCCTGGTTCCGGTCATTTCACTCGGCACCAGTTCCTATAAGTCTATTCAAACATTTCCCAAGTTTGCCTATTTATTACATTCATATACTGCAACTTTCTCAGTCATTCTTCAATTGATAACCATGTCCTCCAATTCCAGGTGTTAGCCACCACAAAAAGAGCTTCCATAATATTTTTTTGCCTGTAGGTCATTTTCTAGTTTTTATGATCTCCTTTTGGGATACAACCATAGAAGCAATATTTCTGGGTCAAAGGATATGCCCAATTTTATAGTCCTTTGGGCATAATTCCAAATTGCTCTCCAGAATGTTTGGATCAACTACAGCTCCACCAACAATGAATAATTGTTCAAAATTTTGCCCATCTTCTCCAATATTTATCATAGTCCTATTTTGTCATGTTAGCCAATCTGATTGCTGTGATGTGGTACATCAGAGTTGTTTCGATTTGCATCCCTCGAATCAACAGGAATTTAGACCATTTTTCATATGACTGTAGATAGCTTTTGTTAATAGTTTTATTTGATTCTTCCCCTGAAAACTGACTGTTCATATCCTTTGATCATTTATCAATTAGGAAATGACTCGTATTCCTCTAAATTTGATTCAGTTTGCTATATATTTTAGAAATGAGTCATTTATCACAGTCTCTAGTTGTAAAAATTCTTTACCAGTTTTCTAATTCCCTCCTAATTTTGGTTGCATTGTTTTAATTTGTACAAAAACTTTTCAATTTAACATAATTAAAATTTTCTACTTTACATTTGATAATGTTCTCTGTCCCTTGTTTGGTCATAAATTCCTCCATTCTTCATAAATCTGTTAAATAAACTATTCTATCTTCCATTAGTTTTTTGTAATATCTACATTTATACCTAGATCATTTACCCATTAGACTTTATTCTGGTATATGTTGTCAGGCATTAGTCTATTTGGGACAATATTTTTTTTTCAGTTTTCCCAGCAGTTTTTGTGAAACAGTGAATTCTTATCCCAGAAAATGGGGTCCCTGACTTTATCAAACAATAGACTTCCATAGTCATTCACTATTGTGTTACATAAATGGAACTCATTCCACTCTCAACCCCTCTGTTTCTTAGCCAGTACCAAGTAATTTTGATGTCTACTGCTTTATAACACAATTTAAGATCTATCATGGACAGGCCACAATTTCTACAATTTATTTCTATTTATTCCCTTGATATTATGGACTTTTCATTCTCCCAGATGAATGCTGATGTTATTTCTCTAGCTCTATAAAATAGGGTTTCATTTTTGTTAGTTCTGTACAGCACTGAATAAGTAAACCAATTATATTTGCTCAGCTTACCCATGAGCACCTGATGTTTTCCCAATTATTTAGGTGTGATTTTATTTGTTTGAAAAGGGTTTTGCAATTGTTTTCATATAGTCCCTGTTTTTGTTTCAGCAGATAGGCTCCCAAATATTTTATAGTGTCTACAATAACTTCAAATGGGAATTCTCTTTCAAACTCTTTCATTTGAACTTTGTTAGTAATACATAGAAATGCATATAATTTAGGTGGGTTTATTTTGTAACTTGTAACTTTCCTAAAGTTGTTTATTCTTGCCAATATTCCATTGCATGATTCTCTAGGATTCTATAAGCACATCATCATATAATCTGCAGAGTGATAACTTAGTTTCTTCTTTGCCTTTTTAAATTTCTTCAGGATATTTTTCTTCCCTTATTGCTAATGTTAACATTTCTAGTACCACACTGAATAACAGTGGTGATAATGGACATTCTTTTTTCACCCCTGATCTTAGTGGAAATGCATCTACTTTAGCTCCATTACATAATATGATTGTAGATGGTTTGAGAAAGAAGCAAAGCAGAAAAGAAAAGATCATAGAATCTTTCTATGGGGACAAGAATCAAAACAAGAATACAAAAGAGGACACCATTGAGACTGTATTCCCATCTGAAACTTCACAAGGGACTATGAACTGGTTACAAGCACAAAGAGCATTCTTGGAAGAGCTAAAGAAAGATTTTAAAAGTCAAATTAGAGAAATAGAAGAAAAACTGGTCAATGATTTTAAAAATATGAAAAAAGAAATCACAGAACAATTTTTTTTTATTAACATTTATTTTCACAAAATTCTGGGTTACAAATTTTCTCCCCTTTCATCCCC
>CM052678.1:53411124-53494639 GCA_028533205.1 Lagorchestes hirsutus
CACCAACCCCCATCACCTGCAGGTGGGGGGACTTGTGCCGCCGCTGGAGGTCTGGTCCCCCGTAGCTGGCTCGGCCTGGCCACTGCAGGGCTGCCCTCTGCTCCCAGTCCCGGCGCCCAGTCCACAGCGTGAAGGACCCCCCGCGAGAGGTTTGCAGGTCTCTCTGGAACAGAAATCTCCCTCGGTCCAGTATTCCGTGGCCTCTGGGTGCAGAATTCAGCGTGAGTTGGTCCCCTGTAGCCATTCTGTGGGTTGTAGGTTTGGAGCTCTGTGTATGTGAGTCTTTCTACTCTGCCATCTTAGCTCCGCCCCTCTACTCCACCATCTTAGCTCCGCCCCCCACAGAACAATTTAAAAAGAAAACTGGACAAATGGAAAACGAAGTACAAAAACTAACGGGAGAAAATAACTCCTTAAAAGGCAAAATTCGACAAATGGAGAAGGAGATGCAAAAGTTAACTGAAGAAAACAATTTGATAAAAAATGGAATTGGGTTAAGTAGAAGCTAATGACTCTATGAAACATCAAGAATCAGTGAAACAGAACCTAAAGAATAAAAGGACAGAAGAAAATATAAAATACCCAATTGGAAAAACAACTGGCATGAAAAATAGATCCAGGAGAGAAAAATCTAAGAATTATTGGTCTACCAGAAAAAAAATAAAGAAAAAAGAGCCTGGAAAATATGTTCCAAGAAACCATCAAGAAAACCTGCCCAGATGTCCAAGACCCCAAGGGCAAAATAGTCATTGAAAGAACACACCGTTCACCTTCAGTAAAGGATTCCAAACTAAAACACCAAGGAGTATCATTGCCAAATTCCAGAACTATCAAGGGAAGGAGAAAACACTACAGACAGACGGAAAGAAACCATTCCAATATTGACGAGCTACAGTCAGGATCACACAGAAGATTGCAGCTTCTACATGAAAAGATCGAAGGAATTGCTATATGATATCATGTAAGGCAAAAAGAGTTGGGACTACAACCAAGGATCAATTACCCAGAAAAGTTGAGCATAATATTTCAGGCAAGGAGATGAACATTCAGTGAAATAAGGCATTTTCAGACCTTCCTGATGAAAAGGCCAGAGGTCAATAGAAAATTCGATCTTCAAACACAAGTCTCAAGAGAGTCATAAACACATAAACAGGGGAAAAAAACTTGTTATTCATCATGACCATACAATTTACATTCTAATAAGGGAAGATGATACTTGTTAATCTTGAGAATTGTATATTTATCTTGATATATAAAAGTGATATATTTAGGTAGAGAGAGAAGGTATAAAGTAAATACTGTGATGGTAAAAAATGAGATTTAAGCAGGAGAAGGAATTGTACCAGGAGATGTGAAAAGGACAATGCGGAAGATGGTAAATTACATCACAGGAAGATGGACAAAATTATATTACAGTAGAGGGAAAGATGGGAGGGTTATGAACATTGTTTGAGAGATACTCTCATCTGATTTGGTTCAAAGAGGGAACAACAAATTTATTTAAGTATAGAAATCTAACTAGCTATATAGACAGAAGAAGGGGAAGAGGAAAAGAAAAGGGAGGGAAGGCTAAAAGGGAGAAAAGAAGCAGTAACGGTAATGGGGAGTAAAGGGAAGGGGTGCTAAAAGAAGGACGGAAGACTGAGGGAACCAGTTCGCAAAAATTAAAACTCTATTGTGGAAGGGAAAGGAGAAGGAAGAACTAAAAGCACAAACGGGATAAGAAGATGGAGGGAAAGACACATATAATAATGATAAGTGTGCATGTGAATGGGATAAACTCTCCCAGAAAACGGAGATGGATGGCAAAATGTATTAAAAACCATAACCCAACCTTATGCTGTTTAGAAGGAACTTTGAAAAGGGGGGATACACATAGGGTAAAGGTAAAAGGTTAGAGCAGGACATATTGTGCTTCAGCTGATGTAAAAAATGCAGAGGTAGCAATCCTAATCTCAGACAAACAAAAGCAGAAATAGATCTAATCAAAGGAGCTAGGGAAGTAAACTATATCCTGCTAAAGGGCACCACAGACCATGAAGCAATATCATTACAAAAAAAACATATGCTCCAAGTGGTATAGCATCCAAATACTTAGAGGAGAAATTAAGGGAGTTGCAGGAAGAAAAGGACAACAAAACTATATTTGTGGGGGACCTGAACCTCACCCTCTATGAACTTGATAAGTCTAACCTCAAAATAAACAAGAAAGAAGTTAAGGAGGTGAATAAAACTCTCAATAATTTAGATATGATAGATCACTGGAAAAAATTGAATGGGGAAAAATGGAATATTCCTTTTGCTCAGCAGTATATGACACATATACAAAAACTGACTATGTACTAGGGAATAAAAACCTCACAGTTCAATGTAGAAAGACAGCAATAGTGAATGCATCCTTATCAGATCATAATGGAAAAAAAATTATATGTAATAAAAGACCGTAGAAAGATGGACCAAAATTTAATTGGAAACTGAACAATTTAATCCTAAAGAAGGAGTGGGTTAAACAAGAAATCATAGAAACAATCCCCTCTCACCCAGGTGAAAGAGCTTTCTTACTGACCTTTAAAGCTGTTTTTGGTGCTTGTGAGTTGAGAAACATGGGAACTTCAGCTTCTACCCATGATTCAGCTCCCTGAACTCTGCTTCAGTCCTGTCCCTGCCTCATGGCCCAGGCTTGGCTTTGCTCTGCTCTGAGCCTGGTGCAGTAAGCCTTTCTTGTCGGCCTTCTAGGCTGCTGTGGCCTGGAATCTATTTCACTCTTTCATTTTATGGCTTTTGCTGCTCTAGAATTTGTTTAGCATAATTTTTTCAGGTATTTTATGACCTATGGGTGGAGGGCTAAAGCAACTCCATTCTTCTACTCCACCTTCTTGGCTCTCCCAACAGTAAGATTCTTAAAAGGCTGTTTGGATGCTCATGGGGCTGTTGAATGTCACTGTTGCTTCCAGTGTTTAATCGACCATATGATTCACTGTATGTAGGGCTGTGACTATCACTCCCAGAGTATCCATACCTTTACCTGTCACCACAGTACTTTTGGGTAGGTTAAAGATAAAAATGATCTAGTTGATGTCTTTTGATTTGTCCATAAATGGAATTTAAATGAGGCAAATCTGAGTGAAGCTCCTGGCATCATTCTCTTTTCCAGAGTGATCAGAGTCTAGCAGCAAGACCATTTCACGACAACTGGTGATGGCTTGGGATGCAGTGGATGTCCTTGTTGTCTTTGATATCCAAACAAGGTTCAAGCATTCCGCAGCACCTACATTAGCCATCTTCATGGCCATTGGAACAATTTTTTTTTTCTCATCTACCCATTCCATGGGGGGAAGTTCTAACTTGCTTGGGGTATGAAACTCATAAGTCATGAATGGGTTATACACCCCTTGTTTACCATCAACTTGGTTTAGCCTGTCTACTGAAATACTTACCTGGCTAGTATTTACAGATGCTACATCTTCTTATAGCCACAAGTGAGAGCTTTATGGACTTTGTGGATACCAAATATGGAAAGCAGGTCTAAAAATTACTGGGCCATTCTAACACCCAAGAACTATTCCTCCCTGAATAGTCCCTACACTCAAGGGAATATGCATAGTACCAAAATAATTAAGTTATATTTTGTATTCAATGTTAGTAGCCAGGAAAACTTGTGTTTTTCCAATAGTATTGCATTTACACTTTCATTACATCAGAAATTGACCTTTAAATTTGTATTTCCAGCACTTTGCACACTTCTTGCCACATATTAATCCCTTAGTAAATATATTTGCTTGTTAAATGATAATTTATAATTTCTTCCTTCAATTATCTTTTCACCATGTATATTCTGAATTTACAATCTATCATTCCATTAAAATAACATTAACACTCCCCTCTCCTAATTTCTTCTTTGAATGTTCTAACTTCTCATTTCAATCCTTATTTCTTGCTGTAAATACTTGATTATATTTCTAAATATCTTGTTGCACTACAGTTTCTGTGGTACGGTAAGGGGTATCACAGTCATTGATATAGAACTGTTCCTTTCATTTAGCAATTTTCCCTCAATTTACTTGATTCAATAAGACATTTCCTTGGATTTATTTTTTTATTATTTTACAAAGTTTTCTTTTTCATCATTGCTTCTTCCACTTTTCTGTGGAGTTTTTCTTGTAATTAGTTTTATTCTGACCCTTACTATTTCTTGGTGTTCTTTTCAGTGTATACTGCACATGGAAATATGCCTTAGACATTATTTTCCACCACTCAATTGTGTTTATATTCCACATATTATTCATTTGGATAGATTCTGGGAAATAGACTTTTTTTTCTCACCTTTTAGGAACACAATGTAAATGGATATGTATAGCTTTAAAAGAAAAAATACTGTACCTATTGTTTCCATAAATACAATTTTCTAAAAATCAAATGAGTTGAATAGAAAATGTGCTTCCAAAAATAACTATTGAATATTTCTGTTTTCATCACCTCAGGAATTAATGTATGTTTGAGAAGTATGTTTTATTAAAATCTGTCCCATTTATAACTCTACTCCCATCTATAAACTTGTTCCTTTCCTCTTATGAATTCCATGTTCATCTTCCTTTTCCACTGATGCTGCACAAATATGTGGGATTGGCCCCTTATACAGATTATTAATTTTAGAAACTCTATATTGCTGTTCCTACTATAATGGCTCCAAATAATGTTGTATTTACAATTAAACATCACTCCAGCTAATTACACTGCACTATGTTTATAAAAATATGTTACAATCGTTGTAGAATCATTGTAGGCAATCATTTATTCGTCCTACAAATGATCTCATTCAATGCGTGCAAGTTATACTTCAAGGTAAATTTCTGAGGCAAACTAATTTTAAAACGTGAAATAAGGGCCAAATTTTCAGTTACGTTGGTAAATATAATATGCACAATTATAATTCATATTCAACAATTTTAAAATATTTTGTCTTCTGAAGGTTACAATTATTCTAGTATTTCCAAACACACTCTGTCAAAATAGTGCATGGGGAAAGGATTCAATTATGCTAATCAGTTTTCAAAACTCATAAAGAATTACATTTTAATTAGTTATAATGGAATATTATTGTTTCTAGTGAAAAATAAATATGCAAAAATAGTAGTACATTTTGGGGAAACGTTTCAAAATATGAAAACTATGTCATTGTTGTCTGATATTTTTTATATGTCATGTATTGTGTTAAAGTTTGAAGGTTTTGGCATTCTTCCAAATTAAGCTTAGAATTAAAATTGTCTGTTCCAAGAGTAACGATTATTTCTCTCCTATTAATAATCCATTATTGAATTAATACTAATTTTTTTCAGAAGCCTGTAGTTTGTTCAGTCTCTGAAGGGCAGAACTGAAAAATGAAGGTTACCCATATCCCCAAGGCTTTTCTATCCTAGATGAGAGACCCCATACAACTGGAGAATCTTACAAAGAATTTAGTACAAGTGAATTTTGGTCCATTGTGTTCCACTGTGGTAAGATTTTTGGGGGGTGTAAATTTTTTGTCTAAATAATTCTACATGTGTTGATATGGTTATAGATAAGCATCTTTTACCAAGAGTGAGGGAAATTTCTACCTCTCATTATAATAATAATTCTCTCATTAGCAGTTACTAATCAGAATTGATTGTTGCCCTCAGGAATACCCAGTCTTCCAAGGCCATTCCTAGAGCACTGAGTGATTTCCAAAAGGGGTTTTTGGCACCATATAAGGGTCAGTCACTGCTTCAGGTATTTATTGCTAGCATGATTACTAAAATGATTAGTTACCTAGAAATTATATCTCCTTCACTTTTTATACATCACAGTACTACCGTTTCCTATGACTGAATATTGCAACTTTCTTATGATATTATAATCATTTCCCTTTTTACAGACATGTTGCAATTTTATGGAAATTTATCCATTACATCTAACATATTCAAGCTTTTTAAATTATTTTTGCAAGAATTTCTTGGCACCATTTATTAACAACACCTTAAGGACTAGTTTTTACATTATGCCATGATGTTGTTATTGCTTCCTAGCAAAGATAAACATAAAAATTTTAATTAGAGAACGTTACTCAGGTACTTTTTTAACATAAGCATACTTTTGCTCAAAATATACAAGTTTAATTCTTTTTCAGAGTCAAGAGAAACAGATTAGAGACATTCTTATTCATGTTTTGTTCTGCTTCATCTCACTCTTGCCTTGCTCTTTTTTAATTGGAATATTTGGACATAAAATATGTATGGGGAAAATACCAGCAAGTAAAACATTTCATCATAATTACTCTTTTACCTCAATATTTCGAGACGAAGAAACCTATATGGAGAGTATATCACTAAGTAAAATACTCCTCCAGCATAATTAAAAATATTTTTAATGTGTTAGTGATAAGATATTGCTGTGATATAACATTGTAATTATTTGGGAATTTCAACCATTTAAACATTTTTCACATCTTCTTATGTTTATTTAATTCATCTATTTATATTGATCAACTATATTTGAATTAAGAACTTGAAATTCAGAAAGAAATAAATACATATATATGTATATATATATATGATTTGTATAGATACACACATATGTACATATATAGATTTTTATAATTATATGTCTGGATATATAATTATATTTTGAAAATCCTGCAGGATAGCAACTTCAATATTCAAGGTATTTTGTTGTTTTGCAGTCCTAAAACTGAGACTGTAAGTCTCCCTTATAAGTCTCAACCAAAGTGTTTACCGCACTTCTCATCAATCGAATAACATACTTACCCTGTAAGGGGCGCTGACCGTCACACCATCTGGGACACCACACTGACGGACATCAGGTAAACTGAGTCCGGTGCAGGGAAGGGTGAACAAGATGGCACTGGAAGGGATGGCTCCACCTCTGGTTTGTTTTTGTCACTATAGTTCCAGCTTGTGTTCATTACTATAGCTTGGGGTTTGTTTGTGTATGTTACCATGGTTCACTGGGCTAGCTGGCAAAGACTATATAATCAGAGTGCTTGCCTGAATAAATCAGAGTTGCTTCATGACTCACTCTCCCACCTCATTCTTTCACTCGCAAGCTCCACAGGAGGACAAGCAGCCTGCTGGTCAGGCATAAGACTTTATCCTCTCGGTAAGCTATGCCATCACTATAGCACTTACCCCAAAGCAAATCCATTTGCTCAAAAATCTCAAGAGGTCATCCCTTGACTCACTTCTTAAAGAGGACTCTTTGAGTGCTACCTCACTCAAAGCGATAAGATGAAAATGTCTTAGCCTAAAGAGTATAAGGAAATTAAAATAAAGGGTCGTAAGTGTACATAAAGGGAAATAAAGAGTCAAAAGGGACTTACTAAAGTTGCACTGTTTACATTCCTACATGGAAAGGTAATATCTGTAACTCTTGAAACTTTTCTTAGGATTTGGGTAGTTGGAGGAATTATACATCCATCCACACATCCATCCAGGCATACATACATACATACATGCATACATACATACATACATATATACATATGTGTGTGTGTGTGTGAAGGAATTAAGGAATAAGAAAGGAATTTATTGGGCCAGAAAGGGAGAAATGAAATGGGACAAATTATGTCTCATGAAAGAGGCAAGGAAAAGCTTTTTGAATGGACAGGAAAAGGGGGAAGATGAGAGGGAAAAGCTGCAGTTTACTCTCATCAGATTTGCCGTAAGACTTAAGGAGGGAATAACATACCCACTAAATTTGGTAAGAAATTTTATCTTACACTACAAGAAAGTAAGGGTGAAGGGGCATGATGGAAGGGATGGCAGATGGGAGGAGGGAATAATTAGAAGTGAAAATTTTTGGGGGAAAAATAGGCCAAAAGAGAGAAAAGAATAAATGGGGGACAGGATAGGATGGAGGGAAATATAGTTAGTTTCACACAGCATGACTATTATGGAAGTCTTTTGCAAAACTACACGTATATAGCCTATTTTGAACTGCCTGCCTTCTCAATACGGATGGGTGGGGAGGGAGGAAGACAAGTTGGAACTCAAAGTTTTAGGAATAAATGTAGAGAATTGTTTTTCATGAAACTGGAAAAAAAGAAATACAGGTAATGGAGTATACAAATTTATCTTGCCGTACAAGTGAAGAGGGAAGATAAATATAAAAGAAGGGAGGGGTGTGATAGAAGGTAGGGCAAACTGGAGGAAGGGGCAAAGAGAATGCGCAGCGTTTTGCAGTTAGGAGAGAGGAGAGATGTGGAGAATATTTGGAACTCAAAACTTTGTGGAAACAAATGTCGAAAACAAAAAATAAATTAAAAAAACATAAAAAAATTAAAAATGACTATGATATAAAGTAGAATAGAGAGATAGAGAGCACATGTGGAGGCTGAAATGCAACATAAAATGGAGTGTCATAGGAGAGGCAATATGATTGTTAGAATTATAACGTATTACGTATTTGTTTGACCTCTGGTTCTAGAATATCATGGCAATTTTTCTTGATAATTTCATGAAAGATGATGTCTAGGCTCTTTCTTTGATCGTGGCTTTCAGGTAGCTCCATAATTTTTAAATTTTGTCTCCTGGAGCTATTTTCCATGTCAGCTGTTTTTCCAGTGAGGTATTTCACATTGTTTTCTATTTCTTCAGTGTTTTGTTTTTGTTTTGTAATTTCTTGGTTTCTCATGTAATCATTAGCTTCTCTCTGCTCCATTAAAATGTTTATTTTTTAATGTTTGTTTATTTGTTTTTAGTTTTCAACATTCATTTCCACAAAATTTTGAGTTCCAAATTTTCACCCCATCTCTCCCCTCCTTTACCCCATAACACCTTGCATTCCTGTTACCCCTTTCCTCAAACTACCCCTCCCTTGTATGACACTCCTCACTTCCCTTATCCCAAACTTCTCTCTTTCCTTGTAGGCTAAGATACATTTCTATACCCAATTATCTGTATTTATTATTTCCGAGTTCTATGTAAAAACAATTTTCAACATTCATTCCTAATACTTTGAATTCCAAATTCTATCCCTTCCTCACTCTACACCCATCCCTACTTGGAAAGCAAGCAATTCAATATAGGCTTTATTTGTGTAGATTTGCAAAAGAGTTCCATAATACTCATGTTGTGTAAGACTAACTGTATTTCCCTCCAGTCAGTAGGGTTCCCCTATTTATTCTACTCTCTCTTTTGACCTTGTTTCTCCTCAAAAGTGTTTACTTCTAATTACTCCATTCTCCCATTTGCCATCCCGTATATCATCCCCCTCACCCCACTTGTCCCCTTCTCCCCTACTCTCCTGGTGTAACATAGATTTTCACACCAAATTGAGTGAACCTGTTATTCCCTCTTTAAACCAAATGTGAAGAGATCAAGCTTCAATTTTTCACTCTCACCTCCTCCCTTTTCTCCTACACTGAGAAAACTTTTTCTTCCCTCTTATATGAGTGATAATTTGCCCCATTCCATTTCTACCTTTCTCCTCCCAATATATTCTTCTCTCACTCCTTAATTTTATTTTTAGATATCATCCCCTCTTAATCAACTCACCCAGTGCTCTGTCTTTCTCTCTCTCTCTCCCTGTCTCCATATGTGTATGTGTGTGTATATATATATATATATATATATGTGTGTGTGTGTGTGTTTATATATATACATATATATACATATTATATGTATATATGTATATATATATACACACATATATATATTTGTATATGTATATGTATGTGTATATGTATATGTGTATATGTGTGTGTGTGTGTGCGTATCATCCATCCCACTAACCAAATACTGAGAAAAGTCTCAACAGTTACAAATATTATCTTTCCATGGGGGAATGTAAGCAAGTCAATTTTGGAAGTCCCTGGTGATTTCTGTTTCCTGTTTACCTTTTCATATTTCTCTTGATTCATGTGTTTGAAAGTCAAATTTTCTCTTCAATTCTGCTCTTTTCACCAAAAATATTTGAAAGTCCTCTTTATTATGGAATGACCATGTTTTCCCTTGAAGTGTTGTTCTCAATTTTGCTGCAAAGGTGATTCTTGCTTTCACACCTATTTACTTTGATTTCTGAAATATCATATTCCATGCCCTTCAATCCCTTAATGTAGAAGCTGCTGGATTCTGTGTTATCCTGATAGTATTTCCACAATACTGGAATTGTTTCTTTCTAGCTGCTTGCAATATTGCCTCCTTGACCAGGCAACTCTGAAATTTGGCTGCAATATTCCTAGGAGTTGATCTTTTCAGATCTCTTTCAGGAAGTGATTGGTAGATTCCTTCCATATTTATTTTACCCTCTGCTTCTAGAATATTAGGGCAGTTTTCCTTAATAATTTCATGAAAGATGATGTCTAGGCTCTTTTTTTGACCATGGGTTTCAGGTAGTCCCACAATTTTTAATGAGTCTCTTTTGAATCTGTTTGCCAGTTCAGTTGTTCTTCCAATGAGATATTTCACATTACCTTCAATTTTTCTTTCTTTTGGTGTTGTTTTGCAATTTCTTGGTTTCTCATAAAGTGATTTCCCTCTATCTACTCCATTCTAATTTTTATTTAAAAAATTTTTTTGGTAAAGATTTTTTCATTTATTTTTTTTAATTTTGTATTTTTCTGTGTTATACAAATCTTCCATATATCTTAGATTTTTCTCCACTTGCCCCTTTGCTCCCCCCTCTTTCTCCCTCCCTCCCTGAGACCGTATATAATTTTATACAGATAATACACATATCTTCCTATTAAATACATTTTCATCTTATCCATGCTGCATAGAATTAAAATGAATGGGAGAAATCATAAACCAAACCAAAACATAGTACAAAAGAAAATGATCTGCTACATTTTGTGATCGAATTCCATGGTTCTTTTTCTGAATGTGGAAAGCATTTTCCCTTATGAGAGCATTGAGAGTTTTTTAAATCTTTGCATTGCATTGAAGTACTAAGTCTACCAGAAAAATTCCTCACGTACTGTGGTTGTTATGTACAAAGTTCTCCTGCTTCTGCTCCTTTTGATCAACATCAGTTCATATACATCATTTCAGGCCTCTCTGAATTCTTCTTGTTCATCATGTCTTATAGCACAATAATATTCCATTACTTTGATACATCACAATTTATTCAGCCATTCTCCAACCAATGGGCATCCTCTTGATTTTCAGAATTGAGCTACCACAAAGAGAGCTGATATAAATATTTTGTACATGTGGGACCCATTCTCAGTTTTTTGATCTCCTGGGGATACTGTTCTAGAAGCGGTACTAATGTGTCAAAATTTATGCACATTTTTGTAGCCTGTTCAGCATAGTTACAAATTTGTCTCCAGAATGGTTGGATGAACTCCAAGGTCCATCCAAAATGGTAATGTTCCAACTGGTCCACATCTTCTGTAGCATTTATCATCATCCTTATTTGTCATGTTAGCCAATCTGATAAGTGTGATATGGTACCTCAGAGTTGTTTTAATTTGCATCTCTCTAATTTATAGTGATTTAGAGAACTTTCATATGACTATAGATAGCTTTAATTTCTTCCTCTGGAAACAACGTTTTCATATCCTTTGACCATTTATCAACTGGGCAATGACTTTTATTATTGTACATTTGATTCAGTTCTCTGTGCATTTCAGAAGTTAGGCCTTTATCACAGTCACTAGTTGCAAAAACTCTTTCCCAGTTTTCTGCTTGCCTCCTATTCTTGAATGCATTGTGTTTGGTTGCACAAAAACTTTTCAATTTGATGAAATCAAAATTATCCATTTTGCACTTCATAATGTTCTCTATCTCTTCTTTAGTCAAAAATTTTCCCCTTCTCCATAAATCTGATAAATACACTATTCCTTGCTCCTCTAATTTGATCATAGTATCAATCTTTATACTTAGATCATGTACCCATTTGGAATTTATTCTTGTGTGCGCTGTCAGACATTGGTCTATATTTAGTTTCCTCCACTCTGTTATCCAATTTGCCAAGCAATTGTTGTCGAAGAGTGAGTTCTTATTCAAACAGTAGATTGCTGTATTCATTGACTACTGTGCCTTGAATACCTAACCCATTCCACTGGTCTACCCTTCTGTTTCTTACCCAGTACCAAGAGGTTTGGATAGCTGTTGCTTTAAAATACAATTTGAGACCTGGTAGAGCTAGGCCACTTTCCTTAGCATTTCTTTTCATTAGTTTCCTTGATATTCTGGACCTATTTTTATTTTAGATGAATTTACATAATATTTTTTCTACCTCTACAAAATAATTATCTGATACTTTGATTGGTATGGTACCGAATAAGTAAATTAATTTACGTAGAATTTTCAATTTTGTTATATTGGCTCAGCGTACCCATGGACAATTGATTTTTTTCCACTTAATTAGATCTGACTTTATTAGTCTAAGAAGTGTTTTGTAGTTGTGTTCATGTAGTCCCTGGGTTTGTTTTGGCAGGCAGACTCTCAAATATTTTATAGTGTCTATGCAAGCTTTAAATGGGATTTCTCTTTCTATTTCCTGCTTTTGGCCTTTATTAATAATGTACAGAAATGCAGAATACATGGGTGAGTTTATTTTGTAACCTGCAACTTGCCAGAAGCTTTTAATTGTTTCTAGTAGATTTTTACTTGATTCTCTTGAATTCTCTAAGTACATCATCATATCATCTGCAACGAGTGATGGCTTAGTGACTTTCCCAATTCTATTTTGTATCAAATTGTTTGCTTCAGTTATCATTTGTATCTCCTTTTCCATCTGTCCAATTGTTCATTTTAAGGAGTTATTTTCTCCAGTTCTGTTTTGTATTTCCTTTTACATTTTTCCAATTTTCCAGTTATGCTCTGTGCTTCTTTTCCATTTGTTCAATGTTCCCATTTAGATTATGTGCTTCCTTTTTCATTTGTCCAATTTTCCTTTTAAATTCTTCTGGGAAAGTAGAAGCTAATGTCTATTATGAAACATCAAGAATCAGTCGAGCAAAATATCAAAAATGAAAAGATGGAAGAAAATGTAAAATCTCTATTGGAAAAACAGCTGACCTGGAAAATATATCCATGAGAGAAAATGTAAGAATTATTGGTCTACTAGAAAGCCATGATGAAAAAAAGAGCCTGGAAAATATCTTCTAAGAAATCATCAAGGAAAACAGCCCAGACGTCCTAGATCCAGAAGGTAAAATAGTTTTTGAAAGACTCCACCATTCACCTCCTGAAAGGGATCCCAAACTAAAAACTTCAAGGAATATTGTTGCCAGATTCCAGAACTATGATATTCTGTAAGACAAGGAGTTTGACTAAAACCAAGGATCTATTACTCAGCAAAGTTAAGCATGATATTTCAGGCAAGGTGATGGAAATTCAGTGAAATAAGGGATTTCCAGACCTTCCTGATAAAAAGGCCAGAAATCAATAGAAAATTCAACCTTCAAATGCAGGTTTCAAGAGAGTCATAAAAAGGTAAACAGGGGAAAAGAAAAACTTCTTAATCAATAAGGGCAAATTGTTTACATTCCTATAAGGTAAGAAGATACTTGTTATTCTTGAGAATTATAAATTTATTATGAAGTACAAAAGGGGTATACATGGATAGAGGGAGTGGGTATAAAGTAAAGGATGTGATGATAAAAATATGATTTAAAGGTATAAAAAGGATTGTAACAGGAGATGGGAAAAAGAGGAAGCAGAAAAGGAGGAGGTAGAAAATGGTAAATGACATCATAGAAAGAAGTACAAATTGTATTACAATGCAGGGAAAGAGGGTAGGGATATGAGCATTGTTTGTGAGGTTCAAGGAGGGAACAACAAATTTAATCAAATATATAAATCTTTATGGGCAGTAGGAGGAGAAGGGGGAAAGAAAGGAAAAGTGAGGCTAAAAGGGAGGAAAGAAATAGTAAGGGTGAATGGGAGTAAAAGACAGAGGGGGCTAAAAGAAGAAGGGAAAGACTGTGAGAGGTGGTGGTCAAAAATTAAAACTCTCTTATGGAGGGGAAGGGAGAAGGGGGAGCTAAAATCACAAAAGGTGGGATAGAGGAAGGAGGGAAAGACAGATTGTAATCATAACTGTGAATGGGAATGGGAAGACCTTTCCCATAAAATAGAGTCAGATAGCATAATGGAATAAAAACTATAATCCAACTATATTTTGTTTACAAGAAACACTTCTGAAACAGAGTGATACACACGGGGTAAAGGTAAAAGGTTGGAGCAGAATATGTTGTCCAGCTGATGTATAAAAAAACAGGGGTAGCAAGATTAATCTAAGTCAAAGCAAAAGCAGAAAGAGATCTAGTCAAGAGATATAAGGAAAGAAGCGACATCCTGCTAAAAGGCACCATAGTCAACAAAGCTATATCATTACTAAACATATATGTTCCAAGTGGTATAGAACCCAAATTCTTGGAGGAGAAGTAAAGAGAGTTACAGGAAGTAATAGACAGCAAAACTATACTAGTGCGAGAACTCAACTTTCCCCACTCTGACCTTGATAATCCTAACCTTAAAATAAACAAGAAATTAAGGACGTGAATAAAACTCTAAATGAGAAAGATACGAACGATCTCTGGAGAAAATTGAATGGGAATAGAAAGGAAAATACCTTTTTCTCAGAGGTACCTCACAAGTATCGAAAACTGACCATGTACTAGGGCATAAAAACCTCACAATCTTGTCCAGAAAGTCAGAGATAGTGAAGGAATCCTTCTCAGATCATAATGCAAGAAAAATTATATGTAATTAAAGGTCATGGAAAGGTAGACCAAAAAATAATTGGAAACTAAATAATCTAATCCTAAAGAATGAAAAGGTTAAATAAAAAATCTTAGAAACAATCAACAACTTCATTCAAGGGAATGACAAGAAGAAAACCTACCAAATCTTATGGGATAGTCCAAAAGCAGTTCTGAGGGGAAGCTTTATGTATTTGAATGCCTAAATGAATAAAATAGAGAAAGAGAAGATTAATGAATTGGGCATGCAGGTGAAAAAACTAGGAAAAGAATAAATTAAAAATCTCCAAGTAAATATCAAATTAGAAACTCTGAAAACCAAAAGAGAGATTAATAAAATTGAAATTAAGAAAAGTATTGCACTAGTAAATAAAACTTAGACTTGGTTATATTTTTTAAAAATGGGCAATCTAAATGAGGTGGATGACAATTTTTGAAGATATAAATTGCCCAGATTAAGAGAAGAGAAAGTTAAATATTTATATAACCCTATCTCAGAAAAAGAAAATGAAAGACATCAGTGAACTCCCTAGGAAAAAATCTCCAGGTCCAGTTGGATTCACAAGTGAATTCTGTCAAACATTAAAAGAACAATTAATTTCAATACTATATAGACAATTTGGGAAAACTGGGGAAGAAAGAGTCCTTCCAAATTCTTTTTATGATAGAATAATGGTGTTGATACCTAAACCAGGATGAGTCAAAACAGAGAAAGAAATTTATAGACCAATTTCTCTAATGAATACAGATGTAAAAATTTTAAGTAAGGTTTTAGCAAATAGAATACAGCAAATTATCATGAGAATAATACATTATGATCAGGTAGGATTTACACCAGGAATTCAAGGCTGTTTCAATATTAGGAAAACTATTAACATTATTGATCATATCAACAAATCTAACAGAAATCTCATGATTGTCTCAATAGATGCAGAAAATTCTTTCCATAAAATACCTCACCCATTCCTTTTGAATACACTGGAGAACACAGGAATAAGTGGAACCTTCCATAAAACAATAAGCAGGATCTACCTTAAACCTTCAGCAAGCATTATATGCAATGAGGATAAGCTAGATGCATTTCCAATAAGATCAGGGGTACAACAAGGATGTCTATTATCGCCACTATTATTCAATATGGTACTAGATATGTTAGCTGTAGCAATAAGAGATGAAAAAGAAATTGAAGGAATTAGAATAGGCAAAGAAGAAACTAAATTTCCTCTCTTTGCAGACGATATGATGATATACTTAGAGAATCCCAGAGGATAAAGTAAAAATGTACTGGAAATAATAAACAACTTTGGCAAAGTTGTAGGCTACAAAATAAACTTTCACAAATATTCTACATTTCTATATATTACTAATAAAGACCAACAGCAAGAGAAAAAAAGAGAAATCCCATTTAAAGTTAGGGTAGACACTAAAAAATATTTGGGAGTCTATCTGCCAAAACAAACCAAGCTACTCCATGAACACAGTTACAAAACACTTTTCCCACATGCAAAGTCAGATACAGTAAGTGAAAAAACATCAATTGCTCACGGGTGGACTAAACCAATAAAATAAAAAATGACAATTGTATCTAAATTAATTTGCTTATTCAGTGTCATACCAATCAATCTATCAGGTAATTATTTTGTAAAGATAGAAAAAAATAATGTCAAAATTCATCTGGAAGAGCAAAAGGTCCAGAATATCAAAGGGAACTAATGAAAAGAAATGCTAGGGAAAGCAGCCTTGCTCTACCAGATATTAAAGTGTATTTTAGAGCAGCAATTATCAAAACCCCTTGGTACTGGATAAGAAACAGAAGAACAGACCAGTTGAATTCGTTAGGTACTCAAGACACAATAGTCAATGAATATTGTGTGTGTATCTTTGTCCTTCATTGTGGAAGAAGACCATGCCATCAGAGAAATAATGACATGACTTGCACTTGACCCTGTTTTGAGTGAGTGAGGGCTCTGCAGGTAACCAGCCTCACTTCTCCTCCGGAGCCATCTGAATCCAATGACCAGATATTCATCAGGATGACTGAAAATGACACAGGATGAGGTAATCGATGTTAAGTGACTTGCCCAAGGTCACACAGCTAGTGAGTGTCAAGTGTCTGAGGTGAGATTTCTTGGGTAAAAGAAAAACAATTGCTTACCATTCGTAGAAAATTTTGGAGATGTACGTCATCAAAATATATAGAGAACCAACTCAAGAGCTTCTCTTGGTGTTTTATTTTTAAAAATTAAAAAACTAAATTTAAAATATCAAATTACACAAAAATTTCTGCAATGTAGAGCAAAATTAAGTGATTGCATAGGAAACTAAATTATTGTTGAAACTTTCAAAACTCTCTTTTCTACCTATTTGCCTCTGTCTTTTCTGTATACGTCTGTGCATTGTAAACATATTTCAATCACTATTTCTCTCCTTATTTTGTAACCTTATTGCTACTAATGTTTTCAATTCTTTTTCTACCATTGAAAAGCAAAACCAAATTCTTCTTAACAAATATATACCCTTAAGTAAAACAAATTTCCATGTTTGGAAGATGATATATGTCCCTTTCTATATTTTTTCCATCAATTACAATCAATAAATATTAAATGCCTATTATGTGCTAGACACTGTGCACTATGGTTAGTGATGAGGATACAAAATGTAACAAAAGACAGGCCATGATTATTTTTATTAGTTATTATTGAAACAATTCTTTGGTAATTTGGGTGGTATGGCACCAATTTTGTAAAGTAATTTAGGTAAAATTTCCATTTTTGCTGTATTGTCTCAGCACACCTATGAACAATTAATATTTTTTGATTATTTAGATCTGTATTTCTTCATGTGTAAAGTGTTAGTTAATTATTTTCATAAAATTTTAAGCATTGTCTTGACAAGTATGCTCTCAGATATTTTATGCCGTATGCATTTATTTTATATAGAATTCCTCTTTCTATATCTTCATGGTGTGATTTTTTGGTAACATAAAAAAATGGTGATGATTTCTGTGGGTTTATCTTATATGCTGCCACTTTGTTAAGGTTGATAATATGTCAACTAGTTGCTTTTTAATTGATTCTGTACATTTCTTTAAGTTTGCCTTTATATTACCTGCAACAACTTATTATTTTGATTCCTTCTGTCCTTTGCTTCTTTCAATTATTTTTTATTATTGCTATAGCTAGCACTTGTATTATAATATTTAACATTAGTAATTGTAAAAGATACCCTTGCTTCATCCTTGATATTGGGAAGACTTCTAGGATAACCACAGATACAATTTAAACTTGGTATTAGATAGATATTACTTATCATTTTAAGAAAAGCTCTATTGATTCTTACAGTTTCCAGCACTTTTAAAAGAATAGATTTTGTATTTTGTCCACAACACTTTTTCTGAATGTATTGACATAATCATATTTTGTTGGGCTTCGTTACTAATATAGTTAATTAGTATAGTTAATTATGCTAATAGTTTTCCTATACTGAACCAACCCTACATCACTGGTATAAATTCAATCTGATATGTGATATGTTGCTGTATTGCTAGTATTTGACAATTAGTCTATAGTTTTCTATTTTCTTCTTTTATTTGCCCTTGATCAAGGAGACCCCTTGTCAAATTTTCCTTCCACTGTAAAAGCTCTTCCATTGCATGACTCTTTGATGAGATAATTTTCCCAATTTTTCTTATCTATCTTCTCTTCTCAGTGCTTGGCAAGAGTTATCTATCAAAGCTAGTCATCACACAATGTTGCTGTTACTTTGTACAATGTTTTCCTGGTTCTGTTCACTTCATTCAGCATGAGTCCATATAAGTCTGTCCAGGTTTTTCTGAAGTCTTCTTACTCACCATTTCTCATGGGACAATAGTATGCCATTAAATTCATATACTGCAACTTGTTTAGTCGTTGCCAATTAGTGGGCATTCCCTCAAATTTCAAATCTTTGCCACCACAAGAAGAGCTGCTATAAATGTTTTTGTCCATGTGGTTCCATTTCCCATTTTTGAGATCACTTTGGAATAAAGCGCTAGAAGTGGTATTGCTGAGTCAAAGGGTATGAACAATTTTATAGCCCTCTGGGCATAGTTACAAATTGCTCTTTAGAATAGTTCATCTGTTCACAACTCTATCAAAAATGCATTAGTATTCCAATTTTCCTAGATATTCTTCAACGTTTATCATTTTCATGGTTTGTCATGTCAGCGAATCTTATAGATGTGATGTGGTACCTCAGAGTCATTTTGATTTGCATTTCTCTAATCAACAGTGATTTAGAGAATTTTTTATGAGTGTAGATAGCTTTAATTTCTTCATTTGAACACTGCCCCTTTATATCATTTGACCATTTATTAACTGGGGAATGACTTGTTTTCTTATAAATTCTATCCAATTATCAATATATTTTGGAAATGAGGCCTTTATCAGAGACACTTCCCTTCTAATCTTGGTTGTATTGGCTTTGCTTATGCAAAACAAAATCCATTTCAATTTCATGAAATCAAAATGATTCATTTAACACTTCATAATATTTTCTGTCTTTTATTTGGTCACAGATTCTTCCATTCTCCATAATTAAGACTGGTAAAATATTCCATGCTTTCATATCTTATAAAGTGGTGATTTGACATTTTATATCATTCTTTATATCTAAATCATTTGCCCATTTGGATTTGATCTTGGTGTATAGTGTAAGATATTAATCTATGCCTAGTTTCTGACATACTAATTTCCAGTTTTCTGAGAAGTTTAAGTTCAATAGAGAATTCTCATGCAGAAGCTGGAGTCTTTGGGCTTGTGAAACAACAGATTACTATAGTAATGGAGTACTTTGTCTTGAGTACTATTTCACTGATCTACCACACTACTTGTCAATAACAAGTAGTTTTAATGATTGCTGCTTTAAAATACATTTTAAGATCTGGTGTGGTTAGGCCAACTTCCCTTCCATTTATAAATCATGCCTTTGTCCCTCTCTTCTGTTTCTTTTTTTAATCAGGAATGACTGAAATTTCCCTACTTCATTGAATGTCCATATTTTTCCTAAAAAATTGTTCTCATTTTTTCTAGATAGTCCAAGCTACTTTGCCTTCTGGAATATCATATTCTAGGCATAGTTTTCATTGTGGAATTCCTGTATAGTCCTGACTGTAGTTCTGTGATATTTAAATTGTTTGTTTCTGGCTGCTTGTAGTATTTTCTCCCAGACCTGATAATTCTGGAATTTGGTTACAATATTCTCTGGAATTTTCATTTTGGGGTATCTTTCAGCAGGTGATTAGTGTATTATTATAATTACTATTTTACCCTCTAGTTCTAGGAAATCAGGGCAGATTTCTTTGATAATTTCTTGAAATAAAAATGTTGTCCAGACTCATTATTTTGTTCATGGTGTTCAGGTAGATCAATAATTCTTAAATTGTCTCTCCTAAATCCACTTTCCAAGTCAGTTATTTTTCCAGTGATGCATTTTACCTTTTCCTTTTTTTGATTTTTTAAAATTTTCTTTGACTGACTCATGATGTCTCACAGAGTCATTAGCTTTCACTTGCTCAGTTCTAATTTTTAATGAATTGTTTTCTTCAGTTAGCTTTTGTATTTCCTTTTCATTTGATCAATTCTACTTTCAAAGGAGCTATTTTCTTCAGTGATTTTTCCCCCATTTGTCCAACTGTATTTTTTAAGGAATTGTTTTCTATATTCCATTTTTGTCTTTTCTTTTCCAAGCTGTTGACTCTCTTTTGAATAACTCTTACATCTTTTCCATCATTTTCTTCTACCTCTCTTATTTGACTATAAAAATTTTCCTAGGGCTCCTTTAAGAGATTTTTAGGCTTGAAAACAGTTAATATTTCCCTTTGAGATCTTGGATGTAGGTATATTAGCAATGCTGTCCTTTTCTGAATTTTTGTTTTGATCTTCATGTTCCCATAGAAACTGTCTATGATCAGTGTTCACATTTGCTTGTTACTCATTTTTTTCTTGGCCTACTTCATGAATTTTAAAATTGAGCTCTCCTGCTACAGCACAGGAGGCACTGTCCCAGACTTCTTGTACTGAGTCTCTGGGGCCTAGTCACTGGCAGCTGTAGAATGTAGAGGTTTGGTAGCTGTGCTGGCAGCTGTAGAATGTAGAGGTTTGGTAGCTGACCTAGTTGTGAGCTGGGATTCAAGTGGTGGTGGTGGCTGGCATGGGATGATGCAAGGTAGGACTTTCTGTTTTCCTCAGGGGTTGAACCAAAGCATATGGAGTTCCAGCTGCTTGAAGATGCCTCACCATCTGGAGCTGCACTAAAGTACAGGGAGGTTTAGCTGCTAGAGTATTCCTGCCTGTGTAGGGCTGATCAGGTGCACATGTTGATTCTCTGAGCTGGAGCCTGCCAGTTTTGCTAGCTGTGCTAAGGTATATGAGGGTTTTGGTACTGGTGTTTGACCTCTCTACTTCTCTGTGGCTCAGGATCTTCCACATGTTTGTGGAAATGGTGCCAGCTGCAGGCTTGCTGGGATGTCTCCAGTCCTGGTTCTGTGCTCCCCTTTTATGCAAGTGATACAAGTGCCAATCCTGTAAGTCTCTTGGATCAAAGGACTACTCCACCCTATCATTCTACTGGCTCCACCATTCCAGGATCTGTCCTGGGATCTGTTTTATTGGTGTTCAGGGATGAGAATGAGAGAGGGACAGTGGAATTAATACTTAATTCAACATCATAGTTTATGCCATTGCTTTTAATGTTTAGTTCTGCTCTTGGAGTTTTGTGGACTCTGTTAAAAACTTCTTGTGCCAGAGACTATAGGCCCTGGCTGCTAGATTCTTGTTGAACTGGGGCTACAGGGGACCTTACCATTGCTCCAGTGCTCTCTTAGGTCCCAGTTGTTGACTTCACGCAGTGGTAGTGGAAGGAGGTAAGTCAGAGTTGTGGCTGCTCATCTGTTACTGCATTGGTGCCACTGGGTCTTGGTTATGGCTTTGTGCTGAGACTCACAGACTTCTGTCAGCTTGCTGAGACAGGGTCTGCTCCTGTCTTGCTGGGATGCTGCAACAGATCTGTTCTGCCAATTTTCCAGGTTATCTTGGAAAATATGTGGTTCTTTTTCTTGGTTCTGCCTATCCAGAATTCATTTGATGAACTATTTTATAGTTGTTGGAAGTTAACTTGACGTAGTGTAGGCAATTTCCTGCTCATTGTACCATTTTGGCTTCTAGAACTTGTTACTGTGTTTTTATAGGAATAAATGTTTTTTTTATTATTTATTACACTAATTTACATAAGCATATGAGGGTTTTTTTTTTTCCTGATTTGGTCTATTATGCTGATAGTTTTCCTAATATTGAACCAGGCCTTTGTTTTTCATATAGTTCCAATTTCTCATAGATTATGATTTTTTCATATATTTCTGTATTCACTTTGCTTATATTTTATTTAGAATGTTCTCACTGCTATTTATTAGGATAACTGGACATAGATTTCTGTTGCTGGGTTGTTTTTCCCCTTGGTTGTTATATCAGCATTTTATTTTGTTGTTACAGGAATTTGGTAAGACCACTTTTATGCTTATTTTCCCAAACACTTTCGATAGTTTTATAGATGTTTTTTTCCTTTAAATATTTTGTAGAATTCTCTTGTGAATCTATCAGCAGCTGGGAATTTTTTCTTAGGGATTTAATTGATGGCTTGTTGAATTTCTTTTTCTGAGACAGAGTTACTTAAGTAATCTGCTTCCACTTATTTTAATCTCAGCAGTTTATATATTTTTTTGCAAATATTCATCTATGCTCTTTACCTTGTTAGGTTTATTGGCAAGTAATTGAACTCCTAATACATACTAACATTTGCTTTAAGTTCATGTTAATCAGTGGGGATTTTTTTCTCCTTTTTGCTGCTTGTAATTTGGTTTTCTTCCATCTTTTATTTTCATGAAAATATCCATTTTTATTGACATAAGCAATTAGAGATATAAACTTTCCCCAGTTATTGTTTTCAATGTATTCCATGCATTTTGTTTCCTTTCTTTTAAATAAATTATTGATAATTTCTTTACTTTTTTTTTTTTACCAATTCATTCTTTAATATTAAATTATTTAGTTTCCAATTAATTTTAATCTATCTTTCCATGGCATTTTATTGAATGTAATTTTGTCATAATAATCTGAAAATGATGCATTTAAAATTCTATTTTTTTCATTTGGTGGTGAGGTTTTTATCTCGTAATATTCGTCCATTTATTTTTTTGGATAGGTACTATATAACATTTTTTTTTGAAAAGACAATATCCCTTTATATCCCCATTCAGTTTTCTCCAGTATTCTACCTTTATACCATATTCTACCATTCTGCTTTTCTAAAATTCTTCTCATCTCCTTAATTTTTTTCTTATTTGCTTTTGATTAGATTTATCTAATTCTAAGAGGAGAATCAAGGTATTCAAGTAGCACTTTTTTTACTACTTCCTTCTATAGTACCTTTTAGGAAAATGTAGTTTTCTTGCTTTTCTCTATTAATTAAATCTTTTTTGTTTGTTTTTGATTTTTCTGTTTTCATGATATGTTACCATTGTTGTTTTTTTTAACTTCAGATGAAGCAGAATAGATTTTGCTGTAGACTATTGCTATTACTCTTTTCATCTACTTCAGATGTGTTTCTTATAAACAATAGATTGTAGAATTCTTGTTTCCAAACCACTCTGCTATCCACTTCCATTTTTTTGTGAGTTTGTCCTATTCACATGTGCAGTTAAGTGTGTTTCTTCCAATTCTGCTTTTCCCCTACTTCTCCATCTCTCTTTCTCTTTCCAGCCAGTTCCTCCTCAAAACTGTTTTTCTTCTAACCACTACCTCTCTCTCTGTCCCTGTCGCTGTCTGTCTTTCTGTCTCTCTCTCTCTCTCTCTCTGTCTCTGTCTCTCTCTCTCTCTCTCTCTCTCTCTCTCTCTCTCTCTCTCTCTCTCTCTCTCTTTCTCTCTCCTTCTCTCTTTCACACACACACGCAATCTACTGTCTCTTGTATTATCCCTACCCATGCTTTCTCGTAGCCCTTTTCCTCCTTATTGGACCAATTGCAATGAAGCTAAGTATCAGACATCACCTTCCACCATAGCCTCTGAATTTTCTTTCCATTATAAAAGATTTTCTGTGTCTTTTTTATGTGAGAGATTTTATCCAGTTCTGCCTTTCCCTTTCTCTTTCTCCCAGAGTATATCTCTTTCCCACCACTCATTTTGCTTTTGTTTTTGTTTTTGGACATTACCCAATGATAGATAATACATACCAGTGCTCTCTAAGTACACAACTTTGCACTGCCTTAATAAAGAGAAAGCTATTATGACTCATGAGTGTCATTTTCCAGTGTAGGAATGTGTAAACAGATTAATCTTATTGAATCTCTTATGATTTTGAATCTTATTTTTGAAAGACCAATTTTCAACTCAGTTCTGGACATTTCATCAGGAATGCTTGAAAGACCTCTAATTCATTAACTATTCATTTTCCCCTCAAAATGTTATGCTTACTTTTGTTGGGTAGGTGCTTCTTAGTTGTAATACTAGCTCATTTACCTTTCCGAGTATCATACCTTAATCCCTTTGATCCTTTAATTCAGCTATATCATGTTATCCTGACTTTGATTCTATGATATTTTCTTTTTTTTCTGATAGCTGGAAATATTTTCTTCTTGATCTCGGAACTCTGGGATTTGGTTGTTCCATTTCTGGCCACTTGAATCTGTGTGTCTTGTCCAGGAAGAGACTGGTTAATCTTATCCTTTTATATTTTATCATCTGATTCTTGGATATTAGGAGAGTGTTGTTTTATTGTCATTTCTTCAAATATTTTGTCTAAGATCTTTTATTTTACCCTGCCTTTCAGAAAGTCCAATAATTCTTAATTATTTCTCTTAGATCTATTTTCCATGTCAGTTTGTTATCCAATGATAAAACTCATTTTTTTCTGCTTTTTAATTAATTTTATTTTGTTGTTTTTTTAATTTTTATGACGTCATTAGCTTCCAATTGCCAAACACACACACACACACACACACACACACACACACTCACACACATGAGCTTTTGTTGCTTTCATTCTGAGGGAAATAATGACTGTTACCACATCACCCTTAATTAGAAACATTTTTTGTGCTATTTTGTGTATCCACAACAACTTCTGCACTTGCTTATGACTCCTTGCTAAGCAACACCAAGAAATAACCTGACCACTTGTGCAAGGTTGCTGTAGAATAATTGAACTTTCTAGCCTAATGTCACAATCATATCATTCTTCATATATCATGTTAAAATCTGCTTGTAAAAAATATACTGATATACAGGGTGGCTTTACAGCATTGTAGTGATAAATGAAGATGGAAAAACAGGGAGATAAAAATTGGTTCATTGATATGTGATAAATATTTTAGAAATAAGAAATGACTTACTGAAATATTATAAAATGCCTCAAGAGTTCTTTTAACTGCAAATGAAATGTATCAATGGCAAAGTAATGTTCATGGAATCATTCACACCAACAGATTTCTCAAGTTATAAGTTTAAATACAATAATGAAAAATATAGTTTTTAGGAAACTTACTCCATGTTGCATTCACTACTGAGCTTGCTAACTAATATATGTGAATTAGACAGACAATACAAACTGACAATAAACTGAGCCAACAATGAAGCAGGAGCCCAAGAACAGACTAGATTTCATTCACGTCATTTCTAAGCTTCCCTAAATACCCCAAACTTCACCCAGAAAAAAAAGTCAAAACTATGTATTTTTAAAAATTAGTTTAAATTTTATTTTTAATTCCAAGTTTTCTTCCTCCCTCAAGGTTCAGTCATATATTTCTACATTAAAGACTGTTTAACATTAATACTCAACAGGCTTTGAATTATAGCAGTGTGTAATGTGAAATAATTGTCTGAACAATTAAGATGAGTGTTACACTGAGGGTTATGGAGAAACTGCTAGTTGGCATGGTGGATAGAATCATGTACTTGGTGTCAGAAAGACTAGAGTTCAAATTCATTTTCCGTTATTTAAAAATAGCTAATTTGGTCAGTTTGATAGTTGGTTGTTGTCCTTTCTTTCTGAAGAGGACCAAAATTCCATCATAGGTTCAGTCTACTTATAGTGTATTTGATTAGGGCTGATCAGGCCAATACAAGCTCAAAATTCTCTACCACAGGTTAGGCACAAATATTTCTTTATTATAGCATCTCACATTTCTTTTCAACTACTGCAATTCTGCTTCATTCACAGAGCAAAATATCCTTTTTCAATATAGGCATTCCATGCTGGGTATTCCTTTGCCAGGATCTTCCCTGTCACACAATCAATTCCAAAGTTTGTCAGAGAGAGCTTCGATGTCTTTGTATCACTTTTGACCATTCTTTGAGCTCATTCCTTTCATTGGTTTTCTGTAAAATAGTCTTTTATACAAACATACATTTGTCATTGAACTATATAACCAGAACATCAGAGCTGCACTCTCTGAAGTAGAGTTTGAATGCTAGGCAGTTTTGCTTAACAAATGATGTCACTGTCTGGTATCTTATCTTGATGGGTGATTCTCAGAGTCTTTCTAATACAATTCAAATGGAAGCAATTCATTTTTCAAACAAGCTGCTGTCCCAGGAAGTGGTATACTTTCCAGGTTTCAGAAGCATACACCAAGAAGGTCAGCACAATGGCTCTGTAAGTGTTAAGTTAGGTAAGCATCCTAATGCCTCTTCTTCCCACAGTTTCCTTTGGAGTTTTCAAAGGAACTTCGACTGAGGCAGCTCTGGCAATATGTGCATCAACTTCACCATCTATATGGAAATCCCTGGAAAGCATCATGCCAAGGGAAGCAAATTTATCCAGAGAATATAAAATTTATCTATTTGCTGTAACTAAGTGTTCTATATATGGATGGTTTGCTGCTGCCTTGTGGAGAAACTATGTTTTCTTGATGTTATTCTTAAGTCAGAATTAACCCAAACAGCAGAGAATCGACCCATACTTTTTTACCTCTCAGTTTCAGGGATTCATTGAGTGTACAATCATCTGTGAACAGAAAATTATGTACTAATTCTACCTCCACTTTAGGTGTGATTTATAGCTTTTTCAGGTTAAATAATTCACTATCAATATGATAGCTGTTCCCATGTTTTGGACATAAATATCATTGTATGATTGTTTCTAATAGATTAATCTTAGAATATATCTGACCTTACATAGATGAAACCAGTTTTGGCTTGTTTCCCTACTTTCAGTAAGTCCTCTTTCAGTTGAGTGCAAAATTTCATAGAATACCCATATGTTCTATACTTTTCCTTTGCTATGTCATTAATACTTTGTTTTAAATGGATATCATTTCAAGGGAAATTTCAAAAGTTAATCTTAAAGAACACACATTATTGATATATATATATATACATATGTGTGTTTATATGTATATGTATGCGTATACTTTGTATACATGTATATATGCTATATATGGGCATATCTACTTATGTGAGTATACATGTGTATGTATGTGTATGCAAATGTGTATATATGTATGTATATGTTTATTGCATATACATGTATATATACATACATATATATACACACATATATACAAATACATATATACATGTATGTGTGTGTGTGACTAATTAGTAGGTAAATATTTCCAAATTCATTCAAATCCACAGTATACCAAGATCATTTTGGGGAGAGTAAAGGAAAATGTCACTGGAAATGAAAAACAATGCCAAGAACTGAAAAAATCTTTCTGTAAAATAGCTTAATTAAATCTCAGAAATATAAGCAAAGTGTGATCTGGAACCAGGAGGCACTGCTTTTTGTTTCTTTTACACTGGTGTAAGCTTTTTGAAGTTGAAGGAAAAGGAAGAAAAGATCTCTGTATGTTTTAAAATTGATAACCCTTCTTAGGAAGGAAAAAAATTACTGTTACTAGTAAGGGAATACAATGGCAAAGTGCTGAAAATAAGAAAAAGAATATATATATATATATATATATATGTGTGTGTGTGTATTCACATGTGTATACATATATATGCACACTCATATATGCACACATACAAACATGCACACAAATATCATATATGTACACATATGTGTGTATAGATGCAGATGTGTATAGGTATGTTTATGTATTCATGTATATTTGAATAGATAGATAGAAATAGATAGATATAGATGCAAATGTATATATAGATATAGATATAACTTATGAAAATATTTTTTGCAATGTAGGGTTATGCCAAAACAATTACCTGAAATCCAGGTGTGCACATAAATTCTGGAAATGTTTATCAGGCCCCAAATGAAGGCATGTATGTATATATGTATGCATGTGTGAATGCATGTGTACGTGCATATATGTATGCATATGTGTGTGTACACATGTGGTATGTGTATTTCTCAGGCCTTGACTATGTCTTTTTTAGATGTGGTTTAGAGTGTGATCTATGTTCCAATAAATGTGTGTATAAGCTATTTAACGTTAATTGTTCAAATGGAAACGTATCTAGGTTTGTGGGGAGGATATGTGATTCATTTCTTTAATGTCATTACCTGAAAGTCTTATTCTTTTCAATTTTCCTTAGCTGCTATTAAGTAACATCTGCAGTTACATTTAACAATCAAAGTCAATTAGCTCTTACAGAGAGATTTTAACTTCAAAGGTATTGTGTGGAAATTAGGTTTAGACTTCAGGCAATTTCCACAAACATTGGTCCCATCAGGCTGAGTAAACATTCCTTTCTTCTGCCAATGAGCCGAATCCTTCAGTCTACTCTTTGAGGGGCAAGGATACCAAGCTGAATGAGGAAAATGTATTAAATTGACTCTTGACAACCATAACTTTAAGGTTGATCAATCCCATGATCTATTGAAGTTCACAAATTACTAATCATCTCCAATGTCCTTCAAAAGAAATGTAGGAAGTAATCCCAAGACAAAAACCTGTTGCCTTTGAATTTAAAGTGTTCAGGTCTGCTTTGCTTAATGCATTTCCTTTTTTCTCTCACTGAGGTGGAGCTGTACAGGACAAAGTCAACCCACGAGTTGCAGAATAATGATGAGTAAATTAGTAGTTGGTTTTCAAAGAATATATCCCTGGTTATAGCAATTCTGCTAGAATAACCAAAGAACCTCCAATTCACCACCTACTTAGCAGATTAGAATCAGTTACAAAATACTTATGCATATTCGAAATCTCTCCAAGGAATTTCCATAACACATCATAATTATTCTCCAGAAATAGGCTTTTCAGTCTCCTCCATACAGACAAGCTGACATCACACCATCTGCTCATATTGATGCCTGCCTTTTAAAAGACTGAATACATTTGACTCATTGTCTTGTTTTTCTTGTTCTCTCTCTCTCTCTCTCTCTCTCTCTCTCTCTCTCTCTCTCTCTCTCTCTCTGTCTCTCTCTCTCTCTCTCTGTTTCTCTCTCTCTCTCTCTCTCTCTCTGTTTCTTTGTCTGTCTCTCATAAATAGGGACACATAGCTATAGATGTATATATATATATATTTGTTATAACTATATTTGTATATAATTATACATATATAGATATATGTGTATAACTATAAAATAGTTATACACATATATATGTTTAGCTTTATCTAGTATATTAGTGAATAATTGATTTTATTATAATCATTTTCATTGCATGAAGGGAAAGATATATTTCCTTATAGACAACTGTTCCTATCACCTGTAATAGAGAAGAGCTGTAAAGGGTGATATAAGATAGATTTATGTCATTTAAGAAAGTAAATAAAAATAATAAAATATTTGTAACCCATGTTCAAAAAAAATTTCAGGATCTTTTAATTGTTTGTTTGGTTAGTTGCATTTTAAGTCATGTAGGATAGAGTGTATGTAACTAATCCTGACTGCCAATGCTTCATCTTATGGAACACTACTGAGAATGATAGTTTATATTGGTATTTTCTCAATAGGACACAGATGGTCTCATGTGTCATGAATAGAACCCTGATATAAAACCTTTCAGTTTCTGTTGTTCCTTGAGGTCAAATGCATGTTTTTTTTCCTTGTTTTATTTTATTTTGTCCTTGTTTGGAAGGAAAAAGGAAACAAAATTGGTCAAGTATCCACTGGCAAACTCTCTAATTCTGTAGCCATGTCGAATGATTTTCAATGTCAGGAAGATGGTCAGTATTTAATGAATGTTCATGAATTGAATTAATAATATTTGGTATTACTATTATCATTATTGGCATGGTAATATTTGAAGTTGATAGTGAAATTACCACATGAATTAAAGTGGTGGTGAATTAAAATAGGATCAATCTCAATAAAGCTAAGTTTGGGAATTCGATTAAATGAATGAGACTCAATAAGAAAAATAAATATTTCTCAGTCATGGACTTGAGCTAATTCTGAAATGTACATCATTTTTATACTCAAAATTAAGAAAACCATTATGTAAACACTAAAACACAGTGTCATTTCAGTGAACAATATACTCTCTTAATGAAAGAATTTGAGGTAGCATAGAATAGTAGATAGACAATGTACTTAAGTGTCAGGAAAATTGATGTTCCAGTTCATTTTTGACAGATATTGCCTGAGTTACTCTGAGCTCATTATTTACTCTCACAATATCCCCAAAGATCTCTGTAAGAGTCTATGTTGAAGAAAACTGTGTTTTAGAAGTATTCAGAAAAGAACAGCATTGTCCCTATACTCACATCTGAAAGCTCAACGGGGAGCATGAACTGATCTCAGACTCAAAAAGTCTTCTTGAAACAGCTCAAGAAGGATTTTAAAAGTCGAATTAGAAAGGTAGAGGAAAAATTGAGCAATTCCTTCAAAAATAAAATTGACAAAATGGGGAAAAAGTAAAATGAAGAAAACAGCTCCTTAAAATGTAGAATTGAGAAAATGAATAAGAAAGTACACAAGCTAACTGAAGAAAGCAATTCATTAAAAAATGAGCATTAAACAACTGCAAGATAATGAATCTCTGAAACATCAAGGATTGGTCAAATAAAATCAAAAGAATGAAAAAAATGAAGAAAAAGAGAAATGTTTCATCGGAAAAACAACTGACCTGGAAAATAAATCCAGGAGAGACAACTTAAGAATTACTGCTCTACCTGACAGTCACAATGCAAAAAAAGAGCCTGGACACCATTTTCCAGGAAATTTGCGAGAATTTCCCTGAGGTTCTACAACCAAGGGGTAAAATAGTCATTCAAAGAATTCACTAATCACTTCCTAAAAGAGATCTCAAATTTAAAATGCCAAGGAATGCAGTTGCCAAATTACAGAATCATCAGGTCAAAGAAAATACTGCAAGGAGCCACAAAGGAACAAATTAAATATCAAGGAACTAGAGTCAGAATACTGCAGAATCTTGAAGCTTCTACATTAAAAGATCAGAGGGCTTGTAATATTATATTCTTTAAGGTGAAGGAGCTTGGTTGGTTTACAACCAACCCTCAACTACCCAGAAAAATTGAGCATAATCTTTCAGGGAAGGAGATGGACATTCATTGAAATAGTGGACTTTCAGATCTTCCTGATGAAAAGACAAGAGCTCAACATAAAATTTGATCTTCAAAGGTCAAAATCAAGCCTGGCATAAAAAAGTAGAAAGGAAAAGGGAAAAGCAAGCTTAAGCTACTCAATCAGGGCAGACAGTTTGCATTCTTACATGGTAAGATGATACTTGCAAATCTTGATAAATATATCATTATTACTACTTTAAAAGTTATATCTATATCTATATTTATTTCTATGCCTACATCTATATCTATCTATTTATATCTATATGCTAGAGATGAACTTGACACTCAAAAAAAGGTATCAAGAACAATATATTTAAAATGGAGTTCAGAGTAGTGAAGTCCTATATTCCTTCCCCTGAAGGAATGGGTAGCTTCCAGCATGGTCACTGGAAGGACTACAACCAAGTCAGGATGAGGCAGGACCCTTATACTATTCTGAACTTTGGATTTCCCACGATATGGTCCCCTGGCCATGTGACTTCATGTTCTCCTCTCTGATAGGCCCTTCCTCACACAACTCCTTGGGCATGCACATTAGTTTTTGACCTCTAACCTGTCCATGCTAGGTCACAACCCCTATCACCTATGAATGTGGACAACAGAATTTTCTTACTTCCTACATATATCTATGTATGTATATATATATATATATATATAGATAGATAGATAGATAGATAGATAGATAGATAGATAGATAGATAGATAGACAGACAGACAGACAAATAGATAGATAGATAGATAGATAGATAGATAGATAGATAGATAGATAGATAGATAGATAGATAGATAGATAGATAGATGATAGATAGGGAGAGAGACTGTATGGGTATAAATAAACTGATGTGATGTTAAAAAAGCTAATTAAGTGGAAAAGGGATTGTAACGGGAGAAGAAGAAAGGAGGAGGCAGAAAAGGGTAAGTTATACCACATGATGAGGCATAGAAACATACTGTAGTAGAGGGAAAAAATGGAGGAAGATGAGAATTATTTGGATTTTGCTCTCATTGGAATTAGTTAACAGAGGGAATAGCAAACTCATTTAGGTACAGAAAGATAACTTGCCCCCTAGACAGCACGAGGTGAAAAGAGAAAGAAAAGGGAGGTGGTGATTAGAAGGAAGGACAGAAGTAGTAAGGGAAGATGCAAAGAAAATGGAGAGGGGTTATGGAAGGGAGAGAATATTAAGGAATATGGTTACCAAAAGCAAAATGCTTTTGAGGGAGGAAAGGGAGAAAGGAGAAATAAAAGTATAAAGAGGGGGATACAGACAATAATCATAACTGTGAAAGTGAGTGGGATGAACTTTTCTATAAAATAGAGGTGGATAACAGAATTGTTTGAAAACCATAATTCTACAATATACAGTTTAAAAGAAACACATTTGAAACAGGGAGATACACACAGGGTAATGGCAAAAGTCTGGAGTAGAATATATTATGCATCATTTGAAGCAAAAAAAAAATGCAGGAGTAGCCATCTTAATCTCAGACAAAGCAAAAGTAAAAAACAAACAAACAAACAGACCTCATAAGGAAGGAAACTATATCCTGCTAAAAGGACCCAAAGACAATGAAGTAACATCATTGCTAAACATGTATGCACCAAATGGTATAACACTTGGACTCCAAGAGGAGAAATAAAGGGATCTACAAGAAATGCAAAAGAAATAGGCAAGAAAACTATACTAGTGGGGGACCTCAAACTCCCCGTCACTGAAAGAGATAAATCTAACCTCAGAATGAACAAGAAAGAAGTTAAGAAGGTAAATAAAATTTTTTAAAAGTTTGATATGATAGAGTTTGGGAGAAAACTGAATGGGGATAGAAAGGAATAGGTTTTGTTTTCTTTTTTTTCTCGGCTGTACGTGGCACTTACACAAAAATTGACTATGTACTAGGGCATTAAAAAATCAGAGTTCAGTGCTGAAAAGGCAGAAGTATTAATGGCTTTTCAGACTCAGATGCAAAAAGGCTACATGTAACAAAGGGCCTTTTAATCACAGACTGAGGAATAATTTGGACTTAAATGATCTAATCCTAAATAACGAGTGTGTCAAACAACAGATCCTTGAAACAATCAATAATTTCATCCAAGAGAATCACAATAATAAGTCAACCTACCAAAACTTATGTGATGCAGTGAAAACAGTTCTTAGGGGAAGTTTTACATTTCTGAAAGCTTATACGAATACAATAGAGAAAGAGAAAAGCAATGAATTGGACATGCATGTAGAACAGTTAATAAAGAACAATTTAAAAATCCCCAATTAAATACCAAATCAGAAACAATAAAAATGAGATATTAATTAAATTGAAATTTAAAAAAAAAACTATTGAATCAGCACAGAAAATTAAGAACTAGTTTTAGGAAAAAAACACAATAAAATAGATAAACTATTGGTTAATTTGATTTTTAAAAATGAAGAAAATTTGACAAAATATAACACTCATTCCTATAAAAAAAACCACTAGAAAGCGTAGATATAAATGGAACTTTACTTAAAATAAGTAGCTTCTACCTAAAACCATCAACAAGCATCATATGTAACGCGAATAAGCTAGAAGCATTTTCAAAAAACATCAGGAGTGAAATAATGCCATTAGCACCACTTTTGTTCAGTATGGTACTAGAAGTGTTACCTTAGCAATAAGAGAAAAAAAAGAAATCGAAGTAATTATATATAATAGGCAAAGAAGAAGCTAAGCTACCACTCTTTGCAAATGATATGATGATATACTTAGAGAATCCTTGAGAATCAAATAAAAAGCTACTGGAAATAACAAACAATATTGGCAAAGTTTCAGAATACAAAATAAACACATAGTTCATCAGCATTTTTATATTTAACTAAGAAAACCCAAAGTTAAAAGAGAGAAAATGAAATATCATTTAACATTACTATTGACATAATAAAATATTTGGGAATCCACCTGCTAAACAAACTCTGAAATTATATGAATGCAATTACAAAATGCTTTTCACACAAATAAAGTGAGATCTAAATAATTGGACAAAGAGTTGCTAATGGGAAGAACAATATAATGTAATAAAAATGACATTTCTACCTAAATTAACTGACTTATTCAATGCCATACCAATTGAGGTACCAAAAATTGTTTTATAGAACTCTAAAATAATATCAGAATTCATCTGTAAGTACAAAGGTTCAAGATATCAAAGGAATTAATGAGAAGAAATACTAGGGAAATGGCCTTTCCATACCAGATCTTAAAGGGTATTTGAAGCAGCAATCATCTAAACTAACTAGGTAGTTTATCAAAATTTACTGTGTAAGAAAAGAATGCTGAATCAGTGGAATAGATTAAGTACATAAGACACAGTAGTCACTGACTATAGTAACCTCCTGATTAACAATTCCAATGACTCCAGCTTCTAGGATAAGAACTCACTATTTGACAAAACTACCGGGAAAACTAGGAAATAATATGGCAGAAACTGGGCATTAAGCAATATCTTACCTTGTATACAAAAATAAAGTTCAAATGGGTAAAAAATTCACATACAAAGGCTGAGAGTATATGAAAATGAGGAGACTAAGCAAGAGTTTATTTGTCAGATTTATGGAGAACCAAGGAATTTATGACCTAACAAGATAGAGAACATCATGAAATGCAAAGTAGATAAATTTATTACAGTAAATTGAATTTTTTTTTTTGTATAAACAAAACAATTCCAACCAAGGTTAAGAGGGAAGCAGACAACTGGGAAATATTTTTTGTAACCAATATTCCTGATAAAATTCTCATTTTAAAAATAGATAGAGAACTAAATCAAATTAGTAAGAGTACAGGTCATTCCCCAATTGATAAATGGTAAAAGGATATGAAAAGGTGGTTTTCAGATGAAGAAATTAAAGTTATCCATAGTCATATAAAAATACTGTGTCACAATTGATTAGAGAGTTACAAATCAAGACAGCTCTTAGATATCACATCAAATTATCTACCCAATCAGATTAGCTAACATAATAAAACAGGAAAAATTATAAATGCTGGAGAAAATGTGGAAAAAGTGGAATACTGATTCATTGTTGGTGGAGTTGTGAATTGATCATACATTTTTGGATACCAGTTTGGAACTATGTCCAAAATGTTATAAAAATGTGCATACATTTAGACCCAGAAATACCACTTCTAACACTGTATTCCAAAGAGATCCTAAAAATGGGAGTAAAAATGTATAAAAATATTTAAGCAGCTCCTTTAGAGGTGGCCAAGAACTGGAGACTGAGGGGATACCTGCCAATTGGGCAGTGACTGAACAACTTTTGTTATACAAATGGCATTGAACGGTGGCTGTACTTCATTCTCGAGGAGGACCAAAATGGCATAACTATGACAAACTGAAGTTTCAGTGTGTAGTACTGTGGCTGATCAGACCAATATGAGCTCAGAGTGCTATACCACAGATTGGGCACAGATTGTCCATGTGAACATTTGGTGTGGATACTCTAAATCTGTACATCCTACATTTCCTTTGTACTGTCTCAATTCTGCTTTGCTCAAAGAGCACAACACCCTTTCTGATGTGGGCATGCAAGGCTAAGGAGTCCTGTGCCAGTGTCTCCCAGGTGGCAAAACCAAAGCCAAAGTTATTGAGAGAGACCTTGAGAATGTCCTTATATTGTTTCTTCTGACCACCATGTAATCACCTGCCCCATGCAAGTTCTCCATAAAATAGTCTTTCAGGCAACTATACATTTTACATTCTAATAAAGTGGCAAGCCCATCAGAGTTAAGCTGTCTGAAGCATAGTTTGAATGCCTAGCAGTTTAGTTCCAGTAAGGACCCCGGTATCTGGTACCTTATCCTTTCAAGTGATCTTCAAAATCTTCCTAAGACAGTTCAAATGAAGCAATTCAGTTTCCTGGCATGGTATTGGTAAACTGTTCAGGTTTCACAAGCATATATCAATGAGGTAAGCACAATGGTTGTGTAGACCTTCAGTTTGTTAGTCAATCTAATAACTCTTCTCTCTCAAACTTTTCTTCAGAGCCTCTCAAACAATGAACTAGTTCTGGCCATGCATGCATCAACCTCATTGTTAATGTGTACATCCGTGGATACTACACTACCAAGGTAAGTGAACTAATAAACAGCATTCAAAACTTCTCTATTTGTTGTAACCAATGGTTTCAGGAATGGATGGTGTGGTGGTGGCTGATGGAGTACCTGTGTTTTCTTGGTGTTGATTATTAGACCAAAATTTACACAGGTAGCAGAGAATTGATCGACACTTTGTTTCACCTCTCATCTTCAAAGGCTTCATTGAGTGCACAATCATTTGCAAATAGAAAATCATGCACCAACACTCCCAACACTTTGGTCTTGGCTTGTAGCTTTCTGAAATTGAAGAATTTACCACCAGCACAGTAGTTGATCTTGATGCCATGTTCATTCTCATTGAAAGGATTTGACAGCTTGGCTGAAAACATTTTACTAAAAAGCATGGGAGCAAGCTCACAGCCTTGTTTCACTCCATTGGTGACTGGGAAGGCACGAGAGCATTGTCCACTATCCAGAACGCAAGCAATCATGCCATCATGAAACTGATGTATAATACTAATGGACTTCTCTGTACAATTGTGCAATAAGAAAGAGTAGGAGGTGGACTTCAGAAAAGCCTGGGAAGACATAGGAACTGATGCTGAATGAACTGAGTAGAGCCAGGGGAACATTCTATACAGTAATAGTCACATTGTTAGATAACTGACTGATAGACTTAGGTCTTCTCAGCCATGAACCTAAACTAACTCCAAAAGATTCATGAATGAAAATGCCATCCACATCTAAAGAAAGAATTATGGAGCATGTTATTTGCTCTTTTCTTCTGTTTTGTTTCATTTTATTTCTTTCTCATTGTTATTCTCATTTGTTCTAATTCTTCTTTACAACTTGACTAATGTGAAAATATTCATAATAAGAATGTGTATGTAGAACCTGTATTATATTGCATGCCATCTTGGAGAAGGGAGAGGAGAGGGAGGTGGAGAAAATTTAAGACTTATGGAAGAGATGTTGAAAATTAACAAATTATTTAATAGAAAAGAAATAAAGGAGAAATTAAACTTTTAAATATATTACTATCATTGTGCATAATGTTCTCCTGCTTCTGCTCATTTCATTTTTCATGAGTTAATATGTTTTCTAAGGTTTTTCAAAAACCATTTCAGTAATCATTTCTTATATTACAACATTATTGCATCAAAATTATGTAACAACATTGTTCAACTGTACTCAATTGATGGGCATCCCCCGTATTTCCAATTCTTTGCCTCCACAAAAAACCCCTGCTATACTTATGTTTCTTTTTTTTAAAAAAATATTTATTTATTTTTGTTTTTAACTTTCATTTAATAAGATTTTGAGTTCCAAATTTTGCCTTCCTCCTCTCATCCCCACTTCTCAAGACAGCATGCAATCATGTCAAACGTATTTCCACATTAGTCAGTTTGTGAAAGAAGAATCACAACAAGAATGAGGAAAAGTATGAGAAAGACAAAACAAAACCAGTAACAACAAAAATAGAGAAAATACTATGCTACATTCTGCATTCAGACTCCTTAGTTCTTTCTTCAGATGTGGACAGAAATTTTCATTATGATTTTTTTTTTGTTGAAACTGTCAGATCACTGAACTGCTGAGAAGAGTTAATTCTATCAAAGTCAGTCACTGGATAATGTGGCTGTTACTCTGTACAACGTTCTCCTAATTCTCACTTCACTCAGTATAAGTTCATGTGAGTCTTTCCAGGTTTTTCTGAAATCTTCTTGCTTATCATTTTTATGGAACAATGGTATTCCGTTGTATTTATATGCTACAACCTCTCCAAACATTCCCTCATTGATTTGCCTCCCTTCAGTTTTCAGTTCTTTTCCACCACAAAAAGAGATGCTATATATATTTTTCCACATGTGGGTCCTTTTTCCTCCATTATGATCTTTTTGGTATATAGATCTAGCAATGGCACTCCTGGATCAAAGGGGATGCCCTTTGGGGATAGTTTCAAATTATTCTCAAAATGGTTGGATCAACTTATAACTCCACAAACAATGTATTAGTGTTTCAATTTTCCCACATCTCCAACATTTATCATTTTCTTGTTGTATCATGCTGGTTAAGCTGATAGGTGTGAGGTGGTACCTCAGAGTTGTTTTAATTTATCTAATCAATAGCGATTTAGAGCATTTTTATATTACTATGGAAAGCTTTAATCTCTTCATCTAAAAACTGCCTGTTCTGAACCTTTACCCATTTATCAAGTGGGAAATGACTTGTCGTCTTACAAATTTGATTGAGTTCTCTATGTATTTTGGAAATGGGGCCTTTATCAGAGGCATTGGTTGTAAAATATATTTCCCACCTTTCTGCTTTCCTTCTAATCTTGGTTGGGAATATCCCTAGCTTGCATCCATTACAAGTAGTACTTGCTAATGGTTTTAGATGGTTCCTGCTTTTTTAATGAAAGTTTCATTTATTCTTGAACTTTTTATGTTTTTGAGGAGAATTGGTATTATAATTTTTCAAAAACTTTTTTCTGCATCTATTGATATATTTCTCTGATCATTATTATACTTGTTCTTGCTTATAAATTGATACGGTCATTTAAGCCGATAACTTTTGAAATTATCAGCCAATCCTGCATCTTTAGTATTAAAGATGTTACTTGATGTTAACTTGATGTTAAAGTATTATCTTTGTGATGTATTGCAGCAATGTTCTTACTAGAATTTCATTTAAAAATTTGTATCAGTATTCATTAAGAAAATATAGGTTTCTTTTTTTTTTCTGTTCTTACTGTCCCTGATTCATGTATCAGCATCATATTTGTGTCATAAAATGAATTTTGTAAGGCCATTTCCTTGTCTATTTTCCCCAAATTATTTATATAGTGTATATATATATATATTGTTTTAGAATATATAGTATATATATTTAGTATATATATATATACATATATTGTCTTAGAATAACAATTAATTGTTATTCTAAGAAATATAATTCTTATTAGTTATGAATGCAGTGTTATGAGCAACTTACATAATCGAGAAAAGAAAACAGAAACTGATAGAAATTCAAATGGTAAATGCCAGAGAAAAGGCCAGGAAACAGATTGGCAAAAAATAATATACTAACTGTTTTCTGGGAATTCATGTCTCAGAAAGATAAAACAGCATTACAACATGAAGAGAAATTATTGACTTCTCCGTTAATAGCTGTGAACTGCTGGGGATTTTGGGATTTCTTTTTAAGTGTTATCTACCACTATGTTTGATGATGGGGCAGGACATTTTTATTATCCTCACTAAAAATCAAGAAAGAAAATAAACAACACAGGGGAAATTAAAATAATTTCCCTTTATTTGAAATATTGGTACCAGCAGGGAATTGTGGGTGTGTTAACACATCATAGATATATGACTCGTAGCGACTTCAGAAGCAATTGGACTGAGGTTCAAACCTCTAAATTAAAGAGGAAGAAACTGGGGTTCATGGATTAAGGAAATTGCCCAGGGTAAAAAAAAAAAAAAGACAGTAAAAGTTAGGCATTTCACAAGATGTATAATCTTGGAGACAATGAATTTGACCATATTCTTGTGATCAGATATAAGACATAACTGAAGTTTCAGGTCAACACACTTCCAGTCTCACCTGTTTTGCTAGTTCCAAGAAAAGACATATGCTAGCTCTGATCAGTTTCATTAGAACATTGTCCCCCATCCATACTTTTGTGGCCATCTAGTCACAACATTTGTGTTTTGTTTTCACATTATATATAATAGATCAACTCTTCAATTTAAAATTCTTGTGAAAACAATTCAACACTATAATTAATCCTTGTAGGAACAGAGTGGAAAATCTTTGTTTTTGAACTTATCTGTCACATTTTTCACAATTATTTCAATTTGATTCCTTATCTTACTCATACAGTAGTCCATACATTTTCTCATCTGCTGATTTGCTATTTTTAGTACAATATTTTTCTTTACTCTTCAAGTTTAGATTTGTCACTTTAATACTTAACCAAATATTTTGGTAATCACAACTTCCCATCCTCTACTTCAGCTTTCAAACTCAATTATGTTGCTTGACTTGCATAGTACCAGGTACATTGACCCAATTCCTTTCCTTGTCAGTTGATAAACAACTTAAAAAGAACAGTCAACCTGCAGGAAATCCTTTCACATATCTCTTCCGTTAATTCCACCTATAAATGTATTTCATTCTATTGCTTAAATACACAAGTATATCTTGCACTTCTGAGTGAGCATTTCTTTGCCAATGTGCTTTTCTTTTGTAGAGTACTAGGTTTTAGTATGTGAATATTTTGTTTTCTGAAAGGGGTAGGAGAAAGATCTTTTCCAATTTGCATGCATGTGTGTGTATGTGGATGGGGGAGAGAGGAAGGGAAGGAGAAAGAGAAAGAAAGAGAGAGAGAGAGAGAGAGAGAGAGAGAGAGAGAGAGAGAGAGAGAGAGAGAGAGAGAGAGAGAAAGAGAGAGAAGAGTATGGTTATAGAGTAAGAACCCTGATGGAAGTCTAGAATGACTTGAATATGTGTTGTTACACCATCTTGCTTGCCTACTACTGTTTTTATTTTGGAATCTTGTAACTGAAAACCACTTAATCAGACATCTATTACGGTACCATTGGAGAAAGTAAATAAGGACTGCAGGGGGGGAATCATATATGAAACATAGATTTTTGGTTTCCTCATCATAACAAAAAGATAAGAAATTAAACACAAGAAGGTGCTTTCTTATGAGAAAGTCAGAAACTGAATCTAAGTATAGCTGGGCACAAGACCAAGAATGAGGTGATGCTTTTCATGGAAGTTAAGGGATTAGAGGTCAAAGAGCAAGGACAGAGAGAAAAGCACCTGATTTAAGAAAAGCAACTACTGGAGATAAATAATCTTCAGCTACATCTCTGGGAGCTTTGCTGATTGAAAAAGATGTATTCCTTTAATTAGAACTGGTTTGATGGGAAAATATTTTATTTTCTTTTGTTGTTATCTATAGCTTGAGAGACAAAAAAAAACTTTGAAGGGCTATCTATGTTATCATTTACAAGCTTCTAGAGCTTAAGAGTAGGTGTAAAGCAAAGGGGAAATTAAGACTTCTCAAATATTTTGCTTGAAAGTATAATGATTAGAAGGGGAGCATTGATGCTGGGAACTGGTTTGGTGAAGCATTTTGTGAATGGCTAAATAGGCTAGTTCATAGTATTCTTCAATATTTATTTAAGGGAGCAGATTTAGAGGGCTTCACAACCCAAGCTTGGCATATAATATTGATTTTTTTTCTTAATATGGTACATTACTTTTTCTATGTCCTATAAATGGCTATGTATTAAAAGAAATTGACACTCTTACAGTGGGATAATAACAATAATAGCAGTAGTAGTAGTAGTAGCAGCAACAGAAGCATCAGTCGTAGTAATAATAAGGAAATGGCTTTAAATAACAACAAACCAATGGGAAACAGATGTTAAATAGACAAATGTGAAGCATTTTGACAAGCATAATATATAGTGTAGATTGTTCCCTAAATGGAGGAAAGATATCAAGGCCTGATTTGCAGGATTGTGATTTTCCTCTACAATGTGGACCATATCTGATTCATCTCCCATTGAAAATTTCTTTTTCATTATTATGTTATTTGTTTTCAGTGTTTTACAATCACTTTCACAAATTTTAGATTTTTCCCCTCCCTCCCCTAGTCTCCTTTACGTCCCCACTTCCTCCCTAAGACTGCATAAAATTTTATATAGGTGATACACATATATTTCTATCAAATGCATTTTTACCTTAGTCAAGTTGCAAAGAAGAATTAAAATTGATGGGAGAAATCATAAAACAAACCACAATATAATACAAAAGAAAATGACCTGTTTCATTCTGTGATCAAATTCTTTCTCTAGATGTGGAAGGCATTTTGCCTGGAGACCATTTGGAATTATTTAAGCCCTTGCATTTCAATGAGGTAGTAGGTCTACCAGAAAAATTCCTGACACACTGTGGTTGTTGCTGTGTACAAAGTTCTCCTGGTTCTGCTCCTTTCACTCAGCATCAGTTCATATTGGTCTTTCCTTTATCATTTTTTATATCACAATAGTATTCCATTACATTCATATACCACAATTTATTCAGCCATTCCCCAGTTGATGGGCATCCCCTTGATTTCCAGTTTTGTATCACCACAAAGAGTGCTGCTATAAATATTTTTGTACATGTGGGACCCTTTCCCATTTTTATTGTGGTATATGAATGTAATGGAATACTATTTTGCTATAAGAAATGATGAACAGTAAGAATTCAGAGAGGACTGGAAAGACTTATACAAACTGATGCTGAGTGAAATGAGCAGAACCAGGAGAATTTTGTACACAGCCACAACTACAGTGTGCGAAATGCCTTCCACATCCAAGGTAAACTATGGAATTCGATCTCAGAATGAAGCAGATCATTTTCTTTTGTATTGTGTTTTGGTTTGTTTTATGATTTCTCCCATTCATTTTCATTCTTCCATGCAACATGACTAAGATGAAAATGTATTTAATAGGAACATATGTGGAGAACCTATATAAAATTGTATACCATCTCAGGGAAGGTGTGAGGAGGGAGGGGAAAATCTAAGATATATGGAAGTGATTGTGGAACACTGATAACAAATAAAATAATAATAATAAATGTAATGTTTTTAAAATAAACATTCATCCCATTTATATTGTGGAGTTTATGAGCATACAGTTGGGCAAATTAATTTCTAACTTTGATTTAATTTCCTCCTCATTGAAGGTGAGTTCACTCTTTTCATTTTTGGTAGTGATAATTCGATTTTCTTCTTTCCTTTTTTTATATCAAATTGACCAAAGTTTATCAGTGTTATTGCTTTTTTCATAAAACCAACACCCTAGTTTCATTTATTAGTTCAATAGTTTCCGTAATTTCAATTTTATTAATCTCTCCTTTGATTTTCAGTATTTCTAATTTGGTATTTACTGAGGGATTTTCTATTTGTTCTTCTTCGAGCTTTCTCAGGGGCATGACCAATTCATTGATCTCCCTTCTCTCTATTTTATTCACGTAGTCATTCAAAGATATAAAATTTCCCCTAAGAAGTGCTTTTTCACTATCCCATAAGATTTGGTAGGTTGTCTCATTATTGTCATTCTCTTGAATGAAGTTGTTGATAGTTTCTATGATCTGTTGTTTAACCCACTTGTTCTGTAGGATTACATTATTTAGTTTCCAATAAATTTTTGGGCTGTCTTTCCATGGCTTTTTATTACATGTATTTTTATTGCATTATGTTCTGTGAAGGATGCATTGGCTATCTCTGCCTTTCTGCACTGGGTTGTCAAGGTTTTACACCTTAGTATAAGGTTAATTTTTGCCTATGTGCCAAGTACCACTGAGAAAAAGGTATATTCCTTTCTACCCCCATTCAGTTTTCTCCAGAGATCTATCATGTCTACCTCATTCAGAGTTTTAGTCACTTAGTTAATTTCCTTCTTGGTTATTTTAAGGTTAGATTTGTCAAGTTCATAGAAGGAGAGGTTGAAGTTCCCAACTAGTATAGTTTTGCTGTCTACTTCATCCTATAACTCCCTTAACTTCTCCTCTAAGAATTTTGATCCTATACCACTTGGAGCATATACGTTTAGCAATGATATTGTTCTGTTTTCTGTGGTGCCTTTTAGCAGGATATCGTCTCCTTCCTTATCTCATTTGATTAGATCTATTTCTGTTTTTGTTTTGTCTGAGAGTAGGATCACTACTCCTACTTTTATTTATATCAGCTGAGGCACAATATATTCTGTTGGAACCTTTTTACCTTTAACCTGTGTGTTTCACCCCTTTCAAATGTGTTTCTTGTAAACAACACACTGATGGATTATGGTTTTTAATCCCTTCTGCTGTCCATCTCTGTTTCATGAAAGAGTTCATCCCATTCACATTCACAGTTATGATTACTATTTGTGTCCTTCCCTCCACTCTCTTTCACAAAATTTATACTTTTAGTTCTCCTTTTTCCCTTCCCCTCCACAATACAGTTTTAATTTTTGACCACCACCTCCTGCAGTCTTCCCTTCCTTCTTTCAGCCCCTCTCCCATTTTACTGACCTTTACCCTAACTACTTCTTCCCTCCCTTTTTTCCTCCCCTCCCTTTTCTTTCCCCCTTCCCCTCATATTGTTATTTAGAATTATGTACTTATACAGTTTTGTTGTTCCCTCCTTGGACCAATTCAAATGAGAGTAAACATCAAGCAGTGCTCATCTGCCTCCCCTCTTTCCCTCTACTGTAATATAATTTTTTGTCTCTTCCTGTGATGTAATTTACCATTTTCTGCCGCCTCCTTTTCACACATCCTGTTGCAATCCCTTTACACCTTTAAGTCATCTTTTTATCATAACATCATTTACTTTATACACGGTCCCTCTACCTATGTATGTCCCTTTTATGTTCCATAATAAATATACAATTCTTATGATTAACAAGTATCATCTTCCCTTGTAGGGATGTAAACAGTTTGTCCATATTGAAAAATAATTTTTTCCCCATTTACCTTTTTATGCCTCTCTTGATACGTGTGTTTGAAGATCAAGTTTTCTGTTGACTTCTGGCCTTTTTATCAGGAAAGTCTTGAAATCCTTTATTTCATTGAATGTCTATCTCCTTGCCTGAAATATTATGCTCAACTTTGCTGGGTAATTGATCCTTGGTTGTAGTCCCAGTTCCTTTGCCTTATAGAATATCATATTGCAATGCCTTCAATCTTTTAATATAGAAGAAGATCCTGCGTGATCCTGACTGTAGCTCCTCAGTATTTGAATGGTTTCTTTTTGGATACCTTTAGTATTCTCTCATTCACTTGATAGTTATGGAGTTTGGCAATGATATTCCATGGTGTTTTCAGTTTTTGACCCCTTTTGGCAGGTTTACAGTGGATTCTTTCCATGACTATTTTGCCCTCTGGATCTAGGACTTCTGGACAGTTTTCCTTGAAGATTTCTTGGAAGATCTTGTCCTAGCTCTTTTTTCATCGTGAATTTCTGGTAAGCTAATAATTCTCAGATTTTCTCTCCTGAATGTATTTTCCAGGTCATTGTTTTTCCAGTTAGATATTTTACATTTTCTTCTATTTTTCATTCTTTAGATTTTCTTTCACTGATTCTTGATGTCTCATAGACTCATTAGCTGCTACTTGTGCAATTATAATTTTTATGAAATGGTTTTCTTCAGTTAATTTTTGCATCTCCTTTTCCATCTGTTCAATTATTCCTTTTAAGGAGATATTTTCTCCAGTAAGTTTTTGTACTTCCTTTTCCATTTGTCTTATTTTCCCAGTTAGATTTTTTGCTTCCTTTTCTATTTGCCCAATTTTCCCAGTTAGGTCTTTTTTTTCCTGTTCTGTTTGTCCATTTTTCCTTTCTAAGGAGCTGTTCTCTCCAGTCAACTCTTTTTTTCATATTTTTAAAACATTGGCCAGTTTATGTTCTATTACTCCAAATTGATTTTTAAAATCCTTCTTCAACTCTTCCAAGAGTGCTCTTTGTGTTTGTGATCAATTCATTGTCCCTTCTGAAGTTTAGATGGGAGTACAGTCTTAATGTTTAACTCTTTGTTATTTGTGTTTTAGTTCTCGTCCCCATAGAAAGATTCTATGGTGTTTTCTTTCCTGCTTTCTTCTTACTCATGATGATGAGACTTTTTGTGTTCTGGCTTCTGGTTCTTTCAGATAGAACCTAAAGTGCTGCAGTTTATCTGCTGCTGAGATGACTGGTGTGAGAAAACAGAGGCCAGGTGAAGTCTTACTTTGTGTTTCTCCAAACTTACCCTGGAGCTAGCTTGTTAAGTGTGGTGGAGGGGTGGTCTACCCTGACGTCATCTCCTTTGCTGAACTAGAGCATAGGCAAGTTCAGCAGTTGGTGATGCTTGCTGCCTAATGTCTACCTGATTCTTCTGGGCTGTGAGGCACTCCTGGGGTCCTGGTATTGTTAGTTGTGGAGCTCCACCCCCCTGGGGCTCCTTCTGGTTTGCTGATGTGGGACTGTCTGGGACAGTTCTTGTCCTGCACTGATCCCCTTCCACCACTGCATGAGAGATGCTCCTTAGCGATTTTCCTTACTTCATGTGCTAAGAGACATTTTGTCCCTTCTGCTGATCCCACTGGTCCAGGATTTTGCTGGGGTAATATTTTATGATTCTTTCAAGGTCAACAAGAATAAAGGGAGAGAGAATTTACCAATCACTCCACCATTTTTCTCTCTGGAACTTTTTTCAGCAGATTTGGCTTTCCTCAAACTTCCCCACGTAGTTCTCTCTCTCTCTCTCTCTCTCTCTCTCTCTCTCTCTCTCTCTCTCTCTCTCTCTCTCTCTCTCTCTCTCTCTCTCTCTCTTCTTCCCCCTTTTTCAGATCTCTTTTGTTTTGCTTCCCTATGTATCCTGTTATAATGTAAACTTCTTCAGAGGTGGGACTATATTTTGTCCTTTTTTTTCTCTTTTATTTGTATGTCCAGTACATTGCCTGGCATATAAATAGCAATTAATAAATGCGCACTCAGTTGCCTTGTTTTGTTACCTCTTCATGTGCCTTCCTCCAAGGCACAGTGTCTAAAATTGTGCATCCATTCTCCTCATAGACATTACCTAGATTAGTGGTTGCTGAGGTAGTAATTCCCCTATTGTTCACCTTCTTACCTCTAATTTTTTAATGTGGTACATATTGGGGGCATAAAGGAGAGAAGTATTCCAGAGAGGGGTGCCAGGTATACAAATGACACATCAAATTCCAAGCTGGTAGACTACATTTCCTGGACTCATTACACTTGCACAATTAAGTACTTGACATAATTGCATTTCATACTAATTAAAATTTGTTTGCTTTAACATTTCAAATAGTTTGTTGTGAAATGAACATAAGAATGCAATAAAATTGGAAGAAGCTTGAATTTCTACATGAATCTATCAGTAAACATTAAGTATCTATAGATTGTGACGATCTATGGACTAGAATATATTTATTCTGATGATACAAATATAGACATATGTATGTCAGTTCTTATCTTCCAGTTTTACAGTATACATACAAAACATTTTTTTCAATTAAATGCACAATCATTTCAGCAGCAGGGAAATTCTAGGAATTTATTTTTGTGAATCATTTTTGGATTGTGGCATCTCTATGAATTAGATAGTGCAGATATTTCTATAATGTTCATTTTGCATAGGAAGAAAGAAAGAAGCAGGGAGGACCAGTTCTTTGCACATGGTAGCATATTAAGTGTACCAAATGAGAAATTGACCCAAGCCTTCCTGAATCCCAGGTCTAAGACACAAAGTTCTTCTGCAAGTTGACATGTGTCTAATTATCACCCATGTTTTCTCCAAAATTCTTCATGGTCAGTTCTTTCTCTGAATCTTCTTAAATATTCCAAATTTATTCTTTCCCAGTGTAGTAAAATCATTGTCATTCAACACATGAAAAATGGAAGATGCTGGATGATTTAAAAAAGTATCGAATGACAGGGTATAAAAGGAGTTTTTGGTAACAATATTATGCCACAGTATATATGGAAAGAATTGAAAATTATTTGCTAGATAAGTCAGGCTTAAAAAAAATAGAGGCAGAAATAGAAATCAAAAATGTCTTCAGGATTTTTAAAGGATGGAAGTTGTTTTCAAATTTCTGGTTCCTAGACTCCGCCTGACAAGCACCAGAGCTTTTAAGCAAACTCCACTAAATCTTGCAATGAGCTTTTGAAGTATTATATTTTAAGTTACTAGGGAGCAAATCTGCAATACTATTGATAACCAAACTCTGCTCCCAATTCAGAAGTGCCCCTTCTGTGTCATTTACATTGCTGGAGACAGTTTGCTCAGACATTGATGGACTAAGAACTCTGCCCAGGATCATAAAACTAGTGTGGATTAAAGGAGGTAGATTTATATTAATAAGTACATTTACATACATATGTATACATTTTTGCATCTGTATGTGTAATGTATATTATGTTTTTCCTATATTCAAATGCATATGTATATCTATAGCTAAATATATATAAACATTGATGTTTATGCAGCTATAAATATATTAGTTTACAAATATTCATATGTACATGATATGAATATATTCATAAATATAGATAATATATTTCCATACATGATAATATATACCCACATGCCAGTTTTATGTTTGTGTGTATGTTCTACTCAAATATAATATTAAAAACTATCATTTTATAGTGTTTTCAGTTTTGAAAACACTCTACAAGGGGTCATTTCATCCTCACAATAACCCTTGGATGTAATCATTATGATTATGTCCATTTTACAAATAAGAAAACTTAGTCTGAGATAGTTTAACTGACTTTCCAAGTGTCACACAGCTTATGAATGTCTGAGTTAGGATTTCAACTTGTCTTTCTGACTCTAAATCTCATGTTTCATATATTGTTCTATTTAGATTCCATCATATATATACATATATATGATACTTTTATGTATGTATGCATATGTTTTACGCACATGCATATATGCAAGTTTACATTAACTTGTTGAACAAGTCTATCAAAACATGATTTTTAAAAACAAGTGCAATTTGACAGAGAGAATGGAGAACAGAAGTTGAAGAAGCTATGTTCATGTCATGCATCTAAATTCTTCTGCTGTTATATATGAAAGAGGTGACTTTGCACAAGTCACTGGCTATCAATTTCCTCCACTGTAAAACCACGAAATTAAATTCTGAGCTGTCTAAAAGTTCATTTCAACTCTAAATCCTGTTATTCTAATCCTCACTTAACTATCTTTATGGGGATCTGTTACCTCATATTCCATATTCTCAAAGGGTATTCCAAGAGAATCTAAAGTGTCAAATACATTCTTCCCTGTATATGTCACTGATATCGTCAAACATTCTTGAGCAGATCAGCAACAACGGATGTCTTCTTTATTACACATGCCTCTCCTTCCCCCTGTACTGTGCTAACCCATGCCTGAAATGCACTCATTCCTTGCTTCCACTTTGTAGGATCCCTAATTTCCTTTAAAGCACAGCTCAAGCATACCTTCTATAGTAATATTTTTCTGATTCCCTGACTGCAAGTGTTTTTCCTCTTTCATTTATTTTCTTGATGTTTTTATATGCACCCATTCTCTCCCACGATAGAAGATAAGCTCTTTGAGGCCTAACAATAAACATTTTCTCCCTTCATATATCTGACTCCTAGTATATAACATCACCTGGCATACAGTAGGCATTTAATATATGTTCATTAATTGATTGACATTTTCATGCCAAAGTTGTTAGCTTTTTAAAGGGTCATCATCAATTAAATTTCAATAAAATTCTACTGAATTGAACGAATCAATGAGAATTAATAAAACAAACCTAATGTGTCAAGAATTCTTGGGTAATATGGAAACAAAGAGAAGAAAGTGCAATAGTTCCTGCATTCAAAAAGACAAAAACAAAATAACAATCACAACAAACTTGGCATTCAGGCAACTAATCTTTTCTTTACATAGAAGTTCAGAAAGATCTTTTATTGGGGTATTATAGGATTAAAAACTCCAAAAATGGAGAAAATATCAAGGAAATTTCAAAATTTCCTGAAATAAGTAAAATTGCTTCTTCTAATACAAGACTAATAATATAAAGTTTTTTTAATTTTAAATTTTCAAGTGAATTTTATTCTTAATTTAGCAATTTTAAAAATATTGTACTTAATAACTCTCCCTAAATATTGTGCCTTGAGATTTATATAGTGAATTACCTTTAATAACATGTTTTATTTGAAGCTACAAATTATTTTAAAATTTCAGATTATCTCTTGGATCTTGGATTTTGTGAAACATACAGACCCACACACATATATATTAAATACAAATGGACACTAATTATTATAACACTTTTTGACAATAAACAAGCTATAAGCTATCTTTAGAGTCCTCCTATGGAAGAGAAAGGAGATAAAAATTTGTTTTTTTCCAGAACAATTGGACTAGAAGCCTAATTACTTGAGATGAGCAGGCCCAAGAGCTGGTCCTACAGAAATCATAACATGCTTCTTTTGACTTTTGTCTTTAAATTCTTTGAAGATGCATACATTTCACCAATTCCATTGATTTGAATCCCTTATTAATTCTCCACAGTCTGAATTCCAACCTTATATTTCAGCTGGATTTGCTGTATAAAAAGTTGCTAACAATCTCTTAATTGGCCAATCTAATGGCCATTCATTAATCCACATTTTTCTTGACATCCTTCTAGTCTTTGTAACTCTTGACCGTTATATTTTTCTTCATACTCTTGATACTCTTTTTTCTCAACACTACTGTTTCTTATTTCTCTTCCTGTCTATCTTAGTTCTCCTTCTTATTCTCCTTTTCTGGATCTTAATTCAAGTCGTATTTGTTAATTATTAGTAGCCCACACGGTTCTAAGTCATCTTTTTTTAACTAAATCTCTGCTTTCTTTTTTTTCCCCTTGATGATTCCACCAACTCCAGGGGATTCAACTTTCATCTCTATATGACAATTCATACTGCTATATATCTAGACTGAATCTCTCTGTTGACCTCCAGGCTCACATTTCCAACTCTGTATTGGACATCTTGAACAGATATCTCCTTTTATTTTAGTTATTTAGTCATTCCTTCATCATGTCTGACTCTTCATGACCATATTTGTGGTTTTGTTGGCAAAGAAACTGGAGTGGTTTCCCATTTCTATCCAGCTTAATTTTAGTGAAGACAAAATATTCAATATTTGACTCATTACCTTTCCTTGAAAATCCTCTTCCTTGTAAAATTCTTCTTCTTCCTTTCCTCCTCCTCCTCTTTCTTTTTCTTCTGTTTACTTTTAAGGGTACCACTATCGTCTCAGTCACCTAAGATCTCAATCTAAGTGTCATCCTTTGCTCCTCTTCATCTATTATCCCTCTTGTATGCTCTATATGTGGCTAAGGTCTTTCAGATTTAATATTTATTATTGCTTGTGTATGGTGCCTTCTCTCCTCTAAAATTTTCTCCACTGTGGTGCAAGTCCACCTCATTCACAGACTGTTACAATAGCCTCCTAGTTAGTCTCCCTGTTATCAGTATCTCCCCACTTCAATGCAATCATTCTCTACTCAACTGTCAAAGTAATCTTCTTAAAGTAAAATCTGACATTGTTATCCTCATTAAATTCCAGTGGCTTTCTATTACCAACCACTCATCTTTGAAATCTAAAACTCTTCACAACCCTCACCTCAAACATCTTTCCAGTCTTCTTTCACTTTACACTCTTTCCACTCTCCTCTAAGATACTCTGCATTTCATTAGCTCACATCTTTGTTGTTCCCCTAACAAATAATTGCATTTTTTTTTACCCTGTGCATTTTATCTGGCTGTTTCACATGCCTAAAATGTTCTTTCTTATCTTCATCCATTTCTTTCTCTGGATTCCTTCATATTCCAGCTAAATCATCTAAAGGAATTCTTTCCCAATCACCTTGAATAATAGTACCTTCCCCCAGCTGACTACAGGCAGTTTGTGTTTTATTCAATCTTGTTTGGATTCAGTTGTTTGCATGGTGTCTCTCCCATTAAACTGTGAAATCCTTGAGAGCAAGGATTGGCTTTTTCCTGACTTTGTATCCTCAGTGCTTAGTACAGTGCTCAATAAATAGTGAGTATCTTATAAATGTTTATTAAATGACACAACAGCATGGACCTTCCTTCCTCAGTTTTGTGTTCTTACTACAGAGACAAATTGCTCTATGATATAATATAAAGTGCTTTTTTCTCTGTTGGAAAATGAAGCATAATTTTCAACAATTACTAGATTATTTCAAACTATGTAAAGAACCTATTTTGATCATTTAAGAGAGAGAGAAATGTCTTCTGTTCAGTGGTTAAGTTTTGGCTGAATTACAGAGCTTGCTTAGTATATGTAGATAACTTCTGCATATAATTTCACTCAGGTACTTTGAAGAATCATACTTTATGTTACTAGGAACATATATATTTCACAAATTCCACAAATTTGGTTTGCCTTTTGTGGCAAACAAAAATTAGTTAATTATGCAATATATAATTTTCAACAAACTATTATCATTTAACCTGGGCAGTAATTCTTTCTCTTGGGATTAAAGAAAGACTCATCACCATTTGTTTTATATCCTACAAATAAAATTACCTACTTTTAAAAACTGCTTCACCTCACCAATCAGTTTGACTTCCATTTTAAAGCATCCTTTGTTAGTTAAAACAGTAAATTAATTTCCTTGTCTGTAATTACATATTTAAGGTCTATGGTTGCCTTGATTTCCCATCTCATTTGATCATATTTTGTACTAAAATATTTTAGTGATATTTTCTATTTGGTGAGAGCAACATTGAAAGAACATCATTCATTCTAACACTGAGGTAGTCAGGTTGACTACTGTCCTTACTCATTAAATTGAAAACATTTCCCAATACCATTATCACCACTGCTCTTTGAATTCAGGTGGCTGAAGTCTAAAGAGCATCAATTTATATTCACTCTGTATCCAAGTCTGAATAATGCTCCAGGCTATTGAAATCCTTCCTTAATTTGGACTTCACTTTGGGACCATATTTCATTGTCAATCATTTCTCAGCTATCTTATGTCACTTTCTATGTACTTAATGACCTGTCGATTAAACTCTCTCCTGATTAGTGTTGTCACTCCATCTATTTCCCTGTACCCTTCTTGCAATTATTTCAAAACTTTCTAGCTTTTGCTTTTCCAATTTATAATACCTATAAAATTAAGGGTTAGGATTGTAAATTTGAACCTCTCCAAGACTCATTCAAGTTCTTAATTATGTATATATATATATATATATATATATATATATATATATATATATATTTATATGTATGCTTATATATACACACATATATATGTATGTGTGCGTATATATATATATATATATGTATATATATATATGATTTGTTCTATGTGGATATTTGAATTTTTAGGCATTGATCTAAATTATTAACATATTACTGCTATTTAAATATAATAAATGTGGGTAGGAGTGGAAGTAATTTTTCTGTGGCACAGAGAAGCAATTATAACAAGACTCTGTATAGAAATTCTAACTCTTTTGGGAAACTTAGCTTAATAAGAAATTTGGAAGTGTTAGACATAGACTTATGTCTTATTTTTAATCAGACTTCAAATGAAAAATAAGAAATATGATTTGGAACAAAATAAAACAAGTTTGCTTTGTAAAATTCTAAATCATGAGCAGTTTTTGTAAACTTTCTAGGAAACCAAAAGAAAAGAATGAGAAAGCTTTCTGTACCTTGTCATGAAATGATAGTGTCAATAAAACTAATATTAGCTCTAAATAAATTATGTTCACCATTTTTTAAACATAAAACGTGAACCTCCAAAGGACAGTGTTTTGTTAGTAATGCCCAGTTTGATGGGCTGACAATGATTTCTTCCTTTTTGTTGAAAATACTCTCTTTAAACTTATCTAAAGATTCACTGTAAGCATTTTCAACCAGTTGAAAAATTCATTTATTTATTTTTCAGTTTATGGTTTTTATTTATTTATTTGTAGGCAGGTAGTAATGATTAGTATTGAGAAGGAAAAAATACCAAACAGCAGCAACAAATTACACAGAAGAATTTGTATTATAGAATCTAATGGTTTATTATGATTTTAGACATATAAAGTAATGCTTCAATATAGTTTGCTGATCCCTCTTAAAGTGTGCATTTCACATTTAATCTAATCCTACAATTTAATTCTGATAGGCTTATGCATTATACCAAGGTTGAATAAGTGTGTAATTATCTGATTGTAAGATTTTTTATGTATGATATAATTACAGTGCTAGAGACTGTCTTCACTATGTAGACAAGGATAGATGAACCAATTTATTTTTACAGTGTATATTTTCATGCCTCTCTTCCATTTTTTGAATATGTAAAGGATTGTGTAGGTATCTGTCTTTCCATATATTTATTATGCATTGCTTACCATGTAAGATCAAGCCTGGGTCATGAATTTCCCAAATTCATGAAAGCACTTTTATTTTTCTGATCAGAAAAATAAAAATTACAATTCCTAAGCATGAAAGTATTTTTTTTGTCTCATATAATGTGTACAATTTAAAAAATGATTTTTTAAAAATTCTTCCCCTTCCCAGATCAGTACCTGTTAAGTTATTCTGAGTGATTTTTAAAGAAATACAAAATATAACTCTTACAGACTTCACATGAGCTTTTAAATCAATGCTATGCACAACATCCTTATGTTTCCTTACATATATCATCTCAAATTTGTTTGTTTTTGGCAGGCAGTGAAATAAGTTCCTATGATCCCAACACAAATCAATATCAGGGTTAGATATACCGTGTAGGGAGTAGGGGCAGAAATGTTGTAGGGAGAAAAGGATCCCCATGTGAGTTTGAGGAGAAGTTCAGTTTCTTCATATGAAGGGCATAGAAATGTACAAATGCATATTTAAGAAATTTTGGACAGAAAAAAACACTGAAAACCTTTGAATGAGAATGGAAGACATAAAACAATTGCAATTAGGATAACTTGATTTGATCACTTCATCAGTAAAAGAAGCCTGAATATATTACAGAAAAATTACGCAAAATTCTGAAGGGATATAAGAAGTGGGTGTTTAAGGAAGAAAATGCCATCTTTATGTGAATATTCAGTCATTATTATATATTCAATTTAATATTTTCTTGAAAAATTATGTCACTTTTGGGAAGACATTTCATAGCTGAATATAACTGCATTGTTTATCATTTCATTATTGCTGTAGAAACAAGAGGGTACTTGTCCAAACAAGGGAAAAAAGCATCAGTATTGTTTCCAGGCAAGTTAAAATGTATAAAATTTAAATTTTCTATCTTTGTCAATTCAAATGAATACTCTTTCCATTTGCTAGGAAATCCTATTTATTAAAATAAGCTTGCAAGGTGTTACTTATAAGTAACTCAAGGAGGCTTGAGTATAAGATAAAATAAATATATAATATGACAGACCACTCTCTACCAGAGTCCAAAGTTCCCATTGTATTCTGTCAATAATTAATGAATATAATTTATGTGGTTCTCTAAGGATTGAAAAGTACTTTATATATGTTTTATTATTAATTCTCAGCAAATAAGGTGTGATTACTTCCCCTTTTTTACAGATCAGGAAATTGACTTTGAGAGAGGTTAATGTGACTTGCTCTATATCACACAGCTAATAAGTGTCAGAGGCAAGATTTGATTTTGCATTTTGTGGACTGTAAATCCTGAAATTTATCTACCTCAATACCTAGCAGCTATATTCAGATATTTTAAAATACAATCAAATTTTTTAATTACTCTTGATTTTCCTAAGTAACACTTGGTTTACTTTTACAGTAAAAAATAATGATTTCATTGTAATTTGTTTCTTTTCTAATATTATGTATTTATTTTTTTTAGTTGAAAAAGATTCTGATACATACTTCCACAGGCTTTACTAGACTGCCAAAGAGATCCCTTACAAAACAAACAAACAAAAATTAGGATGCCTTTTTATTGAGCTATTTCCCCTTGCCCAATCCTTTCGAACCTAAAAGATAACCTTAATATTTCCCCTGTTTCTCTACAATTTCTATTGTAGAGCTATGTTGTTAACATCAACTATTTCTAAGCTCCTTGAGGGAAGAAGCTGGAAAGAAGCTTTTATCAACTATTCAAGAAGTAATGGAGGCAGTTAGGTAGTAAAGTGGACAGAAAAATGGGTGGATCTGGACACAGGAATACCTAGTTCAAATCCAGTGTTGGACACAACCCTAAAGCAAGTCATTTCACCTTTTTCTACCTCAGTTCCTACCAAAGTAAAATGATGATAACAATAGCACCTATGTCTCACAATTGTTCCTTTCATATATTTCATATAATTGTGCCTTTTCTATTGCTTAATACATACTCATTTCCTTTCTCAAGGCCTTTGTTTCTCATCAATTAATAGTCATCTTAAGGACCAGTGTTTCTTTTTTTTTTTTAATTTTCAAGATACCATTAGGAGACAACCTGTTTTCCAGAGCTACAGCATGGCAAGCCACCTGTGCCTTGAGCTTGACATAACAACAATCCTTCGTACTCACCCTGTGGATGTACACAGTCACAGCAAAATCCCAGAATTTTACCACATCAGAACCGGATATTCTCTGAGCTGCATTTCCCATGTGTCAGTCATGAAGCCCTGCAATCAATAAAGAGAGAGAAATTATTTTACTATTATATTAATAACCAATTATTACTTTTGGATCCAGACTTTTTGCCTTTGTTTTTCTTTCCATCTAAAAGTTCAGTCTTTGAATTACATGACTGATTGATGAGATTGTCCTAGCCCTCAAAAAGCCTGCTCGACAATTCTGGGTGGTACCTCACACAACTGGGAGATCCAAATTCTGTTTAGAATGTGAACACAATCCAGTCTGACCAAGTTCTTATCCTGGAAAAAAACAAAAAACCAAAAAACAAAAAAAAAACTTTTCTTTTACCCCTCCATTAGAATTTTAAGTGGCCCATCACATGAGGGAGAAAACCAATACAGAAGTGGTTCAGATGGAGATAAGTTCTCCTGTACAGATTGGTGAAGGTGGCTGAATCTCAAGATCAAACCACATCTCAGCAGGAGAAGCTGAAGATTTCTTCTAGCTCCCCCCTTCTCCCCACTCATGAAATGTCCACCAAAAAGGGCTAGTTTTTTTGTTTGTTTTGTGTTTACCAATCAGGGGAATTCACTTTCAAAAAGTATTTAAAACTCTTAGGCTCTATATGGGCTTGTCTTTGGTTACAAAGAGAAACCACTGAATATTAATTTGTTGATTGTTAGCTAGATTAATTAATAAATTTACTGTTCATTATCTAGAAACTCTCAAGTTTTAACTTCATCACAATTTGTTAGTTAATTGTTTTAACCATTGCCTTATTTTTTAAAAACGTAATTTTTTCATGAGTTTTCACTCTTAATTAAAAAAAAAAGGAAAGCGGCATTTTCACATATTTCACTGTGAGCAAATTGTTTCAGAGTTGCTGGCCTTAGATGAGAAAAAAAATCTCTTTATTCTTCAGAGTAACTTGAAAGAAAGCATTGCAAACAATATAAATTTCTTTGAAGTAGATAGAAGGCAACTTCAAACAGAACGAGGTTAATTAGTTTAAAAAGAGGTCATAATATACTTCTCTGGATGATGTTTGATATTAATCTAATGTTATCAAAAATATATTTTATACATGTGGAAAAATACATACTTAGATGATAATATTTGTTTTAAGTACATTAAAATCTTGCAACATGCAAAAGTCATACTTTCAAGGTTCTTGTATATTTCTTATAAAAATAAATCATAATGCAGTTTTATTATGCTATCTGGAAAAGTCAATTAGTGGTAAGATGATTCTGAGTAGTAATATTTATGCCTGATAAAAATTATAAGTGAAATCTGGTCATTAAACAAAAATATAGTTATAGAAAATTATAAGAAAGTCAGACATATGCCTTCAGGATATAATTTCTATTTTTGGGGGACATGTACACTTCCACCAATTTAAAAGCTAGTCATATATTGATTACAACATTATTTGTGTTTTCTGTAATGGACAACATACAGTATCAGTATTTGGAAATCTTAGAGATTTCCACCCTCTATTCAAAGATTTCATTGTGGTTTATATAGATAATATAAAGGAATCAAAGAGGCCTTCTAGGAATGTGAAAAGCATTGGTCCAGATATTTTTCAAATAGCTAAGGTCTTATATTGTTCCTAAAGTAGTTGGAATGCATTAACTTTATAATCCTGGTAATGATTAGGATAAATTATTTTTTTTCACATTTACGTAACGATATTTATGAGATTAGGAAAAAACCTTCATAGTAATTGTTACAAGAAACCATTAGAAATTTTTTAATAAGCATTAATTTTATGACCTTGTTTCTTTCTTTACATTTTATTTTTTCCTTAACTACGTGTAAACAGAATTTTAACTTTTTTTTTTCAATTTTGAGATCCAATTATTTTTCACTCTCTTTCTCCAGATCCCCTCTTTGAGATGGCAGGTAATTTCCAGTCATGCAAAATATGTCCATATTAGCCCCTTTTCAAGCTGTTTGAGTCATTCTTTTTTGGGCCTGAGATGAATTCACATTTTTTGTTGAGGTGCTGACATTGCTGTCCTCTTCTGAATTTGTGTTTTGATCTTCGTGGTCATCATAAAACTTTTTTATGGTCTGGTTCTTTTTTCTTGTTTCTGTTTACTTATTTTTTCAGCCAATATTTTTAATTTTAAATTTTGTGTTACAGTTCAGCTCTGTCCCTGGGGTGAAGGAGGGAAAATACCAAGCTTTTTTGCTTCTGCTTTCATGGCTAATTCTGGTAGTCTGATAGTTTTCATTTCTTCCAAAGTGGTAGGATCTAAGGAAAGAAGTGGAAACCGTTCTTTTTGATTGTGCTTTGATTTTGAGCCAGCATAACTGTCCTTTTCCCCACTCCTGATAGTGATCTTCCTCTCTCTGGGACTGGGACCCAGAAGTGCTTATTTACAATGCAAAAGAATCCTGCTCCCAGAATCACTAAAGGATCTCCTGTCCCCTCCTTCGGACATGTGACTTAAAGTTCAGGAAACCACTGCTACAGATTCAGTTATCCCCAAGTCCTGCTGTTCGCAGGTCATGATCTCTGTTGTCATGGATTTTGCTAGATTAAACTCCTCTCTCACCACAGTAAGCAGATCTTTTCTTCTGACCTTGTGAGTTGTTTTAGGTTGGAAAATTGCTTCATCCAATTATTTTCTTCATTCTGTTACTACAGAATTCATTTTGAGATGAGAAAATTAATATCAGGAGAAATGTTAATGCTGAATAAATGTATACTGATGTTATCTACATAGAGACAGTAATTGATCTTGGAGCTGATGTGTTCATCAAAGGAGAAATAATAGAGGTATAAAAAGGGTTTAGGGCATACCTTTGGAGAAGATCCATGACTATTTGCCATCATCTGGAGGAATAGTAGAATAAATAGTAATAGTCATATGAGTAAGAGATTGAATAGTAGAGAACAAATTCAAGAGAGCCTACTGAGAAGAGAATATCTAGGAAAAGAGTGAGCAGTAGGGTAAAAGTATGTAAGCAAGTCAATAAATTCAAAGGGTAAGGCTCTGAGTAATGAGGGATGAGGAACTAAATGTAATGCATGCTTACTACTGTTGCTAGGAGATTAACAATGGAAGAGAGATTTAAAGATAACATCTGGAAGAGATGGAGGCCAAAGTTGCTATTTTATATAGATGAGAGAAAACTGGAACTATTCAAATGAATTTCTTTTTAAAATCTATTTCAGTGAAGTTAAAGGTTTGATAACTTGCGAGAATGGTTGGGTTTCTTGAAGATTTTTTTCTCCTATTTGAATGAGTGAGACTTGGGAATTATAAAGACAAGAGAAGGAAAAGTAGATGTAAGTGGTTGAAACTTAGAGAGAAAGTAAGTAATTTAGTGGTTATGCTACTGGAGGAGATGGAAGATACAGGAACAAAGAAACATAATGAGATTTTGGCCTTGGCAAGGAAAAGAACTTCTTCACTGAAATACAGTTGTGGAAAAGTGGAGATACTAGAAGTTGATGTCAAAGGACTTGGAGATTAAGAGAAGGAAATAAAAGGGAGCTCATGGTGAATGATTTCTAACTTTTTAATAATGTTAGAGATAAATTCTTGATATGAATTGGTAAGGAAGGGGGAAGTTGTCAAAGGCTTGAGGAAGGATAAAAAAGAGGGGGATAATTTCTAGATGGAATAATATGAGGAAACATGGAAGAATAAAAAGAATAAAAAATAAAATGTCCCCTAGGTTTTAGGGGACAGCAATATAAACACTGAGGTCCAGTATTATAAAGGCATGAGTTGGGGATCAGAAGAAGATAACAAGTTACGCAATGAATTGTTTTAAGCAAAAGGATGACTGATATGGGAAATACTAGACAACAGCCACTCTAAGTAGATGAGGATTGAAATTTGTAATAGAGTGAAGTTCAATGGATAATTTTTCCAAGTGATGGCATCAAAGGGATGGAGAATCTGAAAACATCAAGAAAAACATCATTTTAACTGCCCCACCAAGAAAATTGTCCGACAGTATGTATTATGAGTATTATTCGATCAGTATTTGAGAAGATGGCCAGGGACGTCATATTTCATTGAGGAAGCCAGATCTTAGTGAGATCAACAGAATGGAAAAATAAGTTTGAGAGGAAGAGTTTCATCCATAATGAAGAGAAATTCGTTCATTATGACACAAGAATATTGGAGGGCACAAGTAAAAGGCTGTATTGTTTGAGTAGAACATGGGAGGAATACAGTTGAGGAGGGTAGGTATAATAATACACACAAAAAGTGCAAACATGCTAGCTTTGCAAGTATAAGGAATATTAAATAATAAGGATAGGTAAAAATCTTTAAAGATGGTATTGGGAATAGGTCTTGATGGAAGTCTGTGAATCCAACGGGCAGAGTTACAAATGTAGAACATGGAAAGCTTGGGAGACAGTCAAGTCAGCGGCAAGAAGATAGAGTGGCATATGAAAAGTGTTCTTTATTACCTCAGGATTAAATAGAAAATCTTCTAACTTTTAAATCCCTTGATAATTTGGCCCTTTCATACAATTCTAGTCTTCTTAATAATGTATATGTACCCTTATCCGTTGCTTGTAGCTTCCTTGCTGTTACTCACATATGACTATTTTTTTAAAGTTTTGACGTTTTTATTAACTGCTCCACTCTGTCTCTGTCTGTCTGTCTGTCTGTCTGTCTGTCTGTCTCTCTCTCTCTCTCCCTCTCTCTTTCTTCATCTATGACTTTTGATTTAGCTGAATTCCTTCAAGTCTCAGCTAAAATCCCAGCTTCTTTGAAAAAGCTTTGTTCATCTTCTTTACTCACAGTGGCTGTCTTCTGAGATGACCTGTAATTTATCGTGTATATATCTTGTTTCACAAACATATTTTTACATTGTCTCCCTCGTTGCACTATAAGCTTTTCAAGAGCAGTAACTGGTTTCCTTTTGCCTTCTCTGTGTATCCAAATCTTAACACAATATCTGACTACTGTGTATAGCAGTTAATAAATTTTTCTTGAAATGATTAAAAGTGAATAGGTGACTCTAAGTGTACAGAGTGAATATAGGGGAAAATCTCGAAGGCTGCATGAAGATAAGAACACTGGGAAGGGAGAAAGATTCAGCTCATGAAGAGACATAAATACCAAAATTTTTTATTTAATATCAAATTATGATATGAAAGGAAACCACAAGATGTGAATGTGTATGCTATGGGCAAGGCAATTAAGACAGGGGATTGCCATAACCAACCTTATGCTTTAAGGAAAATCCCTTCGTTGTCTATGTGTATGGAGGATTACATTGTAGGAGAGACATCAGTTAGGGAACCAAAAAGGAGTCCTTTAGTAGTTCAGCTGTGAAATAGCGAGGACCCAAATAAGGGCAATGGCTATGTGACTGAAGAGGAGGTTATGTGAGTGATATTGTAAATATAGAAACAAAATTTAGGATGTGATAAAGATATGTATAATGTGATTATACTTGCAACTTTGTACATAGGTACAGGAAAACTCATATATTCGCACATAATTGTTGCAGGGACAAAGTATTATCTCCTTCACCTTTACTTCATGAATAGAATGTAGAATATTTGAGTTTCACACAGGTAAAGAATGCAAAAAGAACTGGATTAACCTTAGTGTTTAATTATTAGTTACTTTGCAACTCCATATTTTTAATAATGGTTTTAAAATCAGTATTGAAGGCTGATTTTTACTTCATTTATACACATGTGCATGCTTTTGTATATACATATATGTGAGTGAATATTTTTATATTCAACTCATTTCTGTCTCTGAAATGTACTATGCAGGAATATACTCTTATGACTGCACTGTATGTGTGTATTTAGAAACATGTTACAATACATAGATAAGAAATGTCATACAGACACATGCACACACATGCGTGAGGGATAACACAAAAAAAGATACATAAAACCATTGAGGAAGGTGAGATATCTCTCCTATCAATAAAAGCATAATTCAACAGTCTCCTCACAATCCCCATACAGTCTTATAACAAGCAACAAATATGTCAATATACACACATAAGTTGTTTACTTTGCATCAGTGGAAAGCATTTATGGTTTTTGCAAAATACTTTTATAGACACACACACACACACACCACACACTCCACACACCCCCACATGCATATATATATATATATATATATATATATATATATATATGCACACATATATTTCACTTCCTCTGGGTGTACTACAAAAGAAAAGTCAGCTATTTCTAATACTATGGAAGAGACCTAAGGCAGTAAGAGAAAATTAAAATACTGGTCCCAAAGTTTACCCTTGATAACTAGTGAGCTTGATTCTTGGTAAAATTTTAGAATATAGTATTAAATATTGCTTGCATGTTATATATCTTTAAGTTAATTGCTGAATGGAACTCAATAAAGAGAAACATTAAATTTGAACTTTAGTTCAAAAAAGTACCTTCATAGGGGTACAATTGAAGACTCACTGTTAGGTTAAAGGTCCATAAGCAAAGTTATTAAAATTTTTGCAAAACTTCAAATCCATAAAGAGTCAACAATGTGATGGGGTCTGTCTGTCTGTCTAGGCAAATTATTATGAATTAGTATCTTTTAGTCCATTGAAATTCAGAGTGCAGAATGAAGACTTCTATAGACTCACTGAAATCTTCTTTGGTTCAATCATCTTTGGAGAATATTGAGAGGAGTTAATCTAGGATTGTTTGTACACCATCATTTATTTAACCAGGGAATAGAAAACTGGGTGTGGGGAGTCAAACTTGGTGCTATGGGCATTTGAAAAAAATTCTTTATTTTTCCTTTGATCTCAAATTAATGAATTTTATTAGTTTCAATGTATCAGAGGTTTGATATTTACCCAATTGCCTCCTAAATTTTCTCCTTGCTTATGTTCTTTCTTTTATCTAATTCACCACGAACAAGCGGCCAATATTTTCTTCCAAAGTCCATGTTCTGATCATGTGCACCTCTCTACTCAAAAACTTTCAATGTCTCCTAGGTTATGTTCCCATCAGCTTGGAATGTAAGACATTTCACAAACTGCTTCGACATATGTATTTCATATTATCCCTAACCTTAATTTATAATACCTCCTTTTCTAACACTCTGGCTTTTAGACAAACTTGACTATTAGTTATTCCTAGATGTTGACAAAAACTTTATTTCCTAGAAGAAAATATATACATGGCAGTCAATGGCAACGATATTTAGGTAACAATATTGTCTGTGAGCCACTGAGCAAGAGGAAAACCACCTTCTCTAAAGGCAAAGTGGAAGTTAATCAAAGGCACAAGTGGGATCCAAGCTGTTGCCTATAGAATCAATGATAAACATAAGCTTCAGAAAAGAGTTAAACAAAATATGAATGAGTCAAAAGTTATGCAGTTGATAAATAGTCAAAGGATGTGAATAGGAAGTTTTCCAGTGAAGAAATCAAAACAATTTATATTCATATGAAACTGCACTAAATAATTATTGATTAGAGATTTGTGGATTAAAGCGATGTTGATCTATTTTACACCTACCAGACTGATTAAAATAATAGAAGGGGAAAGTGAAAAATGTTGGAGAAGATGTGGGAAAATTGGAACAATAATTCATTGGTGGTGGAATTTTGAAATTATTCAACCATTTTCGAGAAAAATATTGAATGATGACAAAAGAATTCTTAAACTGCCTATACCATTTGACTCAGAAATAAACTGAGACTTGTAAAAGTTCTGTAAAAGGGCATATGGGGCCATCTCCAGTCATTCTGATCTGAACTTGTCACTGGATCCTGATGGCTCCACAGAAGAAAGTGGGACTGATGACTTGGCACTGCCATCCCTCAATTAAACCTAATTCACTTGCAAGTTATGGCATCACCTTTCTGATATCATGGTTCTCTTGAGGATTAAGGACCAACAACTGCTACTTGTATTTCCAAATATGATTGGAGAAAGAAGAAAAGAACCTATGTGTTCTAAAATATTTGTGGCAGCTCTCTTTGTGGTGATGAAAGATTTGAAATCACAGTGATGTCCATCAGTTAACGACTGAACAAGTTGTGGTATATGATTATGATGGAATACTAACGTGCTATAAGAAATGACAAGCTCAGTGATTTTAGAAAAAAAGAACATGGAAAGACTTGCACAAACTAATGAAGTGGGAGATGAGAAGAAGCAAGAGAACATTGTATACAGTAACAGCAATATTCTTCTAAGAATTTGAATGAGTAAATTATTTTGATAACTATAAATACCCAAATTACCTATAAATGACATATGAAGAAAGATGCTATTCAGAGAAAGAACTGATAAATAGAAGTATGCACAGAATAATTTTACATCTATATAATTATTTAGGTCAAATGTTTGGAGGTGGCAAGAGGGAAGAAAATAAAGAAAAAAGAAACATACATGACAATCTTGCTGTATATTTGAAAGGAATAGTAAGTTTTGAGTACTAGATTTGCAGTTTCTTGTGCATTCATCTTTTTTATTGTATTTCATTGCATATTATTTTTGGAAATGCTTGTTCTCTTCCATGAATTAAGAATAAAATTTTAAAAAGATGTATGAATTGAACTCCTCTCCCAACAAAAGTGGTGGATCTCAGACATGTTGAAAGCACATAAGAGTCAATAGATAGTCTTGGTTTTTCACTGATGTCTAGGAAATGCCAAAGACTTACAGATACAGCTAAATTGTAGATTTGTGAGAAAAAGGAGAGGTGTGATGGTGCACAGAATATAGGAAAATATGGCCACAGAGGCTGCATAATCAGGGAAAGTCAATATTCAATGAAAGACAGAGATACTGAGTGAAAAAAGGATAAATTAATAAATGAAATATTAATTTATTTCTGATTGATTCCAAGTTAATTTTATTTTCTTTGAAATTTGAGACCCTAGGGAGGGGTGGAGGCAAGATGGCAAAGTGAGAGTTCATACTCATCTAAGCTCTAAGACAAATTCCTTCAGATACCTCTAAATAGGGAATCTAAACAAATTTTAGAGTGGCAGAATCCACTAGAGGACAAAGTGTGACAGATTTTAAGGTCAGGAATGCCTGGAAGATCAAAGGGAAGGATTTGTTGCATGCAGCTGGAGGAGCTCAGAGCACACAGGTTGTACTAGCATGAACCCTGGCACAGCAAAACTGAAGAGGAAGCAACAGGCATTGTGAAGAAGAGGCAGTAGTGCTGATTCTCAAATATATCAGCCCAGGACTGGAGTCCAGTGGAACTGAGTGAGACAGAAGCACAGAAACCCAGATATCAGCAACAGTCACTCCTGAGACTATCAGCCTACAGATTAAATGTCTGTAAGTCACCTACTTAAATTACTATGAGCCAAGATGGTGGAGTGATCTCTAAATACTCTCCCCCATGACTGAAAGGGACCAGTGCAGGACCGTAGCTGACCCAGACAGCCATACCTCAGCAAAGTAGGAGGAAATCTTGAGCACCAGGGGGGTGGAGTCCCTAATTGCCAACACCAGGATCCCAGGTATGCATCCCAGGGGAATTGGGTAGACACCAGTGCAGGCAGAGGTTCACCAGCTGCTGAGCATGCCTGTATTCTAGCTCAGGAGAGGAGACTTCCTACAGCCAGGCCACCCCTCCCCACATATCACAAGCAAACTACATAGTAACTCAGAAAAACTCAGAAAGATTTCACCTGGCTTCCACATTGGTACAGCAGCCAGCACATTGCCAGGTAAGCTGCAGCATTCTAGTTCCTAGCTTATAAGACCACAGAACACAACGCATAAAGCCTCAATTTCTAAACACAAGAAGCTTGAGACAGAGTGCCCTGTATCACAGAAGCAGAAATCCACTCTAAAAGTCAGGAAAATGGTAATCATCATGAGCAAAAGTAAATGAGAAAAAAAATCACCATAGAATCTTGCTATGGGGACAAGGACCAAAACATGAATATCGAAGAGATCATCATTGAGAATGTACTCCATTCTGTAACCTCAGAAGAGAATGTGGATTGGTATCAAACCCAGAACTCATTTTGGAAGAGGCCAAGAAGGATTTTAAAAGCCAAATTGGAGATGTAGAAAAAAAATTGGCTAGTGATATATAAAAAAATAAAAAGAATAAATGTAAGAATTTTTAAAAGAAAATTGAACAAATGGATAAAGAAATACAACACTTAACTGGAAAAATTGGACAAATGGAAAAACAAAATCAAAATTTAATTTATGAAAACAATCTACTAAAACTAGAATTGGGGAGAGGGGGGGATGGAGCCAGGATGGCAGAGTAAAGGGAGGGACATGTAGAAGCTCTCCCCCCACAACCCATAAAATACCTGTAAAAAAAGACTACACAAACTCTAGAGCAGAAGAAGCCACAAAACGTCAGATGTAAAGAGATTTCCAACCCAAGGCAACCTGGAAGCCAACAGAAAAGGTCTATTGCACCAGGCACAGAGCAGAGTGCAGCACAGTCCAGCACTGGCTGTGTGGTGCAGCAAGGAAAGGACTGGAGCAGGCTTTTGGTGGGTGGGGGCAGGGATCGAAATCCCCAGCGAGAAGCTGTGGTTCCCAGATTCCTGAACCCACAAAAGCCAAAGACAGCTTCAAAGGTCAGCTCTTTCACCTGGTTGAGAAAGAAAGGTGGTCTGGTCCTAGCCGCAGGCAGCCCCAGGCAATCACAGGCAGAGGATAAATGTCCATTTTTGGAGCCGTCAGCCTAAAGATCCTGGGAAAATTGATCTGCTGATCTGCATCTCAGAACTGAGTGGTGGCCCTGGAGTGAGGAGAAACACTGTCTGGTGGAACTGGTGGAGGCATTGGAGAGGAAATTCTACTAGTAGAACCTGGGTAGAAAAGCTTGTGGTTGCTGCTAGACCAAACCAGAGATCAGATGAGGAGTATACACCTTTACTGGGATTGTGCCACCTTGGAGAAACTAAGAACTTACAGGTCTCTAGATAATACCCTCCACTTGACAAAGGACTCAAAAATCAAGTAACTGGATGGGAAAATGCACAAAAAAAGGGGGAATAAGACTGTAGAAGGTTACTTTTTTGGTGAACATGTATTTTCTTCCATCTTCTTGGATTAGAAAGAACAATGCATACCATCAGTGGAAGACTGAAAAGTGAAGGTTTCTGCATCCAAAACCTCTAAAATAAATATGCAATGGTCTCAAGCCATGGAAGAGCTCAAAAAGAATTTTGAAAATCAAGTAAGAGAGGTGGATGAAACATTGGGAAGATAAATGAGAGAGATGCAAGAGAATCTTGAAAAGCAAGTCAACACCTTGTTAAAAGAGACCCCAAAATGCTGAAGAAAACAACACCATTGAAAACAGAATAATTCATATGGCAAAAGAGGTCCAAACAGTCAACGAAGAGAAGAATGCTTTAAAAAGCAGAATTAGCCAAATGGAAAAGTTTCTTCAAAAGTTCATTGAAGAAAATAGTGCGTTAAAAGTTAGAAAGTGGGGAGGAGCCAAGATGACAAAACAGAAAGATAAACAGATGCTTAGCTCTTACCCCACATCCCATAAAATACCTGAAAAGAAGAACTCTCAACAAATTCTAGCGCAGCAGAAGCCACAGAACAATGAAGTGGAGGAAATTTCTGTTCCAGAGATACCTGAAAAACCAACAGGAAAGGTCTGTCATGCACCAGACGTGGAGCAGAGCCCAGCCCTGCCTTGGCCAAGCAACCCCAAGAGGAGCAGACTCGAGCAGGCTTCAGGGACAGAATCTCCAGCAGCAGTGTAGAACCCTCAACCCACAAGCGCCAAAGGTCAGTTAGAGGGTCTTTTCAGGTGGCCAAGAGGAGAGAGAGATGTCTGCATAACTCAGGCCCCCTCAGGAGGCAGCAGTAGAGGCAGTGGCAGACAGGGCCTGCCAAAGCAGGCAGTGGCCCTCATAGATTATTGAGGGATCTAAGCCACATGTGGCGCCCCTACTCCTACCTGAGCAGCTGAACTTAATTTCACATTAAATAGCAGCCCCACCCCTGAGAGTAACATTTGAATCTCAGCCCACAAGCGCTGGCTGGGCAGAACTCGAGGCAAGGTGGTAGTGGAGAGCAAACTCAGAAGTCAAGTAACTGGCTGGGAAAATCCCCAGAAAAGGGAAAAAAATAAGACCATAGAAGGTTACTTTCTTGGGGAACAGGTGTCTCCCCCCATCCTTTCTGATGTGGAAGAACAAGGCATACTGTCAGAGGAAGTCAAGGCCTCTGCCTCCAAAAAGAACCTAAAATGGGCTCAGGCAATAGAAGACCTTAAAAAACAAGTTAGCAACTTACAAAAGGAAAACCAAAAAAATGCTGAGGAAAATAACGGCTTTGAAAAGAAATTGGAAAAAGAGGTCCAAAAAGCCAACGAGGAGAAAGAAGTTTAAAAAAGCAGAATTAGCCAAATGGAGGAGAAGGTTCAAAAGTTCACTGAACAAAATAATTCCTTGAAAGAGAGAACTGAGTCCAGGGAAACGAATGACTATGAGTTAAACCAAGAAGTTAGTACACAAAAACAAAAATTTGAAAAAATAGAAGATAATGTGAAACAACTCACTGGAAAAACAACTGACCTGGAAAACAGATCCAGGAGAAATGATTTAAAAATTTTTGGACTACCTGGAAGTTATGATCAAAAAAAGAGCCTAGATATTATCTTCCATGAAATTATCAAGGAAAATTGCCCTGATGTTATAGAATCAGAGGGCAAAATGGATATTGAAAGAATTCATCAATCACCTCCTGAAAGAAACCTGAACAGAGAAACTCCTAGGAATATTGTGGCCAAATTTCAGAGTTCCCAGATCAAGGAGAAAATAACTGCAAGCATCTAGAAAGAAACAATTTGAATACTGTGGAAATACAATCAGGATAACACAGGATCTGGCAGCTTCAATATTAAGGGATTGAAGGGCTTAGAGTGGGATATTTCAGAAGTCAAAGGAACCAGGCCTGAAGCCAAGAATCAACTACTTAGCAAATCTGAATATAATACCTTAAGGGAAAAAATGGTCATTCAGTGATATAGTCAGATTTCAAGATTTCATGTTGAGGAAAAGACCAGATCTGTATTTAAAAATTTGACTTCCCAAGACAAGAATCAATGCATGAAAAGGTAAACAGAAAAGAAAAATCATAAAAGACTCTCTAAAGCTGAACTGTTTACATTTCTAGATGGAAAGAAAATATTTTTAACTCTTGAAACTTTTCTCAGTATTTGGGTAGCTGGAGAGATTGTTCATACACACACACACACACACACACACACACACACACACACACACACAGGTAGAGAGTACAGCGTGTGTTGTATCAGAAGAGATAATATCCACATACGCACACAAAAAAATAAAATAAAATAAAAATTAAGGGGTGAAGAAGGAAAATTCCAGGAAGAGAAAGGGAGCAATGGAATGGGGCAGGCTATAACTCATAAAAGAGATAAGAAAAACCTTATTCAATGGAGGAGATAAGGGGGATGGGGAGGGGGGGAACAAACCTACTTTCCCTACTTGTGGTTAAAGGAAGAAATAACATACCCACTAAATTTGATATGTAAATTTATATACACCATGGGAAAGTAGGAGAGGAGGCGACAAGTGGAGCGAGGGGAATGTTAGAAGGGAGGGCAAATGGGAGAAGGGAGTCACTAGAAATAAACACTTTCGAAAAGGGACAAGGTCAATTGTAGGGGGGTAAATAAGGGGAAATAGGGTTGGTCAGAGTGTAATATAATCAGTATTACACAACATGATTACTATGGAATTCTTTTGCAAAACAACACGTATTTAGTCTGTATTGAATTGCTTTCCTTCTTGGTGCAGCTGGGGGGGGGGGAGAGGGAGAGAAGTTGGAATTCAAAGTATTAGAAACAAATGTTGAGAATTTTTATTGCATATGAGCGGGAAATAAGAACTACAGGAATAGTGGTATGGAAATTTAACTTGCCCTGCAAGAAAAGAGAGAAGATGGGGATAGGAGAGGGGTGGGGTGTGATGGAGGGGAGGGGACATTTAGGAAAAGAATAATCAGAATGCAAGGTATTAGGAAGTGGCGGGAGTTGAATGATGGGGAGAAAAACTGGACATGTTACAAAGTGAGGTAAAAGCAATTAGTATTAAAACAATAAACTGAGTGGGGGAGAAGGGTATAAACAGGGTTGGGGGGAAGATGAAAGGGAAGGCAGTAGGAGGAGGGAGCAATTTGAAGTTAACAGTCTTGTGGAAGGACAGGATCAAAAGAGAGAACAGAAGAAATGAGGGGCAGGATAGGATGGAGGGAAATATAGTTAGTCTTACACAACAAGACTATTATGGATGTCATTTGCAAAACTACACAAATATGACATATATTGAATTGCTTGCCTTCCCAAAGAGAATGGGTGGGGAGAGAGGGATGAAGAGAAGCTGGAAATCAAAGTTTTAGAAACAACTGTCGAGTATTGCTCTTGCTACTAGGAAATAAGAAATACAGATAATGGGGTATAGAAAGCTATCTGGCCCTACAGGACAAAAGAGAAGATGGGGACAAGGGAAGGGAGGGATGTTAGAAGAGAGGGCAGATTGGTGATAGGGGAAATTAGAATGCTCAGTGTTTTGGGGTTGGGGGAGGGGAGAAATGGGGAGAAAATTTGGAACCCAAAATTTTCTGAAAATGAAAGTTAAAAGTTAAATAAATAAATTCAATAAAAAATAAATAAAACAATAAACTGAATTAATTACTGAGAATAAATCACTGGCATCTTTAGTTTGGAGAAAAGAATTTCAGCCTAAATTTCCCAGAGGAAGGTATCCTCTGGTAAAATTTGGCATTGATGGAAAAGTCAAGGTTTTAATGGTAAATTCTATTTAATGATTGCCATTTAATCACAAACTAGAAAATGTATAGAAAGAAATGCAAGCCACTTAAGACTTGTCTCAAAAGATGTTCCTTAGCCAAAGTGAAACTATAATCATATTGAAACCTGGTTGTTGGAACTTGCCATTTTTAGATGCTATGGGACTATTAAGTGACTGTTCTTCTAAGTCTAACTCCTGGTATGGGTAGCAAGAATGGCAATCTGAGCCTCCAATACATGATGCCAGTAAGCTGATGAGATGCTGGTATGAACTGTAGTGGTGATCTCAAGGGAAGGGTGGGAGAGTGGCTGTACAGCATGGACTGAGGTGGGATTCTCCTGACTCAATTTCCCTACTGACACCTGGCAGACTTTAAGTCTGACTGAATGCAAGTGGATAATCTTATCTTGCCTGGAGTTGACATGAAGTTGGGGAGATATTGTATCCCTGCAAAGTCCTTACTATTAGTGGCAATTTTCTATAGTCACAAGGTTTGTAAGTTTAATACCAGATCTATTCAATTACAGATTATGGGTAAGGCAACATCTGAGGTTGTCTAAAATTAAGCTATTAGGCATAGGACTTCAGACCAACAGCATTAAGTTAAGGACCTTTAATTCTTAGTAATACTGTGGAGACAAATATGTCAAGAGCTTGTGAAGTAAGGAACACAAATATTATCTGTGCCTCAGTTGGTTAATGTTTTTAAAAAAAATTCTCTTGTGGTTCATATTGTAAATGCTTTAAAAAGATGTATCACCTGACTAAAAGTCTGATTTGCTTTACCTGTTACAAACTGTTTTTTAAAAAATAAAAAAAACAAAACAAAACAACAGAAAAAATAAAAATTAGAATGGAGCAGGTGGGAGGTAATGACTTCATGAAAAACCAAGAAATTGCGAAACAAAACCAAAACAATGAAAAAATATAAGACTGTGAAATATCTCTTTGGAAAAACAACTGGCCAGGAAAATACATCTAGGAGATATAATTTAAAAATTATGGGACGATCTGAAAATCATGATCACAAAAAGATCTTAGACATCATGTTTCATGGAAATATCAATGAAAACTTCCCTGATATTCTAGAACCAGTGGGTAAAATAAATATTGAAAAAATCCCCTAAACACCTCCTGAAAGAGATACAAAAAAATTCTCCTATGTATTGTAGCCAAATTCGAGAATTCTCAGTCATTTCTCAGAAAATACAATATATTTCAAGCTGCTAGAAATAATTTGAGTATTGTGTAAATGCAATCAGGATAACACAAGTTCTACCAGCTTCTAAATTAAGGAATCAAAGGACTTGGAATATGATATTCCAGAAGTCAAAGAAACAAGGAATATGACTAAGAATCACCTACTCAGAAAAACCGAGCATAATGCTTTAGGGGAATAAATAGTCATTTAAGGAAACAGAGAACTTTCAAGCATTCTTGATGAAAAGACCAGAAGTGAATGGAATTTAACTTTCAAACACAAGAATCAAGAGAAGCATGAAAAGGTAAACTGGAAAGAGAAATCGTAAGGGACTTAATAAAGTTGAACTGTTTACATTCCTACATGGAAAGGTAATAATTGTGATTCTTGACACTTTTCTCAGTATTTCGGTAGTTGGAGAGATAACACTCACACACACACATACACATGCACACACAAACACACACACACACACACACACACATATATGGAGGGCACAGGGTGAGCTGAATAGGAAGGGATGATGTCTAAAAAATAAAATTAAGGGTTGAGAGAGGTACATGCTCAGAGGAAAAAGGAGAAATAGAATGGGGAAAATTATCTCTCATAAAAGAGGCAAGAAAAACCTTTTCAATGGAAGGAAAAGCAGGCGGACATGAGATGGAAAAAGTCAATCTTATTCTCATCAGATTTGACTTAAGGAGGCAATAATATGCACACTCAATTTGATACGAAAATCTCTTCTACACTACAGTAAAGTAGTGGAGAAATGGATAAGCGGAGTGGGGGGGACGATAGAAGGGAAGGAAAATGGGAGGAGGTAGTTATTAGAAATAAACACTATTGGGAGAACAAGGTCAAAAGAAAGAATATAATAAATGGGGGCAGGTTAGGATGGAGGGAAATATAGTTAGTCTTTCACGACTTGACTATTATGGAAGTGTTTTGCAAAACTACACATATGTAGCCTATACTGAATGGCTTGTCTTCCCAGTGGGAGTCTGTGGGAAGGGAAGAAGGGAGAGGAGTTGGAACTCAAAATTTTAGGAACCAATGTTAAGAATTGATTGTGCATGCAACTAGGAAATAAGAAATACAGGTTATGGAATCTAGAAATCTATCTTGCCTTATCATTAAAGAGAGAAGTTGGGGATAAGGGAAGGGAGGGGTGAGAAAGAAGGGAGGGAAGATTGGGGCAAGGGGTAAGTAGAATGCATTGTGTTTAGTGGTGGGAGAGGGGAGATATAGGGAGAAATTTTGAACTCAATGTATTGTTGAAATGAATGTTGAAAACTAAAAATAATTAAATTTATAGCAGGAATGCAGAGCTGGTTCAGTATGAGGAAAACTACCAGCATATCAATAGGAACAACAAAAAAAACCTAACAAAAACCTATTATTACCTCAATAGATGCAGAAATAGCTTTTGACAAAATGCAACACCCATTCCTGTTGAAAACACTGGAGAGCATAGGAATAAATGGAACTTTCTATAAAATAATAAGTAATATTTACCTAAAACCTCAGAAGCATCATATGTAATGAGGATAAACTAGATGCATTTCCAACAAGATCAGGGGTGAAACAATGATGTCCAGGATCACCACTGTTATTCATTATAGTATTATAAATGTTAGCTCTAGCAATATTAAAAGAAAAAGAAATTGAAGGAATTAGAATTCACAAAGAAAATATTAAATTATCACTCTTTGCAGATGATATGACATGATGATATACTTAGGGAATCCTAGAAAATCAGTTACAAAGCTACTTGAAATAATGGACAACTTTGGCAAAATTGCTACAAAACATATCCACATGAATAATCTGAATTGCTGTATATCAATAACAAAGCCCAACAGCAAGAGATAGAAAAATCCCATTTAAAGCTATTGTAGGCACTATAAAATATCTGGTAGTCTGTCTGCCAAAAGAAACCCAGGGAATATATGAACCCAATTACAAAACACTTTTAGTACAAATAAAGTCAGATCTAAGTAAATGGAAAAACATCAGTGGCTCATGGCTAGGCCAAGTCAATATAATAAAAATGACCATTCTACCTAAATTAATTTACCTATTTCGTGTCATATCAATTAAACTACCAGAAATACATTTTTTAGAGCTAGGAAAAATAATATCAAACTTCATCTGGAATAGCAAAAGTCCAGAATACCAAAGGAATTGATGAAAAGAAATGCTAGGGAAGGCAACCTATCCCTACCCAATTTCAAATTGTATTATAAAGCATAAATCATCAAAACCATTGGCTACTGACAAAGAAATATATGGGTAGACAAGTGGAATAGGTTCAGTACCCAAGACACAGTAGTGACTCAGTATTGCAATCAATTGGTTGATAAACCCAAAGACCCCATCTTCTGCCATAAGAACTTACTGTTTGACACAAATTGCTAGGAAAACTGGATAATAGTGTGGCAGAAATTGCCACACTATCAATGCCTGATACCATGCACAATAATGAAGTCCAAGTGGATACATGATGTAGATATAAAGATTGACAATATAAACAAATTATAGGAGCAAGGAATAGTGCATTTGTCAGATATATGGAGAATAGGAAAATTTATAACCAAAGAAGAAATAGAGAACATTATGAAGGGCAAAATTTATTACATTAATTTGAGAAGTTTTGCACAAACAAATCCAATCAAAACGAGATTTGGCAGGAAGTAGAAAACTGGGAAAGGAATTTTGCAACTATTGTCTGTGATGAAGGCCTCATTTCTAAAATATGTAGAGAAATATATAATATATAGAAATATATAGAGTCAAATGTAAAGAATGCAAGTCATTCGAAAATTGATGAATGGTCAAACGATACGAACAGGGAATTTTCAGAGGAAGAAATTAAAGTAATCTATAGTCATATGAAAAGAATGATCCAAATCACCGTTGATTGGAGAAACACAAATCCAACAACTCTGAGATACCACATCAAACCTATCGGGTTGACTAACATCACAAAACAGTAAGATGATAAATATTGGAGAAGATGTGGTAGAGTTAGAACACTAATTCATTGTTGATGGAGCTGTGAGCTGATCCAACAATTCTGGAGAGCATTTTGCAACTATGCCCAAAGGGATATAAAAATGTGCAGACCCTTTGACCCAACAATATAGCTTCAAGGACTGTATCCCAAAGAGATTATAAAAAATGGAAAACATCCTACGTGTACAAAAACATTTATAGCAGCTGTCTTTGTGGCGATCAAGAACTATACATTGAGGGGACGCTTTCAATTGTGGAATGGCTGAACAAGTTGTGTCATATGAATATAATGGAATACGATTATACTATATGAAAAGATGAACAGGAAGACTTCAGAGAGGCCTGGAAGGACTTATATGAACTGATGCTGAGTGAACCTAGAAGAACCAGGAGATCATTGTACACAGTAACAGCTACAGGGTCCTAGGCATTTTACTGATAGACTGAGCCCTTCACAGCAATGGAAGCACCTAAAACATTCCCAATGGACTCTTGAGGGAAAATATCATCCACATCCAGAGAAAAAAACTTTGGAAATGGAACACAGGATAAAGCAAAACATTTTCTCTTATATTATGTTTTGTTTTGTTTGGGCTTTTCTCACCGTTTTCCCATTGTTTTTAATTCTTCCATGCAGCATAACTAATGTGAAAATGTTTTTAATAAGAATGTATGGGTAGAACCCATATAAGTTTGTATGTCATCTTGGGGAGAGATGGGGGAGGGAGGGGTGGAAAAAATCTAAATTTTTATGGAAGTGATTGTAGAGAACTGAAAACAAATAAATTAATTAAAAAACAGAAATTTGATATCCTGACGTTTCTTGGGACATTTTATGTTTCAGAATAGGCTCAGTAGTACACAGGATGACAAAAGAAACCAATTAATTTTTTTTAATATGCATTTGTCTAGATATCTGTCTGTCTACATATTTAATGCTCAAGGATCTGTACAGACACATATACAGTGTTGTTGTATACCCCAATAGAGTTTGAGTTTCTTGAGGGTAAAGACTGTCTTTTGATTTAAAAAAAATCTTCGTGTTTAGCACAGAATCTGCTAATAAATAATATTGAGTGATTGTTTCACGCCAAACACACACACATACATACATGCATGCACACACAGCTTTTTGGACACTTTTAAAATTTTGAATAAATGCAATTAGACATGATGGTTGCAAAAGAAATCTTACATAGCTCATGTAATTTTAGTCTTCTGATAATTTTCTATTTCCCCCAATGAATTCTTACATGAAAATTTCAATCTGATGTAATTGAAGGAATACAAGCAAGCAATGAGGAAACACAATAACCTCTGTTTGAAGAAGAAATTATGGTATAAACATCCCTATAGAGTCAACTAAATTTGTTGAAACAATTAACAAATATAACAAAGTTGCAGTTTCATTAGAATTAATTTCATGACTAGTCATATATCTTATATGATTTTTAAAATTATTTTTCACTTAATGGAGGAAATGGACATAGGGTAATGGAAATGTGAAGAAAAGACAATAATGACTTCATAATTAAAAAAAACTCCTCCTTGTTTCAAGATAAGTTTTTCGGTATAAAAATAGATAACATAGTATTACAGGATCATTGATAGTAAAGAAATAAAAACATTTTTAGATAATAGAGAAAAAAGACAAGAAAAAATTACTTCATGAGGCATTAGTCTCCCATTATTACAGTGCTCAGATGGACATTTTCAACAATAAATAAAATCAGTGATAAAATTATATAACATTTGTCATGATGCGTTAGGAGTCAGGGGAATTCCTTGGAAAATTCGCTGAAACCATGGAAACTAAATCAATGTAATTGTTAATATTTGGCTAATCCACTGTGAAGATGACTATGAAGAAGTACAGTGATAAGTCTGTTGGAAAATGTGTTTCAGGATTTAAAAAATAAAAGATATAAATGACCTATGGAATCAAGTGAAGTCACAAGAAACTTCGCACTCAGAGTTGTAAGCATCAAAATTCTATAGCAGTGCAAAGTGGTTTGCAAACTTTTGTCGTAATTTAATACTAAATTAAGCATCAATTGTATGTTCAGTGAAATTGCTTCAAGTACTCTAATTATAGTTCCCTTCTACTGCTTTTGAAATCAGTAGATGTCATTGCTTTTAGATGATCACATAACTCTCACTCCACAAATCTCACTTACAAATTCCTAAGCCAGGTCAAGTCAGAAAAATGAATTTAGATTTTTGATCCCATCAAATATATATTTTCTCCATGTATTTAATGAACTTTCTCTAGTGCCCTATTTGATTCATGACTACATTAAAGAAAACAAAATAAACATCATGTTTTTTATAGGTTTCTGCCATACATGGGTCTCTTTTAGATAGTTTGGATATTTAAATACATGAAATCATAAAAATACTCTGTATAAACGGTGCATAGACATATTACACTGGATGCATTGCTAAGACTTTGGTAATTTTGCTACATGGTTGTAGCCATATGTAACATTCATCAGATTACCAGCCAAACTTTCTTACTTATCAGAAAGTTATTTCTCACTCTTGTTTGGGAAAACATCTGGCTGGAAAATGTGCTCTCTATAGATGGATAGGTCCCCAGTTTTAAGATAGACTGCATGGTTGCTGCTGTTCTTATAAATGTGTAGTTCATTACAGCCAGTAATGAAAAATCCATCTGCCCATGGCAATAATCTCCCGTGAATACAGGCTGCTGGGCAATTTCCCACTCTCTCACCTATGTTGTACTAAAGGAATAAGCAGGAGAAACAACATTTCTAAACATTTCTTGATTCCCAGAACACAAAGAGCCACCAAGGATAGCACAGAGGTGAAAATTCTAGCAAACTTAATCCTTGAATCACAGGAAACTTTTCTTCTAATTTCCTTTTCTAGGAAGAAATCAGAAAATACAGTTTTGTAATATCTTTAAAACTATTAAATGATACAAATTTAAACTTGGTAATAATCCCAAAGATTTGGATAGTACTCTACAATTTTCAAAGCACTTTCACATATGTTATTTCATTAAAATCTCTTGCAAAGTCCCTGAAACCTGACAGGCTCTCAGTTAATTTTTGTGGAATTGAATAAAAGCTTAAGAGTAATCCTGTGGGGTAAGAAGGATCAGGGTTAATCAGACTTCTCTTTTGAAGGCAACAATAGGTTAAAGTGAATTTTGTATAAGCACAGCTCGGGAATGATAACAATCAAGATTAGAACAAAATTCCTGGGAAGAAGAGGAAACAAAACAAATACATATATACTGTAACTAATTAATGAAAATGTTTCATCACAGATTTAGAACACAATAATCATTTGATGCCACCTACTTCAACATCTTAATTTTAGATGAGAATAGTGAATCTCAATAGAGCTTAATTGCTTTCCCCAAGTTCATGTACATAGAAAGTGACAGAGATAGAATTTCAAATCTAGACCTCTGATTTCTACTGCAGTATACCTGACTGTTGTGATAGTATTTATTAATACAGATAATACTATAGAAACATATATGCTAAACTGCAGAAGTGATTTTTTTAATATTTTGAGCTTTAGATATGTTGACTGCTTACAGATTCAATTGAGTCCCTTTCTTTTTTTTTATTGTTTTCAAGCAAACAAAAGATAGATTCATCTTTACACTGATTTGAACTGCTTTATAGAGTATGTAAAAAAAAATCTGAGTGGTTGATCTGATTATTTTTGACCATGAGAACCATATAATCTTAACCTCTGAAAAATATACTTCAAAAGACCAAGTAGTTAAGTTAATAAATCACTAATTTCTAAACCATGTCAGAGCCTTTTCTAGACATCAGAATTAGTCTTTAGTATTAAGGTATTAAATTTAAATTCAATTAATTCATTGAAGACCTCTAACCATGTGGCAATGTGATATCACATAAAGATTCATTATACTTAAAATCAGAAGATCTTAATTTGCATAGAAGTTGCACACTTTATGTGACTTTGGCCGAGTTTTTTGTATTCTTTGGGACTTAGTACCTGTCCTCACAGAAGTTGGATTAAAATGATTTTCATGAAGCCTCTCTGATCTAGATTTATAAAAATAGCCAAACAAGCATATTCAAATAAATGTATAGTACACATTCTAGAGATGAAAACAATATTTTTCAAGGAAATGCCTCCTTTCTGTGATCTTCCATTAGAATGTTAATCCTTGAAATCAGAAAATTTCATTTTTGTTACTAAATTGGCAGTATCTAAAATAATTAATCTCATGTAGGTGATATTTAATAAATGTTTCTTGAACTAGATTATACAGATGTTATACAATTTATTGACAAAGAGAAAATAGTTTAGCAAGAATGTATTAAACAAAACTAAAAGATGAATACATACTTGTTCAATTTTAATTACAAATTTCAACATATCTGCAAAAGTTTAAAATATACTTCTTTGCACACTTTTATTTTCATCCAGCAGTAATCTACCTAGCTTATTTTTTTCAAGGAACCTGTAATTTGAGAACAGCTTAGCAGAGGCTCATCAATGGTAAACACAATCATCATGAAGTCCTAAGGTACGCCCAAATAAAAGAGACACACTTTACTGAGATTAAGGTTATTCAGATATTCATGAAAGCTCTGAAATCAAAAGCTAATAAAAAGAGATTGATTTAAACATCCATTGGAGAAAAAGGAAAGGTTTGAATAATGCTGATTAAAAGATTAGGGCATGCAGTTAGACAGGTAAAATTTTAGTTAATCCATTGGTATGTAAATGTAACCAGCTTCTTACCCTGGCCACTTCTGAGGGGCAATAAAAGCTGTGAATATGGCACAAGTAGAAGTGGGGACAGGCTGCCTTGTATTAGACAGTCTACTTTCAGGCATTATCTCTAGAACAGGGAGATAGCTTTGTTTTTAAAGTTTTATTTTGCTTCTTGAAAGACGTGATTCAGGGCTAGAGTCAAGAGGGAGGAACTCACTTGAGCCCTTTCACAAATTCCTTTAGAAAACTCTAAAAAGTGAATCCAAAATTGAGAGTGGCAGAATCCACCAAGATCTATAGAGTGACAAGTTTACAGCCCAGGAGAATCTGCAACGTTGACGGGAAGGATCTGTTAGACTAGGCTGGGAAAGTGCGGAGTGCATGGGTTTATACCCAATCATAGGGAAGAGGGAGAAGCCATAGGATGACTGAATTACCTGCAGCAATGGAGATTGCCAAATCTCTTAAAACAGAATGGAGGTCTGGTCTTGAACTCAAAAAGCATTGAAAGAGAATTTTTAAAGCTAAATTAGAGAGGCAAAAGAAAAAAAAAACCTTATCCTTTTAAAATATAGCGGAAAAAAATAAAAAAAAGTATCTCTGAAGAGAACAAGTCTTTAAAAGGCAAAATTGGCCAAAAAGGGGAAGGGGAGTGCAAAATCTAAGCGGAGAATATAGTTCCTTGAAAAGAAAATATGAATAAATTGAAAAGGAGGTACAAAAGCTAAAAGAAGAAAGTAATTAGTTAGAATTAGTCAAGTAGAAGCTAATGACTCTATAAGACAACAAGATACATTCAAAGAAAATCTAAAGAATGAAAAATATAAAAGAAAACATGAAATATCTCATGGGAAAAGCTACTGACCTGGAAATTAGATGCAGGAGAGAAAATCTAAGAATTATTAGTCTGCCAGAAAACCATGAAGAAAAAAAGACACTGAATAGTATCTTCCAAGGAATCATCAAGAAAAATTGTCCCATGGTCTTAGAAAGACAAAATAATCATCAAAATAATCTACAGATCACCTCCTGAACGAGACTGTAAATTGAAAACTCCAAAGAAGATTGTAGCAAAATTTCAAGGAGAAAATTCCAAAGGATAAAATACTACAAGCAGTCAGAAAGAAACAATTCAAATATTGAGGAACTACAGTCAGAATCTCAAAGGAAATTGCAGCTGTTACGTTAAAAGATCAGAGGGAATGGAATATGATATTCCATGAGACAAAAGAGGTTGGATTACAACTACAGATCAACTCTCCAGCAAAGCTGAGCATAATGTTACAAGTAAGTAGATGGATATTCAACGAAATAAGGAACTTCCAGATCTTTCTAACAAAAAGACTAGAACCCAATAGAAAATTTGATCTTCAAACAGAAGTCCCAAGAGAGGCATAAAAAGGTAAAAGGGGACTAGCTACATTACCCTGGGAATGTCACTTAACCTCTATTTGCCTTAGCTCCTCATCTAAAAAATGGGGACACACACAACCCGTAAAATATCTGTAAATAATGACTCTCAACAAATTTTAGAGCAGCAGAAAGCACAGAATGGTAGAGGGGAAGAGTTTTCCAGCACAGGGTGACCTGGAGGCTGATGGCAAGGATATATCACACTGGACGTTGAGCCAAGCCTTGGCCATGTGGCACAGTGAGGAGAGGTCCTCAGGAATCTCCAGCGGCAGCAGCAGGTTGCAGATACCTCAACCTACAAATGCCAGGAGTGGCTTCAAAGTCAGTGAGAGAGCTTTTCCACCTCAGGAACAAGGGAGCAGGGTCCTCCCCTGGTCCTGGCCCTAGGAGGTGGCAGCTACAGGAACAGCAGGCAGCAGCAGCAGGCAGGTTACATTTTTGCAACCTCAACTTAAAGCCCCTGGGGAAATTGAGCAGCTGATTTGAACCTCAGCCCTGAGTGGTGTCCCTGCCCCTTCCTAAAGTCCCTGGGGGAATAGAGCACCAGGTCAGAATCTCAGCCACCATGTTTGCGAGGGTGCAAACTCCTCTTCATTGATTGTGCATCTTGGAGGAACTGAGAATTTACACGTCCCCAGAGTATACCCTATTCTTGACAAAGAACCCAAAAGTCAAGTAATTGGTTGGGAAAATGCCCCCAAAAAGGGAAAAAGAAAATAATACTATAGAGTTTACTTTCCTGGTGAACAGGTATTTTCTCCTATCCTTTCAGATGAGGAATAACAACGTTTACCTTTAGGGGAAGACATGAAAGTCAAGTCTTCTGCTTCCCAAATATCCAAAATAAATATTCAATGGACTCAGGCCAAGGGGGAGTTCAAAAGGGATTTTGAAAATCAAGTAAGAGAGGTGGAGGAAAAATTAGGAAGAGAAATGAGAGCAATGCAAGAAAATTATGAAAAATGTCAACAGCTTGCTAAAGGAGAGGCAAAAAAAGCTGAAGAAAATAAAACCTTTAAAAATAGGCTAACAACTGCAAAAGTGGTTCAAAAAGTCAATCAGGAGAAGCAGAATTAGCCAAATGGAAAAGGAGGTTCAAAAGCTCTCTGAAGAAAATAGTTCCGTAAAAATTAGAATGGAGCAGGTGGAAACTATTGACTTTATGAGAAACCAAGAAATCCCAAAACAAAACCAAAGGAATGAAAAAATGGAAGATAATGTGAAATATCCCATTGGAAACAAACAACTAACCTGGAAAATAGTTCCAAGAGAGACAATTTAAAAATTATGGGACCACCTGAAAGCCATGATCACAAAAAGAGTCTAGACATCATATTCCATGAAATTATCAAGAAAAACTGCTGGGGGGTGGAGCTAAGATGGCGGAGTAGAAAGACGCACATACACAGAGCTCCGAACCTACAACCCACAGAATGGCTTTAGGGGACCAACTCACGGTGAATTCTGCACCCAGAGGCCACGGAATATTGGACCAAGGGAGATTTCTGTTCTGGAGAGACCTGCAAACCTCTCGCGGGGGGTCCTTCACGCTGCGAACTGGGCGCCGGGACTGGGAGCAGAGGGCAGCCCTGCAGTGGCCAGGCCAAGCCAGCTACGGGGGACCAGACCTCCAGCGGCGGCACAAGTCCCCCCACCCGCAGGTGATGGGGGTCGGTGAGAGAGTCTCTTTGGCAAGTCGGGAGGGGAGTGGGGTGCCCCCATGGCTCGGGCCCCCCCGGGAGATAGAAGCTGAGAGGCGGCTGCAGACAGGGGCTCCCCACCAAGCAGGCGGGAGCCTGGATCCATTGTGGAAGGTCCGTGCATAAACCCCCTGAGGGAACTGAGCATGAGAGGCGGCCCTGCCCCAACCTGAACACCTGAACTTAATTCTCACACTGAATAGCAGCCCTGCCCCCGCCAAAAGCCCTAAGGCGGGAAG
>CM052678.1:53495139-53534163 GCA_028533205.1 Lagorchestes hirsutus
GCTCCCGCCTGCTTGGTGGGAAGCCCCTGTCTTCAGCCACCTCTCAGCTTCTATCTCCCGGGGTGGCCCGAGCCATGGGGGCACCCCACTCTCCTCTCGACCTGCCAAAGAGACTCTCTCACTGACCCCCGTCACCTGTGGGTGGAGGGACTTGTGCCGCCGCTGTAGATCCGGTCCCCGTAGCTGGCTCGGATCTTTTCCTCTTGGTGTCGTGGCCACTGCAGGGCTGCCCTCTGCTCCCAGTCCTGGCGCCCAGTCCGCAGCATGAAGGACCCCCCGCGAGAGGTTTGCAGGTCTCTCCAGAACAGAAATCTCCCTCACTCCAATATTCCGTGGCCTCTGGGTGCAGAATTCACTGTGAGTTGGTCCCCTGTAGCCGTTCTGTGGGTTGTGGGTTCAGAGCTATGTGTATGTGCGTCTTTCTACTCCACCATCTTAGCTCCGCCCCCCCATCATTCTTTAAGGAAGAAATAGAATCCTGCTAGAAAAGGAATAAGAAGGTTGGAAGCAGAGACTCCCAGCACTGTGTTAGAGAATAGAAGTACAAGTCTAGAATTATATTTGTAAATATTGTGAGTTTGGGGAAATGATTTCTCAATTCAAGTTAAGCTCTATATTGCCATCCTTCAAGGGGAAAAGAATGCCCCAATAATATTCTTTCTCACCAAATATCAGTTATGAAATCTACACATAGAGAATGGCTAATTTGATTATGACAGTTTCAAAGACACATCAGAGAAATTAAGCAAATGAATGCATAACAGATAAAGCACAGGGGGAATGAATTTACACCGTGGCAATACAATATCTCAGATGAACTTAAAGAGAGTCTTACAACTCATGTAAGGGCAAATTCCATGACATGTCCATTGTAATGAACCGGAAATGCAGCTTGATCAAGGTGTTGGTTCCTCGACATACTAGTTTCTTTACAGAATCTCTCTCTCTCTCTCTCTCTCTCTCTCTCTCTCTCTCTCTCTCTCTCTCTCTCTCTCTCTCTCTCTCTCTCTCTCTGTCTCTCTCTGTTTAAATTATGCATCTTCTTTCTCACAGCTAGAAGGAAACAGATCAAGATCTCCCCTATTCAAACATTCATCGATTTCAACCCTCACTTGTGTGTGGGATATTGAAAAACCTGTCTTCACCACTGACAAAAGTCTTATCCAAATGGTCCTTAAATCTCAAGCTGCACCAAGATTACAGTAACCAGTCTTTTTTGAGTACAGATTAGCCTACTTCAATATATGTGCATGAATGCTGAAGGAAAAGCTTACAGATAGATAAGTGACCAGATATAGAATAAGTATTATAAAAAAATTCCTGAACGATCAAAATTTTGAGGTGGATGTTGATAGAGATGAAAGAGAAGATTTCCAGGGGGATAGAATGTCCTGTTAGTTAATGGGAGGTAAATGAGCCAATCATTTGAAAATAGTAGAAAATGAAAGAATGAGAAATAACAAGGTTACATAAAAATCAAAAATGTAGAATCTTGGAAGTATTTTAGAGTGGAAATAGTGAGAGAGTATTAAGAAATGATTTTAAGGTAGTAAATACAGGAAATTCTTAGTGTTTATAGTTATTGAACAAGTAATGGAATTAATCTGATCTTAACATATATTATGTTCAGAAGTAATATCTTTATTTAGTTTTATGTTTTTTCTTTTAGATTTCCTAAATGTAAACAATATATTTTTAATTTTATTTTTTCGGAATATGTAAACAAAAATTTACATTTTTGAATTGAAAATTATCTACTTCCTCACTGTCCTCCCCCGTCCTTGGTAAGGCAAGAAGTTTGGTGTAGATTATACATATGCAGTCATATAAATCATTTCCATATAAATTGTGTGGCAAAAGAAAACAGACCAAAAAATAAAATGAGTGCTAAAGAAAAATTTTAAAAAAGCTTCAAACTGGATTCAGACTCCAGCAGCAATTTTTTCAAAGGAGGATGGCATTTTCCCAATAAGTCCTTCAGGATTGTATTAGAGGATTAAAACAATACTCTAAGTCATTCACAGTGGTTCAGTGTTAATATTGTAAATAATGTGTACAGTGTCCTGCTGGTTATGCTTGGTTCACTTTGTACGACATAAGTAATTCCAGGTTTTTTGGGTTTTTTTGGGAGGGAAAAGCCTTGCTACTCATGATTTCTTATAGCATAAAATTATTCCATCACAATCATAAATGGCAACTTCTTCAGTTATTCTCCAACTGACAGGTATCCCCTCAATTTCTAATTACTTGCTGCCCCAAAGAAGAATTACTGTGGATATTTTTGTACATATAGATTATTTTGCTTTTGTGTTAATATCTTTGGGATATAGATTTGATAGTAGTATTCCTCCCCAATGGGTTGTAAAACAGTTCATAGTTCTAAGTTGCTGTCAATAAAAGTTGGATCAGTTCACAATTCCAGCAACAGTATATGAATGTCTCTGTTTTTTCACATCCTCTCCAAAATCTGTCATTCTCTTTTTCTGTCTTATTACCTGGTCTGCCAAATATGGTACCACAGAATTGTTTTAATTTTCATTTTTCTAATAAAGTGTGGTTTGGAGACTTTTTAAAATATATGACTTGAAAACTCCTGTTCAAGTCCTGTGACCACTTATCAATTAAGGAATGACTAATATTCTTATAAATTTGCTTCAGTTTTCCACATATTTGAAAACTGAGTCCCTTATTAGAGAAACCTGTTGTAACTTTCCTCCCTAATTTTCTGTTTTCCTTTTATTCTTTGCTGCATGGTTTTGTTTGTCCAAAACTTTTCTAGTTTGCTGTCATCAAAAATAATGATTTTTATACACTTTAATACTTTCTTTCTCTTGTTTGGCACACTTTATTTCAATAAAACAAACAAAATTGGCTAAGAATGTCAGAAGTCTTTGTATGTCTTCCTCATGTTCAAAATTTAATTTCACTGTTAGAACTATGTCTTCCACTAAAACCTTGAACCTATAATGTCCTCATCATGCTATGGATATGGTCATGAGTTCTCAAAGATAATGTCAACTAAGGCTAATCCTTATTAAAAACTTCGTATGTGAGTCAGATGGGGAAAATACGAGGCAATGCACTGTATGAAATAGATAAAGAGTCAATCTCATGGTCAGGAAGACATGAATTCAAGACCCATTTCTCCTGAACATCTTCTATGAGAATCTGGGCAAGTCACCCAACCTGTTAGCACTCTAGATCGCCCTCAAAGGCTAAGTTGCGGAGAAGATGAACTACACTGCAGTGAAATTTTTCTTACTTGGGAGTTCCCTGTACCAATAAGACAGAGGCAGTAGCAAAGTTTGTTAGGTTTGGAGTCAAAGGGATAGAATGGGAAGATTAGAGTCAGAGTCAGAGTCAGAATCTATGATTTAGTTTAAGAACTGGTCAAAGAAGTTGTAAAATATTCATCATTAGAACATTGACTCCCCAAGACATGTAGGTGTGTCTTCCACTTTCTTATTGGGTCATTTTCTGGAACTATGTCATAAGGAAACAATCCATTTCTAGATTCATCAGTGCTCCAACTTGGACACTTATTAGCTTTGGGACTCCTTGGTTTCCTATATCAAAGATAACTAATAAAAGAACCTTAGACAGCAAGCACAAACTTATTTTTAAGTTCAAATAAGGTAATCTATTTAAGTGATGCAAAGTTCTTAAAGTAAAAAATACTTAAAAGGTATCATCATCACTGTCATTATCACCAGCACTGATCTGACCAAACCATGAATAGTATAGTATTTATATAGTCTAAACATAATCACTACTCTTTATGTGGGATTTGAAGGCTGAACATACCCTAATATCGTCAAATAGTTATGACTTATCATCTGTTCAGAAATTCCTGACAAAGAGGTAGACAACAATTCATACATGACTGTATGATATCCTCCCCATAAGGTGGTCATGGGGAGTTCATCCAACATGCAGAAGACCTTCCTAATTTTCTCCTGATATCTCAAATATACGAGCAGAGTGATTTGCTTCTTCACTTGTCATCATTAACATCCGCCATGTGGCTACATTCCTCTTTCTGAAGTATTATTTTTTATGATAATTTTTTTTCCTTTTCTTTGGACTTTCTCAAGGGTATATGACAGCTTGCTCATACCTGATACGTGCATCTCCATTCTTTATGTGACATAATAAAAAATATCTTAAGACAGCTATAGTCATCCTCACTGTCATATAAAACAATGGCATTTAAAAATGAGATTGTGATTTAATAGGAAGTTTAGGGTCAGTAAAGAATCTTTTCAATGTATTATACACAATCTGCCCAATTCTCTTATGTATCTTTATTTCTATGACCAACTTATTATCAATCTGTATTATATGAAAAAAGATAGATATACTGGTCTACAAATGAGAAGTACTATGTTGTAGTGGATTAGGTCATGAACGCAGAGTCAGAAAGGAAGATAATAAGAAATAAATACCATGACAAAATCAAAAGATCGAAAAAAATAGAAGAAAATATAAGTGGTTGTTTTTTTTTAGTCATTTTCAGTCACATCTGACACTTTATGACCAGTTTGGGGGTCTTCTTTACAAAAACAATAGAGCCATTTCCCCTTATTCTCCCTAGTTCATCTTATAAATAAGGAAACTGAGGAGAAAGTTCCCCAGTGTTGCACAGTTAGTTTATCAGGCCATATACAAACTCAAGTCTTTTTGACTCAATGCTCAGTATCCTATCCACTGTGCCACCAAAATATTAGGTAAATAATATTAAACCAAATGACTAGAAAAACTGATAGAGGAGGAAATATTTAGAAATCATTGAATAAACTAAATTCTATTGCCAAAAAAAAGAGCCTAGATATAATATTTTAGGGAAACTTAGAAATAAATGTCATACATTTCTTAACCATATATTGCTAGTGGTATTCACTATGTACATTGATATACCACAGTTAAAGGTAATCTACTTCTAATATCATGTCCATTTAAACCCATTATTGCAAATATTGCAGTAGCTAGACTCGCCCTACCTTTGACTCATTGTGATATACAGCTCCAGTATATAATACAAAATACACAATGGTCCATTCTGTCAGCTGTTACTTCCCTTTCTAGTGTTTAGTCAGCTGAATACTAAGCATCATAATCTGTTATTACTATTATTAATTACTACTCTTTTACTCCCTCCCCATGAAGCAGGTTTGTGTAGTGGTTAAAATATAAGGCTTGTATTCAGGATGATATGAATTTAAACTCGCTTCAGATACATTTGGAACCATATGCATGTGGCTTAACCTTTTTGAACTTTAAGTTCCTCATGTGTAAAAAGAGGACTTTGAATCAAATGACCTCTCATTTGGATTCAGATATTTCCTCAGACACTATTTAGCTTTGTAAAGACAGGAAAAAAATCACTAAACCAATTAAAACTCGAATTTCCTCATCTTCAAAATGGGAATAATAATTGCAGCTATCTATCAGGATTGATTTAAGATTTCAATATGATCATGTAAGATGACATTTACATAGGCATCAAGAAGGAGCAGTAGACAGTATCCTAAGATCTGAATTTAGGAAAACCTAAGTTGAAATCCACTCTCACACATTTACTGTCTCTATGTCCCTGGCATGTCACTCAAACTGCCTTTCTCAGTTTCTTCAATTTTATAGTGGAGATACCAGCACTCTCCTCACAACGTCACTTTAAGAATTAAGTGAGATAAAATTGATAAAAGTATATTCATAGTGCCTGAAAAATAATAAGTTGTTAATAACTGGTTGTTCCTTTCAATTTCTCTTAATATTAATATTGATATTAAACTCATTGTGTATAGAGTCTCCAAAATTTAAATGCTTTATAAATATTAAATCATGATATTTTTACATATTCCTTTAATTTTGTACACTTTTTGAATTCATTTCTATTTTAATAAGCTTCTAAATTACAAACTGGAAAAGCATGGATTAATTAAAGGAATAAAATATCACTTAATTTTCAAAGTGCCAATATTTTGACAATATATGAAAGTTGATATATCTTCCAAATGCTAATACTGAAATTATCATGGATGTATACAAAATTAGAAAAATACCACTGTGTCTTATATAATAGCTTTTAATTGTATTGTTTAAATTCTTAAGGATTTAAATTTTATAGTCATTCTGGCTTTTGGATTATTAATTTTCAGATTTCCAGAATGCATTACGATGAAACTTTTAAATGGATAGTTGGTTATTAATGGATAATATAAATATATTATTCAATATTTTTGCTTGTCATTGTAAAAGGCATAATGAAGTTCAGAGTGCATATTAAATCTTACAGGTTAGCATGGCTTTAAAATCAAATGAATGTCAAATAGTTGCTTCTTTAAAATGGAAGAAATTTCATGTTTTTATTGAAAGTGCAAAAGCCTGTAAAATATGATATATGATCTCCAATAAAATAGGAAACTTTATTTTGGAAAAACAAAAATACAAAAAAAAAATCAGATTTGTAGAGATAAGTATAATCGTGAAAAACATTTCAGTATCCCTTCAAATTATACAACACAATTTCTGAACAAATTGTATTTTTAATATAATACGGTTATCATTTATTTTATAATGAAATAGGTGGAATAAAACTAAAATGTTTTGTCTATCAGAGAAACCATATTTATGGCATTATCTACATCTCTAAATCAAAGTTCACTAATTTAGAAGTAGAAAAAGAGATTTTAATTTTGTGACAATGCTATTACATAAAGTTTTAAGGAAATTTTTTTCATTGTTTTAAACTTTATGCAATAATTGACAGTAGTTAGACCAATCTGGTTGATTGCTCTCTTTGCTTCTTGAAGATGACCAAAATATCGTTATTACATCAAGGTGTGTGTTAAATACAATGTGTTCAACTGTGGTTGAGCAGACCAATACAGGTTGAGGAAGCTCTACAACATGTCAGGAAGAAATAGCCCACATGAAAGTTGAGAGTGGAGATGTCTCTAAATTTACATGATTTATGTTTCATTTGACCTACTGCAATTTTGCTCCGATCACAGAACAAGGAATTTTCTTTGATGGAGGCACTTCATGCTGGGCAATCCATTAGCAGTGGTTCCCATGTCATGCAATCAATTCCAGAGTTCTTCAGAGAGACCTTGAGAATTTCCTTATACTACTTCTTCAGACCTCCATCTGTGTCGTTGCCTTGTGTGATTTCTTTGTAAAATAGTGTTTTAGGCAAACACACATATGACATTCAAACAAAGTGATCGGCCTGTCAGGGTTACACTCTATGGTAGAGTTTGAGTAGTTGGCAGTTTAGCTTGAAAAAGGACCTCAGTGTCTGGTATGTTATCTTGTCAGGAGATCTTCCAAATATAGTTCAAATGGAAGTAATTAACTTTGCTGGAATGGTGCTGGTATACTGTACAGGTTTTGCAGGCATGCAACAATGAGGTCAGCACAACAGCTCTGTAAATCTTCATTCTGGTAGTCAGTCTAATACCTCTTCTCTCCCACACTTTCCTTTGGAGCCTCCCAGACACTGAGATATACTAGCAAATTCATGCATCAACCTCATCATCTACGTGTACGTCCCTGAAAAGTATGCTGTCAAGGTAAGTGCACTTTTCCACAGTATTCAACATTTCTCCATTTATTGTAAATATTGGTTCCACATATAGATGGTGGGATGTTAGCTGGTGGAGTAGCTCTGTTTTCTTGTTGCTAATTAGACCAAACAGCAAAAACTGCCAAAAATAAATTGAAATCCTATTACATTTCAGTCTCAAAGGCTGCATTGAGTGCACAATCATCTGCAAGCAAAAAATCATGCACCAACTCTCCTTCCACTACTATTAGTGTGGTAGCTGACCTTGCTAACATTTACATCCTCGCCAAAAGTATTTGGCAGCATTGTGAAAATATCATACTAAAAAGCATCAAGGCAAAAACAACGTTGTTTCACTCCTTTTGTGATCAGCAAATCACAAGAGCATTGTCCATTTTCCAGACTCTGTCTAAGCATGAAAGGAGACGATTATACCAATTAATTTCTCTGGGCACCTGAATTTTGACATAATTTTCCACAAGTCTTTAATGACTGACATTATCAAGGGCCTTGGTTAGATCAATAAAATGTTGATACAAATCTGTTCTGCTCTTGTCATTTCTTTTGATATTATTGGGCAGGAAACACCATGTCAATCCTTCAATGGCCCTGTTCTGAAGCTACATTACCTTTCAAGTAGATAACCATCTTCAAAGTGAAGGAATAGCCCATTAAGGAGGATTCTGGCAAGAATTTTGTCGGCAGTGACTAAGCCAGAAACCTCCTGTGATTATTGCAAGGCAATAAATTTACTTCATCTTTACAGAGAAGGAGAATGGAGGCAACCTTCAACTCCTGGGTGATAACCTCTTCTTGCTTTGACACCCAGAAAATTTCAGTAAGCTTTTGTTTGATCAGTCAACATTCTGCTTTGAAAATCATAAATGAAATAGAATTAATACTGGGAAATTTATCAAATGAGAGGAGATGTATGGCATGCAAAACATTTTCTTCAATTAGAAGTTTGGTTAAAGAGGAATTGATTTCAACTCGAGGTACACAGTCAATGGATTCAGTATTGATTGCTTATGGTCTGTTGAGAACAATATGCAAGTGTTCAGTTCATTCCTCCCAGATCATATCCCTATCACCAATCAATGTGGCTCCATTAGCACTGAGAAGTTGAGATGCACCATAGGTTTTTGGCCCACAAATAGCATTCAAGGCATCATAAATTTTATTTTTAATATCATAATAAAACTGGATTTCATCTGTTTTCTTACTGAGCCAAGAATATTGAAACTCTCTAAATTTAACTTAATCTTTACGTTTCATTCAGTTAAACATTGCCTTCTTAGAGATAGATGAACTTTCTGGCTGGTAAAGCCTGTGAAGTTATCATTTTTTATTTTAGTAGCTTCTTAATTTCCCCATAATTTTCATCAAATCAACCTTGATGTTTACCAGTTCTCTGGCCCTGATGAATAAACACATTGTTCTACTCTATATCTATGAAAGCTGCTTACTCCTTTTCTGCTCAAGTGTTGACAACTGTGAGTTGGCTCTTCTTCTCTTCTAAGTTAGCAAGTAACTTCTCGCTGAATTCAGGGCTGTAATCTCGTGACATTGCTTGTAGTAGTCATCTTGACTTGGGGACACCACTTTATTGACTACGAATATTTAGCCTGAAGAGAATTAGTCTATGAATGATCAGTTCAGGACTTTACATCACACATCATCTTCATTACTCGTATATCCTGTTTGTCTCTTCTCCTTACAATGACATAGTCTATTAAATCCCAGTGTTTGCTGCAAAGGTACATCCAGGAATTTTTATTGTATTTTGGTAAATGGACGAGTCTTGGTGACTAGAAGTCATGAGATGCACAAATCTGCAAGAGTAAGTGATGTTTCTGGTTCTCACTCCATTACTCCCAAGGGCTCTATGCCATATATGATAATCTGTGCACTACTCTTGCATTAAAATCATCCAGAATTATAAGCTTTTCCTCTTTTCACACACTGATCATTTTAAACAACATTTTATTTTTCCTAATTACATAACCAGAAAATTTTAGCATTTACTTTTGCAAGATTTTGAATTCCAAATTTTCCTTCCTCCCTCCCCTCCCCTCTTCTGAAAATGGTAGGCAGTTTGATATAGTTTATAGTTGAGGACATTGATCTTGAGTGTCTCTAGGTCTTTATAAAATTTTTCTTTGCTTTCATTAGGATTTGTCATGATGGGAGCATACATACATCACTATGCTAGTGGTGTAGTGCTTTCCTGAAAGTGGCATTATCATAAGCCTGTCATTCACTCCTTTTGGTGGGCTTATGAACTTAGTGACTCGATTAGATTTAATTAAACCTATGCCAGCTTTTGGCGCTCCCAATCACTGCCGCCACTCCAGAAAACAAAAGTATATCCACCTCTGACTTGGTAAACTGACCTTCATTTGACAACCTTGTTTAACATATGGCTGCTATTTGGAAGTGATATCTCCTGAGTTCTCTTGCAATGAAAGAAGTTCTTCTTTTAAGTCAACTGAATTGCATGTTTTATATGTACGTGAATATGTTCCATGTAACAACGGTGAGTGGAATCATCTTTGCCAAAGTTTTTATAATTTTTTTGCATGTGTCTCAACTGTAGGGTGGGATCCCAGCCTGCTGCACTAAGCAGATCACGACTGGGCGAAGCAGGCAATATTTAAGGTCTTTTCATCCCCTTTCTCTCATGCCAAGAGGTGAGCAGTTTTGTCCTTTAAAAAAATTGCTCAGAAACCCATGAGGATGCTGAATCTTACTGCTGCTTCTGTTTCATAAGAAGATGAACCTATGGCCTCCGCCACCTGTATGAAAAATTGTGACTACAACTCACAATGTATTCATGTCTTCTGCTTTATCATTTGCCTGTTACCACAGCATTTTGAGGGAGGTAAAAATGGTAGAATATTGTTAGGGATGTCTTTTAATTCATGCATGAAATGGATTTAAGTGAGGTAGAGTTGTGAGAAGCCACAGACCTCATTTTCCCTTCCATGGACATCGAAGTCCAGTGGCAAGACAAAACTCAACATGACTGATGATGGCTTAGGATGCAGTGGATGACCTTGGTGTTTTTGATGTCTTACCAAACTCTGAGTGCTCTGCTGTACATACTTCAGCTTCATTTACGCCACTGGAGCAAAGTTTTTTTTTTTTTTCTTTCATTCACCTTTTCTACCAGGGTAAATCTTCATGTGGTTGGGGTAGCGACCCTTCATTTATTTTCAACCTGGTGTAGCCCATTTGCTGAAACATTTTATTGGGGTGTGGCTGCAGTGCATGTTACAGTTTCTTGGAGACATGGGTGAGAGTTGGGTGAATTAGATGAACAGCAAACATTGAATGAAGTCTTGAAAAGGGCTCAGGGGTTCTCACACCACAGTGACTGGTGTTCCCTGAACATCACCTACATCCCAGTTTGACAAAACAGTGCATAACACAGACGTATTATTTTTTAATGAGTAAAAATTCTTTGTAAATATTTCCTAAAAGTAACAACTTAAATAGATTTTTCCAGAAAAAATAGCTAATAAATTCAGTCAATAAACATGTAGAAACTTGTTATATGCTAGACACTGTGATAAGCCTGGAGAAACAACTATGAAAACAGTGTTCCCTACCTTCAAGAGCTTGCAATCTAATGAACAAAATAGCACATAAAAGATTTAAAAAATATAAAGGGAAGAAATCCCTATCCTGGGGTGCAGAGTGATGTAGTTCAAAAAAAAGTACAGTTAGGTGAGAAATAAAGAGATGGTTAGACTGCTGACACTCCTTAAGTGGATTTTTTTGAGGAACTGTTCTAGGATTCCCTTGAGGCAGACAAGATACAAGTACCAAGGCTGCTTTGATCTTACTAGATGATGAGGTTATCTAAGGCTTAATTAAGGAATCCTAAAGCAGGGCAACCAGGTGAAAAGTGAGGATTGACAATGCAAAAAGTAAAAGTTGATAGTAATAGTGTATAAAAAATATTTTACTAAAGTTATCTGTCACTTATAAATATACCTTCTTCATATGTGGTCCAAAATGTATGTGACATGACACTCAATACTCTCTTGTTATGACTTGTTTTCCTTTGACCACCAGTACCGATATGAATTAATTTGGGCTTGGCACTCATTTTTTTTTTTGCTGATTTATTGATCAATATATTTTACTTTGAAACATTGTAGCATCTGACTATGTAAAAGTAAGCACAGTTTTTCTAAGTGAACAGTGAACCACAAATTAAGGTACAATTAAATGAATAGGGATGTGTGGGTCTCTATTTATATGTGTACATGTGTGCCTGGTGAGACTACTAAGTACTATACAAGCTATAGACACCTTAATAGTTAATTATGCTATTGTACATCAAATTAAGACTTCTGCTTCTTTAGCTATCTTTTTGTTACTGGATAATTATGATTCCTTAAGGTTTTGTTGTTATTGCTTTAAGGGATTGTTGTTGTTGTTTTCTGGTATTAGTTCGAACTTCTTGATACATTAATTCAGTTTCCAAGGTTATTAGTTGCTTAACGTTCCTGAATATTATCTGAAATGATTAGCTCTGAATGTCTGAACCCAGATTCCCAGCTCCAATCCCCTGAACATGGGCATTCTTGTGTGCTCTATAGCCTAGCTTTCAATTTAGTTGGCCTACCTTGCATTGATCCCTTTGGCTATAGAACTGGAGAAGCAATGAATTTTCCTTCTTATTTTTCACAACATAAATATAACATGACATGAGTCTTGGGCAATCTTTCAAATTCACTTTTTTTTCCTTTGGAGTTATTTTCTTCATGATTTTTGGGAAATCTGAATCTTCTAAAATGAAGCTGTAAATTTATGAATCTGTTCTTGATTTTTCTTATGGCTAAATTTCTAGTTGATAGACTTGTCATCCTAAATCCCCCATTTTTTATTAGGCTATCTACCACATCTGCTAAATAGACATCTGGATTAACATAAAATATTGATCAGTATGATCAAAACAATCGTGAAGTCAAATCTAGCCATTGCACTCATTTTTTATAGTATTATTTAATTAAACCAAACCATAGTCCTTCTACAATTTCTTAATCAATACAAGAACTATTGCATTTTATCCTATCCCACTTATCCTCGATTTAGAACCTAAATATAGTCACCAAAAGTGATAGGTATTTCCTGTCATTACCCAATGTAATGACTGTCATTATGTGCATAGATGAGAGAAAGGAAAATTATGTGAATAAATGAAAAAAGAAGACTCTGAAACTTCATTTACTTTATTAAGTAGACTTGATTGAAGTATATGGCATGTTACCCATCTCATTATGGATTTGGGTTCTGGAGCATGAGAGCTTCTAATATTTCTTTGAACTGAAGTGTCTCAATGTTACTAAATCAATAATGAACTCCCATATCATGAATTAATCTATAGGTGACTATGTAAATGTAGACCAGATTTAATGCACATACAAGTATGCAGACATGTTTATTTATATGAGTATGTGTACACAGATGTGTATATATGTAGGGATATCAGTGTGCTGGTGTTTGTGCATATTTGTGTGTCTTTATATATTCATATGCATGCATGCATACACACATGCACATACACAGCTATGTACAAACATGAACACATATGTACATGTGTGTACAGGTGCACAAACATGCACCCACACATACACACATATATGTATATATATATATATACACATGCAGAAATACATACATATGCAGAAACATATGTAGTTGAGACTACATTATGCTTATTTCCATTTGTCACCAGTTTTTCCATAGGTGGGTAGCATCTTCCTTCATATTTCCAGTCCTTTCCACATTTTTTTAATGCTCCAGCTCATCATTTCCTACACAGCAATAATATTCTGATTCAACGACATTCTGTCTGGGAGATTGTCCAAGAAAGTTTTTCTCCCATTTTTTCTGTATTGATTCTATTCTTGACGACAAAGGATTTCTTTATAAAGGAAATTTTTAATTTAAATTATAGAGTTTACACTTCAGCACTGTTCTCACCTTATAATATTGTTTAAGCTTTGTTACTTCTAAATCTATTTCTTTCACATCTTTTTTTTTTAATCTTGGCTTCCTTGAATTGTCTGACTCTTTGCTTCTTCCAAATGAGAACTGTTTTTATATTTTTTGACTCAGTAAGATAATTTTTAAAAAAAAAAAGTTAGCAGCTTACTAAAGGAGAAACAAAAAAATGCTCAGGAAAATAACACCTTTAAAAGGAGGCTAACTCAATTGGAAAAAGAGGTTCAAAAAGCTAATGAGGAGAAGGAGGCTTTAAAAAGCAGAATTCAAGGTTCAAAGGTTCGAAATCTTACTGAGCAAAACAATTCATTGAAAGAGAGAATTGAGTTCAGGAAAATGAATGACTATGAGATAAACCATGCAGTTAGAAAAGAAAACCAAAAGTATGGAAAAATAGAGGATAATGTGAAACATCACATTGGAAAAACAAGTGAACTGGAAAATAGATTAAGGAGAAACAATTTTAAAATAATGGGAACACCTGAAAGGCATGAGCAAAATAAGAGCCTGCACATCATCTTCCATGAAATTATCAAGGAAAACTGCCCTGATATTCAAGAACAAGAGGGCAAAATAAATATTGAAAGAATCCACAGATCACCTCTTGAAAGAGACCTGAACAGAGAAACTACTAGGAATATTGTGGCCAAATTCCAGAGTTCCCAGATCAAGGAGAAAATACTGCAAGAAGCTAGAAAGTAATAATTTGAGTACTGTGGAAATACAATCAGGATAACACAAGATCTGGCAGCTTCAACATTAAGGGATCGAAGGGCTTGGAATGGGATATTTCAAAGGTCAAAGGAACTGGAATTGAAACCAAGAATCACTCACCCAGCAAATCTGAGTATAATACTTCAAGGGAATAAATGATCATTCAATGATATAGAGGACTTTCAATCATTCATGTTGAGGAAAAGACCAGATCTATATAGAAAAATTTGACTTCCCAAGACAAGAATCAAGAGGAGCATGAAAAGGTAAACAGAAAAGAAAAATTATAAAAGACTCTCAAAAGCTGAACTGTTTACATTACTACATAGAAAGAAAATATTTTTAACTCTTGAATCTTTTCTCAGTATTTGAGTAGATGGAGAGGTATTATATCCCTGCAATGTCCCTACACTTGGTGGCAATTTTCTACAGTCAAAAGGTTTGTAAGCTTAATACATTCTATTCAATTACAGATTATTGGTAGGGGAACATCAGAGGTTAAATCTAACATTAAGCTGTCAGGCATAGGACTTTAGACTAACAACAATAAATTAGAGTCTTTAATTCTTAGTAATACTGTGGAGAAAATTAAGTCAGAGCTGGTGAAGTTAGCAACATAAATATTATTTGCGTTTCAGTTGGTTAATGTTTTTAAAAAAATTTATTTTGTGGTCCATATTGTAATTGCTTTAAAAAGAAGTATCACCTGACCAAAAGTTTTAACTGCTTTATCTGTTATAAACTGTGTTAAAAATGAAAAATAAAATAAAAAATAAGTTTTAATTGCATGTAAAAATTATTTTGCACATATTTTGAAGTATAAACATGTACAGCAGAAAGGGGCATTTTTGCCTTACTCTCATCAGAATTGCTTCAAAGACAGAAAAACTTACACAGTAAGTTTGGTACAGAAATCTATTTTTCTCTGCAAGGAAGCAGGAGGGGACAGGGGTAAAAGAAGTTGGTGGAGGGAAGGGCTGATAGAAGTGAGAACAGATTGGGAGAAACAGTAGTCAGGAGCAAAACACTTTTGAAGGTAGACAAGGTAAAAGAAGAGAGAATAGGATAAATTTTGTTTCTTTTTATTTCTTTAATAAAACTACTTCCTAGTTTGATTGTTAGTTAAATGGCTTTTACTTTCAACTTTATTTATCTCTCCTTTCATTTTTCAGATATCCTAATGTGGTGATCATTAGAAATTTTTAATTTATGTTTTTTTTTAATTTTTAGATGCTCTTTCTTTATTTTCCTCAATTAAGGGTTTACGAAAAAAACAAAGAAACAAACAAACAAAACTTCCTAAGCATTTTTTTTCACTTCTATGTAGGATGAAATAATTTAATTGCCAATTAATTTTAATCTGTTGTCATGGCACTTTACTAAAAGTAATTTTGTTACAAGATAATAGAAAAAGATACATTTAGTATTTCAGCTTTTCTACATTTGGTTTTGACATTTTTGTGCCATAATACATAGTCATTCTGAGTAGGTGCCATGTGCCACTGGAAAAAAAATAATACCATTCAATTAACTCCAGAGTTCTATCATATCAAACTTTTCCCAAAAGTCTATTCATCACCTTTCTTGTTTATTTTTTCATTAAGTTTGTGTAGTTCAGAGAGGGGAAAGATGAGGTCCCCCGCTAGTAGAGTTTTACTCTCTATTTCTTCCTGTAACTAATTTTACTTTTCCTTTAAGCATTTGACTGCCATACAATTTTGAGAATATTAATTATCTACTAATATTGCTTCATTTTGTATGGTGTCATTTAGCAAAATGCAGTTTCATTTTTTATTGTTTTTATTTAGATCGACTTTTGCTTTCACTTTGTCTGAAATTACGATTGCTATCCATGCATCTTTTTTTACTTCAGTTAAAAGATAATAGATTCTGTTACATCTCCCAAGTTCTGCTACATCTCTCCATCAACATCTGTTTCCAGTGCATTTCTTGTAAATAACATTGTAAGATTCTGTTTTTTTTTTTAATCCACTCTGTAATCTACTTCTGTTTAATGGAAAACTTCCTCCCTTTCACATTCACGGTAATTATTGCTACCTGTTTATTTCCCTCTATCCTAATTTTCCACATTGCTTCTTTTTTCTCTCTCTTTATCACCTTACCTCCCTAGAAAAATGTTGTTTTCTGACCTCATTTTTCCGTTAATTCTCCCTTCCTTCTTTCCCTCATCTTATAATTTTCCCTTCCTCTTACACCTCTCTCCATCCTCCTCTCATTTATTCCCTCCTTTTCATCCCATAAATTTACTTTTTATTTTTGACACAGTCCCATCATAGTCAAGTCATAGTCTAACTCTCCTGATAAGGAGAATACTTTAAAAATTGCAATCATTTCCCATTTAGGAACATAAACGTTATTGAATAATCTATCATTTTCTCTATATAGTTCACCTTTTATGTTTCTCTTGCTCTTATATTTGGTAGTCAAATTCTCTACTCAGCTCTAGTATTTTCATTAGAAATGCCTGTATTTACCACTGAAAAATTACACTTTAATTCTGCTGGATAGGTTATTCTTGGTTGTAATCCTAGCACTTTTGCCTTCCAGAATATTGTATTCCCAGTTCTCTTATTCTTTAAGGTGGAAGCTGCTGAATCTTGTGCTATCCTGACTATGGCTCCATGATGTTTGATTTCTTTCTTTGTGGCTCCTTGCAGTTTTTTCTCCTTAACTTGGGAGTGCTAGAATTTCACCATAATATTTTTGAGAGTTTTCCTTTTGGAATATTTTTAGGAGGGGACTAGTGCATTCTTTCCATTTTTACATTACCCTCTGGTTCAAGAATATGAGGGCAGTCTTCCCAGATAATTTTTTGAAAGATAATGTCAGGGATGTTTCTGTGTTTATGGCTTTCAGGTAGTTCAATAATTCTTAAATTATCTCTCCTGCATCTGTTTTTCTGATTAATTGTTTTGCCAATGAGATCTTTCACATTTTCCTCTTTTGTCATTCATTTGACTTCTTTTAATTGGTTTCTCACAGAATCATTGGTTTCCACTTGCCCTGATTTTTTTCAGTGATCATTTCTACCTTCATTTTCATTTGATCATTTGATTCAGCTCTTTAGTGAGTTTTTTTTTTACCTCTATATTTTTGTGTCTCTTTAACCATTAGGACTATTCTGACTTTTTAAGAACTTCTCATGGGTGGATTTTTGTCCACCTTTACAACTGACATATTTTTGTTTTAATCTGTTATTTTCTTTAATATAACTTATGCATCTTTTGCCAAACTGTTGACTCTTTTTCATGATTTTTTTTACATCGCTCACATTTCTTTTTATTTTCCAATTTTTCCTCTGCTTCTTTTATTTGATTTATTTTTTGTTGTTGTTGTTGTTGTGTGCTCTTCCAGGAATTTATTTTGAACATGACAGCAATTCACAATATTTTTCTTAAAGGCTTTGCCAGAAACTGTCTTGACTTTTCTTTGTGTAGTGAGTTTGTGTTTTAATGTTCCCTGTCTGCAAACTAATTTTGTGTGATCAGGTTTTTTTATTGCTGTTATCATTGTTTGCTCAAATTCCCAGTCCTATTTCTTCCTGGACCTGGTAGTGGCTTCCTGGGATGTGATCTGAGTTGGCACAGCCTTTGTTGGGCTGCAATCCACTTTAATCCCAGTGAGACAAACATTTTCTGAAGGCCTTCTAAGTTGTCTTGGACTAGTAGTTATTTTACTTTCTCCTTTTGTTCATTCTACTGCTTGAGAATTTGTTTGGAGGTATTATTTTAATCTTGATTAAAGGTAAATTTGGGAGAACCAAGGCTAGTCCCTGCCTTTGCTATACCATCTTGAATCAGTCCACTCATCATCAATTTCAATAAATAATTTTTAAAGAAATGGATTGGTTGCACTGAGATGTCTTAGTTCATTATTTCGGTTTACAAACGTAGGGAATTCAAACAGAAGCTCATAAATAAATAGCTTCTGTTATCATGATATGTGCTATGTATATCAAATACGATGCAATAAAAAAAAAAACACTCAGAACATTATTCCCAAAATCCTACCTGCAGATTAATAGTCTTTGGTTACCATAATCCTGGCCATCAATGAACTTACAAGCTAATAAATATTATTAAGTACTTACTACATGTCTGGCCATGTACCAAGTGCTGCAGAAAGAATGATAAAACACTTTTAAAAGACAGTCATTGTTATTAAAGATCTCCCAAAATAAATGGGAAGACAACGGACAAAAAGAATCTGAAAAGCATGGGGGAGAAAAGGTACCTATTTGTGTTTATGGTGGAGAAGTCAATCAGGAAAGTCCAACCAGACTGCTGGGGAGGTCATAAAGGACATGTCTGTGGAGATGCGTCTCTTTATTTTTATCAATAAGTCGCTTATTCTCAGTTTTGAACATTCACTTCCACAAGATACTGAGTTCGAAATTTTCTCATCATCTCTCCTCTCCGTTCATCCCAAGATCACATGCATTCTGATTACCCCTTCAGCCAACCTGCCCTCACTTTTATCAGAGCCTTCCCTTCTCTTGTCTCCTTCCCCTCTACTCTCTTCTATGACAAGATAGATTTCCATGCTCCATTGCACATATGTGTTATTTCCAAGTTCCATATAAATACATTTTTTGACATTCATTTTAAAAACTTCGAGTTCGAACTTATCTCCCTTCCTCCTTTGCCATCCAGCCTCTTTGAGAAGGCAAACAATTTGATGTAGGTTTTACATGTGTAGTCATGGACAATACTTCCCTAACAGTTATATTGTGAAAGACTAACAATATTTCCATCCACCCTATGCTGTCATCCCCCATTTCTTCTATTCTCACTTTTGACACTATCCCTCTTCAAAAATGTGTACTTCTAATTATCCCTTTTCTCCCATTTGCTGTCTCTTCTCTCATTCCACCATTCCCCCACATATACCCTTTCCAACTACTTTCCTGTAGTGTAAGATAGATACCAAATTGAGTATACATATTATACCCTCCTTGAGCCAAATCCAAGGAGAGTAAGGTTCATTTATTCCATCTCACCTACCCTGTCTTCTGCTCCATTAAAAATGCTTTCTCTTGCCTCTTTCATATGGGAGATAATTTGTTCCATTCTATTTCTCCCTTTCTTCTTCTCCCAATATATTCCTCTCTCACACCTTAATTTTATTTTGCTACATCTCATCCCTTCCTATTCAATTCCCCCTGGGCCCTCACCCATACACACACACACGCATACACACACACACACACACACGTATATGTATGTATGTATATATATATGTATACATATATGTATGCATGTGTATGTATATTATATATGTATATATTCCCTCTAATTTTGAGAAAAGTTTCAGGAGTTACAAATATTATTTTTCCATGGAGGAACATAAACAGTTCAATTTTAATAAATTCCTTATAATTTCTCTTTCCTGTTTAACTTTTAATGCTTCACTTGATTCTTGTCTTTAAAGCCAAATTTCCTATTTTCTTCTGGTCTTTTTGTCCACAATGCTTAAAAGTGAGGTGCAGAGCCAAGATGGTGGAGTAATAGCACAGACTTGTTAGCACTTTCCCCCCAAAACAGCCAAATTATTGTAAAAAATTACTCTAAACATTGTAGAGATTCAAAACCCCCAAAATGATAGAGTGAAGTAAATCTCCAGCCAAAGATGGCCTGGAAGGTCACGAGGAAGTGTTTAATGCACCACCCTAGGAGCAGAATGCAATCCAATGTAGGCCATGCAGGCACCTATGAGATATGAGCAGGCCTTGGGAGAATTGAATCTGGGGCACCTGCAGTGTTTTCCAGACTTTGTGACCCCAAAATGCCAAAGATAAACTGGAAGGTAAGTGAAAAAAAGCAGTGGAACCTCTGAGAAAGTGAAGAGTGGACAGGCCCCAGCCCCAGGGCAGAAGAGGGGGTGTAGGAGCCCATAGAGGAGGAGCACTAGGCAGCAGCATCAACAGCAAGGGAAGTGGAAGTTGCAGTGCATGTTGCTGGGGCTCTTGCCACGTAGTCTGTGAGATCAAGTGATTCACAGTACACCCTCCAACCCCACTGAAAGTATTGAACTACCTTAACAAAGATTTCAAAAGTCAAATGAATAGCTGGGAAAATCAGCAAAACTGAAAACAGAATCGGGCTTTAGAATCCAGTTTGGTGACAAGGAAGAAAAACACATGCAGATAGAAGATAAAAAAGTCAAAGCTCCCTCATCCAAAGCCTCCAAGAAAAACATGAATTGATTTCCTGCCATGGAAGAGCTCTAAAAAGAATTTTGAAAATCAAATAGGAGGAGAGCAAAAATTCAGAAGAGAAATGAGAGTGATGCAAGAAAATTATGAAAAACGGGAAAACTGCTTACTAAAAGACACTGCAGAAAACACTTTAAAAAATAGATTGACACAAATGGCAAAATAAATCCAAGGAGCCAATTAGGAGAACAATGCCCTAAAAAACAGAATCAGCCAGAAGGAAAAGGAGGTCCAAAAGCTCACTGAAGAAAATAATACTTTAAGACAAGAACTGAGCAGATGGAAGCTAATTTCTTAATGAAAAATCAAGAAATTTTAAAACAAAGCCAAAAGAATGCAAAAAAAAAATAGCATGCAATGTGAAATATCTCATTGCAAAAACAACTGAACAGGAAAATGAACCCGGAGAAGCAAGTTAGAAATTATTGGACTACCTGAAAGCCATGATCAAAAAATTAGCCTAGACATTATCTTTCAAAAAATTATCAGGGAAATCTGCCCTGATATTCTAGAAAAAGAGGGTAAAATAGATATTGAAAGAATGAACTGATTGCCTCCTGAAAGAGACACTAATAAGAAAATCCATAGGAATATTGTAGCCAAATTCCAGATCTCCTAGGTCAAGGAGAAAATATTGAAAGCAACCAGAAAGAAACAATTCAAATATTGTGGAAACACAATCAGAATAACACAATATTTAACTGCTTCTATACTAAGGGATTCAAGGACTTGGAATATGATATTCCAGAGGTCAAAGGAGCTAGGATTAAAACCAAGACACACCTACCCAGCAAAAATAACTAAAATACTTCAAAAAAAATGGAATTTCAATGAAATAGAAAACTTCCAAGCATTCTTGTTGAAATAAACAGATCTGAATAGAAAATTTCACTTCCAAACCCAAGAATCAAGAGAAAAATGAAAAGGTAAACAAGAAAGAAAAATCATAAGGGTCGTACAAATGTTGAATTGTTTACATTCTGACGTGGAAAGATATTATTTGTAACTCTTGAGACTTTTGTCAGAATTAGGGTAGTTGGAAGGTATTATATACTTATAGATATAAGGATGAGTTCAATAGGTAAGGATGATATCCAAAAATAAAATAAAATTAAGAGGTGAAAGAGAAATACATTGGGAGTAGAAATGGAGAAATAGAATGCTACAAATTATCTCACATAAATGAGGGAAGAAAAAGTTTTTAAGTGAAGAGGGAGAGCAGGTAGTTGAGAGGGAAAGAGTGAGTCTCACTGTCATCACCTTTGGCTTAAGGAGGGAATAACATACACACCTAATTTGGTATGAAAATCTATCTTACACTACAGACAAGTAGGGAGTAAGGAGATAAGCAGGGGGAGTATGAGGATGATAGAAAGGAGGGAAAATTGGAGAATGGGGGTAATTAGAAGTAAAAATTTTTGAGAAGGATTTGGGTGAAAAGAGAATATACAATGTAAGTGGGGGATGGATAGGCTGTAGGGAAATATAGTTAGTTTTTCATAATATGACTGTTTTTGTACTGTTGTGCATAGCTACACATGTATAGCCTATATTAAATTGCTTGCCTTACTACGTGAATAGGTGGGGAGGGAAGAAGGGAGAGAAGTTGGAATTCAAATTTCTAAAAACAAATGTTAAAAATTGCTTTTTATATGCAACATGGAAATAAGATATACAGGCAATGGTGTATAGAGATCTATCTCAACCCACAAGAAAATAGAGGGAATGGGAATAAGAGAATGGAGGAGTGTGATAGAAGGAAAGGCAGATTGAGGTAAGTGGTAATCAAAATGCATGATTCATTGAGGTGTCTGGAATGGAGAGATGGAGAGAAAATTTGGAACCCAAACTGTTGTGGAAGTGTGTGTTGAAAACTAAAAACTCATACATAAAAAAGAATGATTGACAGTCCTCTATTTCATTGAATGACCAATTTTCCCTTGACTTTTTCTGCATTTTTCTTTAGTAGATGATCCTTGGTTTTAATACTAGCTACTCTGACCTCTGGAGTTTCATATTCCAAGTCCTCAGATGCCTTAATGCAGAAGCTGCTATATCTTGTGTTATCCTGATTGTGTTTCCACAATATTCGAACTTTTTTCTTTCTAGCTTCTTGCAATATTGTCTCCTCGACCTGGCAGCTCTGGAATTTGACTACCATATTACTAGAAATTTTCCCATTAGAATCTCTTTCAGGAGGCAAGGAGTGGATTATTTCAGTAACTATTTTACCCTCGTGTTCTAGAATATCGGTGCAGTTTTCCTTAAAAATTTCTTGCAAGATGATGTCTAGGCTTTTTTTTTTTTATCATGACTTTTGAGTCTTCCAATAGTTTTTAAATTGCTTCTTCTGGATATGTATTCCGAGTCAGTTGTTTTTTATTGTTGTTGTTGTTTGTTTGTTTGTTTCTTTGTTTTTTCAGTTCAATCTTTCATATTGCTTTTTTTCATTCCTTTAGCTTTGTTTTATAATTTCTTGACTTTTCATAAAGTCATTATCTCCCATCGGCTTCATTCCATTCTTTAAGGTGTTACTTTCTACAGTGAACTTTTGAAACTCCTTTTCCATCTGGCCGGTTCTTTTTAACATATTTTTCTCCTCATTGGGTTTTTGAATCTCTTTTGCCATTTGGGTTAGTATATTTTTTTAAGATGTTACTTTCTTCACCAATGTTTTACATCCCCTGTAGCAAGCAGTTGAATCATTTTTTATGTTTATTTATTTATTTTTAGTTTTCAACATTCATTTCCACAAAATTGTGAATTTCAAAATTTCTCCCCTTCTCTCCTCTCCCCTCAAAACAAAAGGCCATGCATTCTGATTGTCTGTTTCCCCAATCTGTCCTCCCTTCCCTTATCCACATCATTTCTCTTTTCTTGTAGGACAAGAGAGATTTTTCTACCTCATTGCCAGTATTTCTTGCTTCCAGTTTGCATGCAAAACAATTCTCAACATTTGTTCCTAAAACTTTTGAGTTACAACTTCTTTCCCCTCCTAGCTCCCTATCCAACCCCACTGAGAAGGTGAGCAATTCAGTATAGGCCATAAATATGGAGTTTTGGAAAAGACTTTCACAATAGTCATGTTATGTAAGACTAACTATATTTCCCTCCATCCAATCCTGCCTCCCATTTATTCTATTTTCACTTTTGACCTTGTACCTCCCCAAATTGCAATATTTTCTCCATCACCTGAGTACTCTGGAATTTGACTACAATATTCCTAGGAGTTTCTCCTTTGGATCAAGAGATACAAAAGAGGTGATTGGTGGATTATCTCAACATTTATCTTACCCTCTGGTTCTAGAATTTCAGGGCAGTTTTCCTAGATAATTTCACACAAGGTAATGTCCAGGCTCTTTTTTTGATCATAGTTTTCAGGTAGTACCATAACTTTTACATTATCTCTCCTGGATCTATTTTTCAGGTCAGCTGCTTATCCAATGTTATATTTGACATTATCTTCTATTTTTTCATTATTGTGCTTTTGTTTTGTAATGATTTTATGAGAAATCAAAAAATTACAAAACAAAAGCACACTAATAAATAGCAGAATAAACCAAATGGAAAAGGAGGTTGAAAAACTCAGTGAAGAAAATAGTTCTCCAAAAGTTAGAATGGAGCACGGCCAAGGCAGGGCTGGGGACCTTTTGTGAGAGGTTTTCAGGCTCTCTGGAACAGAAATCTTGTCTGCTCTGTTGTTTTGTGGCTTCTTCTTCTCCAGAATTTGTTGGTAGTTCTTTTTCACAGATATTTTTTGTGCTGTGAGTTCGGAGCTAGTGTATATGTGTCTTTCTACTCCGCCATCTTGGCTCAGCCCTGGAGGGTAGCTTCTAAAGGTCCATCCTCCTACTCCACCATCTTGGCCCTGCCCCTAAGCAGTTGAATCATTTGTCATGATTTTTTTACATCACTCTCATTTCTCTTATCATTTTTTGCTCTCTTCTATTACTTGATTTTCAAAATCCTTTTTGAGCTATCCTGTGACCTGAGAACAATTCATATTTTTTCTTGGAGGATTTGAATGGAGGAGGTTTGGCTTTGTTGTGTTCTTCTCTTTGTATATTTTTGTCTTCCTTGTCACCCAAGGAATTTTGAGTTGTCAACACTACCTTTAGTGAAATACGTATATCATTCACTTAGTTCATGAGATCAACAGTCAGATCTCACTGTCTAATTATTGCATACATAGCTCGTTTCCAGAGAAAGAAGTACTAACATCTGGGATTTCAAAGTTGGGGTCTCCTTAGTGGCTGCTCAGTTTCTTGTCTGGCCAAACAAGTACTTCCAAGGAGTAATCCCCAACATAAAACCTCACCTCAGAACACATATACACTTTTCAGAGACAGAGGGCATCCTAATTAATCCCCGAGATCCAGCAATTCCCTTAGAAATTAACAAAAGGTGTGAATGTCTCCTGATCAAGCCTCCTTTAACGGACAGGCCTGTCAATGGGTGGGGGAGATCTTTAGCTCTCCAATTAAATTATAATTGTCTGATTCTTTTTCTGAATTTTTCTCATTTCCCCAGTCATTTATTTGACTTTTGACCTTTGCCAAGATAGTTCTCTACTTGTACTAGAGTTGGGAGTATATATTGTCAGCTGCTTGATCCCTCCTCAGTCTGTGGGCTTAAAGCTCCAGAAAAAGCCACTGCCATTGCCTCTACTGTTGCTATGGCTGTCATTGGCTTCCCTGGCCCCTTTGCCATCCTGGGACTGGGGCAGGACCACTTTACTCTCCCATACAGGTCAGGCAGGTATTTTCAAATGGCTTTCCAAGCTGTCCCTAGCATTGTGGGATCCAGAAGTCTGATTCAGTCACCTGAGGCCTGCTCAGTCTGGCTTTTGATAGTATGGCCCATGCTGGACTGTATTCTGCCTCCAGCCCAGTGTGATAGACACTTCCAATCAACCTTCCAGGCTGTCTTGGCTGGAGTTTTACATCACTCCATTATTCAAAGAGTTCTGCATCTCCAGAATTTGTTTAGAGTCATTTTTACAGGTATTTGGCTCAGTTTGGGGAGAGAACTCCTTTTACTCCACCATCTTGGATCCACTCATTGTGATGTCTCTCTCAAAATATGTTTGGAGTTTGTAAGCACATCATCCCAAAAGAGAATGAAAAGGTGATGATGATATAGAGAAGTAAGGCTGATGAGACATTATAGGATAATAATACTATCCCGGAAATGAGCTTCCTGGAACCATGGTGGAGAATTTCAGCAAAGAAATCACAAAGTACTGCAGCCAGCTTTAAAGAAATGAAGAGTAGGATACAGTAGAAGGAGATCCAGCTTTGGAGTCTAGAGAACATAAGCTTAAATCCTGTTCCTCTCATTTATAGTCCTTGTGGTCATGAGCAAGTAATTTAAATTATGTTGGACTTGATTTTCTTAACTATAAAATGGAAACTTTGGAAAAAATTGCCTCTATGATTCTTTCCAGCTTACTGTAGGATTCTATACTCCTCAGCATGTGTACCATCAAAAAGCCTATTGACATTAAGATTTATATACTAAATTTTATATTTCAGCTTTCAGTTCTAGATGTATAAGAGAATGGAGCATAAATTCTCACAGAATCTTCTGTGCTTGGAAGGGTTCACATATGAATATGCCAGTAACATGAGTACTTTGTGATATCTATATTTTCATTGATTTATTCTTTGCACCTCTTCTAGAGGTAACACCATTGTGAGGAAGTTGCAGGGTAGAATTTAAAATAGGGGATAATATCAAAGATGCTGGAGAAAACATGACTTTATTAATATAAAAATTTATTTTATTAATAAAGTGAAATAATGGTGAAATAAGAACGCTCTTTAACAAAACAGTTGTTCAGTATGGATAGAGAAATGCTAGCTTTAACAAGCGAAGAAAAATAAATTGAAGACATTAGAATGAGCAAAAAGGAAATAAAAAGCATCACCCTTTGCAGATGATAATATGGTATACTTAGAGAATTAGAGATTCCTAGAGAATGAATTAAAAAACTACTTCAAATAAGTAATAAGTTTAGCAAAGTAAGTGATAAAAATAAGCCCACATAAATCATCATCATTTCTATATATTACCAAGAAAGCTCAGCAACAAGAGTTACAAAAAAAATTCTATTACATATTATGTATTATTATAAAAGTGGACAACGTAAAATATTTGATGGTCAACTTCTCTAGAAAAACCCAAGAACTATATGAACATAACTACAAAACACTGTTCACTACAAATAAAATAAGGTCTAAACAGTTAGAAAAATATCAATTGTTGATGGGTAGGCCAAATTAATACGAAAGTTAAAATTCTACCCAAATTAATTTACTTATTCAATTCTATAACATACTGACAAAAATATTTCATGTAACAAGAAAGACATAATTAAATTTGTCTGAAGAAGAAAAAGGTAAAAAATATCAAGGGAAACAATGGAGAAAAAAAGTAAAAGAATCTGGCCTAGCCATACTACATTGTAGTATGCCTAAAATTATGTTATAAAGCATCAATCATCTAAACTATTTGGTACTGGCTATGAAAGAGTGGTAAATTAGGAAGACTTAGGTACCCAAGACATAGTAGTAAATCACTATATTATTCTTTTGTTTAATAAATCCTAAGACTCCACCTTCCAGTATAAGAGCACACTATTTGACAAAAACTGCTGGTTGGAACACAGTATGGCTGAAACTAGACAGAGATGAACATCTCACACCCTATAATCATACAAGGTCAAAATGGGTATATGATTATGACATAAAGCATCAATACCATAAGCAAATTAGGAGAGCCAGTATTGGTTTACAGGTTAGATCTATGGAGAAGGGAAGTATTTCTTTAAAGTTTTATTTTGTTATTTATTTTTAGTTTTCAACATTCACTTCTATAAGATCTTGAGTTCTAAATTTTCTCCCCCTCTCTTCATTCCCAACTTCTAAAAACAGCTTGTAATCTTATATTGGCTATGCATGTATAATCATATTAAACATCTTTTCACATTAGTCATGTTATAAAGATGAATCAGAACCAAATAGACAAACCACAAGAAAGAAGAAACAAACAACAGAAAAAGAATAGAGTGTTCTTCAGTCTTCATTCAGACTCCATAGTTCTTCCTCTGGATGTGGGTAACATTTTCCACAATAAGTCATCTGGAGTTGCCTTACATCCTTTTATTGTTGAGAAGAGTTAAGTCTATCAAAGTTGGTCATTAAAAGATGTGGCTATTACTGTGTACAGTGGTCTTCTGATTCTGCTCATTTCAGTCAGCATTAGTTGATTTTTAGTTCTCAACATTCACTTCCATAAGATTTTGAATTTTGAATTTTCTATTCCATCACCTCCCAATCCCTCCCCAAGATGGAGTGCAAACTGATACAAGTTCTAATTGTATTCATATTTTCACATCAGTTATGATACAAAGAAGAATTAGAACTAACTAAAGAGGAACCAGGGAAAAGGAGAAACAAGACAAAACAAAAATAGAAAAGAACAAATAGTATGGTTCCATCTACTTTGAGACTCCAAAATTCTTTGGATAGAGATAGCATTTTCCATCATAAGTCTTTTGGAGTTGTCTTAGATGCTTGCATTGCTGTGAAGGGCTTAATATGTCAGAAACAGGGTTCACACACTGTGGTTCTTACTGGGGTATAATATTCTCTTGGTTCTGCTCATTTCACTCAGCATCAGTTCATATTAGTCTTTCCAGGTTTTTCTGAACTTTGACTATACCTCATTTCTTATAGTACAATAGTATTCCATTACATTCATATACCACAACTTGTTCAGCCATTCCTCAATTAATGGAAAATTCTTGACCAACACACACAAAAAATATAAATATTTTTGTACCTGGGACTACTTTTCCCATTTTTATGGTCTCTTTGTTATATGGTCCTGAAAGAGGTACTACAGGTTAATCAAGTATGCACATTTGTACAGCCCCTTGGACATAGTTCTAAATTGTTCTCCAGAATGGTTGGATCAGTTCACAACTCCACCAACCATGAAATTAAAACAATTGAATTTTGAATTTTCCCGCATCTTTTCCAACATTTACAATTTTCTGTTTTGTCATGTTAGCCAGTCTGAGAGGTGTGATGTGGTACCTCAGAGGTGTTTTAATTAGCATTTTTCCAATCAATAGTGATTCAAAGCATTTTTGTATGACTATAGATAGCTTTAATTTCTTCATCTAAAAACTTCCTGTTCATATCTTTTGATCATTTATAAATTTCATAGTGACTTGTAATCCTACAAATTTCATTCTTTTCTCTATATATTTTGGACATAAGACATTTATCAGATATGTTGGCTGTAAAAATTGTTTTCAAGCTTTCTATTTCCCTTATAATCTTGGATAGATTGGCTTTGTTTGTACAAAACCTTTTTTAATTTGGTGTAATCAAAATTATATAATTTGCATTTAATAATGTTCTCTATTCCTTATTTGGTCACAAATTTGTCCCTCCTCCATAGATCTAGAGTGCTTACTGATACACTATGGCATAGTCAGCAGAATCTGAATAAATTTTTTAAAAAGTAAGGGGTGTTGTAGGACTCAGAAAATTATCTGTTTTTTCCCAGTTCTGGTGACTACTGTTCTGTGGAACTTAGGGAAGTGGGGATGGCCAGAGCCAAGGTTCAGGTGATTTAACCCAACTCCTGACTATGGTGGAGGAATGAAGGCTCCGAAAGTGTATTGTGTTCAGAAGCCAGACCATAGCAGCAGTAGCTTTGAATGGAGCCCTGGAACCCCTGGAATTCCACTGGTAACTTGAGGCTGAACCACCCAGCGGAAGTGAAGAAAGACCAGTAAGTGTGCTGACCTTGGTGAGGTGAGAGGAAGGGGAATGAAGAGCTACCAGTGTGCAGGCCCAGGCAGGAGCTGGGAGTGGCAGGTTCTTCCTGGAAGAGGAAGAACCCAGGAGTTTGGAGCTCAGCCCTAGGGCAAGATGGGGACTGCACAACAAGGCACTTAGTGTGCATTTTTTGTAGCTTTATCTTGTGAAAGATTGTGACCCACGGGGGTACAGTTGGCTGTGGTGGGTGGAGGGAAGTGACCTGTATCCCCCAAGGACTTTACCCTGATGGCTTTGTTGTTTAACTGCCCCTTAGGACATAGAAGTGGGGCTGTAGCATTCTCATTAGAGCCTACATTTGAGAGTGCAGGGTGGGTTGGACACACCCTAAGAGCACTTAGCTTGGACATTTGTGTTTGGGATTGAAGGAGGAGGAGGTAGTTGCTCTCTCCTCAAAGAATGATGTTATGTTATGCATATAATTTTGTTTATTTAAAAGCCATTGGCCATGGTGATAATGAGTGGCTGCTATGTATTTTGCCTATGTAAAGCTCATGATGTGTTTATGTTGTATTTACTAAAAAGAATGTTAATGCCTATTCAGATGGAAGTTACTTAAGTGGCCTACTTAAATCACCTGAATTTGAGATTACAAAGTATAATTAATGCCTCTGTTCCAGGATCCATGGCCTTTTAGATTTTAAGGCCATTGTGATTGAAAGGGTGGATATAGTAAGGACAAGGAAAGGGGAATCTTTGGTTGTTTTTGTTTTAGTATAATCAAGAATTACAATGCCTCTGTTCAATGATCCATGGTGATTTAGATCATAAGGTCAAGGATCCTGGAAAGGATGGAGTGTGATGGCAATCAAAATAAGCTATTTTGCTGTTTTTTGTTTTAGTATAAAATCATGTACCTCTGATTGAATCTTGCGTTATCAATCAAGAGTCTTTACAAAGAGTAAAGTATAGAAACAAGTTCTTTAAGTAGAAACACCGCATGTATTTTGTACTATTAATTATTTTTATGTGATTAAAGATCTTTCCCACCATTGATGCCTCTGCCCATTGTGAGAAGCTTCATTAGGGGAGTTGTTTTGGAGGAGGGTCCCAGGTATTTTTGTTTTTTCTATTGAGACACTGTGTCAAAAGTTTGTGATGATGTCTGGTTCCAAAATAATGTGTAAATACTCTGAGTTGAGGGTTTTCTTTGGGGCTTAATTTTTGTAACAACATTTGAGTGCCAGATGAGGATTCTAGGAATCTGCAAAGGAGTCCTCTGGTTTTGAGAACCCAGAGGTCATGCTGCTGTCTCTGGTGAAAATAGTCAGACAGTTGGAGTCCAACTCTCCATTGCATTCAGGTAGAAGAAGGCATGTTTGTTGATCTTTTGATTTCCCTGTATTTTCTACGAAATTCAGGGTGTTGACTCCCTGGCGTAACTGAATGATATATGTACTTAGTCAAATTTATAAGAATACAAGTCATTCTCCAGTTGATAAATAGTCAAAGGATGTAAATAGACAGTTTTCAGATGAAAGAATTAAAGTCATCTAGAGTCTCTTCTAAAAATGCTCTAAATAACTACTGATGAGAGAAATGCAAATTGAAACAACTCTGAGGTACCACATCACAGTGATCAGATTGATAAACATGTCAGCACAGGAAAATGACATATGTTGGAGATAATGTGGGACAACTGGAACAATAATGCATTGTTGGTGAAGTTGTGAAATATTCTGGAGACCATTTTGCAACTATATCCAAAGAGATATAAAAGTGTTCATGTCTTATACCATTTCTAGCAATACCATTTCTATATATCCCAAAGCGATCATAAGAAAAACTCACATATGCAAAAAGTATTTTTAGCACTTATTTTTGCAGTGGCTAAGAATTGGGAATTGAGGGGATGCTCATCTACTGGGGAATGACAGAACAAGTTGTGGTGTATGGATATAATGGAGTATTTTTTTATCTGTAAGAAATAATGAGGAGGTGAAGTTCAGTAAAACTTTTCAGGCTGGCATAAATTTATGCTAAGTAAAGTGAGGAGAATGAGCACAATGCTGTACATAGTAGCAGCAACATTGTGTGATGGCCAACTTTTTTTAACCTTAATTATTCTCACCAAAACAAGTATCTAAGGCAATCTAAGATGATTCCAAAAGGCCATGATGGAAAATGAAATCCACATGCAGAAAAAGAACTGTGGAGTCTGAATACAGATAAAAGCAAGCCTTTTTCTATTTTTTTGTTATTGTTGTTTCCTCTTTCTCATGTTTTTCCCCCTTTTATTCTAATTCTTTTTTACAATATGACCAATGTCAAAATTTACTTATTATGATTGTACATGTATGACCTATATCAGATTCTATGCTATCTTGGGGAGGATGAAGTTAAAGAGGGGAAGAAAATTTAAAACTCAAAATAATCTTATACAAGTGAACTTTGAAAACTAAAATTAACTAAATAAATTTTTTTTAAAATAAATTATTGAGGGAAACTGTCCTGATATTCTAGAACTGAAGGTTAAAATACAAATTGAAACTGTCCACCAATCAAATCCTAAAAGAGATTCCCAAATCAAAACTACCAGGAATATTATACCTAAATTCTAGAGTTCCGTCTACAAGGAAAGAATAGCACAAGCAATCAGAAAGAAAAAAAAATCAAGTATTGTTCAATGACAGTCAAGATAACTTGGGATTTGGCAGCTTCTACGTTAGAACTTGAAAGGGCTTGGGATGTTATGTTCCAGAGGACAAAGGAGTTATTATTACAACCAAAATCTGCTTGCCCAGCAAAACAGTATAGTCCTTTGTGGGGAGGGTGAATGGGCATTAAATGACATAGAGGACTTTCACGCCTTCTTGATAAAAAGACCAGAGCTGAATAGAAAGTTTGACTGCCAAATAAAAGACTCAACACAAGCATAAAAAGAAAGACAGGAAAGAAAACTTATAAGAAATATGATTAGATTAAACTCTTTTTATTCATACATGGAGAGGTGATATTTGTAATTCATTAGTATCTTCTCCATTTTTAGAGCAATTAGGAGTATATATTGACATAGGGCACAAGTGTGAAATGAATATGACCAGATGATATCTAAAACAAATGAAATTAAAGGGTGAGAAAAAGGAATGCATTCAGAGAAAGGGAAATGGAAGTATAGAATGGGGAATGTCATCTCAAAAACAAAAAGTCAGGAAAAAGCACTTACAGCAGAGGGCAAGACACTTTTGAGGAGGGATAAGTTAAAAGGAGAGAGAGAATAGAATAAATGAAGGAAATAGAATGGAGTGTGAAAATAAGTGTGAAAAAAATTGAAACTGGCTTCTCTGATAAAGGCCTCGTTTCTCAAACATATAGGAAACAGTGAGAGATTTATGAAAAAAAGGATGTATTCCTAGATTGATAAATGATCAAGAGATATTAATATTTTGAGATGAAGTAATCAGAGCTATCTATAGTCATACAGAAAGGTGCTTTAAATCAACAATGGATAGAATAATTTGAAATGAAACAATTTTAAAGTACTACCTCATACAAATAGGACAGAAAAAGAAAAATACATATCTCATAAGGCATGTGGGAAAAAAGAGATTAATTCACTGTTGGTGGAGTTGTGAAGTTATTTAGCCACTTTGTAGAGTAATTTAGTGCTGTGACCAATAGTCTATAAACCGTGTATACCCTTTGACCTATCAGTGTCACTACGAGGTATCTAGCCAAAAAGAGTTAAAAAACACCCATAAAGGTCCTTTATGTACTTAAAGCAGCTCTTTTCTTGTGGAGGGGATTTGAAATGGGAGGATGTCCATCATTTGGAGGAATGGCTGAGGAAATTAGGCTATGTGATTGTAATGGGATATTATTGCACTATGAGAAATGATGGGCAGGATGCTCTCAGAAAAATCTAGAAAGAACTGTAGAAACTGATGCAAAGTGAAATGTATCATGTAAAATTAATGGCAAAATTGTTAAGATGATCAGCTATTAATGATTTAGCAATTCTCAACAATACAATTATCCAAGGACAACTATGAAGGACTTATGATAAAAAATTCTATACATCTCCAAGGAAATAACTACTGGTATCTCAACAGAGATATGTTTATAAGCATAATTATTTTGTGTTATTCATTCATTCATTCATTTATCTATTCAATTATTTGTCTATTTGTTTTTTTAGTGTGCAACCTTTACAACATCCACAGCATTTCAACAAGATTTTGAGTTCCAAAATTTGTCCCCATCTCACTTCCACACACCCCAACACAGCATGCATTCTGATTACCTATTCCCCCAATCAGCCTTCCCTTCTATCACACCATCATTTCCCTTATCTTCATATCCTCTGTTTTCTTATAGGGCAAGATAGATTTTCTATACCCGAATTATCTGCATATTTTATTCTCCAGTTGACTGCAAAAAACAATTTTTAACCATTGTTTTTACAATTTTGAGTAACAACTTCTCTCCCTTCCTGCCTCCCCTCCAATCCCCACTGGGAAGGCAAGCAATTTGATATATGTTATACATGTGTAAGTATGCAAAACATTTCAGTAAAAGTCATGTTGTGAAAGACTAACTACATTTCCCTCCATCCTATCCTGTCCCTGTATTATTCTATTCTCTCTTTTGACCGTATCCCTCCTCAAAAGTGTTTACTTCTAATTACCCCTTCATCCCATTTGCCCTCCTTTCTATAATTCCCCCATATGCCTCTTTTTCCCTTCTCCCCTACTTTCCTGTAGTATAAAATAGATTTTCATAGCAATTCCAGTGTGCATGTTATTCACCCCTGAAGCCAAATTTGATGAGACTAAGGTTCACTTTTTTTCTCTCACCTCCCCCTTCTTCCCCTCCATTGAAAAACCCTCTTCTTGCCTCTTTTATGTGAGAGATAATTTACCTCATTCTATTTCTCCCTTTCTCCTCCCAAAATATTGCTCTCTCACCCCATAGTTTTACTTTTTTAGATATCATCACCTTATATTCAACTCACTCTGTGCCCTCTCTCTATATGTATATAATCCCTGCAACTACCCCCAGTAAGAAAAGTCTCAAGAGTTACAAATATTATCTTTCAATGTCAGAATGTAAACAGTTCAACTTTAGTAAGTCTCTTATGATTTTTCTTTCCTGTACCTTTTCACGCTTCTCGAGATTCTTGTGTTTGAAAGTCAAATTTTCCATTCAGCTCTGGTCATTTCAGCAAGAATACTTGAAAATCCTCTATTTCACTGAATCAACGTTTTTTTCTCTGAACTATTATACTCAGTTTGGAAGGGGAGGTGATTCTTGGTTTTTATTGCTCTCTTTTTATTGCTCTTTTATTGCTCTATTTTATTGGAGTTGACCTCTGGAATATCATATTCCAAATCCTGTGATCCCTTAATGTGGAAGCTGCTACATCTTGTGTTAACCTGATAGTACTGGTGCAATTCTCGAATTGTTTCATTTTGGCCAACTGCAATATTTTGGCTACAATTTCCTAATTTGGCTACAATATTCCTAAGCATTTTCCTATTAGCATGTCTTTCAGGAGGTGATTTGTGGATTCTTTCAATATATAATTTATCATCAGTTTCCAGAATATCATGGCAGTTTTCCTTGATAATTTCTTGAAAGATGACATATAGGCTCAGTTTTGTTTTTTTATTATGACTTTGAAATAGTCCAATAATCTTTACGTTATCTCTCCTGGATCTATGCTTCAGGTCAGTTGTTTTTCCAGTGCAATGTTTCACATTGTTATTTTTTCATTCCTTTGGTTTTGCTTTACAATTTCTTGATTTTTCATAACACCATTATCTTCCAACTACTACATTCTTAATATTAAGGAATTATTTTTTTCAGTGATCTTTTGGATCTCCTTTTACATCTGATCAATTTTGCTTTTAGGGCACTCTCTCCATTGGATTTTTTTATCTCCTTTATCATTTTGGTAAGTTTATTTTTTAAGTATTATTTTCTTCACTTTTGGAAGAGTCTTCTGTATCATGCTGTTGAGTCATTTATCATGATTTTCTTGCATCACTCTTATTTCTCTTCCTAATTTTTCCTCCACTTCTTTTACTTCATTTTCAAAATCCTTTTTGAGTTCTTCCATGTCCTGATAACAATTCATATTTTTTTCTTGGAGATTTTGGAAGGAGGAGTTTCGACTTTTTTGTCTTCAGTTTGAATGTTTTGATCTTCCTTGCAACCAAACTAAGATTCTATAGTCTGATTCTTTTTTTCCAGTTTCTATTCATTTTCCCAGCTACTTACTTGACTTTTGAGCTCTTTGACAATGCAATTGTCTGCTTCCAGTGGAGTTGGGAGTGTCATTTCAGCTGCTCGATCGCCCAACACTTTGTGAGACTAGAACTCAGAAACAATGCCTGCAGCTGCCCCTAATGCTGCTGTGGCTGCCACATGTTCCTCCAACCCCTCCCCTCTCTGCTGCCCTGGGGCTTTTGTCTGAGGACTCTACTATCTCACACAGGTCCCACAGGTTTTCCTACTGAACTTCCAATTTTTCCTCAGCGATTTGGAGTTGTGAAGTCTGGAAACCACCTCAGGTGCTCGAGATTCAGTCCCCCCAAAGCATGCTCAGGTCTAGTCTGTGTTAGCATGGTCCACACTTAACTGCACTCTGTTTCCACCATGGCATGACAGACACTTGCTATTTACCTTCCAGGGTGACTTGGGGCTGGAGATTTGCTTCACTCTGTCATTCTGTGAGTTCTACTGCTCTAGAATTTGTTTAGTGTCATTTTTTTACAAGTATTTGACTGGGTTTGTGGGGAGAACTCTGGCAAGACTGTGCTGTTACTCTGCCACCTTGGCTCCACCCCCAGAAGTATAATTTTAGAAAAAAATATATTTTCTAGAGCTTTTTTGATCTATATTTTCTTTCAAAATGTGGCTAATATGGAAATATGTCTTGCCTGACTACACGTGTACTAACCGGTATTAAATTACATGCCTTTCCAATGAGCGTGGTGGGAAAGGAGGGAGAGAATTTTGAACTCAAAGTTTTTTAAAGAAATGTTAAAAATTATTTTTATGTGTAATTGGGGAAAATAAAATACTGGGCAAAGTCTCAAGTCCCGTCCACTTTATGTTGCTTCCTCTCCTGTGCAGGTAATGATCTTTCATCTGCCTTTTTCCAGGACTCAACAAATAGCACAAAGTGAATTAGATGATAGTTGTCCTACGGACTCCAGTAAAAGACAGTCATTTATCGGTCGTTGCTTTATATAATAGAATTAAAGAGAAATGGAATATCCAAAGGACACCTCTATGTTAATTAAAAATTTAGAGTAGGAAAGGTGTAAGAGATTTTGTGTTGTATGTTTTGAGATGCCAAGGTAAGTTATTACATTTTTAAAATTAACTAAGTCTGTGTACCTTCTAATTTCTACACCTAATTCTCTATAGGAATAAAATTTAACCTAATGAAAGATAGACTAATCCCTTCCCTCCTAATGATAATTGGCTCCCTCTGTAACCCATGGGGGATAAGAACAGAATATTGGTAATAGGAACCACTCTACCTAAAAATGTGAACAGAAGAATTATGTCCACTTTTCCAATTTCACATAAGTCTACATATTAAAGAATTTGAAATTCACTTTGTATGCAATATTTTTACCTATACATTTTCTGCTTTGTAATATTTACACATAATGTAAAGGAAACCACGAATATTTTCTTTTCTTTTCTTTGGTTTTAGAAGGATTTCAATGAAGTATATAGAATACTTCTATAATACATAGAAAAACACTAAAAATTATATTAATTTTACAGAGAGAATACTGACATAAATAACATATGCTGCTCCCTTAAGAAAAAAATTTAATAGTTTCATAACTTTAAGAAACCTTGGGGGAGGAATATTGAAAACAGAATTGAAAATATGCACATGTAGCACAGAAAAAAAGAAAATATATGCAGAAACAGAAAAAAAAGAGATGGGAATAATATTTAAGAAAAGCTGCTGCGTTTGAACTGAGTTTTAATAAAAACTGTGATAAATTTAATTTTCCTTAAGAACCCTCATTTTTGTGAAAGGAGAGAGAGTCTTTAAGCATACAACCTAATTAGATAATTCTATATGTCTAAGTGTTCTGACTCTTTTCTTTTTAGGGCACATTTGGAGGTTTCAGGTGTCACATGCATTCAGTGTGGATGAGTTACAATGATTCTATATATATATATATATATCTTTTTCAATCATTCAGTGTTCTTTATTTTTTACTTTTTTTACATTTATTTATTTATTTTATTAATAGTTATTTTGTTTGTTTTTAGTGTTCTATAATCACTTCCTTATATCTTAGATTTTTTCTCCTTCTCCTTGTTCCCTCCTCCCTCCCCTGAGATGGCTTGCAATCTTCTATAGGTTTTGCACATACATACCAATTAAATACAATTTCACTAAAGTCATGTTGAATAGAAGAATTAAAATGAGTTGGAGAAACCATAAAATGAAACAAAACACAATACAAAATAAAATGGTCTGCTTCATTCTGCAATCCAATTCCATACTTCTTTTTCTAGATGTGAAAAACGATTTGTCTCAAAAGTCCACTGGGAATTTTTTAGGTCCTTGCATTGCTATGAAGGACTGAACACCAGAAAAATTCCTAGCACACTGATTGTTGCTGTGTACAAAGTTCTCCTGGTTCTACTCCTTTCACTCAGCATCAGTTGATATAAGTCTTTTCAGGCCTCTCTGAAGTCTTCCTGCTCATCATTTCTTACAGCAAAATAGTATTCCATTACATTCACATACCACAACTTGTTCAGCCATTCCCCAACTGATGGACATTACCTGGATTCTGAGTTTTTGACTGCCACAAAGAGAGATGTTATAAATGTTTTTGTACACGTAGGACCTGTTGTCATTTTCATGATCTCTTTGGGATACAGTCCTAGAAGTTATATTGCTGGACCAAAGGATATGCATGTTTTGTAGCCCTTTGGGTATACTTCCAAATTACTCTCCATAATGGTTAGATCAACTCACATCTCCACCAAAGATGAATTAGTATTCCAAACTCTCCCACATTTTCTCCAACATTTATCATCTTTCTTTTTTGTCATGTTAGAAAATCTGGGGGCGGAGCCAAGATGGCGGAGTAGAAAGAAGCAAATACACATAGCTCCGAACCCAGAATCCAGATAACATGTGTATAGAGTAACTCACGGCGAATTCTGGAGCAGTGAGGCCACAGCACAGTGGAGCGAGGGAGATTTCTGTTCCGGAGGGACCTGCAGACCTCTCACGGAGGGTCCGTCACACCGCGCACTGGGCCCCGGGACTGGGAGCTGAGTGCAGCCCTGCCGCAGCCGCGGCGCCGAGAGGAAGGGATCCGAGCAGACAAGATCCGAGCAGAAAAGATCCGAGCCCTCTTCAGGGACAAAGTCTCCGGCAGCCGCGCGATTCTCCACCCACAGGTGACAGGGGTCGGTGAGAGTGTCCCTTTGGCGGGTCGAGCGGGGAGTGGGGTGCCCCCATAACTCAGGCCCCCTCGGGAGACAACAGCAGAGACTGGAGCAAACCAGGGCTCCCCAAGCAGGCAGGAGCCTGGATCCATTGTTGAAGGTCTCTGCATAAAGCCCCTGAGGGAACTGAGCCCGTGAGGCTGCCCTGCCCCGACCTGAGCACCTGAACTTAATCCCACACTGAATAG
>CM052678.1:53534663-53566826 GCA_028533205.1 Lagorchestes hirsutus
ATATATATATATATATATATATATATATATATATATATATATATATATATATATATATATATATATATATATATATATATATATATATATATATATATACATATACATATATATACATATACATATATATATATACACATATATATATGCATATATATATACATGTACATATTGCTATAGAAATACTAGTTATTATTTATTATATGAATGTAAATTAAGTTTGTATTGATAATGTAAAAACATAAAATTTTGCTGTCCTCTTCTGTGCTCTGTTTGGGAGTCAAGGAGGGAAAATAGAAAAAAATGATGGAGGTTATGGTGGATCATGAAGCCTTCAGGAGGTGCAGTAATCAGTAGCATAACTGAAAGGTCATTTCTGCAGTTTGTCTCTGCAAGGAATACTTTCATAACCAAGGAAGAATATTTTATGTTCTTTATCATCCTTTCAATTTTTGATATATATCACGTTATAAAATTTCTCATTCGAATTCTATTTTGTAGCTTCTGAATATTTTAATGAAAGCAAGAACTGGACATATTGAATTAGAATTGAGATGTTTGAAATAGGGAGAAAGTTGATAAAGAGAAATATAATTACTGCAAAATTAGTGTTATAGTAAAGAAAAAAATGTAATGCTTAAATGTATGTATAGAAATCAATTCAAAACAAGAGATGAAACTCTCACTATGTAGTATTTCATACCCTCCTAATTTTCCAAATCACTTCATACTACCATATGAGACATTTTGTATATTTGATCATTCCCTAAAAACTATTTCTTATTATATATTTGCCTTGGACTGGAAAATGCCTGTTTAATCCAATGTAGAGAAAATCAGTGCCTCCAGTTTAACCATTTAAAAAGGTGGGAGAAAAAAAATTGCAAGCTCATTTGAGGGATAAATCATCAAGGGATAAATATTTAACAACTCTTTGTAACACCAAGAATTTCAAATATTAGGCATTGGGCTTTAAATTGCCATATCAGCATATTGATTCTTGCTGGAAAGTCTAACATGCTTTCAGGGTACTATATATTTGGTAGTGAAAGAGTCTAATATCAATATTAATTTATTTTTATTGATTAAATGTCACTATTTAGTCATGGATTCAAATTAGCATTTTCAGGATGAATTGAATTTCATCAAGTTAAAATTATTTTTGTAACTACTACAGGAATAATTTCCATAGCCTTGGGAAATGGGTTATAGTAGTAAGATTTCCTTTTTGTCCCATGATTAATGGCTTAATTTTGTATATCACTTGCCAAGCTCTAAAATCAGGAAATATGCCAAATACATGTATGTATACAATGTGTGTATGTATGTGTGTATACATACATATGTATATATATATATATATATATACATACAAAGTATATAATGCATTTATTACATAATACAAGTAGGAATATAATATAGATATCTATGTGTGTGAGCATACACTTATACATACAGAGAGAGAGAGAGAGTATTTTGCCAATTATTGATTATTGGTACACATTTCTCTCTTTCATCAAGTTAGATTATTTATCTGTACCTCCCTCTCTAAGACTTGGCTCTCAGATCCAAGTGTCTGATTGCAAACAAACTTAACTTCCTCATGATTTTCTTTATCTAACCAACAGGGGGCATGACTAGTCAGTTGCTTTCTCATTTTCTGCCCAGGGAAAGGTAAACTCCCTGGCCAAAAACTGCTTTTTTTTTTTTCCTTTGTGTATACTGGCTACATTTCTTACTCAAAGATAAAGCCTTAAACCCAATTCACTCTGAAGTTCATAGACTGGACCACAAGTCCCTACCCACTTAGCACAGAGTGAATGTAATAACTAAATAGGAGCTCTTTCTCTTTTACCCAGGAACCCTGACAGTCTTCCCCTCCTAGTTTGGTTTTTTTTTTTTTTAATTAAAGGGGCTATCCCTTGAGTAACTTAAAGAAGCCTATTCATTGAATGAGTATATCTCACTCAAAGTGAGAATGTGATAAAACCTTAGCCTGTGGAGTGGAGCCAAGATGGGGGATTGAGAGCAACTGCTCATCTAAACTACAAGACAAATTCCTTCTAATACTTCTAAAAAAGAGAATCTGAACGGATTTTGGAGGGTCAGAATCCAATAAGAATCAGAGTGTTGCAGATTTCCAGGACAGAACAGATTAGAAGTTCGATGGGAAGGATTTGTTGTGCAGGACTAGAAGAGCACACAGCTCACATGGTGTACAAACATGGTTTCCACTGTAGCAGGCCTGAGCAGGAAACCCCAGGCGTTCTGAGGTAGCAGCCCACACTGTGGAATCTCAGAGGCATATCACCCCAGGAAGGGAGTTAAGTGGAACAGAGCCGGAGATTTCAGTGGAGTCCCAGGTAAATGCAGCATCTTCCCGAAGATTCAATGTCTGTAAGTCACCTACTTGAACTTCTGGGAGCCAACATGGTGGAGTGATTGGTAAATTCTGTAACCCTCCCCTTGTTGACCTTGAAAAATGCATAAAACATTTCTCCTGGGAAAAATTCTGAAACAGTGGAATCAGCCAAAGGGATGAATAGCATCTTAGCCATGTGAGTCTAGGAAAATAGCAAAGAGCAGACCCTTTTGCTGTGGCTGAAGTGGACCAATGCAGGATGAACCAGGAGGAGATCCTGAGCCACAGTTGGGTTGAGCCCATAACTGTCAACACCAGGACCCCAGGTGTGCTTCAGCACCCAAGGGGGTCTGGAAGACACTAGCACAGAGAAGTTCACCAACTGCTGAGATTGTCTGTGCCCTTCCACAGCAGAAGAGAGCTCCTATGGCCAGACCACCCCTTCCTCACACTTAACGCAGCTAGCTCAAGGGTAACTCTGGGAAAACTAAGAAAGATTTCACCTGGTCTCCACATTGACACATCAATCAGCTCAGCACCAGGGAAGCTACAGCACTCTAATTTCCAGCTGAAACGTTCAGAGGCCACAATACACAAAGCCTCAAGTTCTAAGCACAAAAACAAACAGGACAGAGTTCCCCGTGCCTCACAAACAGAGATCCATGGTAAAAGTCAGGAAAAGTTTGATCATCATGAACAAGAAGCAAACCAGAAAAGATAACATCATAGAATCTTTCTACGGGGACAAAGACCAAAAAAGAATGCCTAAGAGGTCTGTACTGAGACTGTACTCCCATATTAAACTTCAGAAGGGAATATGAAGTGGACTCAAGCCCATAAAGCATTTTTGGAACAGTTCAAGAAAGATTTTAAAAGAAAACTTAATGAAATAGAAGAAAAACTAGTCAAAATTTTTAAAGAATATGTAAAAAGAAATCACAGAAGAATTTAAAAGGAAAATTGGACTAACTGAAAAGGAAGCACAAAAATGACTAGAGATAAAAACTCCTTAAATCAACAACTGGAAGATGAAAAAGGACATGCAAAAGTCAACTGAAGAAAAAAAATTCGAAAAAAATTAGAATCGGGCAGATAGGAGTGAATGATTCTATGAGATATCAAGAATCAGTCAAACAGAAACTAAAGAATGAAAAGGTAGAAGAAAATGTGAAATATCTAATTTGAAAACAACAGGCCTAGAAATAGAACCAGGAGAGAAATCTAAGATTTACTCGTCTACCAGAAAGCCATAATGAAAAAAGAGCCTGGACAATATCTTCCAAGAAATCTTGAAGGAAAACTTCCCAGAACTCCTAGATCCAGAAGGCAAAAAGTCATTGAAAGAATCCACTGTTAACCTCCTGAAAGGGATCCCAAACGAAAAACACCAAGGAATATAGCTGTCAAATTCCAGAACTATCAAGTCAAGGAGAAAATACTGCAGCCAGCCAGAAAGAAATCATTCAAGTATCAAGGAGCTACAGTCAGAATTACATAGGACCTTGCAGCTTGTACATTTAAAGATCAAAGGGATTGGAATATGATATTCCATAAGGCAAAAGAACTGGGACTACAACCAATAATCAGTAACCCAGCAAAACTGAGCATGACATTTCAGGCAAAAAGATGGGCTTTCAATGAAATAACATATTTTGAGACTTTCCTAAAGAAAAGGTTAGAGATCAGTAGAAAATTTCATCTTCAAACACAAGTCTCAAGAGAGGCATAAAATAGGTAAACAGGGAGAAAATTCTTGTTTTCTCATGTGGGTAAACTCTTTACATCCTGCTAAAGGGAAGATGACTCTTGTTTCTCTTGAGAAATATATATTTATTATGATATATAAAAAAGGTACACATAGGGGAAGTGGTTATAAAGTAAATGATGTGAAGAAAAAATGTCATTTAAGGTTATGAAGGGATTGTAATGAGAAAGTGAAAAGTGAGGGCAGAGAAAGGAAAATTACATCACAGAAAGAAGCATAACAATAAATTAGAGTGGAGTGAAAGAGGGGAGAGAAATGATCACCTTTTGAGATTTACTCTCATCTGTTTAGGGACAAGGAGGGAACAGCAAACTGAGTTAAGTATAGAAATCTAAATAGGTCTACAGGCAGTAGGAGAGGAAGAGGAAAAAATGGAAGGTAGGCTAAAAGGGAAGGAAGAAGTAGTAAGGGAAAAGGGGAGGAAACGGGAGGTGCCCTGAAGGAAGTGAGAGTAGATTGAGGGAGTTGGTGGTCAAGAATTAGAATTCTATTGTGGAGAGGAAGGGAGAAGGGAAAACTGAAAGCATAAACAAGTATAAGGAGGATGGAGGTAAAGACCAATAGAGGATTCATCACAAAGAATGTGAATTGGATTGTCTCCCATAAAACAGAGGTAAATAGCAGAATTGATTGGAAACCAAAATCCAACCATAATCTGTTTACAAGATACACACAGGGTAAAGGTAAATTTTTGGAGTAGAATATATTGAGCTTCAGATGATGAAAAAAAGCAGGGGTAGCTATCCTAATCTCAGACAATGCAAAAGCAGAAACAGATCTAACTAAAGGGACCTGCAGACAACTAAGCAATATCATTACTAAACACATATACTTCAAGTGGTATGACATCCACATTCTTAGGGGAGAAGTAAAGAGAGTTACAGGAAGGAACAGACAGTAAAACTATACTTGTGGAGGATCTCAAACTCTCCCTCTCTGACCTTGATTACTCTAACCTCAAAATGAACAAGAAAGAAGTTAAAAGGTGAATAAAAATTTTAGAAAAGGTAGATATGATAGATCTTTGGACAAAATTAAATGGAGATGGAAAGGAATGTAAGTTTTTCTCAGTGGTATATGACACATATACAAAAGTTGACCATGTATTAGTGTATAAAAACCTCACATTCCAGTGCAGAAAGGCAAAGATAGTCAATGAATCCTTCTCAGATCATAATAAATAAAAATTATGTGTAATAAAAGGCCATGGAAAGAAAAAGCAAAAATTAATTGGAAACTAAATAATCTAATCTTAAAGAATGAGTGGGTTAAACAACAAATCATAGAAAAAATCAACAACTTCATTCAAAGAATGAAAATAATAAGTCAACCTAACAAATGTTATGGAATGCTGCAAAAACAGTATTAAGGGGAAGTTTCATGTGTTTGAATGCCTACATAAATAAAATAGAGAAAGAGGAGATACATTAATTGGGCATGAGTAAATGCCCAATTCTCAAATAAATTATCAAATAAAAATCAAATTAGAAATACTGAAAACCCAAGGAAAGATTAATAACAGTGAGATTAAGAAATGTATTAAACTAATAAGTAAAACTAAGACATGGTTTCATGAGAAAAACACAATAAAATTGATTAAATTTGGATTGTTTTTATTTCAAACAATTTTTGTTAAAAAAAGGAAACTAAATTATCAATATCAAAAATGAAAAGGCTGAACTAACATCCAATGGGGAGGAAATTAAAACAATAATTATAAATTACTTTGCCCAACTGTATGCCCATAAATTCGACAATCTACATGGGATGGCTAATTATATTTAAAAAACACATAACTTGTCCAGATTAACAGAACAGGACATTGAATACTTAAATAACTCCATCTCAGAAAAATAATATCCAGGGGCAGATGGATTTACAAGTGAATTCAATCAAATATTTAAAGAACAGTTAATCTCAATATTATATTGATTATTTGGGAAAATTGGGAAAGAAAGAGTCCTACCAAATTCTTGTTATGACAAAAATATGGTTCTGATATCTAGGCTAGGAAGAGCCAAAACAGACAAAAAAAAAAAACAACTTACAGACCAATTTCTCTAATGAATATAGATGCATAAATTAAAATAAGACAGTAGCAAAAAGAATACAGCATCTTATCACCAGAATTATACACTAAAATCAGGTAGATTTTGGAGCCAAGATGGTGGAGTAGAAAGATACATATATGCTTCTATCTTACCCCACAGCCCATAAAGTACCTGTGAAGAAGAGCTCTCAACAAATTCTAGAGCAGTAGAAGCCACAGAAAAACAGACTGGAGGAGATTTTTGTTCGAGAGAGACCTGAAAAACTGACTGGAAAGGTCTCTTGAGGACCAGAACCTGGAGCAGAGTCCAGCCCTGCCTTGGCCAAGTGGCCCCAAGAGGAGCAGATCCGAGCAGTCTTCAGGGACGGAATCTCCAGCAGCAGTGCAGGTCCCTCCACCCACAGGCGCCAAAGGTCATTGAGAGGATCTTTTCAGCTGGCCGAGAGGGGAGCAGGGTGTCCGCATAACTCAGGCCCCCTCAGAAGGCAGCAGCAGAGGCAACAGCAGACAGGGGCTCCCAAAGCAGGCAGTAGCCTGCATCCATTGTTGAAGGTTTCCTCATAAACTCCCTGAAGGAACTGCTATAGTCTTATTTCTTTTCCCTTTTCTGGGCATTTTCCCAGCCAGTGATTTGACCTCTGAATATTCTCCTCACACCCACCTCGCCTCCTGATTCTCCCAGCCAGTGCTTGGGGTTTGAGATTCAAATGCTGGTTGCCAGCCTCAGGGCTTTTGGCGGGGGCAGGGCTGCTATTCAGTGTGGGATTAAGTTTAGGTGCTCACGTTGGGGAAGGGCCGCCTCACGGGCTCAGTTCCCTCAGGGGGTTTATGCAGAGACCTTCAAAAATGGATCCGGGCTCCTCCCTGCTTGGGGAGCCCTGGTCTGCTCCCGTCTCTGCTGTTGTCTCCCGAGGGGGCCTGAGTTATGGGGGCACCCCACTCCCCTCTCGACCAGCCAAAGAGACACTCTCACCGACCCCCGTCACCTGTGGGTGCAGGGACTCACTCGGCTGCTGGAGATTCTGTCCCTGCTGGGATCTTTTCCGGTCGGATCTTTTCCGCTCGGATCTTTTCCTCTCGGTGCCGTGGCCATGGCAGGGCTGCACTCAGCTCCCAGTACCGGCGCCCAGTCCGCGGTGCGACGGACCCTCTGCGAGAGGTCTGCAGGTCCCTCCGGAACAGAAATCTCCCTCGTTCCACTGTGCTGTGGCCTCACTGCTCCAGAATTCACCGTGCGTTACTCCATGCAGATGTTGTATGGATTGTGGGTTCGGAGCTATGTGTATCTGCGTCTTTCTACTCCGCCATCTTGGCTCCGCCCTTCCATGCTTCTCTTGATTCTTCTCTTGGGAAGTCAAATTTTTAAATACAGATCTGGTCTTTTCCTCAGCATGAAATCTTGAAATTCAACTATATCACTGAATGACCACTTTTTCCTTTGAAATATTATATTCAGATTTGCTGGGTAGGTGATTCTTGGCTTCAATCTCAGCTCCTTTGACTTCTGAAATATCCCACTCTAAGCCCTTCGATACTTTGATGTTGAAGCTGCCAGATCCTGTGTTATCCTGATTGTATTTCCACAGTATTCAAATTGTTTCTTTCTAGCTTCTCGCAGTATTTTCTTCTTGATCTGGGAACTCTGAAATTTGGCCACAATATTCCTAGGAGTTTCTCTGTTCAAGTTTCTTTCAGGAGGTGATTGATGAACTCTTTCAATACCCATTTTGCCCTCTGATTCTATAACATCATGGCAGATTTCCTTGATGATTTCATGGAAGATAATGTCTAGGCTCTTTTTTTGATCATGGCTTTCTGGTAGTAGAATAATTTTTAAATTATTTCTCCTAGATCTATTTTCCAGGTCAGTTGTTTTTACAATGAGTTGTTTCACATTATCTTCTATTTTTTTCAAATTTTTGATTTTGTGTACTAACTTCTTGGTTGAACTCATAGTCATTCATTTCCCTGAACTCAATTCTCTCTTTCAACGAATTATTTTGTTCATTGAGCTCTGCAATGTATCATCTTCCTGTTCTGTCCTGTTACAATCTGATAGGTGTGATGTGGTACCTCAGAGTTGTTTTGATTTGCATCTCTCTAATCAATAGTGATTTAGATTATTTTTTTGTAAGACTATTGATATCTTGAATTTCTTGCTCTGTAAATTGCCTGTTCATATCCTTTGACCATTTATCAATTGGAGAACAACTTGTATTCTTGTACATTTGACTCATTTCTCTATATATTTTAGTAGTGAAGCCTTTATCACAGACACTAGCTGCAAAAAATCTTTCCCAGTTTTCTGTATCCCTCTCAATCTTGGTTGCATTGGGTTTGGTTGTGCAAAAACTGTTCAGTTAAATGTAATCAAAATTATCTATCTTGTACTTCATAATGCTCTCTATCTCTTCTTTAGTCAAAAATTGTTCCATTCTCCATATATATTCTCCATATATCTGATAAATACACTATTCTTTTCTCCACTAATTTGTCCATAGTATTGATCTTTATACCTAGATTGTATACCCATTTGGACTTTATTCTTGTGTACCGTGTCAGGCATTAGTTTATGCCTAGTTTCCACTACACTGTTATTCAGTTTTCCCAGGACTTTTGTCAAACACTGAGTTTTTATTGCAGAAGCTGGGGTCCTTAGATTTATCAAACAATAGATTGTTACATTCATTGTTTGTTGTGTCTTGAGTACCTAGCATATTCCACTTGTCTACTCTTCTGTTTCTTAGACAGTACCAAGTGCTTTGGGTAATTGTTGCTTTGTGATAAAATTTGAGATCTGGTAGTGCCAGGCCACCTTCCTTAGCATTTCTTTTAATTAGTCACCTTGACATTCTGGACCTATTGTTCTTCCAGATGAGTTTTGATATCATTGTTCCCAGTTCTAGAAAATAATTATCTGATAGTTTGATTGATATGGCACTAAATAAGTAAATTAATTTAGGTAGAATTGTCATTTTCATTATGTTGGCTCAGCCTACCCACAAGCAACTGATGTTTTTCCACTTAGTTAGATTTGAATTTATTTGTGCAAAAAGTGTCTTGTAATTGTGTTCATATAGTCCTTGCATTTGTTAGTTTGCAGAGGTGGGGCTGTCTCCAGAGCAAGAGGAATATTCCTAGCTTCAGGTGCTATGAGACTGTTAGCCCCTTCTGTTGATCCCACTGATCCATGAGTTTTCTGGGGAAATATTTTATGGTTCTGTGAAGGTCAGCAAGGGGAGAGGGAGAGAGCATTTACTGATCACTCTGCCATTTTGGCTCTCAGAAGTTCAAGTAAGTGACTGATACCTGGGATCAGTAGCTGTCATTCACTAGGCTTTGCTGATCTCCCACCCTGGTTTGCCACTCTACCTTTCCACCTTGCTGCCTTGCTGGTGTCTCAGGCTACCCTAGGGCTGTCATGATGGGCCATGCCTCAGCACTGTGCTGTATGCTGTGGGTTCTTCCATAGCTGCAGAGCAAATCCTTCCTGTCGACTTTCCAGTCTGTCTTGGTCTGTGAATCTGCCACAGTCTTTCTCCTATTATATTCTACGCCTACAAAATTTGGTCAGATTCTCTTTTTAGAGGTATCTGAAGGAGTTTGTTTAAAAGTTTAGGTGAGAAGTTGCTCTCACTCCGCCATCTTGGCTCCACTGTTGAATGGAGAATTTTTTGATCAAGCAAGAGATAGAGATCATTATGAAGTGCAGAATGGGTAATTTTGATTATGTTAATTTGAAAAGGTTTTGTAGAAACAAACTCAATGCCTCCAAGAATAGGAGAGAAGAATTAAACTGGACATGAATTTTTGCAACTAGTGTCTGTGATAAAGGTCTCATTTCTAAAATGTATAGAGACCTTAGTCAAATTTACTAAAATGCAAGTCATTCCCCTGTTGATTAATAGTCAAAGGCAATGATCAGACAGTTTTCAGAGGAAGAAATTAAAGTTATCTATAGTCATATATAAAAATGATCTAAATTCTCTAATTTGTTAGAGAGATGTAAATCAAAATGTGGTAACACATCACACCTTTCAGATTGGCTAACATGACAAAACAGGAAGATGATGAATATTGGAGAAGATGTGGGAGAGGTAGAACACTACTTCATTGTTGGTGGATCTGTGAGGTGATCCAATCATTCTAGAGTGCAGTTTGGAACTATTCCCAAAGGGCTACAAAAATGTACATACCTTTTCACCCAGCAATTTTGCTTCTAGGATTGTATACCAAAGAGGCAATAAAAATAGGAAAGGGTTACACATGTTCAAAAATTTTTATAGCAGCTCTCTTTGTGGGGGTCAAAAACTGGAAATCAAGGGGATGACCATCAAATGGGGATGGATGGACATGTTGTGATACATGAATTTAATGGAATACTATTGTGCTATAACAAATGGTGAATAGGAAGACTTTAGAGAGGCTTAGAAAGACTATATGAACTGATGCTGAATGAAAGGAGCAGAACCAGGAGAGACTTAGTCTCAACATAGAAACGGAACAAATCTTGGTGATAAAAAATTTATATGATTTGAGTATTCTTTTGAGTGGCTAAAGAAAAATGGAGAAAAACGTCATGAGAATAATGAGTTGATGGAAGGATGATAGATAAAAGATATTATTGTTACCAAGGATAAGGGAAATGAAAACCTCAACCAACTTGCTCAACTAATTGTGGAATTAACCAATGATAACCTAGAGACTTGGAGATGACAGCAGTATGTTTTTGGACAGATAAATATAGTATAATATTGTGGTTTGTTGTCCTTTGTGCTTCATGCAATAAGAGAATATTTGCCTGGCATGATACACTATGGCAAGTAATATATTATTTTTGTTGGTAGAGAGGAATCAGATTTCAGTTATTAGTAGAATATGAAATGAAGATAAGAAAAAAAGAGTAAGGATAATAGGAAGTTTATTGACCAATGACTAGAGATTGAATGCTGTACAGTGGAAGAAAAGGGACTGAAGAACATTGAAGTTGAGTTGGATGGAAAGTACAAAGTAAAATCAAAAGTGAGAGGATTTATTTTTTGTTTCATTTTTTTTTTTCTGCACAGTTACGAATTGTGAAGCAGAGTTATTAGGGCAATAGAAGGTTATAGTTAGGTATCAAAAAAAGCTGATAGAATCCCAAGCAGAAAAAAAAACAACAAACAAACAGAAACTTTTATTCTTGAATGCAGGGCATCCAGTTTTTTTGCTAGATCTGCTGTGTAATAATATAATAACATCTGTCCTATTTGCTTCTTGAAATGGAAAGCACATCTATGTGGTGCTAATGAGTAGTTCACAAATAAGAAAGTCCCTTCAGATTCAGGAATTTTTAAGGCAAAGCTTAGGAATTCTGAGAGAGAGAGAGATGTGAAGCAGGGGCCTTATTTTTTCTGTGATTCCAAAGAAGGGTAACAGATAAATAATCTTGCATCTATCTTGGTTGTTGCTGTTGTGTTTGCCCTTCATTCCCCAAGAGGACCATGACATTAAGATGATGACATAACTTGCAATTACCTATGGTTTGAGTTTGGGAGGGCTGTGCAAGGTCACCAACCTCACTTTCTTCTCCTGAGCCTTCTGAGTCCAGTGGCCTGATATTTGTCAGGAGGAATAGAGATGGCCCAGGATGTTATGTGAGACCCTGGCCCTTTCAGGATAAGGTCTTATCACGTTCTCACTTTGAGTGAGATATACCCACTTAATAAATGGGCTTCTTTCAGTTACTCAATGAATGATTACTTTAATAAAAAAAATAATGAAACTGGGAGGAGAAGATTCTCAGGGTTCCTGGGTAAAAGAGAAACAATTATTATGTAGTTATTACATTCATTCTGTGCTAGGTGAGTGGTAATTTGTTGTTAAGCTTATGAGCTCCAAAGTGAATTGGGCTTAATCTTTTATCTTTGAGCAAGAAATGTATCTAGTAACCCAAAGGAACAAAAGTAGCTTTTGCATATGGAGTGTACCTTTCCCTGGCTAATACTTCAAAGGAGAGGAGAGGAGGTACTACTCAATCACAGGTTGTCAAGATGATGATATGACTTACAGTTGATTTTTATTTGAGTGACTGAGGATTGAGCAAGGTCACTAACTTCACTTTCTTTTCCTGAACCATGTGGATCCAGTGGCCTGATATTCCTCAGGAGGACTGGAGATGGCCCAGGATGTAATGTGCGATCCTGGCTAAGGTTTAATCACATTTCAGGCTCAGGTTTTATCACATTCTCACTTTGAGTGAGATGCATCCATTCAATCAATGGGCTTCTTTAAATTACTCAAGGGGTGGCCTCTTTTACAATGACAAATAAATGAAATCGGAGGGCAAGACCCTCAGGGTTCCTGACCAAAGAGAAACAATTGCTCTTTAGTTATTACATTCACTATGTAATAGGTGGATGGGAAGAAGAGAAGAGAGGGAGAGAGAGGAGAGGAACTACTAATTTCTCACAGCTTGTGTTTGTCCTTTTTCTCTAAGAGGACCATGAATTCAAGATGATGACATGATTGGCAGTTGACTTTTATTTGAGTGAGGGAGGGCTTTCCAAGGTCACCAATCTTGATGTCTTTTCCTGAACCATCTAGATCCATTGGCCTGATATTCATCAGGATGACTGGAGATGGCTCAGGATGCAATGTGAGACCTTGACGCTTTCAGGATATTGTCTTATCACATTTTCACTTTAAGAGGGATACACCTATTCAATGAATAGGCTTCTTTAGGTTACTCAAGGGATGGCCCCTTTAATCAAAAAAAAAATCAAACTAGGAGGGGAAGAGCCTCAGTGTTCCTCACAGCTATGATCTTCTAGCCATCCGGGAGTACTCCTTTTATACACAGCATTAAAATATAGAGATGAATATATAATCAAATCTTGCTAAGAGCAGGCTAAGACTTCAAAATGAGAGCTAATGTTTACCAGTGCAAAGATTTTTATGTCTTTATTCACCTTTTTAAAACCAGACACATGGATATGGCTAGCATCCTGCATCCCTAAAAATAATATTAAAATATGGACAATGTTGTTTAGTATAAAAAAAACAAAATGAGGATTATGTAGCATGTCAATAAACACTAAATACCTCCAATATGTATCATATTTCATTCTTTTCTGATAAATTATTTCATTGAAAAATAAAATTTAACTTTCAATGTATAAAATATTGACCACAACCTAATGGTTGAACATTATTCTGTCTTTGAAGACTAAACCACAAAAGACATTTACTTAGTGTTTTTAACTTGTGTTCTTAAACATTCATCATCATTAAAATAAAATTTTCCAGTTGGCAGCCACTTAATGGGTGGAATGTTGCAACTTAGATTTCCTATCCTGTTTGCAACGTGAAGTCAGGCTGTCAGCAATTTAGAATCAATGCAATAAAACAACAGAGACACCCTATTGCAGTTGCAGAATGTATTTCTCAAGTCAATGTTCAGTTAACCTTTTGTGCAAAGAAAATTTATGAATATCAAGGCTGACAAATGCTTTAAAGAAACAAGCAGTTTCTAATACCCCCCAAGGTTTCAAATTTTTGTTTCTGTCCCCAAATAGGTAAATGAACTACAAGCAGGATTCATGATAAACTTAGGCAAAACAACTTGTGATAAAGAAAACTATTAACCACTGAAAAGACATAATGCAACACAATTTATATTAATACCTTATATCAATAAATTTCCTTAATCTGTTCTTGGTTTTTTATTACTGGTATGGAAAAAGAAGAAATATATTTCCAACTTTTGTCTCTTTCCATTTTTATTGAAAAATAGATATATTTGAATTATCCATTGATCATCTGTGGAAAAGAATCATTAGCTCAAATTGTACTAATTTTTTTAGCACACAATTTCCTTTAAGTGATTCTATGGTGTTCCTCAATAAAATAATTCATTTCAGCCTACATTTATTTCACTTTTATTCTCTACCATTTAAAACATATTGATTAAACTATCTAAATAAATATTAAGGTAAGGTACTCTTTATGTTGACATAAAAATCATTTTTCTGGAAGTAATTTTGTTCTATGTATGTATCTATCTATCAATCTATTATCCTATCTCTCAATCTACCTATCATCTATTAATCTATCAACTTATTTAATCACTTATCAATCAATGTATCTATCTAAGCTGTATTTATAAATAAGCAGAGATTATACTAAATGTTTAGTAAGAAATAATTTTGCTTCTTCCTCTTCTCTTAAAATGACTTATTGTTAATATTAATATGAGAAAAACCCCACAGATAATACTGGAAACAGAATGGACTTTCTTGCCACTCAATTATTACTGATATGCTGAGTAGCAACATTAGGGGCCAGTTTCTACAATTACATTATGAAATAATTCATCCCCTTAAACATTGTACACTTTATTTATATGATGATGCATCTTTTCTGCTGATGAACTAATAAAAGACAATTGACAGAGAAAAAGCATGACTAGTCTTCCTAGCAATATGATGGTGTTATGGTAATGTCACATTCTTTGTACCTGTTACTTTATATTACTTTTTTTTCCTACATATTGCTTGCTTTTATTTTCCTTACCCCTCTCTTCAACCCCATTGCTACCTACTTCTTCCTGGACCCTTAATTCATTGCTTTATGAGCTGCCTGTTGGTAAGGTCCAGCTATTGTTCCTTGTTCTGCCCTTTGGGATTAAGGTGAACAAGACGTTCAAACCATGCTTTCTTCCATATGAGAGCAATTCTACATGACAGCCCACACCAATGTCCACTGGTTCAGATGAGAAACTTAGAATACTCCTTGCTCTCCATTTCCAGTTCTCAAGTTCTCCCCTTTCCTCCATCATTCAGTAATCTCTTTCCCTTTGGAGTTCATAGTATCCATACCTACCACACAATCAAAATCATGGTAGTTGTTGTCTACACACTCTCTAAGTAACCTCACCCCCCCCTTTTCTTCCACAATGAGTTTGGTATAATTGTTATCATTTTTCCTTCTTCCCTAAATCCTGCAATAATATTAGAGGTCTTCAATATGCATATTGACCATCCTTCTAGTACCCTAACCATTCAGTTCATCAACCTATTCACTTCCCTCATCTCCACAGAATAATGCTCATGCCTTTGACCTTGTCATCTTCCACAGATGTACCACCTCCATATTCAATAATCTGAATGCCCTTATCTGATCATGGTCTATTGACTTTTCACCTCTGCCTTTATTTTCCCTTTTAAAATACTACTCCTCATCTGCATCATGACCTCAAATCCCTTGACCTTTCAAATTTCTTCCAGGCCATCCCCGATGGCACTAGACCATCTTCTCTCTTCTCTTCATCTTATCTTGATGCTTTGGTTAACAAATTAAACTCTACACTGCCCTCTTCTCTTGAATTCCTAGCCCTATAGATTATGCCTAGGAAAACTTTAGTCTTGGGTGACTCTTAACATTTGCCCCTTTCATTTCTACCTACATGATGCTGAAGGAAGATGGATAAAAATCACATAACCATTCTCACTAGTTCTACTACAAATTTAAGTGGATAACTCAGCTTAGCCCTAGTACTTCAAAGCAATTCTACTTTGCCTCTCTAAGGATGTCACTATCCTACTCTCCCCAACACCTCTTCTAAGCCTTTTCATCATTCTACAAATCTCTTGTAGTTCCCCATAGCACGCTGTCTTAGAGAAGAATGTTTCTTTTTCAAATACCACAGAAAAAATGGGGCCATTTGCCATGAGCTTCTACTTCCCCCTTTGCCTTATGTCTTATAACTGAAATGGCTTCTGTCAGTCTCTTCTTCTTCCCCTGTGTTTCACATGATTAAGTCCCTTATTACTTACCAAAGTGAAACCCTATATTTATTGAAGCAATTCCATTCTATTCTATCCCCTCCAACAGATTGTTCCTTCTGTTATAATTCTGTAGGTGCTTTTTTCCCACTTTATTCATGGATTATCCATAGGTAAGTTTGTAAACTCTCCCATGCCCCTCCCCAGTTCTTAAAAAAAATCTTCACTTGATCTTTCCATTCCTGCTATTTTATTTTATCTCTCTTCTAAGTTATTTGTCAAACCAGTCTATAAGAACTTCGATTTTTTCTCTTCACACTCTTTTAACCTCTTACAATTCAGCTTCTAACCTAATCATTTCACTTAAACTTCTATGTGCAAAGTTGCTAATGATCTTTAATTGAGATATCCAGTGGCCTGTTCTTAGTCTCCATTTGTCAACCTCACTCTATAGTCATCGACACTGCTGAACACTGTCTCATCCTTAACCACACTCTTTCTTCTCCCTCAGCTGATTTGACCATTCCTGGCAGTTTTTTTGGATCCTCTTTCAGATAATGATATATTTCTCTCAAGGTTCTCTCCTGGGTCATCTTCTCTCCTTTAATTTCTTCACTTCACTCCACCAGCTCCAATGGATTTAATTATCCTCTCTATTTTGATGATTCTCAACTCTATATTGCCTGTTCAAATTCTCTGCTGTCTTTTAATCTCATATCTCCAACCAACTTTCAGATGCCCAAATTCTACATCCATTTGCCGTCTTAAACTCAATAGGTACAAAATGGACATGATTATTTTCCCCTAAAATCCACCCTCCAATTTCCCTATTACTTTAGAGAAAAACACCATCTTCCTAGTTCCCCAGGCTTCAATACTAGGAGTCATCCTGTAGTCCTCACTATCATTTACTCTCTCTCATATCCAAGATGTTGCCAAGTCCTGTCTATTTCACATTTGCAGCCTCTCTTGAATAGAATCCTTTCTCTTGTCTACCACCATTGCAGTATAGGCCCACATCATGTCACACCTGGATTATCACAGAAGCCTTAGTGGGTCATCCTTCAGCTCTGCTCACTCAAATCCATCCTTCATTCAGCCACTTAGGTGATTTTTTTCTAAATGCAGGTAAGAGCATGTCATCCTATACACAATAAACTCCAGCGGCTTCCTACTGCAAACAGAAGCAAATACAAAATTTTCTGTTTGACATTCAAAGCTCTTTATAACCTAACCCCCTCCTACTTTTCCTGTCTTGTTATACCTTAATCCTTAACATGTATTCCAGTGACACTGGCCTCCTGGCTGGTCTGTGAACAAGACATTCCATCTCTTGGCTCCTGGCATTCTTTATGTCTATCCTCTGTATCTGGATGGCTTTTTCTTCACAGTTCTTGACCTCTTTGGCTTCCTTTAAGTCTCACCTAATGTCCCACTTTTTACAAGAAGATTTCTGCAATTCTTCTTAGTTCTAACACCCATTCTTTGTTGATTATTTCATAATTATCCTGTATAAATCTTGTTTTATGGATTTGTTTGCATAGTGTCTCATTCATTACATTGTAAGCTCCTTGAGGGGAGGGCTCATCTTTTGTGTCTTTTTGTATCCCTAGTACTTAGCACAGTTCCAGGGACTAAACAGTAGGTTCTTAATAAATGTTGATTGATTCATTAATTGAGAGCTTGATGTAGGATTAGGAAGACCTGGGTTCCAATCCAGCCTCAGTCATTAATTTCTTGTGGAAACACGAATACTTCATATAACCTATGTCTGTCTCAATTTCTTCATCTGTAAAATGTAAACACTAATAGTATTTACCTCTAAGGTTTGTTGTATGGATAAAATTAAATGGTATTGTAAAAATGCCCTGCAAATCTTAAAGATCTATGTAAAAGGAGCAGTTAGGTGGCACAGTGAATAGAGAACTGGCCCTGGAGTCAGGAGGACCTAAGTTCAAATCCAGGCTCAGACACTTGACACTTCCTAACTGTCTGACTTCAGGAAAGTCACTTAACTCCAAGTGCATTGCCTTACCCTCTCCACAAAAAAAACAAAAATAAATATATCAACATAAAATCTGATTAATGTTTTATTATTGTTTCTATGGAACCAGCATCAGTATCACTCCTGATATTAAGAAAATACCAGTGGTGCACATGGACTTTCCAGTGGTTGTCCTTATCTCTTACCACATGAACAGTACACCTCCTTTCTCAATCAAACATTGTACTTAATATACCCTTCATTCTTGGTCTTTAAAGTTCCTTGGATATTATATATTCCACCCTGTTCACATCTACTAGTAAACTAGTTGGTCAATAAGCTTTAAATTCCAAGCACTATGTTATAGCTCCTACTCAGTCCTCTTTCTCATTCTGTCTGCTTAACTTTATCATCTCATTTCATTGTCCCTGAGTCATCTGTCTTTGTGTCACCACTTTTTTTTCCCCTTATCTCTACATTTTCTGTGCTGTTTATCCTCACATACTTTATGATTATTAAGCTTATTAATGTATGATTGCTACCCGATTTCCCACTCTCTATCATGACTTTTCTTGGAAAGCCCCCAAAGAACAAAGTGTGCTTGCTCATATTTTTTCGATTCCATAAATTACCAATTCAGAAATTATTGGTTTTATTGTATTTTTATTTATTTGTTAAATATCTCCCAATTACATTTTTGTAACATCTGAACTAAAGAAATGAGAAGATGAGTGAGCTGCCCTGTGTCATATAGACAGTATGTATAAAAATTAGATTTTAATTCAGGTCTTCCTGACTCCAGTCTGTTCTCTCTTCACTCTACCATTCTGTCTCTGAGGGACAGGGGTCCTAATAATATCAAAGGTCTGACTAATAAATGTAATAGGGCTCAAAATAGTATACTTAGAAAGAATACTCACAGAGCAGGTTGGGAATAATAAATTCTGATTCTGAACCCAATATTCTTTTGGTTATGCTAACACTTTCTACTAAACAGAGAAACTTGTCATATAGAGAGGACAATAACAATCACAAAACTAATATCTGAATGAACAGATATACACACACAGAGATATAAGATATCCTTTTACAGTACTTATTTTGTCAGTATTCAGACTCATTTTTCCCCTTTCTTTTTTCTCCTTTGTTGCCTCAGTGTCCTTTTCAAGCTTCCCTGTTCTTTCAAAACCATATAAATGTGCTAAATCTCAAAAAAAAATCAAGAGGCAGACATCACATTGCGCATTACTATTAGCAGGTTCCACAGCTGGTTGATTTCAAAATTGTCTTGGACCTTGTGGTTCAGTTGTATGACTTTCAGATCACTCTTTATCACAAGCTTAGTGGAAAATGACAGGCATACTAAAGCTTTCAAGCTCAGAGGATTTGTTTTTGTTTTCCAGGTTTAAATCTCTAGTATATAACTCATAAATCCTATATAAGGAATGTTTACCAGCTACATCATGTCATAATGTCTTCAGTCCATATCATTCTTGGTGCTATCATTTTTAATGTTTTCTCATAGCATTTCATATATGATTCATGTGGAGTCAGATCATCAAGTCTTTAAATTCAGATTTGTTCTTCTCAGAAGAAAGTATTTTACATATGGTATGTCACTTCCTAGAATGAAATTGATGGAAATTAGTCTAGTTTGATTACAAAATAATTCTAATTAGCAACAAATAATATCTTTTAAGTTCAGCAATTTTAGAAAGGAATAACTTCATTTGTGTACATATCTTTGCTGGCTGGAGTACCATTAAGGTATGTTTTTGATAACATTTGATTTTGACTAGTCAAAGCAAATGAGTATTTAATGAACATCTCTTTAAATATTAGAACAATTTTGAATGTACTGAAATTTAGTCAACAATAAAAGTTTTTGTTTTTTTTAGAAAATATATCTATTTGAGGGTGGAATGAAGATGGCAGTGTAGAAAGATGCTCATACTCTAGCTCTTCCCCCACAGCTCATAAAACACCTGTACAGAAAGACTCGGAGTGGAGGAGATTTCCAGCCCAGATTGCTATGGAAGGCTGACTGGAAAGGTCTGTCACACCAGACATGGAGCTGAGCCCAGGCTAGCCTTGGCCAAGTGGCAGTGGGAGGAGAAGGACCATAAGCAGGCTTCAGGGAAATCTCCAGCAGAAGCTGCAGTTCTAAGATTCTTCAACCCACAAGCACCAAAGGTCAGTGAGAGGACTTTTTCAACCAGAGCCAGAAGGGAGCATGGTCCTATCCTAGCCCTGGACTGAGGCAGAGGCAGAGGCAGCAGCACGCAGCAGTGGCTTCTGGTGATAGCAGCAGGCGGGCAGCAGCCAGGGTTCATTATTCCATTGTTGGAGCACTCAACTTGAAGGCCTGGGGGAATTGAGAAGCTGATCTTATCCTCAACTGGGAGCCTGGCCAGGGAGTAAACTCTTCTCCTGTGATTGTGACATCTTGGAGGAACTGAGATCTTACAAGTCCCGAAAATATACCCTACTCTTGACAAAGGACCCCACAGTCAAGTAACTGGCTGGGAAAATGCCCCAAAAAGGGAGAAAAAAATAAGACTGTAAAAGGTTACTTTCTTGGTGAATAGGTTTTCTCTCCCATCCTTTCAAATGAGGAAGAACAATGTTTACCATCAGGGGAAGATATAAAAGTAAAGGCTTCTGCATCTAAAATCTCCAAAATAAATAAGCAATGGTACCAGGCCATGGAAGAACTCAAAAAGAATTTTGAAAATCAAGTAAAAGAGGTGGAGGAAAAGTTGGGAAGAGATATGAGAGCAAAGCAAGAAAATCATGAAAAGTGAGTCAACAGCTTGCTAAAGGAGACCCCAAAAAAGTGCTCGAGAGTAACACCTTCAAAAATAGGCTCACCCAATTGACAAAAGAGATCCAAAAAGCCAATGAGGAGAATGCTTTAAAAATCAGAATGACTGAAGTAGGAAGTGTGTGTGTGTGTGTGTGTGTGTGTGTGTGTGTGAGTGTGAGTGTGTTCATTCATCATTGTCAAAGAAGACCATGCTATGAGAGAAATGATGACATGACTTGCACTTGACATTGTTTTGAGTGAGGGAGAGCTATGTAGGTCACCAATCCCACTTTTCCTCCAGAACTGTATGAGTTCAGTGACCAGATATTCATCAGGATGACTGGAGATGACACAGTATGAGGAAATTGGGGCTAAGCGACTTGTCACACAGTTAGTTATTGTTAGGTATCTTAGGTGCGATTTGAACTCAGGTCCTCCTGACTCCTGCACTGGTGCTCTATCCACTGCACCATCTATGGAAAAGGAGGTTCAAAAGCTCACTGAAGAAAATAGTTCTTTACAAATTAGAATGTAACAGATGGAAGCTAATGACTTTATGAGAAACCGAGAAATTGGTTACAAAGCAAAACCAAAAGAATGAAAAACTAGAAGATAATGTGAAAACATTTCATAGGAAAAACAACTGACCTGGAAAATAGATCCAGGAGAGACAATTTTAAAATTATGGGACTACCTCAAAGCCATGGTCAAAAAAAAAAAAAGAGCCTAGACATCATCTTTCATGAAATTATCAAGGAAAACTGCCTTGATATTCTAGAACCAGAGGGGAAAATTAATATTGATCCCTCTGAAAGAGAAAATCCTAGCAATATTGTAGCCAAATTCCAGAGTTCCCAGGTCAAGGAAAAAATATTACAAGCAGCTAGAAAGAAATAATTCAAGTATTGTAGAAATGCAATCAAAATAACACAAGATTTAACAACTTCTACCGTGAAGGAGAGAAGGGCTTGGAATATGATATTCCAGAAGTCAAAGCAACTAGTGTTAAAACCAAGAATCACCTACCCAGCAAAACTGAGTATAATACTTCAGGGGAAAATTTTCATTCAATGAAAAACAGGATTTTCAAGCATTCTTGATGAAAAGACCGGAGCTCAAAAGAAAATTTGACTTTCAAACACATGAATCAAGAGAGGCATGAAAAATGGGAAAGAGAAATTACAATGAATTTACCAAAGCTGAACTGTTTTCATTCCTAAATGGAAAGGTAATATTTCTAACTCTTGAAACTTTTCTCAGTATCTGAGCAGTTGGAGGGATTTTACACACACACACACACACACACACACACACACACACACACACACACACACACAATTCACTCTGAGCCAGTAGGGCCCAAAAAGTAACCATTAATTGTTTCTTGTTCAGGTATCTATTGTTATCCAATCTAAATAAAGTAAACAGTAATTAAAGTAATGATGGAAATCAACTGCCAGCATATTCCTGGCAGTAGTGTGCAAGACACTTATTCAGATACACGTGGAATTTAATGACTTTTGAAATCCTTGTGTGTTCTAAGATTCTATGATGCTGTTTTTTGAATCCTGCCTTTCTTTGTTTTCTGTGAGATCTTGGGCAAGTCACTTAAACTTTAACTTAATTTTGATCATTTGCAAAAAAGAGTTTGAGATGAAATGACTTTTATTTTCATCTATGTTCTAAAGCTCTATGATTCCAATGACAACATGAATATTTGCTGCCACGTAGCTAGGAGGCAGCCCATTATTTTGGAAAGAAGGCTGAGTTTCAAATCGAACCAAAATATATTGGTTCCAGTTCTGCTTTTTTCCCTCTAACTTATGTGCCTTTTGGCAAATCATTTCAACAAGGTTTTAAATTCTCCTTTATAAGACTTAGTTTAATCATTTATAAAATGAGGAGATTGGATTTTGTCTAGGGTCCCTTCTAGCTCTATTGTCATGGGATGTTATCATTTATAATTTATTCTAATATTTGGGTAAGTATTTGAAACAGCATGGAATATTGTATCAGGCCTATGCTCAGTGCTAGCTGTGTGACTTTGGGTAAGTAACTTAACCTTATCTCAACCTCCTCATCCCTAAAATAAGTATAATAGCACCTCCTCTACAGTGCTATTATGAAAATTCAATAAGATAAAATTTAATGTACTTAGTACGGTGCTTGGTGCTTTGGTAGATGCTACAAAATTTATCATCATTATTATTTACATGTAAATGTCTTTACACACCCATTTATAGATGTTTGTATGTATGTGTACAATGTATCTTAGTCGGTGTATGTGGAGAATCAAGTGGAATTAATATCAAATATTTGGAGTTGAGGGGACAGATGGTTGAATTTCCTTTAGGAAATTATATAGTGTTTCTAAGTGTCTCTCTGAATATGGCACTTCTTTTTTAAAATAATATTTCCCAAATTTTCATATGATTACAAAACCTGTAAATTGTTGTTGTTATTGTTGTTGTTGTGGTTGTCAAAAAGGACTGAAAATGATGAGATTCAGACTCTGGAAACCTCCCCGAACTCCCCTTGAATCTCCCCACCTAGCCTGGCCTTTCATACTCAAATTTGTACCAGGTCCTCCTGAGTCTTCCCATTTAACCTTGCCTTTCATACTCAAATCTGTTGCCCTTGGCCTAGCCTGGTCTTCCATTGTCTGTCACCTCTTGATTGACTCACCTGCTTCCTACCCAAGCCCTCCATTTTCTGATATCCCCCAACTGCCTCCAGCTGTCTCCCACCATTGATTACATCACTAGTTACCCCAGTCTCATTTAGACCACCCCAGAGATCTTCCCCACAGACTTTCTGTATAAAGGTTCCATCTCTTCTCCATCACAGAACTCAAATTCAGTCCAATTCAGACTCTGTCTAGTTGAGATTCTATCTGGCCTGCTTGTTAATACAAGTGTTACAAACGCTTAGGCTCCTTAAGAGCCAACCCAATATGGCGAATCTTTAATAAATTTTGTTTTTCTTTGATTTTAAGAAGGCTTGTGTCAAACTCATTCAAGCAGGACCTAGGGTGTCGGTATTTTGGGGCCCCCAGCACCCCTCAGATATCAGCATAGTGTTCCCTGACTGGGAAGAACTGCTAATCTCAAGTTCTTCTGCCAAATTGGAAGGTATGTAAGTCTGCCCCTCTCCCTATCCCAGTCTTGCTTTCCAAGCACCTTGGAAGGGGTTTTCTGACTTAATCTCAGGTCCCAGTAGGTTAAGCAGCTAGAACGTTGTTCTGCACTCAGGTTTCAGTCAAGTGGCTACATCTGATGCTGTGGACCTGGGCACATGTTCCAAAGCATAGAGAACAGATGCCCTTTCGGGAAGTGTGTGCCCAACTCTCTGAATTCCCTCGGGTCTAGGGAATTAGGGAAAAGTTAGTTGCCTTTTTTCTCTTGTATTTCTTTCATGGCTTACTCCCACACTCTGTTTTACAGAGGGAGGGACTTCCAGCCCCATGCTTGTTATGGGTCAATCTTCTTCAGTCCCCCAAAATTCACCTTTGAGTTGCGTTTTACAAAATTGGCAAAAATTTAGCTTCCTTAAAGAACTTTAAAAGAACAAGTTGGCGTTCTTCTGCAACATAGTTTGGTCTCAATATCACCTGGAGGACCACACAGTATGGCCCATTTTTCAGACTCTTTTACAATTACAGTTATATTGTCACTAAAAAAGAATATGAATAGAAATAGCCTACATAATGGCCTTTGTCAAGCTCTCTGAGAAACCCATTCTTAGAAAAGATTGTAAGATGCTTGTATCCAGAGCTGTCCCACAAAAAGACAATGAGGGTGAATTGGACTTTAGATTCTTGGCCTCACTTCCTTCCCTGTCTCCGTTCCCACCATCTCAACTCCTTTCTTCATCCCAATCTTCCACAACCCCTCCTGCCACTCCCTTACCTCCCCTAACCCTGGCCTCCTGCTCCTTGACCACCCCTTCTTTTCCTTAGCTTCCCTTCCCTTTTCCTCTACCCCAATCCCCCTCAGTTCTTGCCTCACTTATCTTCCACTTCTCTTATTCTGTATCTCATCCTACACCCTCCCCCCCATCCATGCTCAGTTCCCAGTCACAGGTCTTGCTGAGGTGCCTCCCTCTTCAGCCCCTCCCTGTTGGGCAACATTCACTCTAACCTCAGGCCCTGCTCCCAGAACACTCTCTAAGAAATCTAGCTCTTTGACCCCTACTCTTCCTTAGGTACCAACAGATCTTTCCCTTTGCCAGCCAGATTCCCTGGTATTGCAGCCTAATCCAGTTCAGCAGACATTCCCCAGTCCCTCTCTCATAAGAATTGGGACTTCCTATTTTCCTCCACAAGCCCCTGTCCCCACTGGGCCATCAGGGCTTTTTCCCTTGAGGGAAGTGCCTGCCTCACCTAGGGATATAATCAGAATGCTTGTTCTGTTCTCCATTTTGGATCTCACTCAGGTTAAAGAGAAACTGGAGATATACAGAAGATCCCACTAAGTTTACTGAGAGTTTTAGGGACATATCCCTACAATTCCAACTATCTTGGAATGACCTACATATTCTTTTTTCTACCTGCTATCCAGCTGAAGAGAAGAAGAGAATTCAGGAGAAGGCCAGAAGTTTGGAGATTGTTTGGCTAGTCATGATGCCACAAAATAGCCCCCTGCAACAGCTGCTGTTCCCCTTAGTGACCCCCGATGGGATTATCAGAAAAATGAGGAAAGGGGAAAGACAGATCATATGGTAATTTGCCTATTAGAAGGCCTGACATCTGGATTTCAAAAGCAAGCAAATTTTCAAAAAGTTAGGAAAATTACTCAAAGAGAAAAGAAAAATCCTACCTTTTTTTCAAGATTGACTAGTTGAAAGTATTAAAAAACATAGAAATTTGGATCCTGACTCCATAGAAGGGGTAGCAATTCTTAGCATATATTTTATTATTCAGTCTGCCCAAGATATTAGAAGGAAACTGTAAGAACCAATGTTGGTGGAACTGTGCCCATGTGATCAGGAGGGATATTGGAAGAAAGATTGTCCCTCAGGTTGGAAAGGCACTGGAGCCACTCCCCAGTACCCTGTCCTCCAGTATTCTCAAGACTTGGAATGATGGGAAAGCCTGGATGCTGGCAGTATTCCCACTTTCTCCACCTCTCTTGCCAAGCCAGGGGCAAAAATCAAGGCTGAAGGTAAGGTTACCTACTTAAATATGGCTAAATTCTCTGTTTTAGTTAATTACTCTGACCTTACCTGTCCCTTGACTCCTCAGGTCATTGACATTGATGGGGAAATTAAGGGATGTCTCCAGACATACCTTCTCCCTAGCCTAGTTGAGGATCTGTTGTTTAAATGCTCCTTCCTTATGATCTTCTCTTGTCCTAGCCCCTTGTTGGGAAGGGACCTGATGGTGAAATTAGGAAACCAGTTTTCTCTAGTCAAACCTCCCACTTCTATTTTCCCTCTATCTAGGAGACCTCCCCATGTTCCCTTGAAAGTGTGAGAGACAGTTGGGTCAATTGCTTGGGATCTGAAGATTCCTAGGCTAGCTATTTATGCCACCCCAGCCATTTTTTGCCTCGCAGACCCTAAAATGTTCCCCCATCTCAGCCAGTATCTGATTAAGTCTGAGACATGGGAAGAATTACAATCTTTCATTAAAAAATTCTTTACAAATAAAATCCTTGCCCTTGTTCATCTCCATGCAACACTACAATCCTCCCCCCAAAAAAGTTTAATGGAGAATATTCACAATTTATTTTTGCCTTTGAATGGATTCTTCCTGGGGAATCAAGTCCATGTCAGCTAACAAGGATAGTCTTGTCCCAAGGGTTTCTAAACAACCCTCATTTATTTGGCCAGGCTTTGGGAAGGGACCTGAAACTAACAGATAGTAGTTTAATTCAGTATGTGCACAATATTCTTATTTGTAGACCCACCCTGGAGGCTTCTTTGGCTGCTGTTACAGAAGCCCTTAATTTCTTTGGCAGTGGAGGCTATACAATGTCTTTGAATAAAGTTCAGATGGCATGTCAGTTCATAAAGTGTCTGGGCCATAAACTCGCGTCCACCTCTCTCTCCTTAACCTTCAAGATTCAAGAGCAAAAGGACTATCGCTGTTGCAAACAGTAAGAAACAGCTTCAAGGTTTTTAGGCATAGCAGGATTTTGTAGACTCTGGGTTCCTGATTTTGGTTTTATTGCTAAACACCTTTATGACTCTACTCAAGGCCCTGACTCAGATCAGGCTAAAGTTTTTGAGATTTTGAAAACTAAGCCTAATGTAAAAAAAAACACCTTTCACTCTGTATGTTGATGAAACAGACTTTGGGAGTCTTAACACATTCCTTAGGACCTCACCCCAGGCCAGTTGATGTTTTCATTAACTCAGAATGTGCTTTCCTTGTTCTACATGCCCATAGAGCAGTGTGGAAAGAAAGGGGATATATGACAGAAAAAAAAAAAAAAAACTCCTCTGTCAAACATGTTTTTCTATGTTTTGGCCATGCCATAGTCATCTTTAATTCTCTCCAGAGAAATTGTCTTTTATGCCAGGAAAATTGTCTTTTATTTATATTCCTTTTGTGCCTGTTTGGTACAGGTTTGCCTAACATCCTTCCCAGGTTAGTCTTTTCCAGAGTGCAAGCAAGATGACTGCTTAGGCTTCATACCCCTTGAACAGGACCCAGAGTGGCAGGGGCAGCTCTATGCCTCTTGCCAGCAGGAAGGAGTTTCAGAAGCTGAGAACTTTACCCTTTGCCTCAAAAGAATTTGGGTCTCCTCTGTTTGGGGGGGGGGGAATGATGGGTTTCAGACTCTGAGAACATCCCTGTACTCCCCTTGAATCTCCCCACTTAACCTGGCCTTTCATATTCAAATTTATAGCCAAGTCCTCCTGAATCTTTCCACTTAACCTGGCCTTTTATATTGAAATCTATTGCCCTTGGCATAGCCTGATCTTCCATTGTCTGTTCCTTTAAATTGCCTCACCTGCTTCCTACCCAAGCCCTCCATTGTCAGATACCCCTCAATTGTCTCCAGCTGTCTCCTACCACTGATTACATCACTAGTTACCCCAGTCTCATCAAGACCACCCCTGATATCTTCTCCACAGACTTTCCGTATATAGGTTCCATCTCATCTCCATGAGGGAACTCAGATTCAATCTGTCTCAGACTCTGTCTAGCTGAGATTCTATCTGGCCTGCTTGTTAAAACAAGCATTACAAATGCTTAGGCTTCTTAACGGGCAACCCAATATCGGACCAGAGTGTCAGTATTTTGGGACTCCCAGCACCCCTCAGACCTCAACAAAATGGCATCACTATGTTGGGGTCAACGTAATACAGTGTGACTGACCGTGGCTGATCAGACCAATGTGTAAAAAGAAGGCTATAGCAAACCTTGGGCAAAGATAGTCCACATAAGCATTTGAACTGGAGATGTTTTCAAATGTGTGTATCTCATGACTGAGATTTGGTAAGAAATGAGGCAAAAAATGTCTTCTTTTACCTAGTCAAAAAAATAAGTCTGGGAGGGGAAGGTAAACCCAAGTGACCTTGGTGAGCAAAACTATCTCACTGGTGTGAAAGTGGAACCTAGTTCAGTACAGAAAACACTTGGCAAGTAAACAAATTTCCAATAAAGTGGAAAGTAAGAAAATCAGTGAACTAGGGTCTGGATTCATGATAATGCTAATAAAAGAGATAAAGCTTTGGTTAATTTACTTTAAACAAAAAGAAAACCAAATTATTAACATCAAAAATGAAAATAATGAATGTTCCAACATTAAGGCAACTATTAGGATCTATTTTACCCAATTATAAGCAATAATTCTAAGAATCTAAGTGGATTAGCTGAATATTTGCAAAAAATAATATAAAATTGCCCAGATTAATAGAAGAGGAAAGATAACACTTAAGTAACTAAATTTAAAAAATAGATTGAACAAATCGCCAATGGGCTTCCTAAAGAAAAAATCAGCAGGAGCAGGTGGATTCATAAGTGAATTCTACAATATTTAAAGAACAAATTATTTCCAATAATTATATGTACTATTTGGGAAATATGGCAAAGAAGGAGTCCTATCAAATTCATTTTATGGTACAAACATTTGATAATCTAATATTTGATATCTAAACCAGTAATAGTGAAAAGACAGAGAAGTATATACTAATTTCCTAATGAATATCAATGCAAAAATATTAAATAAAATATTAGCAAGGACATTACAACAATAAATTGCAAAGATCAAACACTATGACCAGGTAGGATTTATACCATGAATGCCAAGCTGCTTCAGTATTAGAAAATTATGAGCATAATTGACCATATCAGTAACAAAATTTAAAGAAAGCATAAGACAAACTCAATGGATCTGAATAGTCCTTTCAGAAAATTAAATACTTATTCAAATTTTTCAAAAAAGAAAGCATAAGAATAAGTGGGTGTTTCCTTAAATTGATAACTAATATCTATTGAAAATGAAGAGTAAATATTTCTTGTAATGGGGATAAACTAAAGTCTACTCAGTAAAATGTGAGATTAAACAAGGATGCCTATTAATGTTATTCAATGATCATTATGTAAGAAATGAAAGTTATAGAAATATCAAAAGAAAGAAATCTTAAAAGAATTAGAATATAAAATGATGAAACAAAACAATCACTCTGTAGATGATGTGGTGGGATTGTTAAAGAAGCAAAGAGAATCAAAAAAATCATCAAATGCATTACATAACCATCATTGTTTTTATTATACATCACTTTAAAAATGTTTGAGTTTTAAATTCTCTCCCTCCCTCCAAGCCTTCTCCTACCCATTAAGAAATCAAGCAAAGTGATACCAAGTATACATGTGAAGAAATGCAAAACTTAATCCTGTGAAATTAAGGAAACACCTTCACATATAAAGCAGATAATACTAATCCTTACTCTTACATTTTGCAGGCAACTGAGGTGTTCATTGATGCTAATTTTAATTGAATCATGTTTCTATCACCTCTCTATATGCAAGTACTCGGTAGTTTTACTACTCTTAGTTCATTATTAACTATGAAGACATGATCTGTGTATTTTGTGTATCTTCTGACATTAATATCTTGTCAATGTTATCCTAGCAATGCTTAGATTTGGGAATGGAACATGCTAAATTGCTAAAGATGAAAGGAGGTTTTTTCTTCTCAGCTTCAAGAGAGAGAAAGCTATCTTTAATTAAATATTTGTGGCTAATGTATTTTTGTCAAGGGAAAATTTAAATCTTCTGGAAAGAGAAGAATCAAATTTGTCATATTTATTTCAAACTGTGCCAAACAATATTTTCTGAATTTCTTCTGTAGAAGAATATGAGATCCTTCAAAACGTGCAATGCATAATTTCTTTAACTCACCAAGACATGTTCAGTATGTAAACCTTGATTTGCAAAATGTCAATCCATTTGCTGAGGATAACAAATATTAAAATTATAGAACAGTGTATGGATGGGGCTCCATTCATTATCCCATCTACTTAAAACTAATTAAACTGTTACATAAGAATACTTCTTGATTGTATCAATCATAGGTGAATTTGAGCGGAGTCTTTACACATCCAGGAATCAATCAAAAACACAGGGTGAATGATTTTGTCCATTTCTAAGTGGATATAAAAGGGAAGAAGTAGGAGAAACATAGAGAGATTTTAAGTGCTAGATGCTGACAGTGTAGTTATACAAAGCTGACAAAGAATCAGGAGCCCTGAGGCAACCCCAAAGAAGAAACAGAGGGTAAAACCATTATGGAAGAAAAGGGAGATGAGGAGTGCTATCAGCTTTACAATATCTCAGAGTAGAAGAAGTGAAAGGATATCATTAATGTGCCCACCTCCTTATGGAATGAGGAAATTTCAATATTCCCTTTTATGTGTCTATCCACCCACAGATGAGAAAATAATCTGCTGTTTGATTATTCAAATATCACCAATCATGTGAATTTTATGACAGCCACAAAGAGACCAGTGGCTAAGTAAAGATATAAGCATAAATGTAGTCAGAAATTACAATTTCATTCAAAATATTATTATTTAACTGGGGAGATGGAGAAATTATCGTTGAATTTCTATATTTTCCTCCAAAATGAAGTAACCAGTGTTATACAAAAAGTAATGCCAAGAATTTTAGGAGACATTATTTAGGAGACATTCCTTAAAAGGAATTAAATATTGCAAACTGGTCATATAAAGTATCAACAAAAGAAACACACATTCCCCCATATCTATAAATAAAAATTTTAAAAAATAAGATTTTATTTTACTTTATTTTAAATTTATTTATTTAACTTTTAACATTCATTTTCACAAAATTTTGGGTTCCAAATTTTCTAACCACTTGTCCCCTCCCCCCACACCAAAACACCAAGCATTCTAATTGCCCCTATCACCAATCTGCCCTCTCTTCTATCATTCCTCCCTTCCCTTGTCCCCATCTCTTTTGTCCACTTTCTATACTCCTTTACCTATATTTCTTATTTCCTAGTAGCAAGAAAAGTATTCTACAGTTATTCCTAAAACTTTCAGTTCCAACTTCTCTTCATGCCTCCCTTCCCATCCATTCCCTTTAGGAAGGTAAGCAATTCAATATAGTACATATCTGTGGAGTTTTGCAAATAACTTTGATAACAGTCGTGTTGTTTAAGACTAACTATATTTCCCTCCATCCTATCCTGCCCCCATTGCTTCTATTCTCTCTTTTGATCCTGTCCCTCCTCATGAGTGTCGACCTCAAATTGCTCCCTCCTCCCCATGCCCTCCCTTCCATCATCCCCCCCCACCCTGCTTATCCCCTTCTCCCCCACTTTCCTGTATTGTAAGATAGGTTTTCATACCAAAATGAGTGTGCATTTTATTCCTTCCTTTAGTCGAATGTGATGAGTAAACTTCATATTTTTCTCTCACCTCCCCTCCTTTTCCCTCCACTAAAAAATCTTTTGACTGCCTCTTTTATGAGACATAATTTGCCCCATTCCATTTCTCCCTTTCTCCTCCCAATGTATTTCTCTCTCACCACTTAATTTCATTTTTTAAGATATGATCCCATCCTATTCAATTCACTCTGTGCTCTCTGTCACTGTGTGTTTGCATGTGTGTGTATGTGTGTGTGTGTGTGTGTGTGTATGTGTGTGTAATCCCACCAACTACCTAGATACTGAAAAGTTTGAAGAGTTACAAATGTTATCTTTCCACGTAGGAATGTAAACAGTTCAACTTTAGTAAGTCCCTTATGACTTCTCTTTGCTATTTACCTTTTCATGCTTCTCTTCCTTCTTGTGTTTGAAAGTAAAATTTTCTTTTCAGCTCTGGTCTTTTCATCAAGAATGCTTGAAAGTCCTCTTTTTCTTTGAAAGACCATTTTTTCCCCTGAAGTATTATACTCAGTTTTGCTGGGTAGGTGATTCTTGGTTTTAGTCCTAGTTCCTTTGACTTCTGGAATA
>CM052678.1:53577139-53667998 GCA_028533205.1 Lagorchestes hirsutus
TCCATTTATTTTAGTCTGACTACATAGCAAGACTATAGTGAAAATGTACTCAATAGGAAAGTATATGTAGAACCTCTACAGAATTGTATGCAGTCATGGGGAGGGAGGGGGGTAATGGGGGGTAGGTGTGGGGGGGATAAAATCTCAATTGTATGGCAGTGATTGTTAAACATTAAAAAATAAAAAGGAAAAAAAAAATAATAAATAAATCATTCTTCTCCTCATTGGCTTTTTGAACCTCTTTTGCCAATTGATTTAGCCTATTTTTCAAGGTGTTATTTTCTTCAGCATTTTTTGGGTCTCCTTTAGCAAGGTGTTGACCTGCTTTTCATGATTTTCTTGCATCTCTTTCATTTCTCTTTCCAGTTTTTCCTCCACCTCTTCGACTGGATTTTAAAAATCCTTTTTGCGCTCTTCCATGGCCTGAGCCCCATGAATATTTATTTTGGATGTCTGGGATACAGAAGCCTTGACGTTTATATCTTTCCCTGATGGTAAACATTGTTCTTGCTCATCAGAAAGGATGGGAGGAGGTATCTGTTCACCAAGAAAGTAACCTTCTATGGTCTTATTTTTTCCCCCTTTTCTGTGCATTTTCCCAGCCAGTGACTTGACTTCTGAGTGTCCTCTCCACACTCACGTCACCTCCAAATCTGCCCAGCCAGTGCTTTTGGTCTGAGATTTAAATGCTGCTTTCCAGCCTTAGGACTTCAGTAGGGGCAGGGCTGCTATTCAGTGTGAGATGAAATTCAGCTGCTCAGGTGGGGATAAGGCTGCCACATGGGGCTCAGTTCCCTCAGGGGTTTTACATGGAGACCTTCAACAATGGATCCAGGTTCCTCCCTGCTTTGGGAGCCACTGTCTGTTGCTGTCTCTGCTGCTGCCTCCCAAGGGGGCCTGAGTTATGGGGACACCCTGCTCCCCTCTTGGCTGGCTGAAAAGACCCTCTCACCAACCTTTGGAGCCTGTGGGTGGAGGGACCTGCATGGCCACAGGGTTGCGCTCTTCTCTGGGTCTGGTGCTCGACAGATGTTTGGACTGGGTTTTTCAGGTCTCTCTGGAACAGAAATCTCCTCCACTCTGTTGTTCTGTGGCTTCTGCTGCTCCAGAATTTGTTGGGATTTCTTCTTTACAGATGTTTTATGGGCTGTGGGTTCAGAGCTAGCATATGTGTGTCTTTCTACTCTGCCATCTTGGCTCCTCCTCGATCAGATAGAATTTATAACAGGAATGGAGGGCTTTGTTGGGTATTAGGAAAACTATCACCATAGCTGATCATATCAACAAGAAAACCAAGAGAAAAAATATAATTATCTCAATAGATGTAGAACAGCTTTTGACAAAATACAACACTGATTCCTGTTGAAAACCTTTGAGATTATAAGAATAAATGGAGCTTTCTGTAAGACGATAACTAGCATCTATCCAAATAAACTAGATGCATTTCCAATAAGATCAGAGGTGAAACAAGGATGTTCATTATCACCACCAATTACTCAGTATGGTACTAAAAATGTTAGACATAGCAATAAGAGAAGAAAAAGAAATTGAAGTAATTAGAATAGGCAAAGAAGAAACTACACTATCAGTGTTTGCAGATGATATGATGATATACTTAGAGAATCCCAGAGAATCAAGTAAAAGCTACATGAAATAATGAATAAATTTAGCAAAATTGCAGGTTACAAAATAAACCCACATAAATCATCTGCATTTCTATATATTACTAAGAAAGCCCAATAGAAAGGGATAAAAAAAGAAAACTCATTTAAAGCTATAAAATATCTAGGAGTCTACCTGGAAGCGGTGTTGTATTTTGTGAAAAGATTGTTCTGCATCTATTGATATAATTATGTTTGTTTTTTTTCGGTTTTGTTGTTGATATTATCAATTATGCTGACCATTTGGTGTATTATTTTTGTGATAAGTTGTGATAAGTTGCTGTAATCTTTTTGCTAATATCTTATTCAATTTTTTGCATCTATATTCATTAACTAATTGGTTCTATAACTTTCTCTCTTTTGGCTCTACCTGGTTTAAGTATCACTCCAATATTTGCACCATAAAAAGAATTTAGTAGGACTCCTTCTTCCCCAATTTTCCCAAATGGTCTATATCATATTGGAATTAACTGTTTTTGAATGTTTGACAGAATTCACTTGAAAATTCCTGTGATTTTTTTTTTCTGGGGATTTCCTTGATGGCTTATTCCATTTCTTTTTCTGAGATGTGGTTATTTAAGTATTAACTTTCTGTTCTATTAACCTGGGCAATTTATATGTTTTATAAAAATTAATCCATTACACTATGATTGTCAAATTTGTGAGCATGTAACTGCGCAAAATAATTTCTAACTATTGTTTTAATGTCCTCTTCATTGGAGGTGAATTCACTGTTTTCATTTTTGATTCTGGTAATTTTCTTTTCTTCTTATTTTTTAAAGAAATGAACTGGTTTTATCATTTCTTTCCTAAAACCAGCTTTTAGTTTTATTTTTTTAGTTCCATATTTTTCTAATTTGAATTTTATTAATCTTTCTTTTGGTTTTTAGTATTTCTAATTCAATATTTAATTGTGCATTATTTATTTGTTTTATCCTAGCTTTGTCAGTTGCATGACCAATTCATTGATCTCCTTTTTATGAATTTTATTCATGTAAAACTATTCAGGTAAAAATCCATATAAAACTTCCACTAAGAATTGCTTTCACTGCATCCCATGTTTTGATAGGTTGTTTCATTATTGTCATTCTCTTGAATGAAGTTATTGATTGTTTCTATGATTTATTGTGTGACTCACTTATTTTTAGCATTAGATTATCTAGGTTCCAATTAAATTTTGGTCTGTCTATTCATGGCCCTTCATTATATATGAATTTTGTTGCACCATAATCTGAAAAGGATGCATTAACTCTTTCAGCCTTTTTGCACTGGATTGTGAACTTTTTCAAGTCATCGTACATTGTGTATGTTCCACGTACCTCTAAGAAAATAGCATAATTTTTTCTGTCCACATTCAGTTTTCTCCAGAGGTCTACCATACCTATGTTCTCCAGAACTCTATTTACCCTCTTAACTTCTCTCTTGTTCATTTGCTATTCGTTTTTGATGTTGTTTTATTTTTATTTTTAGTTGAGTTATTTTATTTGTTTTCTGTGTTCGACAATCACTTCGACATATTTTAGATTTTTTTCCCACTCCTTCCCCTTTATTTCTCTCTCCCTTCTCAGTCCCTCCCTGGGACGTCTTACAATTTTGTATAGTTTCGACACGTACATTCCTATTAAATGCATGTTGCATAGAAGAATTAAAATGAATAGAGGAAACTATGAAACAAAACATAATATAATAAAAAGAAAATGGTCTGTTTCTATCTGTCTTCCAATTCCATAGTTCTTTCTCTGTATGGGAAAGGTGCTTTGCCTCAAGAGTCCATTGGAAATTTGTTAAGTCCATGCATTTCAAAGAAGTACTAAGTCTACTAGAAAAAATTCCTCACACACTGTAGTTGTTGCTGTGTACAAAGTTCTCCCAGTTCTGTTGCTTTCACTCAGCATCAGTTCATACAAGTCTTTCCAGGATTTTGTGAAGTCTTCTTCTTCATCGTTTCTCATAGCAAAATAGTATTCCACTATATTTTTATACCACAACCTGTTCAGCCATTCCCCAATTGTTGGGTATCCTTTTGATTTCCAGTTTTTGGCTACCGCAAGTAGAGCTGCTATAAATATTTTTGGTCATGTGAAGCCCTTTCCCTTTTCTATGATCTCTTTAGAATACAGTCCCAGGAGCGGCATTGCTAAGTCAAAGGGTATGCACATTTTTGTAACTCTTTGGAACAGTTCCAGATTGCTCTCCAGAATAGTTGGATCAGCTCACAGCTCGACCAAAAATGAATTAGTGTTCCAACTCTCCCACACCTTCTCCAACATTTATCATCTTCCTGTTTTGTCATGTTAGCCAATCTGATCGTTGTGATGTGGTACCTGAGAGTGGTTTTGATTTGCATCTCTTCAACAAATAATGAATTAGAGAATTTTTTTCATATGATTATAGATAGCTTTAATTTCTTCCTCTGAAAATTCTCTGTTTATATCCTTTGACCATTGATCAATTGGGGATTGACTTGTATTCTTGTACATTTGACTCAGTTCTCTATATATTTCAGAAATGAGGCCTTTATGAGGCCTTTCTCACTAGCTGCAAATTTTTTCCCCAGTTTTCTGCTTCCCTCCTAATCTTGGTTGCATTGAGTTTGTTTGTGTGAAACCTTTTCAATTTAAGTAATCAAAACTATCCATTTTATGCTTCATAATGTTCTCTATCTCTTGTTGGGTCATACATTTTTCCATTCTCCATAAATCTGACAAATACACTATTTCTTGCCCCCCTAAGTTGTTTACAGTATCAGTCTTTATACCTAGATCACATATCAATTTGGACTTTATTCTTGTGTAAGGTGTCAGGCATTGGTCTATACCCAGTTTCTACCACACTGTTATCCAGTTTTCCCAGCAATTTTTGTCAAACAGTGAGTTCTTGTTCCAGAAGTTGGGGTCCTTGTGTTTATCAAAGAGTAGACTGCTATATACATCAATTACTGTGTCTTGTGTACCTAACCTATTCCACTGGTGTACTCCTCTGTGTCTTAGCCAGTACCAAGTGGTATTGATGATTGCTGCTTTACAATACAATTTGAGATCTGGTAGAGCTAGGCCACCTTCCTTAGCATTTTTTTTTCATGTGTTCTCTTGATATTCTGCACCTTTTGTTCTTTCACGTGAATTTTGATATTATTTTTTTCTAGCTCTAGAAAATAATGATCTGGTACTTTGATTAGTATGGCACAGAACAAATAAATTCATTTAGGTGGAAATGCCATTTTTATTATATTAGCTCGGTCTATCCACAAGCAAGTGATGTTTTTCCAGTTACTTAGATCTGACTATATTTGTGTGAATAGTGTTTTGTAATTGTGTTCATATAGTCCCTGGGTTTGTTTTGGCCCATAGAGTGTCTGGTATTTTATAGTGTCTACCATAGCTTTAAATGGAATTTCTGTTTCTATCTCTTGCTGTTGGTCTTTGTTAGTAATATATAGTAATGCAGACGATTAATGTGGGTTCATTTTGAAACTTGCAACTCTGTCAAATTTGTTTATTATTTCAAGCAGTTTTCTACTTGATTCTCTGAGATTGTCCTAGTATATCATCATATCATCTACAATGAGTGATAACTTTGTTTCTTCTTTGCCTGTTCTAATTCCTTCAATTTCTTTTTCTTCTCTTATTGCTAAAGGTGGGATTTCTAATACCATTTTGAACAGCAGTGGTGATAATGGACATCGTTTTTTTCACCCCTGACCTTATTGGAAATGAATCTATCTTGTCCCCATTGCATATAATGCTTGCAGACTGGTTTTAGGTAGAAACTGCTAATTATTTTATGGAAAGTTTCCTTTATTCCTATGCTTTCCAGTATTTTCATAGGAATGGGTATTGTATTTTGTCAAAAGCTTTTTCTGAATCTACTGAGATAAATCATGTGGTCTCTATTATTTTGTTGTTGATGTGATCAATAATGTTAATAATTTTTCTAATATTGAACCAGCCCTGCATTTCTGATATAAATTATATCTAATCATAAAATATTAGTCTCGTGATAACTTGCTGCATTCATTTTGATAATATCTTATTTAAAATTTTCACATCCATATTCATTAGAGAAATTGGTTTATAAATTTCTTTCTGTCTTTTGGCTCTTCCTTGTTTAGGTATCAGAACCACATTTGTATCATAAAAAGAATTTGATAGTACTCTGTTGGCAATTTTCCCAAATAGTCTATATAGTATTAAAACTAACTGTTCTTTAAATATTTTGTAGAATTCACTTGTAAATCCATCTGACCCTGCAGATTTTTTCCTATGGTGTTCATTTATGTCTTGTTCAATTTCGTTTTCTGAGATGGGATTATTTAAGTATTCTACTTCCTCTTCTGTTAATCTGGGTAATTTAAATTTTTCAGAATAATCATCCATCTCATTTAGGTTGCCAAATTTATGAGCATAAATTTGGGCAAAATAATTTCTAATTATTGTTTTAATTTCCTCCTCATTGGAGGTGTGTTCATTCTTTTCATTTTTAATATTGGCAATTTGCTTTTCTTATTTCTTTTTTTAAATCAAATTGGCCAAAGATTTATGAATTTTCTTTTTTTCCCTAAAACCAGCTCTTAGCTTTATTTGTTAGCTCAATACTTTTCTTAATTTCAATTTTATTAATCTCTCCTTTGATTTTCAATATTTATAATTTGGTATTTACTTGAGGGTTTTCATTTTGTTCTTTTTCGAGCTATTTCAGCTGCATGCTCAATTCACTGATCTCCTCTTTCTCTATTTTGTTCATGAAGGAATTCAAAAATGCAAAACTTCCCCTAAGAACTGCTTTTTCAGTATCCCATAAGATTTGGTAAATTGTCTCATTATTGTCATTCTCTTGAATGAAGTTGTTGATTGTTTCTATACTTTGTTGTTTCACCCACTCTTTCTTTAGAATTATATTGTTAACTTTATGATTAGCTTTTGGTTTATATTTACATGGCCTTTGATCACATATAAGTTTTATTGCATTATGATCTGAGAAGGATGCATTCGCTATCTCTGCCTTTCTGCACTGAATTGTGATGTTTTTTATGGCCTGGTCCATGGTCAATTTTTGTATATGTGCCATGTATTGCTGAGAAAAAGCTATATTCCTTTTTATCTCCATTCACTTTTCTCCAGAGATCTATCATATCTACCTTTTCCAGACTTCTATTCAACTCCTTATCTTCTTTCTTGTTTATTTTGAGGTTAGCTTTATCAAATTCAAAGAGGGAGACGCTGGGATCCCCCACTAGTGTAGTTTTGCTGTCTATTTCTTCCTTTAACTCTCTCCACTTCTCCTTTAAATACTTCGATGTTATCCTTGGTGCATATATGTTTAGCAATGACATTACTTCATTGTCTATGGTGCATTTTAGTGGGACATAGCTGCCTTCCTTATTTCTTTCAATTAAATCTCTTTTTTTCTTTTTTTCTTTTTCTGAGATTAGGATAGTTTCTCTTGCTTTTTGTTCTTTACTTCAGCTGAAGCATATTATATTCTATTCCAGCCTTTTACCTTTGCATTTTGTGTATCCCCCTGTTTCAAATGTTTTTTCTTGTAGACAGCATATTGCACGGTTAAAGTTTTTAATCCATTCTGTTATACACTTCCGTTTCCTGGGAGAGATCATCTCATTCACATTCACAGTTATATTTACCATCTGTGTCTTTCTCTCCATCCTATTCTTTCCTCCCTCAGCTTCTTTATGTTTCTACTTCTCACTTGTCCCTTCCCCTCCACAAAAGAATTTTACATTTTTGCCACCACCTCCTTCAATCTTCCCTCCCATCTAAACACCCCCTCTCTTTTTCCCCCTTTTCCCATCCCACTGCCAGTAATAGAAGTTAGATTTCTATATCTAACTGGTTATGCTATAAACTTCTTGAACCAAATCCAAAGAGAGTAAAACTCAAACAACATCCATCTCCCTCCTTTCTTTCCCTCTACTATAATATGTTTCTGTGTCTCTTCATGTAATATAATTTACCATTTTCTGTCTCCTCCTTTCCTCTTCTCCCATGACAATACTTTCACATCCCTTAATTAGGGTTGTTTTTAGCATCAAATCAGTTAATTTATACACACACCCTCTATGTATGTATATCCCTTTTAAGTACCATAATAAGTACACAGTTCTCAAGATTGGCAAGTATCGTCCTGCCATATAGGATTATAAAAAATTTGCCCATATTGAATAATACATTTTTTTCTTTTTCTTTTCCCAATTTCCCTTTCTATACCTCTCTTGAGTCTTGTATTTGAATGTCAGGGTTTCTAATGAATGCTGGCTTTTTCAACAGAAAGTTTGGGAATTTCCCTATTTCACTGAATGTCCATCTCCTTACCTGAAAGCTTATGCTCAGTTTTGCTGGATAGTTGATCCTTGGTTGAAATTCAAAGTCCTTTGCTTTAAGGAATATAATATTCCTATCCCTTTGATCTTTTCATGAAGAAGCTGCAAGGTCCTGTGCGATCCTGACTGTAGTTCCTTGATATTTGAATTTTTTTTTCTTTCTGGTTGCTTGTAGTATTTTTCTCCTTGATCTAATAATTTTGATATTTGGTTATAATATTCCTTGAAGATTTCAATTTGATATCTCTTTCAGGAGTGATTGGTGGATTCTTTCAGTGATTATTTTGTCTTCTGGTTCTAGGAACTCAGGGAAGTTTTCCTTGATGATTTCTTGGAAGATACTGTCAACTCTCTTTTTTTCATCATGGCTTTCCAGAAGATGAATAATTCTTAGGTTATCTCTCCTGAATCTGTTTTCCAGGTCAGTTGTTTTTCCACTGAGATAGTTTGAATTTTCTTTTTTTTTTTATTCTTTAGATTTTGTTTGACTAATTCTTAATGCCTCATAGAGTCATTAGTTTTTACTTGCCCAATTCGAATTTTTAACAAATTGTTTTCTTCAGTTTACTTTTGTACCTCCTTTTCCATGTTTTTCCTTTTAAGGAATTATTTTCTCCAGTTAGGTTTTGTACCTCCTTATCCATTTTGCCAATTTTACTTTTTAAGGAGCTCTGCTCTTCAATGAATTCTTCTTCCATATTTTCAATTGCAATTTCAAAATCATTGGTCATTTATTTTTCTTCTACCTCTCTAATTTGGCTTTTAAAATCTTCCTTGAGTTCTTCCAAGAATGGTTTTGGGGCCTGAGACCAGTTCATATTCCTTTCTGAAGTTTCAGATGTGGGTGTAGTGTTAATGCTATCCTCTGAATTCTCATTTTGATCTTCACGATCCCAGTAATAAGATTCTATGGTCTTTGTTTTTCTGATTTCCTTCTTTTTTCCTGATGATTGCCTTTTTCCTGACTTTTAAAGTGGATATCTGCTTCTGGGACAGAGGGGGCTTTGTCACACATTTCTTGTGGTGAGAGCTAGGGGCCTGGTTCCTAGCTTGTGTGCTTCTGCTTCTGGTTCTTTCAGCTAGACGCTATATAATGCTGCAGCTTACATAGTGCTGAACTGGCTAATTTCTGCCAAGGCTGAGGGCAGGTGATATCTTTCTGAGTTTCTGGTCCTGTATTGTTCCTTTTCAGCCACAGCAAGAGGGACCTTCCAAGTCAATCTCCCCAGTTTTCTGAACTAAAAGATTGCTGTACCCCTTCTGCTGGCTCCAATATTCCAGGATTTTTCCTGGGGCAATATTCTCTGGATTTTTCAAGGTCAGCAAGGGAGCATGAGAGCACTTATACTTTACTTCACCATCTTTGTTTCCAGATGTTCCAGTAGGTGACTTTCAAACATTTAGTTTGTGGGTTGATGACCCTAGGAGTAGCTGCTGCTGTTGTTGTGGGCCCTGCTCTTCTCTCTCACCCAGTTCTGTCTGACTCTTATCCTGAGCTGAGGGCTTGGGAATGGACACTTATCTTGGTGATTCAATCTGCTCTGGGCCACTTCCACTGTGCTATGGCTGAGATGGTGCAGTCTACACACTGTTCTTTCCCCTGGCTTGGTGTAACAGATCCTTCCCATGGACCTTTTGTGCTGTCCTTGCCTGGACTGTCACACTCTGTCTCTTAATGGATTTTACAATTCTAAATTTTTTTCAGATTCACTTTTTATAATTATCAAAAGGAATTTGTGGAAGAGCTCAGGTGAGTCCCTGCTTTCACTCCACTATCTTGCCTGCCCCCCCGCCCCAGAACTTACGTTCTAATTATAATAGACAGCACATGAAAAAAACTGAAAAACAGGATATGGAAACAGGAGAAGGTACTGGTGTAGAGAAAGTCTACTGAATCAGTAGTGGAGCCTGGAGAGAAATGAAAACATGACTAGCCTGGACATTTCCTTGTAATGGAGGGTTTTTTTGGTTTTGTTTTTGTTTTGTTTTTTTTTCAAGAATTCTATTTTTCCAATTACATGTAAAAACAAATTTTAACACTCATTTTTAAATAAAATTTTGAATTCCAAATTTTCTCACCCCCTTCTTTCCCTCTCCCCACCAAGATAGAAAACTGTTTGATATAAGGTATATATCCACAATCATGTAAAACATATTTCCATTAAATGAAGGTTCTAATGGTATAGGTCACATAGGTAGAGAAATGGTAACCAATTTGCAGCTCATTCTTGCTCACAATATGTCTCTCCCAAAGCCCCAATGAATACCTTGGATTTTGATATTCTAGACTTCCTCAGGCACACATCTTCTCTGGGACCTTCGTTGATTTTTTCTTTACCATAGAACTTGCCTTCCTTTTTTTTTTTTCTTATCAATGTACTAATCTTATGTCTTTCAGTTATATATTTTTTCTCTTGTTTCTGTTTATATGACTATGCATTAGTTTTTCCTTTCCATTTTTTTTTCTTTACTGATCTTGCTTATTTACCTTAAAGCTCATAACCTGGCTATCTAAGAATTTTATATAGTTTTTATGTTTAATATTCATCAGGGAAATGTTATCCTCATAATATTTTGCCTTATTTTCACAAGTGTGGTTGTTTCCAGGCATTCCTTAACTTATGGTCATACACTTGCATTCCTTCCTTTGCTATCACAAAGAATGATAGAAACAATAATTTTATATAGGCAGCCTAGTTCTTTATTTATTTTACTTCCTTTGGGCATATTCCTAGGATTTTCTTTCTACTTAAAATATGAACATACATGATATTCAATAAAAAATATTGGCCTTGACAAATTATAATTGTCTTTTATCATGCATCAAAATTTTAGCTATTAAACTTATAGAGAAAAAATCCAATACACTTGTGTGCACCAGGGTCCCTCTGACATTATTCTTAATTACCTTCTTCATTCTTCCAATCAGCACAGCTGGGAAATTCTTAGGTTCTTGCTTCTTTCTAGAAAGAGAAAAGGTAATACTTTTGTGAATTGGGATTTAACTACTTTTATGCCTAACATGTCTTGTTGCTGTAAGCTACAGCTCTCTCTGGGGAATCACTAGAAAGTCGCTTCAGAGCATGACCTCTTATAAGGTTATTATTGGGTATTATTCTGGGGTATTATTCAGTTGCTTGAAAATGGGACCTAGTCAGAGATGGCAAGTCCTCAGAGATATAGTTCTGTGGTTTCATGTTAGGTACCCCAGAGGTACTGTGAATGTAGTGCCATTTAATGTATGTTACCAGAAAATAAATATATCTACCTTAGCTTAGTTGTAGTATTTTTTGTAAAATTGGATTTTCTGATAGTGATATTTTTATCTCTACAGAAGGTTTCTTTGTTTTTATTAATAAAGTGCATTCGAGCATAAAGGCAGCTGAAAAAAACATTTGAAATCACTTTTTGTCATTTTCTCCAGTGAATGACAGCCATTAGCAGTTCCTTTTCTGCACAGCATAGCCCAGTGTCTACCCATGTCTCCTTGAGTTGGGGTCAGTGAATGGAGTATTGGTTCCACCCCAAGGCAATGGCATGTTTCAAATTGCAGTATCTTGGTCTATTCAATGTTTCTTTATTTCTTACTCTTACAGTGGTTACTTCCCTTAATCTTCTGGGGGAGCTTGCTACCCATTCTCTTTATCGGTGGCCAAAGTCCCCCTTGCAACTTCTCATTCCACTTTTTTTTGTCTGTGGCACTTATTTTTTTTTCAGCTATCAATAGAATAAAGCCAGTTTTCCAAACTTCCTGTATAAAAAAGAAAAATATCCCTGTAAATTCAGTGATTTAAGATTTCATTTCAAAATTTAAAATAAAGTACTTTAAGCACATACTCATAGCCTTCTTGGTAATATTTATATTTCTGGAGTCCCATCATTTTTCAAATGGACAAATTGTATGAATCATTTTAATGTTTGGAAACATTTAAATACAAAATCATATACATATATACCTTTTATTTGAAATAATTTGTAAACAAGATTAATAACACAATTATTTTGAATTTTCCTGGATGTAAAGTATCCTGCAAATTTTCCCATGTCAAGTCATTTAATAGTTAAAAATAGCCAATGAATGCAAATGAAAACTTTCAAATATTCTCTTCTGTCAAGTTGAATGTCAAAGACATATCATTGAGTGCAGCTTCCCTTACATAATATGTTGATGCTATTGTTCATTTTCCTTAGCTGTTCTATTAGTATTCACAGGAACTAAAGTCCAAACACTAAACAGCAGTAGTCAGAAAAGAGGTTTTTAGAAATTATTTTTGCTTCTGTGCTATTGATGTATCAAGGGGCTTTACAATAGTCAATATAAATTAAAATTATCATTTTTAAAAGTGATATACAAGGTTATTCTAGGAAGGCATGTAACAGTAATATTGAAAATGCAATTGTCCATTTAAAACCCTAGCTAACCATTATAAATCTAAACTGGGGTAAAAGGTGAACTTGACACACATTGGTCAGACTAAGTCCTAAGGCTTTGCACCTTAATAAAAGCAAGATAAAATGTCATTTACTACAGAAAACCAACCAGTAGAGGAAAGCTCAATGATGTCATAAAAGGAAGATGAATAAGGAATGGAACAATGTCTTGTTGGCCTGTAATATGCAAATTTATAGCATTTTTAATGTACAACCTTATTTTAAAGGATGATTAACTGCTAATTTAAAAGGAAATTATCTTAAGGTATAAGGCTATATGGTGATTCTTTTTTATCTTTATATGGCATTTTATTATTTACAAAATATTTGTCTGACAACAACCATATAAGGCCAATAATACAATATTATAATCCCTACTTTATAGATAGAAAGAAAAATACAAAACAAAAGTAATCACTGGGATTCAGAAGCAGTGAATAGTTTTCCACATGCATAGTTACTCTACCTATCTTTCTGCCATTCCATTTCAGACCTCCATATTCTTACTCAATTGTAATTAAATCAATGCACCATTACCTTTGGAGAATTCATATAATGCTACCAGTCCTGTAAAGAAAGTTTAAGGAGATAAAAGTCAGTGTAAAACTGAAATCAAAATGACTCCTCTCATTCTTGTTCATAAACCTGCTTAAGGACCTGCAAGTGGGTGCATAATGAATCTCAGATTTGGTTCTTATGCAGTAAATGGCCCTGAACTCCCTTGGAAATCTCTGCTTTGGAAAGCTTATAACTAGCAAAAACACCTGATAAATGGCACATAATATATTCTCCTAGTTAAAGAGAGATTCTCTTGTGAATGAACAGGGTTTAGAATTCCAGCTCACAACTTGAAAACAAACCTCTCTCAAGGCTCTTCAACAAAGCAATAACTAGCAGGACTAATCTGTTACATACTCAGAAACTCCAGCAAAGGAACATACACACACAAATGCATGTTTCCTTCAAAAAGAGATGTTTATGAGCAACAAAACTAGGTCAGTAAAACAAAATAGATTACATCTTAGAACAACATAAATGGATAATCTCAAAAAAAGACCCGGTCATACTATGCTAAAGTAGATAAGGGGAAGGAAATAAAAACCATTAGTTCTTCCCTTCTCTGAATTCCTCATGACATTTCTGCTTTTAAAATTCCAGTTAAACAGGTGAAGTGCCATGAGGGTGGTGGTGGTTGTGGTGGAGAAAGCTTTCATTTCTTACTGTTTCTCTTAAAAGACAATACAGAAGTGTGTTGCATTCAGATTGAAGTGGCTAAGAAAACCTAGTTGTAAAATTTTCCATTTAAATATTTAGACCTTTATGTTATTGTTGTTCAGTTGTGTGTGACTCTTCCTGAACCCATTTAAGGTTTCCTTGGCAAAGAGACTAGAATAGTTTCCTCACTTGTCAGATGAGAAAACTGAGCCAAACCGGGTTAACTTGTTTGCCCAGATTCATACAGTTAGTAAGTATCTGAGGCCCTATTTAAGCTCAGAAACACAAGTCTTCCTGAATTTAGGTCAAGATGTCTATCCACGGTAACAGTTGTCCCTTATACTTAGAAGTCAACAAATCTTACAAATCAGGGTTTAACTTACAGTTTTGATAGTGATTAATACTTAAGGAAGTTATGGAGAAAATATTATTGTTAGAAAATAAACTTGAAATATGCTGTATGTGTGCATGTACATATGTGAGTATATTTGTGTGTGTGTTTGCGTCTGTCTTTGTTTCCAGATAACTGGTTGCTAAATATTTACTAGCATATCTTAGCTGCTATCTTTTATAAGCATTTTTTAATAAGAATGTCTTGAGCAAAATTTTGTCACTGAGGCTTCCACAATTAAAAAAGAGACTCCCCATTTCTCTGTTTCTTATTCTTTTTCATACGTTTTTCAATAATTACATCTTTCCTAAAATATATGATATTTCCTTGCCATTAAAGACTAGAAAAACATACAAATTTCTAAAGTCTATGCAGTTCTACAGTTTCTCCATATACAGAGGAGGAACAAACTTTCCTCTCCTTCTTCTGAGAGAGGAAACTCTATTCTGAGAGTTACATGTGGAACTTTATTTGCTGGATGATTTGATACATCATTTATAGGACACCTCTCCCTTATGTGTGCTTTCTTTTCTTATTTAAGTAATTAACATTATTAACATCTTATTTAACATCTTATGATGTTCTTTAATGAAAGAAATCATCACATTATTTGGAATTTTATTCCTAGCACTTAGTTCAGTGATTGGCACAGTATGAGTGCTTAGATGACCTTTGTGGTCCCCAGATCTAAATCTACAAGGCAGTGATTAATCTTTATCTCCAGACCCAATGACTAAGAGAGAATGTAGGCCTACACACATGTAGAAAGAATTTAGGTGGCAGAATGCATACAGTTGTGCACTTGAAGTTAGGAAACTTGAAGTAAAATATTATCTTAAAAAACTGCCTAGTAAAGTGGTGTAACCCGGGGGAAAATCACTTACCTTTGCAAATCACAAGAACATCTACCTCCTATGTTCATTTTGAAGATTAAAAAAAGATATGAAAATAGTTTTGCAAACATGAAAGTGCTGCACACATACTAGCTAATTCTAGTTTAATTCATTTTTTTAGAGCATGAGAAGAATTGAGTTACTATTCAGCATTCTTCAGGACAAGGCAGAAACTTTCAAGAAAGATGAAAAGAAATTGCCCAATTTTTTATATCTATAAGCTTAGAGTTGTTAAATATATTGCTTACTAAGACATGCCATTTACTTACTAAGTCAACAATATCATCTACTTACTAAGTCAACAAGCTTGTATTTGGGGGGACAGGGCCAAGATGACAGAGTAGAAGAACCGACCTGCTCTAGCTATTCACCATAACCCATCAAACACCTGTTAAATGACTAAACAAATTCTAGAGCAGCAGAAGTCACAAAAGAACAGAGTGAAAGAAGTTTCCAGTCCAACACTACCTGGAAGGCTGACAGGAAAGGTTCATCGCACCAGGTTCAGAGCTGAGTGCAGCCTAACCTGGGCCATGCAGCACAGACAGGACCAGAACATGCTCCAGGGCACAGCATCACTGGTAGCTGGAGCAGTCCCTGGATTTCTCAAGCTACAAACACTAAAGATAGGTTCAAAGGTCAATGAGAAAGACCTTTCACCTGGGTGGGAAGGGAACACTGTCCTGCCCCAGCCCTGGGAGACAGCAGCCACTGCAGCAGCCATGGTCACTTTTGGAGGCCTCAGTCTAAAAATGCTAGGAATCTTGAGCAACTTTTCTGGATTTTAGTCCTGAATGGTGATCCTGGGTTGAGGAGAAGCACTGTCACTTGTGTGGTACAGTTGGTGGTGGCTGTGGAGAGAGAATATTATTCACAGTTCCAGGGTAGAAAAGAGTGCTTGTGGTTTCTCACAGACCAGAATGCAGGCTAGGAGAGGAGTAAACTCATCTCCCTTGATTGTTCCACCTTGGAGGAACTGAGAACTTACAGGTCCCTAGAATATATCCTCCAACAAAGGACTCAAAAGTCAAGTAACTGGCTGGGAAAATGCCCAGAAAAGGATAAAAAATAAGACTAAAGAAAGTTACTTTCTTGGTGAACAGGTATTTTCTTCCATCTTTTTGGATGAGGAAGAACAAAGCATACTATCAGAGGAAGACGTCAAAACCAAAGTTTCTAAAACCAAAACCTCCAAAAAAGATATGCATTGGACTCAGGTTATGGAAGAGATAAAAACTATTTTGAAAATCAAGTAAGAGAGGTGGAGGAAAAATTGGGAAGAGAAATGAGAGTGATGCAAGAATATCATGAAAAGCTAGTCAACAGCTAACTAAAGGAGACTCAGAGAAATGCTGAAGAAAATAACACCTTTAAAAATAGACTAACCCAAATGGCAAAAGAGTTCCAAAAACCAATGAGGAGGAGAATGCTTTAAAAAGTAGAATTGCTTTTTAATGGAAATGGACAGTCAAATGACGTGGAAAAGGAGATTCAAAAACTCACTGAATTAAATAGTTCTTTAAAGATTAGAATGGAGCAGATGGAAACTAATAACTTTACGAAAAAAGAAGAAATTACAAAACTAAATCAAAAAAATGAAAAAATAGAGGACATTTTCCCAAATTCGTTGGAAAAATCACTGACCTGAAATATAGATGGAGGAAAGATAATTTAATATTTATTCCTCTACCTGAAAACCATGATCAAAAAAAGAAACTAGACATCATCTTCCAAGTAATTATTAGTGAGTATATAATTACTTCAGGCATGGTGCTCAATGCCAGGGATACAAAGACAGAACAAAGAAATACTTCATCTGAAGTCAAGAAGCTTACATTCTAATGGGGCAGACAAGTGCAACAAACTACATGTAACTGATCATATATCTGTATATCTATTTCAGCCTCCTCTCTCTCTCTCTCTCTCTCTCTCTCTCTCTCTCTCTCTCTCTCTCTCTCTCATTTTACAGATGCCCAGAAAAGGTAAAATGGCAAGCCCACATGGGCTCACACCTACTGGGGACCTACTTTGAGGGGATAGGAAAATTGGTACATATTTGAACAATCAGCTTTGGTATAACATGCAGTCAGAAGCAGCCTTGTTTTCATTAGCTGCATAGACAGAAATCTCTGTGTCTTTACAGTTCATTAAATGATCAGAGTCCCTTCTCTTTCTTTTTATTCATAAACAAGGGTAAAGGACTGTATTCATAGCAAGTGACACCATGAAGAAAAGTGCGGGTTTGGAAGAACACCATAATATATTGTGGTCCCAAGGGGGCAAAAAACCTGTTTTTTTATTCTTTTTTTCTTTGTCCTTTTCAGTTTTAGATGCAAGAATAAATGCCACTAATCTAAGTGACTGAAGCATGAAATTCTCAGAGACCAAGAATATACAATTTGTCTTATTATAATGACCAGTACAGAATAGAAGTCCAGAGAAGCAAAGTTCTGGAATGCTAGCCCAGCAAGGCTTTTGACTTGACCTGGATGGACTAATTTTATTCATGAACTGAGATAGGCCATGAGTCTAGTCTTCCACCTCAGTCAGAGACCAAGGTGTTATCTATCTAGGATTCTCTAAGAATTTTGTCCCTGAGATTTTGAAGAAATATTTCTGTCTGATTTTGCTACATTTTTGAACCAAGAGTTCCCTTGTAAAAACGAATCTGTTATTAAGTTTAGATTGAATTGTGGTTCTAATTTGAGGGCAATTAAAAATGTTGGGAACACAGTCACTGGAGGATAAAGGCAATGTCAGAGAAAAAAATGATTCCCTCAGTGCAGTGTAAATCAGAACCCTGGTGGGGAGAAGAGGGAAGTTAGAGACCTTGATCTCATCAATTAGAGCTAGAACTAAACTATATTACATACATACACAATAATTTGAGCATAATCTCATAGTGAAGACACTTGTAGAGGGGAGATAGCAAAAAAAGGGAAGAAGATTTAAGGGGATAACAGGAAAAAAAAAACTGTTGCAGAAGGTGAGATTTCAGCTATGGCATGATGGAAGCCATAGAAATCTCAAAAACAGTTACATTATAGCTACTTCATGATAAAGAAAATCTTGTTTAATACTATTACTTACAAGAAAATATTGGAAGCCATTTCCTGTTCTTCAGTGAACCATACTGACCATTTACATTAAAAAATAGATTGTACACTTCTACTTACGGTGTCTCACTGCCCAATCAAATATTTTCATACACACACACTCACACACACACACACACACACACACACACACACACACACACACAAAGAGTCAATATCTACCTCTCCATTTTCTATCCCCTCCTCACCACTGTGAAAGTGGTAATGACAGAGAGACCATTGTTTGGAGGGAGAAAGCCTGTGTTTAGTCAAGAAGAAGAGACCTAAAGGTATTCTAATTCAATGTCATGCAGTTTTCATGGTGTCTTTAAAATGAACTGATGCCATTGAAAGAAGTCAAAATTATTGTAAAAGCCCAGCATCTACTCACACCAGAAGCTGTGTTCAGAACTGTTCTCCTCTCTCTAGATGTAGAGTCAGCAAGGTTTCCCCTGTTGATTTTCATTGACTTTTTCAAGGTAACTATGGACTTTAAGTTGTTTACTCCCTTTTAAAGTATATGATTAGATTTAATTGGAATGCAATATCGGATTATAGAAGATAAAAGAATACTAGACTTGTAGAGGAAATCCTCAGATTACAAGGAGTTAATCAGTAGAATTAAGAAAATTTATTTTTTCCATACTGAATTGAAGACTTTGATATAAAATAAATTAATATGAAGCATATTATGTGTTTGTCTGTGTGTGTATGTACATATTCTAGCTGTTTTTTAGCTTAAACATTGTCAGAAAGGATTGTCTTCTGGTCTTGTAATCAGTGCTACTATTCTGGATAGCTATTGTTAATCTACCTGAGGACATTCATGTGAACTGATTATAAAGCTCTCCAGTTAAGATTAAACAAAGTTGATAGGGGGCAGAGTCAAGATGGCTGCCTGGGAGCATGGGCTCACATTAAACATATCGCAAATTCCTTCAGACACCTCTAAAGAGAGAATCTGAACAAATTTTAGAGTGGCAGAATCCACTAGGAGACAGTATGGAAGATTTCTAGCTCAGCCTAGCCTGGAAGGTTGATGGGAAGAATCAGTTACAGAGGACTGGGGGAGTGCAGAGTGCACAGGCTGCACCACCACAAACTGTTTCATAATGGACTGGAGCAGGAACCATGATGGACTGAAGCAGAAGCAACTGTGCGGATTCTCAAACATATCAGCATTGGATGGGATTTTACCAGAAATGAGTGAGAAGAGAAGTGCAGGACCCCCAGTAACAGCAGCAGTACTTCCTGAGACTATCAACCTGCAGATTAAAAGTTTGAAAATCAACTACCTGAACTTCCAGGAGCCAAGATGCCAGAGTAAACAGTAAGTGTTCTCACATTTCCCTTGTTGACCTTGAAAATCCTAGAGAATACTGCCCCAGGAAAAATCCTGGGACAGTGGGATCAGCTGAAAGGGGTGTAAATAGTCTCTCAGCTCAGGAGACTAGGAACAATGTGAAGGAGAGTCCCTCTTGGTGTGGCTGAAAGAGACCAGTGCAGGACCAAAGCTGGCCCAGGCAGCACCATGCCAGTAAACCAGAACGAGTTCCTGAGCCCCAGCAGGGGGGAGCATGTAACTGCCGATATCAGATCCACAGGTGTGCCTTACCACAGCCACAGAAACTGGGCAGATACCAGCACAGATAGGGGTTCACCAGACCCTGAACCTGCCTGTGCTAGAGCTCAGGGAAAGAGGAGACCTCTTCTGGCCAGAAGACCTCCTCCCCCACACCTCAAAGTCAGGAACTTCAGTGTAACCCTGAAGAAACTAAGAAAATATATATTGATATATGACAGATATAGATAGATAGATAAATAGATAGATGATAGATAGATAGATAGATAGATAGATAGAGATACACACATATCACACGAACACACACACACACACACACACACACACACACACACACACACACACACATATATATATATATATATATATATATGTTATAGGAAAAAAAATGGAGTCTTCCTTAAAATTATATCTTAAACCATGAGCAAGTATTATATGTAGTGGGGACAAATTAGATGCATTTCCAATAAGATCAGGGATGAAATAAGAATGTCCATTATCACCACCGTTTCTCAGTATGGTTTAAGAAATGTTAAGTTTAGCAATAACAGGAGAAACAGAAATTGAAGGAATTAGAATAGAATAGGCAAAGAACAAACTATGTTATCACAGATGACATGATGATATACTTAGAGAATCAAACAAAAAAAAACTACTTCAAATAATAACCAACTCTGGCAAACTTTCAGGTTACAAAATAAACTCACCTTAATTATCTGAATTTCTATATATTACTAACAAAGTCCAACAATAAGCAATAGAAAGAAATATCCTATTTAAAGCTATGGTAGACACTATAAAATATTTGAGAGTGTCTACCTGCCAAAACAAACCCAGGGACTGCATGAGCACAATTCCAAAACCCTTTTTGCACAAATAAAGTCAGATCTAAGTAATTAGAAAAACATCAGTTATTCATGGGTAGTCTGAGGTAATATGATAAAAATGACAAATCTACCTAAAGTAACTTACTTATTCTGTGCCATACCAAACCACTAGATAATTATTTTCTAAAGCTAGAAAAAATAATATCAAAATTCATCTGGAAGAACAACATGTCCAGAATATCAAGGGAATTAATGAGAAGAAAAGTTAGGCAAGGTGGCCTAGCAATATCAGATCTCAAATTGTATTATAAAGCACCAATCATCAAAACCACTTGGCAATGGTGAAGAAATAGAGTTGTATACCTATGGGAATAGCTTAGGTACTCAAGACACAATAGTCAATGAATATAGCTATCTACCGTTTGATAAACCCAAGGACTCCAGCTTTGGGGATAAGAACCCACTGTTTGACAAAAACTTCTGGGAAAACTGGAAAATATTGTGGTAGAAACTGGACATAAAACAATGTCTGACACAGTACCCAAGAATAAAGTCCAAATGGATACATGATCTAGATATAAAGATTTATTCTATAAACAAATTAGGGGAGTATGGGGTACTATATTTGTCAGATTTATAATGAATGGAGAAATTGATGACCACACAAAAGATAGAGAACATTATGAAATGCAAAACAGATAATTTTGATTACATTAAATTGAAGATTTTGCAGAAGCAACCCCAATGGTACTAATATTGGGAGGGAAGCAGAAAACTGGGAAAGAATATTTTGCTAGTGTCTGTTATAAAGGCTTCATTATAAAAGACATAAGGAATTGAGTTAAATGTACAAGAATCCAAGTCATTCTCCAATTAATAAATGGTCAAAGTATATGAACAGATAGTTTTCAGAGGAAGTAATTAAAGCTGTAGTTACATGGGAAAATGCTCTAAATTACTATTGATTAGAGAGATGCAAATCAAAACAACTCTGAGGTACCATATCACACCTATCAGATTGGCTAACATGACAAAACAAGGTGATAAATGTTGGAGAAGATGTGTCCGAGTTGGAACACAAATTCATTTTTGGGGTGGAGATGTTAGCAGATCAAATCATTCTGGAGAGAAATTTGGAACTATGCCCAAAGGGCTACAAAAATGTACATATCCTGTGACCCAGCAATATTGCTTCTAGGACTGTATCCCAATGAAGTCACAAAAATGGGAAAGGGTTCCAATTGTACAGAAATATGAATAGCAGCTTTCTTTGTGGTGGCCGTGAACTGGAAATGGAGGGGATGCCCATCAATTGGGGAATGGCCGAAAAAGTTTTGATATATGAATATGTGTACTACTCTTGTGCTATAAAAAATCCTGAACTGTAGGACTTCAGAAAACCTGGAAAGACTCATATGAACTGATGCACAGTGAAATGAGTAGAAACAAGAGAACATCATACACAGTAATAGCTACAGTGTGCGAGGATTGTTTCTGATTGACTAAGCCCTTCCTGGCAATCCAAGACCTTAAAACATTTCCAAAGGACTCTGGAGGCAAAATTCCATTGACATCCAGAGAAAGAATTGTGGGATTAGAACGCAGAATGATGCAGACTATTTTCCCTATGTTTTGTTTTGTTTTGCTTTATGTCATATTTTATCCCATTCATTTTAATTCTTCTGTGCAACGTGATTAATGTGAAAATGTGTTTAATTAGAACATATGTGTAGGTTCCAAATAAGATTGCATGCCATCTTGGGAAGGGAGGAAGGGGGGGTGAAAATTTAAGAAAGTGATTGTTGAAAACTGAAAAGGAATACATTAATTAAATTTTAGAAAGTAAAAATTAAGTTTAAATTAAAAAAAGTTTAAATTTAATTAAATAAGCTTTTAATAAACTGTAGTTTATATGCCTATCTAGTATCTATTGCTTAGGGAGACTTGTCCTTCTATCTCAATATTTAACAAATGTCATCTTCTTTTTTCCCCAGACCTTTAGTGTGTAGAAAGTAAGGTCTTTGAAATCCTAGACACTTTTTTCCTACTATCTTATATATAGTTGCCATTTAATAAATGTTTGTTAGATTGAATTAGACTGCATTACAGAAAGTTTAAATAACACTACACTATCTCTTTTAATTTCTTAGTTATATATTTTCCATAACTTTATAAACTAATTACTGTCAAATGACCATCTCAAAATTTTCTTGTCTACACAGGAATGTTTATCACTGCCGCAGACACACAATAATACCTAATAAATAGTTGTTGGTTGATCAGTGGTAATTTAAGGTTACTATTCTAAGTCTACACACTTTTTCAATCAAACATGCCAGTAAAAAATTGTATCTACTTTGTATCAATCATTATGTTAATCAGTGGGCATTCAAACAATTCCTGAAGTCAGAGAGATTACATTTTAGCCTCTGAAAAGACACATGCATATATACAGGATATGTACATATGCAAAATACATAGAATCAACACATGCTACAAATTTATAAATTCTTACATTCCAGACTGGATGCAAGGTATTGGGGATATGTAATCTCTGTTTTCATAGAGTTCTCCCAAGGTTGTTAAGTAAAAGAAATTTAGCTATGCAACATACTACCAGAAAGAAAACTCAGTAAAATGTTTCTGCAGAAAAAGTGATACTTATGTTCTGTCTTGAAGAAAATAAGGAATTCTCTGACAGAGGAAGGTGGGGGGAGTGAAGAATGGAGAGATCTCCAGGTCTAAAGATATTGAAATTGGTTATGGAATTTCATGTTTGAGGAACAGTAGGAGGGTTAGCTTTGCTGGTCTGTAGAGTCAGTTATGGAAAATAATATATAGCAAATCTGGAAAGGTAAGTTGGAAACAGGATCTGAAAGGCTTAAAAAATCAAATAGAGGACAGATATTATTACTTGGGACATCAGAAGATCACTGAAGTATAAATAATGAAGGAATGTGCTTAGATCTTTGCTTAACAAAATTCATTTTGGCTTCTATGACTTCTATCATAGATTTACAGAAGTTGGAGATATGAGTGAAAGATACCAGTTAGGAGGTTATTAATATTAGCTGAGGAGAGGTGACAAGGTTCTAACCTAAGATCGTAGCTGTGTGACTAAGGCGGAAAGGAAGTCTGTGAGAGGTAGTGTGGAGGTGGAAACGTCAACACTTATTTAAATAAAGGTCGAGTTAAGATACCACAGTTGGGAACCTATGAAAAGGAAAGGATGTCGGCGACTTTGAAAGAAATAGGGAGATAGAATGAGGTTCAGAAGAAAAGAAAATATATTCTGTTTCAGGTATGTTAAGCTGGAAATATCTATAGGGCATCCACTATTCTCCAGCAAGCGTGTGAGACACACATTGGAATTTCGATATCACAGATATGGGAAAATATTTTTAAAAAGCTGTAAGAAACTGAAACCTCCAATAGTTGATTGATTTAATTTGTCTTTAGACATACAGATTGGAAATACGAGAATTGGTTCTTAAATCTAGTGTGTCTGGCTTTGAGTTCAACATTGGTTCCAATTCACCACTCTTATACCTACATATGTAAACATGAGATGGGAGACAAAGAAAAAAGAAAGGTAAAAGAAAGCTAAAATTCAAATTACTTGAATTATCTGCCATGGTTCTCCATATGACACTTCTATGAAAAAGTACAAATAACATTTTCTTAAAATCATTGTTTGATTCACCATTTTAATTCATATTTGGAATCTATATTTCATAATTCTCAAGATAGTTGTTAGACTGTAGGGAAGGATTGTGAAAAGAATATTTGAAAATAGTCAGTGAGTAGTGTTAATTACCATAAATTCTATCGATATTATTTTTAATCTTAAGTTTAAAATTCATAGAGTCTTCATACTGATATTGAATTTCTTTTGTGGTTGTCAAAAATAGGACCCAAAATAAATTGTCCATCAGTCTGGAAGTATCTCTAAAAAATTCTGGCAGACAGATGTAAGGCAATATTATAGCAGAGCAAGAAAAAATGATTTTGTGGAAAACAGAGAAACATGGGCATTCATGAACTGAAGTGAAGTGAAACAAATACAATGAAGAAAAAATTAAATTTGATAATATCACAAATCTAGTTGATCATATATTTGCACACAGTTTCATATATATCTATAGACATATGTATATTGCTAATGAATACACAGGCATGTGTTACCTTTACAGATTTTCTAATTCTCATTCTATTAACGTTCTTTTCTAAAAACACTTTCATAATATTAATGTTTTGGATGATCTATAATGTCAATGGCATAATCATTCTACTAGTGCAGAATGCAAACCTTTATGCTTTTTCATTCTGTGCAGTTCTTGTCTGTGTATTCTCATATGTCTTCTATTGATAATCTACACAGTTTTCTGGAAGCAATTACCTAGGTCCTAAAAAATATAGGTAGAAATAAAGTTTGCAGTTTGAGGTTCATCTCTTAGCCCTCCTTCTTTTTACATCAAAAACACATTGACGTAACAAATCACTTTTCTATGTGGCTGTATACTATTTTGGTGACACCTTTTAGACCACATTTTTAAGTTTAGTTTTTCATTAGTATTGTTAATACAGACAATATACATTCAATATGTATTCAATTTAATCTTTGACCTTTGGGTGACATACTATTTTAATTCCAGAGACTCTGCTTTCAACAGATCCAGATATACAGCATTTTCAAAGAAATAGTGGAAACAAACTAATTGGAATCTGTTTCAGGGGAACATCTTGGGATCATTAATAGCACTGGAAGAATTTCCAAAATGTGACCTAGCCTACTCTTCAATCACTTTTGACCCAGTTAATTGTCCAACCTTAATGTTTTTCTCAGATATCTCTATGAATACACCAGTTCTGTGGGAGAGCCTTTGCATTTCATATTGACAGACACCCATCATTGATGTGTTTGTTTTTCTTTTCTTATAGGAATAGCCTCCTCTATTTTACTTGTTAGGTACGATATTGAAGAATCAATGGAAATTTCTGTGTTTTGGCAAAACCCTCATAATATTGCTCACAAATAGGAATATATATATATATATATATATATATATATATATACATGTGTGTATATATATATATATATACATACATATTTCTATATCCATATCCATATAGATATAGATATATGTGTGCATGTATATATATTTTTCCAATTGCTATTTCATACTGGGAAATCTTCAATGACAGTAGCAAATACTTTACCTTTGGGGAGCAGAAGTGTCTGAGTTCAACGGATCACTTGATATTTCTAACAATATGATCATCAGGCAATCTCATGTATGAGATGTTGCTTTGATAGAATGTAATTTTAGAAGACAAGAGTAAGGAAAAGGTACTTTCTAAGTCCAAGTGTCAGTTTATGCAGTTTTTCACATTGTATAGCCATTTAAAAAGATAATTTTCTTTATTTATCTGAGGATGGAATTAGTCTATGTTTAGGGGTATGACTATGATGTTTGTCCTACCTTATGTAAGCCAATTGTAAATTTTTCAGTGTTATCAGTTACATCTTGAAAACCAGAAATATTATGAATCAAGGCTTACTTGTTATTTTAATTGTATAGACTTCAAAAATGATGGAGATTATACTTAAAATATGCTAAGTATACATTTTTTTCAGAGCCAGTTGCTATGCTTTTACCAGCACAACACCGTTTATATCATATGTGCCCATCAAATACAAATCAAATAATAATGTTATAGGATGTTTTGTTATCTGACTTAATAAACATATGCAAAATGGAGTAGGGAAAGAGAATCAGTTAGAGGTTGAAATGACATTATGTTATGAATATAAAGATTGAAAATCAAAGTACAAAATATCCAAGAACACATGGTCAGTACAAGAGAAGGGATTCAAATACAGTTCCTTTTATTGTAAATTTAGTAAAAACCTTTGTGCAAGTTACCTGTTGTGTTCCTAGAAATATTTTTAGTGACTCATAATTAGTCTTTCCCACAAGCAGTCATAGCTTTCCCCCCTAGTATTCTGTTCATTCAAATGAAGGTATTTTGCATATGTTCCCTTGCTAGAGAATGGAAAACAAACAATTATCTTCTTAAGATGGAAAAATAAAAGTGATATTATGGACATATCAGGTCTGGCATTAAATGGGGGATAACATTGATATCATAAACAAAAACTTAGCACAATTCATGCTAATATAAGTTGTTATTTTTTAGTTCTGAACACTGTAATTTGTAGTTAAGTAGTCAAATTTTCCTGAATTTTCCTTTATTTATACTCTTATAATAAATGACTTAGTATGTTTCAGGAATTTGGGTGAGGAAATGAAATCCAGTCTCCACTCTATGTTTTCATTAGTGTTAAGATTTCATTAGAGTTAGGATTAGAATTTAGGGTTAGAGTTGGGATGTTAATGTTAGGGTTATGGTTAGGATTAGAATAGCAGTGTTAGGTTTACAATAGGAGGCATTTAGGGTTAGAGTTGAAGTGGAGCTGAGTAGGAGAAAGAGGCACATATTTAGGGTTATTGTTAAGATTAAGATTAAGGTTAGGATTAGAGAAAAATTAAGGAATATGTATTTGTGAACATAAATAAAAATAATTATGTACTAACATATATTTATGTTGTAATATATTACACATTACATAGGTGTCATAATATGATATATAATATATATTATACAGATATAACAATTATTGTTGAGAGCTATTATATTTTAAAATAACATTAATAGTTTTCCTTTATTTTGTCAAAATCAAACACTTTAACTCTGGTTTCCAATTTAGCAGCTGCACTTATTTCAGAGGTATGATGAATGGCTTAAAAATGATAGAGCTAGGTTTTGTACTTAGCCTAATTTATGACAAACTCCAAAGGATTTTCCTAGTATTTCACCATGGGTAATTAGCTTAGTTGATAAGTGCATGGTACCCATCTAGTCAAAGCTATTGTTTTGTGTTTCTTTCTTTTTTTTTCTTTTTCTTATTTTTGCTCTTTGACCAAAGTCTAGAATCCACCTTAAGTAGCTTAAAAAAAGATTATTTCCTCCTTAGACAAGTATTTCCTTTTCAATGAGATAAAGCTATACTGGGTGATCAATGAATGAACAAATACTAACACTGATACATATAGTACCTAAGTGCTCCAAAGGCATCTAGATGGAATAGTGAATAGCACATGACCTAGAGTCTGCAAGCCTTGAATTCAACTCTAGTCTCAGACATTTTCTAGCTCTATGACCCTGGACAAGTCACTTAACCCTGTTTGCCTCAGTTTCCTCATCGGTAAAGTGAGCTGGAGAAGGAAATGACAAATAACTCCAGAATCTTTGCCAAGAAAACTCCCCAAGGGGTCTTGAAGTGTTGAACATGGTTGAAAATGACTAAACAACAACCAAGCACGGAGTTGATAAACTGAAATTAAAAATTAGTAAGATAGTAATGATGACAGAGGAGGAATTTACTTGCACATGTAATGAGGTTTATTTGAAAAGGAAAGAGTCATCTCTTCATGAGAAATAGTTGAGAGAGGAGATAGAAGCATCTAATCATTTCTCATATCTCATAATAAAGGTGAGCTTTATATATGAAATGGTATTGCTATCAATATCCTATTTAAAAAATATACCCTCTTGTCAGGTACATGCATGCTTCATTTATTTTCTTCTTCTCTGTCTTCCTTCTTCCTTGCCATTATTTATTTGGAATCACCATAAAGATAGTAAAAGACATTATTATTTATCTCTCAAAAACACATTTTTATTATTTTTAATGAAAGACTCATGCCTTTCTTCAGAATTTATAGAATAATCAAATAGCTAACCACAATGAACATTAAAAATCTGCACATGGTTGCACAAACTCCTAGAATAGACACTATATTTCAGGGTTTCCCTCTGACTGGAAAGGCTCTAAAAGGAAGCTATTTTTTTAAAAATTAAGTTTGGCTAAAACAGCTATTCTTATTTTTCCCTAGTGGGACTATAATTGATACCTTCATCTTGAATCAGAGGAATAGCATTATGTGATTAAATGACATCAAGTTGTGTTATAGTGAAATCAATGAACTCATTAATCCTACCAAATCTCTCGAATACAGTCTATATCTAAAAGGGAATAACATTTTAATGTGGCTTTCAGATGGGGTATGATATTGTGATCAATATCAAAGTGAGTCATTAAAGATTTTAGTTTTAAGAAAAGTGATGACTCTTTACACTGCTAATTAAACATTTTACTCACATTTTAATAGCATCCTCTGGTTACCTTATTTGGATATATTCAAAAGAAAAGTGATGAGAGAAAGGGAGACAAGGACAGAAAGGAAGGAGGGCAATATAAATCTAAGAACCATCTTTCGAAGCACAAAGCCATTTAAGTACAATATGCTTGGTCATGGAGATTAAATCAATCAATTAATCAAAAGTGTAAATTAAAATTTTACATGCCCTTGATTAATTTGAAAGGACTTTGAGTAATTGGATGAAAATACAAAAAAGTCACCGAGTGCTAGAAAAACCTGTGTTAATGTCCTTCCTGTTATAAACACTGGTTTATAACCCTACGGAACTTATTCTGTCCCTCACATTCCCTGGCAACCAGATTACAAACTGAAATTTTACATATTGCATACAGTTTCTTAGATGCTGCCTTACTTAGAGAATACCAATGAAATAACAGGTACAGAGAAAAAATAGAGTACTAAGTTAAATGCTGGATGAGATGGATTAAATAGAATATAGTATCTATACTCAATAAAGTTATGGTCTAGTAGATGGATATGACACATAAGCAAACTAAGTAGAACAATCAGATACGAAAGGATCATATGGAAGGCAAAACAAAATGTCGTGTAAATACATAACAAGCAAAACTTCGTGAAACAGGTAGCACATAATGTTGGCTTTAAGGGATACGAAGAATTTAAACAAGAAATGGGAATAAGGATAGCATTCTAATATGACAGAAATCATGTACAAAAAGCAAGAATCACAGGGGAAAAATCATTAATTGTTAGAGGTATGAGAAGAGAAAATAAACCAATACTTATTTCCATTTTGTTGGAACATGAAAGAAATGATCAAAAAAATAGACAAGCTGTGAAAGGTATGGAGGGCAATTATTTTGGTGACTCAGGAATTCACAACTGTTAAATATCTGAAAAGGTAATGAAAATTCAGAGCTCTTTGATTCCTCATGCCATCATTCTATTCCCTACACAACCTAGTTGCCTAATAAACAGAAACAATGTATCACTTTGAGTAAATGGGAAAATACCTCCACTGGAAAGGTTGTTTTAAGAAGCAAGTGGAATTCCTATTAATCAGTACAAAACGTCTAGGTCGCATCATCAATATTATTCTTTGCATTTAAAAAATGAGGGAAAAGAAGTTCAAAAAGTTGAAATGATTTGCCAAAGGACACATGGTTAGGATAAAATTAGATAATATTTCACAGAAAGCCTTATCAAAGAATGTGACATGCAAAAACATTTCTCATTAGATCACACCATCTTGTAAAAACTGAAAATGTATAAATTTCCAGAACTAACTTGAAAAATGGCAATATAAAAAAGTTAAGCTGCTGACCATGTCCTCTCCACTCAGGAGGCAGAGTTCAACTTCACCATAAAGTTACAAGTCTTGAAGCAGTCTAGGAAAATGAGGAAACAGTAACAACAAAATAACTATATCATAAAAAGTTATTATGATGAAAAGAAAGATAGAAAAACAAAATAAAAAAAAGACAACAAAGTTAATACTTCACCCACAGCCTCAAAGAAATACGTGGATTGGTTGCAGGCCCGAGAAAGAATACCTTGTTCATGAACAAGCTGAGAGAATATAATAAAAAAGATGTCAATTCTATCTACATTATTTTTTTTATTCAGTGCCATACTAAAACACCACATATATTATATTGAGCTAGATAAAGTAATAACAACATTCCTCTGGAAGAAAAAAAGATCAAGTATATCAAGGGAATCAATGAAAAAATGCAAAGGAAGGTGTTTGAGCCACATCAGATCTCAGACTGCATTATAAAGCAGTCGTCACCCAAATAATCTGATACTGGTTAAGAAATAAAGTAATGAAACTAGGCATGCCCGCCATGGTGGGGCTGAGCAGAAAGCCTTGGGGAAGTCTGAGGAATCAGCACCACTAAGGAATCTCGGGCATAACAGCCCAGGACGGCAGCCCAGTGGAACCAAGTGAGTGAAAGACCCAGCACCCCAGGTATCTGCAGCAGCTGCTCCTGAGAACATCAGGCTGAAGATTAAAGGTCTATCAGTCATGTACTTGAACTTCTGGGAGCCAAAGTGAAGGAGTTATCAGTAAATGCTCTCTCCCCCTTCCCTTGATGACCTTGGAAGGATAGTAAAATATTTCACCAGAAAAATCCTGGATCAGTGGGATCAGCAGAAGGGACAAACAATGTCAACACATGAGGCAAGGAAAATCGCTAAGAAAGTTTCCTTTTGCTGTGGTGGGGAAGGGGAACAGTACAGAACCAGACCTGTCCCAGACAGCCCCACCTCAGCACACTGGGAAGAGATCCCCAGCCCCTGGGGGGGGGGGTTGCCACTACCAACACCAGAACCCCAGGCATGCCTCAGCACCCGAGGGGAAACAGGAAAATAATAGGGCAGCGGGGATCATCAACCACTAAGCTTGCCTTTGTTCTACCTCAGCTGAGGAGACCTCCTGTGGCCAGACCCCCCCCCACACACACACACCCTTAACAAGTTGGTTCCAGGGGAAATCCAGGGAAACACAAAAATTTCTCCTGGCCTCTCCTTTCTCACACCACCCAGATCAGCACCAGTTTATTTAGCTACTAGGTCAAAGAACCAGAGGCCACAAGGCACAAAGCCTTATCATCATAAGTAAGAAGCAAAGCAAGAAAGAAAAGATCATAGAATCTTTCTATGGGGACAAGGATCAAAACACAAATACCAAAGAGGTCAGCATTGAGAGTGTTCTCCCCTTTGAAACTTCAGAAGGGTCTGTGAACTGGTCACAATCATAAAAATCTAGAAGAGCTGAAGAAGAATTTTAAAATCCAAATTAGAGAAATAGAAGAAAAACTGGCCAATGATTTTAAAAGTATGGAAAAAGAATTCACTGAAGAGAACAATATCTTGAAAAGGAAAATTGAACAAATGGAAAAGGAGGCACAAACCCTACCTGGAAAAATTGGACAAATGGAAATGGAAGCACAAAAATTAACTAGAATAAATAATTCTTTAAAAGGAATAATTGAACTGATGGAAAAGGAGATGCAAAAGTTCACTGAAGAAAATAACTTGATAAAAATTAGAACTGGGCAAGTAGAAGCCAATGACTCTATGAGACATCAAAAATAAGTCAAAATCTAAAAATGAAAAGATAGAAGAAAATGTAAAATATCTAATTGGAAAAACAACTGCCCTGGAAAAGAGATCCAGGAGAGAAAACCTAAGAATTTTTGGCCTACAAGAAAGTCATGATTAGAAAAAAAGCCTGGAAAATATCTTCCAAGAAATCATCAAGGAAAGCTGCCCAGTGGCCTAGATTCGGATGACAAAATAACCATCCAAAGAACCCACTGTTCAGGTCCTGAGAAGAATCCCAAACTAAAAACACCAAGGAATTTCGTTGCCAAATTCCAGAACTATCAAGTGAAGGAGAAAAGGATCAATTACCTATCAAAGTGGAGCATAATATTTCAGGAAAGGAGATGGGCATTCAATGAAATAAGGGATTTACAGACCTTCCTGATAAAAGGGCCAGATCTGAATAACAAAATCAACCTTAAAACACAGATCTCAAGAGAGTCATAAACAGGGGGAAAAAAAAACAACAAAAACAAAAAACAAAACTTGTTACTCAATATGGTCAAACTGTTTATATCTCTATAAGTGAAGATGATACTTGTTAATCTTAAGAATTACATAGCTATTATGGAATATGAAAGGTATATAAATGGTCAGAGGGAGCAGATATAAAGTAAATAATGTGATTATAAAATGTGATTTAAGTGTGTAAAGGGATGGTAACAGGAGATGCGAAAAGAAGGAGGCAGAAAATGGTAAATTACTTTACAGGAAGAAGCAAAAATTATATTACAGTAGAGGAAAAGAAGGAAGGGAGATGAGCATTGTTTGAGAGGTACTCTCATGTGATTTGGTTCAAGGAGAGAAAAATAAACTTAATTAACTGTATAAATCTAACTGGCTCAATAGGCATTAGGAGGGGAGGGTGGAAAAAGAAAAGGGAAGGCTACTAGGGAGGGAAGAAGTAGTAAGGGAAAGGGGAATTAAAAGGAAGGGTGTTGAAAGAAGGAAGGGAAGACTGCAGGAGGTGGTGGTCAAAAATGTAAACTCTGTTGTGAAGGGGAAGGGAGAAGGTCAATTTAATCTATAAAAAGAAAGAAGAAAACCACATTATTAATATCAACAATGAAAAGGGTGAACTCACCTCCAATGAGACCAGTAAAACAACAATTAGAAATTACTTTGCCCAACTGCATGCAGAAAAATTCGACAATCCAAATGAGATGGATGAATATTTTTTAGAAAAACATAAATTGCTCAGATTAATAGAAGAGGAATTTGGACACTAAAGTAATCCCATCTCAGAAACAGAAATGGAACACGTCATCAATGAACTTCCTAGGAAAAAATCTCCAGGGCTAGATGGATTTATAAGTGAATTCTATAAAACATTTAAAGGACAGTTAATTCCAATACTATGTAGACTATTTGGGAAAATTGGGGAAGAAGTCCTCAAAAATTCTCTTTATGATACAAATGAGGTATCACGAGAATAATACATTATGATCAGGTAGAATTTTCACCAGAAATGCAGCCTGGCTCAATATTAGGAAAAATATTAACATTCTTGATCATATATCACCAACAAAACTAACAGAAACCATATGATTATCTCAATAGATGCAGAAGAATCTTTTGACAAAATACAACTATTCGTATTGACAACACTGGAGGGCATAGGAATAAAAGAAACTTCGAATAACATAATAAACGATATCTACCTAATATCTTCAGAAAGCATTATATGCAATGGGGATAAGCTAGAAGCATTCCCAATAAGACCAGGGGTAAAACAACTATTTCCATTATAACCAGTGTTTCTCAGGATGATATCAGGAATCCTAGCTGTAGCAATAAGAGAAGAAAAAGAAATTGAAGGAATTAGAATAGGCAAAAAAGAAACTAAATTATCACTCTTTGCAGATGATATGATGATATACTTAGTGGATCCTGGAGAATGAAGTAAAAACTCCTTGAAATAATCAACAACTTTGACAGAATTGCAGGTTACAAGATAAACCCAGATAAATCACCCTCATTCTATCATGTGTGTCCGGCCTTCATTCCTGAAGAAGACCATGCCATCAGAGACATAATGACATGACTTGCATTTGACTTTGTTTTGAGTGAGGGAGTGCTGTGCAGGTCAATAGCCTCACTTCTCCTCTAGAGTCATCTGAATCCAGTGACCAGATATTCATCAGGATGACTGCAGATGACCCAGGATGAGGCAATTGGAGTTAAGTTACTTACCCAAGGTGACACAACTAGTGAGTGTCAAGTGTCTGAGGTGAGATTTGAACTCAGGTTGTCCTGACTTTTTCACTGGTATTCTTTCCACTGCACCTCCTAGCTGCCATCTTCATTCTATATATTACTAACAAAACCCAAGAACAAGAGATAGAAATGGAAATCCTGTTTAAAGCTATGGTAGACACCTTAAAATATCTGGGGGTCTACCTTCTAAAAGGACTCCAGGGATTATATGAACACAATTACAAATCAATTTTTGCACAAATAAAGTCATATCTAAGTAAGCAGATGGGTAGGAAGAGCTAATAAAATAAAAATGGGATTTCTCCCTAAATTATTATACTCATGCAGTGCCATACTAATCAAACCACCAGATAATTATCAAAATTCATCTGGAAGAAAAAAAGGTCTGGAGTATCAAGAGAACTAATGAAAAGAAATGCTATGGAAGGTGGCCTAGCCCTACCAGACCTCAAACTGTATTATAAACCAGCAGTCATTAAAACCACTTGGTACTGCCTAAGAAACAGAGGCAATAGAAGAGCCAAGATGGTAGAGTGGAAAGATGCATATACTCTAGCACTTCCCCCACAGCCCACAAAATACCTATAGAAATTACTCTCAACAAATTCTAGAGCATCAGAAGTCACAGAAAAACAGAGTGAAAGAGGTTTCCAACCAAAGGTAACCTGGAATTCCTACAGGAAAGCTCTATCTCACAATGCACTGAGCAGAGCAGACCCCAGAACTGGATGTGTGGGACTGGGAGGAACAGGACCTGAACAGACTTCCAGGGGCAGAATTCCCAGCATGGAGGGTCCCAGATCTCTCAACCCATAGGCAACAAAGAAAACAACAAAGGTCAATGTGGGAGGGCTTCCCAGCTGTGTGAGAGTTGAAAAAGGTTACCCCAGCACTAACCCCAGGTGGGGACAGCAGTTTAGGCCAGCAGAAAATGCCCAAGGAAGCAGCCTGGGTCCATTGTCTACCCAGCTCAGCTTAAAGCCTCTGGCAGAGTTGGGCAGCTGATCTGAAACTCAGCCCCCAGAGGCATCCCTGCCCCCACGCAAAGTCCCTAGGGGAATAGAACAGCTGATCTGATCCTCAGCCTTGAGTGGTGGCCTCACCCCCACCCAAAGCCCCAGGGAAGTGAGCAGTTGATTTGAATCTCAACTTTGTACTGGGGAGAGGAGGAGAACTAGGACCCTCCTCTTGAGAAAGGATTCAGAAGTCAAGTAAGTGACTTGAAAAATGCCCCAAAAAGGGAAAAAAAATGAGACCATAGAAGATTATTTTCTTGGTGAAAAGGTGTCTCCTTCCATCCTTTTGGATGAGAAAGTTCAAGGTATAGTGTCAGAGGAAGTCAAGGCCTCTGCCTCAAGTACCCCTAAAATTAATATGAAATGGACTGAGGCCGTAGAAGAACTTTAAAAGGATGTCAGCAGCTTGATAAAGGAGAATCAAAAAAATGCTGGGAAAAATAACACATTTAAAAAGAGGCTAACTCAGTTGGAAAAAGAGGTCCAAATAGCCAATAAGGAGAAAGAGGCTTTAAAAAGCAGAATTAGCCAAATGGAAACAAGGTTCAAAAGCTCACTGAACAAAATGGCTCTTTAAAAGAGACACTCAAGTTCAGGGAAGCTAATGACTATGAGTTAAACCAAGAAGTTACAAAATAAAACCAAAAATTTGAAAGAAAAAAAAAGAAGATAATGTGAAACATTTCATAGGAAAAACAACTGAACTGGAAAATAGATCCAGGAGAGAAATTTTAAAAATTATGGGACTATCTGAAGGCCCTGATCAAAAAAAGAGCCTAGATATTATCTTCCATGAAATTATCAAGGAAAACTGTCCTGATATTCTAGAACTAGAGGACAAAACAAATGTTGAAAGAATCCACCAATCACCTCCTGAAAGAGACCCCAAAAGAGAAACTCCTAGGAATATTGCAGCTAAATTTCAGATTTCCCAGGTCAAGGAGAAAATACTGCAAGCAGTTAGAAAGAAACAATTCAAGTGTTGTGGAAATACAATCAGGATTACAAGGGATCTGGCAATTTCTACATTAAGGGCCTGAAGGGCTTGAAATAGGATATTCCAGAAGTCAAAGGAACTTGGATTAAAACCAAGAATCACTTACCCAGCAAAATTGAGTATAACACTTCAAGGGAAAAAATGCTCATTCAGTGATATAGAAGACTTTCAAGCATTCATGATGAAAAGACCAGAATTTAAGAAAAAATTTGGCTTTCAAACACAAGAGTCAAGAGAAGCATGAAAAGGTAAACAAGAAAGAAAAATCATAAAAGACTTCCTAAACCTGAACTGTTTACATTCCTACATGGAAAGATAATATTTGGAACTCGAGACTTTTCTCAGTATTTGGGTACATGTAGGGATTATACACATACACACACGTATGTATATATATATATGTATGTGTGTGTGTATATATATGTGTATGCATACATGTATATGTATGCATGTGTATATGTATGTATGTATATATACACAGAGATTACAAGTTGAGTTGAATCAAAAGAGATGATACCCATAAAAACATAAAATAACATTAAGGGGTGAGAGAGAAAAATGTTAGGAGGAGAAAGGGAGAAATAGAATGGGGCAGGCTATGACTCACAAAAGAGATAAGAAAAATCCTGTTTAATGAAGGAGAAAAGGGAGAAGATGAAAGGAGAAAAGTGAAGCTTACTCACTTCACATATGACTCAAGGAGGAAATAACGTGCTTACTAAATTTGGTATGAAAATCTACCTTACACTACAGGAAAGTGGGTGAGGAGGGGACAAGTGGGGTCATGAGGGTGATAGAAGGAGGGCAAATGGGAGAAGGGAGTAAGAAGAAGTAAATATTTTGGGAAAGGACAAGGTCAGATGAGAGATTAAAAAAAGGCAGGGAGATAGGGTAGGATAGAGGACAACATAGTATTATACAACGTGATCATTAAGGAAGTCTTTTGCAAAACGACATATATATGGCTGGTATTGCATTGCTTGCATTTTCAGTGGGGATGAGCAGGGAGGGAGGGAGGCAGAGAGAGAAGTTGGAATTCAAAGTATTAGCAAGGAATTTTGAGAATTACTATTGCATATAACTGGAAAATAAGAAACACAGGTAATGGGGTATAGAAATTTATCTTCCTCCACAAGAAAAGAGAGAAGATGGTGATAAAGGAAAAGTTGGATGTGATGGAAGGGAGGGTACATAGAAGGAAGGGGTAATCACAATTCAAAGTATTATGGGGAGGTGGGAGGGAAGAGATGGGGAGAAAAATTGGAACTCAAAATTTTGTGGAAATGAATGTCAAAATCTAAAAATAAAGAAACAGACAGACAGACAGACAGACAGACAGACAGACAGACAGACAGACAGACAGACAGATAGATAGATAGATAGATAGATAGATAGATAGATAGATAAATGAAAAGAGACAGAGGGGTTGACCAGTGGAATAGGCTAGATGCTCAAGACAGAGTAGTCAATGTATATAGCAATCTGTTATTTGATAAACCCAAGGACCCCAGTTTTTGGCATAAGAATTCACTGTTTGACAACTGAATAACAGTTTAGCAGAAACTGGGCATAGAATAAAGACTGATAGAGTACACAAGAGTAAAGTCCAAATGGATCCATGATCTAGGTATAAACGTTGATAGTATAAACAAATTAGCAGATCAAGGAATAGTGTGCTTGTCAGGTTTATGGAGAATGAAGAAATTTATGACCAAACAAGAGAATGAGAACAACATGAAGTGCAAAATGGATCATTTTAATTACGTTGAATTGAAAAGTTTTTGAACAAACAAATCAAGTGCAATCAAGATTAAGAGGGAAGCAGAAAACTGGGAAAGAATTTTTGCAATCAGTTTTTTTTGATGAAGATGTCATTTCCAAAATATATAGAGAACTGAGTCCAATGTGCAAGAATACATGTCACTCCCCAGTTGATAAATGATCAAAGTTTATGACCAAAGAGTTTTCAGAGGAAGAAATTAAACCTATATGAAATCTTATGAAAAAATGCTCTAAATCATTATTAATTAGATAGATGCAAATCGAAACAATTCTGAGCTACCACATTACACCTATCAGATTGTCTGACATGAAAAAACCAAAAGATGGTAAACACTGAAGAAGATTTGGGAGAGTTGGAACACTAATTCGTTGTTGGTTGAGCTGTGAGCTGATCCAACCATTCTGGAGAGTAATTTGGAACTATCCCCCAAGGGTTATAGAAGTGTGCATACCCTTTGACCCAACAATGTCATTTCTGGGACTCTCTCCCAAAGAGATCACAGAAATGGGAAAGGATCCCACATGTACAAAAATATTTATAACAGCTCCCTTTGTGGTGGCCCCAAACTGGAAATCAAAGGGATATCCTTCAATTGGGGAATGGATGAACAAGTTGTGGCATATGAATGTAATGGAATACTATTATGCTACGAGAAAATATGAATACGGAGGCTTCACAGAAGCCTCGAAACACCCATATAAAGTGATGCTGAGCAACAGGAGCAGAGCCCGGAGAAGTTTGCATACAGTATCAACCACAGTGTGCTAGAAATTATTCTGGTAGACTTTTTACTTCACTGAAATGCACAGACTTAAATAATTTCCAGTGGACTCTTGAGGCAAAACACCTTCCACATCCAGAGAAAGAACTATGGAATTGGTTTGCAGATAGAAACAGACCATTTTCTTTTGTATTATGTTGTTTTGTTTTATTTCATGGTTTCTCCTATTCATTTTAAAGCTTCTAAGCAACATATATTTAATAGACAAAAGAAAAAGGATATAAGAACTTGGTATTGAAGGTATGGATCAAAAGATGGATCATCCATTAGATGCCTAACTAAGGAAAAAGTAAAACAGAAAGAAAGAAAGAAAATACTTGTAACAGCTCTTTTTAAGTAGTTGAGAATTGGAAATCGAAGGGAGGCCTCATTTGGGAAATGGTCAAACAAATTGTGGCATATGATTGCAATGGATTATTCCCTCACTTTTTTCCTCTTCCTTCCTTTTCTCTTTCTGAATCTTCTCATACAAAATTACTAATATGAAAAATCTTTAAATGATTTTACATGTATAAGCTATATAATATTACTTATCATATCAAGGAAGGGTGAAAGGAGGGATGGGAGCAGGGATAAAATTTGGACCTCAAAAATTTAGGAAAAATGTTAAAAATTATTTTAATATGTAACTGCGGCAAAATAATATCTTATTGAATGTTATACCAAATATGTGCTGCTTAATTTAAGTAGAACAAAGTCAGCCCACCATTGTGATTCAGTCAACTAGAAAGATATGGTGTTGTTCAGTCATTCTTTTATATGAAACTCTTTCCTTCACTGTGAATCATACTATCTTTGGATTTTCTTGGCAAAGATACAGAAGTGGTTTACCATTTCCTTTTCCAGTGGATTAAGACAAACAGAAGTTAACGGCCTTGCTTGCAGCAACATGGCTAAAGTTTGGGATTAGTTCTAAACTCCAGGCACATGAATGTTTCCTTTGAACCACTTAGATGACTACACAAATATTTGTTATACAACCTCATTTGGATTCTACTATTGCTGCACAATCCTTTTGTACTCAGTATGCCAGTCATGACATAATCTCTAACACACCTTTTCATATTTTTCTCAAATTACCTACTGATTAATTAGTTGAAAATTAGTTGAAAATTGGGATTATTTGTCCTGAGCATCCTGCTTTTTTCTACCCTCTTCCTCATCTCATATCACTTAGACTCCTGCTAACACTATGTCCACCTTGCTCTCTTTCTCATACAGAGATAACCTTACTAATTATCAGAGTATTTACCCACAAAGATGTCTCATTCCATCTCATTTCCTGCAACTTGCCCCATCTGTCATATCCGTTCTCTAGTTTACTTTCAGTCTCTCCCTGTCTACTAGCTCATTCCCATCATCATACAATATGTGCCTATGACTACTCCATCGAAAAGGAAATAAACAAAAGAAAACACCTCACTTAATCTTTCTATTCTTGTTATCATCCTCTATTTTGCCCTTTATGACCAAAGTCCTTGGAAAAAAGATTCTAAAAAAAGTTCCACCATTTTATTTTTTCTCATTCATTTCTTGTCACTAACAATATGATTTCTGATTATTCCACTACAACTTCTTTCTCCAAAGTTCTAATGTAGTCTTTTCTCAATCTTCATTCTCTTTGACCTGACTTGATTTCTTCTCTTTTTTGATTCTCTCTTCTCTATGTTTTCCAGGCCTTACTGTCTTCTCTTTCTCTCACTGACAGACCATTCCTTCTATTGGTCCTTTATGCAGTTCACACCCACTAACCCTGGTTGTATTCCAGGGGTCTCGTCAGGTCCTCTTCTCTTTTCTCTCTATATTGTTCACTTGGTGATATCATCAGTTCTCATGGATTTGATTAGCAACTCTATGTTAATCATTATTTAATCTGCCTATCCTTCCTAACATCTCTATTGATCTCTTATCTATAAGTGCTTTATAACATCTAGAAGTTATGTAACATATATACTAACCTCAAAATATTCCAAAATAATCTATTTTTTTCTTCCTATATTTTCCTTCCCTCTTATCTTCCTTATTACTATAAAAAAGGAACAAACTAAACTATCCTCCCAGTCCCTCAGGGTTACAAATGGTATGACACCCTTGACTCCTCACTATCTCTCACCTCCCCTATTTACTCTGTTGGAAAACCTGTCAATTTCACCTTTGCAAAATCGTTTAAATATGATTTATCCTCTCATGTCATACAGTCTTCACTCTCATTCGGGTACTCAGTCCATCATGGTTGCACTAATTTAACACTCTGCTGATATGTTTGAATGCCTTAATTTTTCCCCATTCCAGTTGTTCTTCCATTTAGCCACCAAAGTAATTATCCTAAAACAGAGTGCAGACCATATCACATCCACCCCAACTCAATAAACTCCAATGATTCCCTATTTCCTTGAGCATCCAATATAACATCTTCTATTATCATTCAAATCACTTCAAAATCTATTCCCCCATATCACCGTTTCATCTTTCTTATCCTTTACTCCTTCTCTTGCCCTCTTAAATCCAAAAACACTGACTTCCTTGCTATTCCTTGACCAAGACAGTGCCATTCTCATTATTCAGCATTTTCTCTGTCTCTGTACCTGGGAATTCTTTCTCTCCTCTGTTTCATCCTGGAGGACTTCCCTGGCTTCCTTTAAGTTGCAACTAAAATTCCATCCGTTACAAGAAGAATTTCCTAACTCTTCCTAATTCTAGTTCTTTCTCTCCTTTAATTAATTTGTCTTTATAGCATGGTTTTACGTATTTGTTTGCTTGTGGTTTTCCCCATTTAATTATGAACTTCTTGAGGGCACAATCTCTCTTTTACCACTTTTGATCCCCAGAACTTAACATAGTAATTGGAACATAGTACGTTCGATACACATTTATAGACATAATATATCCAAATATATATATTTGTGGTGTTTTCTCAAATTTTATACCAAAAAATAATTAAACAAAGTCATGTTGGTTATACCAAACTTATTTGCCTTAGAATAAATGTTATAAGTACTTCTATTCATGTTGATAGAGTCTGAAACATAAATGAATACCCAAAACCTATAAGGACACAAAAAATTCACTCTCTGTTAAGATTTACAAGTCCAAAAGCAGTATTCTTTGCATTTATATAGCATGGGAGGGTCAGAGCAAAGAGTTTTGTCACACAGATATGGACCAGGATGTCCATAGATGCATTTTGCTTAAGTAGAACTCTCTCAAAAAGCATTAGTATAGAATCATGGGAAGATAACAGCATGAGGCATAGCTTAGGGTCCTATTTTCCACTTATCACATCAACAAAATAAGAAATATGTCCCTAAAAAAGCAGTAATAAGAGGAAGAGAAAAACTTAAATTGACAGAATATGGAAGACAAATTTTAGAGGAAAATAAGATAACAGCTAAAGACCAGGTTTCCAACCTATGGCTCTTTATGATTATATAACATGTAATCATAGCACACAGGACATACTAATTCAAAGAAGCCCCAGATTCCTCGTATCATGTTCAGTTTAGAGGTGAATTGATTAAATATTCATAAAGCCAATTATACTGAGTCTTGGCTTGCAAGAATCCAAGTGAATGGCTTAGAGTTAAGGAAGTTTTAACTTTAGTTGGCTTAGTTACGCTAGTGTAGTAACCTATAACATTCAGAGAAAAGCAGATCAAGAAAGCCACAAATTTGATACCACTTTTTTGGGAAACAAATAGAGCTTTTTTACATGCTGGGATGTTTATTCCAATCATACTCATGCCTCACAGCCAGTTCCTGTATGAGCAGCTGGATAAAAAACTCTTCCAGGTTCTAAGGATTATGAAAACCTCGATTCCAGAGTAAAAACCACCTTTATCAAAAGAGAGTAATTACTATCTCTTTATCAGCAAACCAATTATAACATTAGCTTTAAAAATAGTTTTTCCAATTACATGTAAACCAGTTTTTGCATTCATGAAAAAGAAAAAAAACTTGAGTTCAAAATTCTCTCCCTCCCTCTACTCTTTCATTGAGAAAGCAAGCAATTTGATATAGGTTATATATGTGTAATCATAAAAAAATTGATTTCCATATTAGCAACACTGTGAAAGAAAACACATATAAAAAATCAACCTAAGAACATACATATATATGTACATGTACGTATGTATATAAGTATTTATGTACTTTTTTTAAAGTTTACTTCTATTTGCACTCAAGAGACCATCACTTCTTTCTTTGGTGGTGGACAGTATTTTTTTTATCATAAGTCATTCAAAATGGTCTTAGATCAAGAGTATTGATGGAAGCATGACTCTCAAAGTCCTCCCCATATACCTATATGAAAAGACTTCTGTGGATCTTTGGGACAGGTAACTGCCATATTCATTTATATTGGAGTGTTAGTGACCAGTTCTTGAGTCTCTCTGATATACTGGGAAGACTATCTTTTCGTTGTCTTGTGTAGAAACTTGCTGGATAATAACAATGCAAAAGGCTAGCTCAGGAGGCATTGTATTCAACATTACTGAAAGTCTTCAATCAGAGAGCGTATGAACAGTCCTGATAAGTTCTTTCTTGTCCACCTGCCGCCTAACTCTCACCTGTAACTCCAAGAAATGCTAGTATGTGCAGCAGCCACACCCCAGTAAAATCACCTTCACAGATAGGCTAAACCAGGTTTAGGGCAACTGAGGGTCCTCAAACCTATTAGCAAATTATGGGAATGTCTACCCCAGCCATGAGAAGACTTCCCCTGACAGAATAGGCAGATGGAAACAGTTTGTTACAACATCCATGAAGACAGCTGAAGCAGGTACTTTTGAGTCCTTAGAAGTTGGTTAGATATTGAAGATGGCAAGGGCATCTACTACATTGCAGGCCCCTGTTAGTCTTTTTGACTCTTGTCTTGTCACTGGAATTCAATGACTTTGCAACGGGCAATGAGGCTTTTGACTTTGAGCAACTCTGGCTTTTCCAATAGCCAACAAGATTTTGCCATCTCAATATGCCGCTCAAGTCTCCAATATTATTAACACACACATATACATATAAATATGTGTACACACATGTACACATATGTCTGTTTATATACATGTATATGTACACATCTATACATATACATGAACGTATACATATATGTACATATATATAAAATTAATATTTTTTATTCTTCCCTCTCAACCTTTAAACTTCATTATAATTCCACTATTTCTGTGAGCAGCAGCAACAATCACACACATTTATAACCATGAGATCATTCGCTTTTCATTTTTCTATCTCAAGTCACAAACTGCAAATAATTTGGCATCTTGAGGGAAAGGATAGTTTCATTTATTGTATTCACATTCCCAGCACCAAGCACATCACGAATACACACACACACACACACACACACACACACACACACACACACACGCATGCACAATTCTTATTAGATAACAGTGGAGCTTACTACTATTTTTTGAGGAAGGAGATGAGTAGTGAACCAGAGGTTACGTGAGATTAGAAAGATTTCTCAGCAAATAATCAGTTTTTATCATATGACATGCATCTCTATTCCAACAGATTTTTAAAATATAACTTTACTAAGCCTTTATCTCATGCAATTCATTATGTTAGAAATTGTGAAGAATGTGGAAATGAGTAAGACATGATCTCTAACTTCTATGAGCTTATAGTTGAAGTAAGACTATGAAAGGTTTTTTTAGATCTACAAAACCCAGACTTGCATGATTTCTGCCTCTTGCAATATGCCTTTTTATCTTTCACCCTTCTAAAATTGTCTTTTATCCTTTGATCAGAATAAGAGTTTGCTAAGAAAACAGATAACTATGCATGAGCAATCAGTAATCTTAATTTTATACTCAAATAATAAGATAATTGGTTCCTAAATCTGGCTCCATGTGTCTTCTTCAGTGTAAGGTGTCTGATTTTGTGACAACTATTTTCCTCCTTTCCTTAGAGTACTCTTCTCAACTTTTTGAGGTTTCCAGATGCATGGCACATCTGCATAAGAGGGATGTTTTGTGTACATTTTGTTTATATTTGTGTGTGTGTGTGTGTGTGTTAAGAAAGGCAAACAGAGAGAAATATATATGCATAACATATGTAAAAGGAAATATACTTAACTTCTGAAAATGAAATTATCAAATCAAAGAACTACAAAACATACCTCTCCGCGTGTTTGTGCGTGTGTGTGTATGTGTGTGTGTGTGTGTGTACATGCATGCAGGCAAACGTGTGTTTGTCTGAGAGGACAGGAGACACAGAGTTCTCTCTGAAAATTTGGTTCCTTAAGGTCAGATTCTCCTTCAATAGAGAAGATACACTTTAATACGAGTTTTTAGGGTGATTTCATCATATATGTAGGAATTATATTAAACTTTCTATAATAAAATTTCATTTGACCATACACATTTTAAGATACATAAAACTTAAAACATTTCTGGGCTGGGAAGAAAGTATTGGTGAATGAAACAATATGTGGATATATTGATACAAATACATAATAGACTTTGGAGGTAATATATTGATGGAAAAATTTATGATTTTTCTATTTGACAAATCTGATGAAGTGCAGAATATTTGAAATAGAGAATTCTTCCTTGAATAGATAATAAATTAATCAAAATATCCAAATTCATTAATCTCTAAATTATATTTTAAAATGAGAAGAAAAGGGGAGAAGAAGAAAATAATCATCTCGAACAAATAATTTCTTATTTTTGCTTCATTGATAAAATAAAGATATTGTGATTACCTAGACTATACTTACATCACTGTGGTTTTGAATATTGATGAGTTAATGTTTGTTTAGCATATTGAGAATCTCAAATAAAAAGAACTATGCAACTAGAGTTTTTGGAAAGGGAATCTTAATACATCCCAATCAATAAAAGGAGAGGAGGCCATCAGTCTATAGCACTAATAGCTATCAGATTAAATTATGTCTATCTTAATGCATCCTTATGCCTCTGACATTCCTACAGATTAATTTCTGCTGGCAAGGAAATAATGCAAATTAGATTAGACTTTCAATGATTTCCTGCCAGCTAACACCTGCAGATTCAGGTAAATTTATCAAATGCCCATCCACAATGGAGCAGCACCATACATGTCAGGAATAATGATACAGAATGAAGTTATAACATTGCATTCATAACCTTGTGTAGACATGGAGTTCAGAAATGGGGAAAGATTTTTTTTTGTTTCCAGTTTATTCTTTTGACTTCATCTATTGCATTAAGTTCCAAATCCCCCTATTTTTTTATTCTTTTCTATATAACTACTGGCAGCTTAAGGTCTGCACTGAAATGTTTCCCATGCAAAATACTCTGAGGCATATAAGTAATTACAAGAGGATAAGCTCTCTGTCCTTCAAACTCATTCTTCATAATTAGAGATTTCACCAAGCTCACTTGGACTTCTGTATGTTATAATTAATGCCTACTAAAGTCTTTAAAAAGTGATTAATATTGAGAAAATGTCAATTAAAGTATGACTTCACTGCCTTTAATATTGTTTTCTTAACCTCTAAATGTCAACAGTTTGTACAAGTATAAAGCAGATACATTAAAAAATACTTTTTTGCATATAAGAAATGTAGAGGAATATATTTAAAACACTCTGTTAGTCTTGGAGTAAAGTAAAACTAGGTGAATAAGGTCAAGCTGTATGCAGGAAAATTAATAGTTAGAATAATAAGAATAGCAATGACCATTTCTTGTTCTTCTTGACAGGCAGAAATGTGTGAAAAAGACAGGCCCATAGTAGACTACAGGAGCAGTAAATTCAAGAGAAGATAATCTTGAGAGACAATGTCATATGTATATGTAGTCACATTTATATAGTGCCTTAAGATTTGCAAAGTTCATTCCATTTACCTTGATTGATCATTATAATAAGCTGTTGAAATAGGTGCTTTTAATATATACTTTTAAATGGTGGAGTAATTGAGGCTAATAGAGGTTGAGAAAAATCCAGTGCTCTCTTAACTACAAGACAGGGGGAAACATTAAAATCTAGTTGAGAAATAACCAATAAAATACGGTAAAATATTGACAATGTTGATCTACAATTTTCTAAGTTAGCAGGAATTCTTTATGCATAATTTAGTAGCCTCATTTATGTTTGGTCTTGATACCATTGCAGAGTACCACCTACTTATTTCCCATAACTCACTTATTCCCATGTACAAAGTTTCTCTGTTTCTTTGTCAGTCTTTTTCTCATCTACATATTCAGAAACTCACAATACTTAAAAGTTATTTGCAGTAAAATAATTTAATATAACTGTTATTCCATTTAAAGAGTTATATAGTATATTTCTTATAACATTTATTTTAAAACATGCCTTTTCCTATCCCTTGAACTACAACAACAAAAAATTAAAAATGCAGTTCACAGGGGGGACTCTGAGAAGATGGTAGAATAAGTCGGAAAATTATAAGCTTTTAAGATTTTCCCCCACAAAAGAAATAAAATAGCACATTAGGTCTAGCAAAGCACAAAAAGCTAAATAAGAATAGAGGCACAACAAGGTTCTTCCTGGGACAATTTGAGAAGATTAGAAGAAAAACCCCAAGATGAGGTTTGGTCTCCACAAAGAGTAAACAACCCAAGGCTAGGGTCTGCTTTAACAACAAGTGACAAGCTCTGGGGTTAGTTGGTTTGAGAGGCTACCTTAGTCCCAGCCAGTGGAACTTTTACCCCTGGGATATTGAAGGGAGCTGGACTTCTGAGCTGGACAAGATCAAGAAAAACTCTGATGATAGGGAATGCCAGACCCAGCTGTACTGCAAATAGCTGTGGGGGTGAGAAGGATCCAGAACATGCCTGGTGAATGCAGAAGCAGTGGGGCAGAAAAGTCACTGGGTGTGGGCACTTACAGGAGGTTAGACGTTTGGCTTTGGTTCCAGACTGGAGGGGAAAAGTGAAGAACTGCGACAAGAGTCACCATGCTCCATACCCCAGGGTTAGAAGTGATTACAAAAATTAAACAACTTCCACAATATTCACAGGCAAAGAAGAAAGAATCCAACCATAGAAAGATATTCTGGGAATAGAGAAGACTGGGGTTCATCTTCAGGGAAGGATACTGAACCCCAGTAGCTCCCTTCTTCCCAAAGGGTAACATTAAATGGTCATCTGCCCAAAAAGAATTCACAGAAGATCTTAAAAGAGGCTTTAAAAATAAAATGACAGAGAGGGAGGATAAGCTTAAAAAATAATAAGAATGAAGCAAGAAAAACAAGTTTATGAAAGGAACTTCATCCAATTAGAAAAAGAGATCCAGAGTCTTAAGGAAGAAAATAACACCTTGAAAATGAGAATTAGCTAAGGCAAAACCCGTAAATTATAAATCAAGAAATAATTAAACAAAATACGAATAATGGGGAAAAAAAGAAAAGAAAGTGAAACACTTTATTAGAAAATCAATCTATCTGGAAGACAGATCAAGAAGAGAAAACATAAAAATAATTAGACAAATTGGAAGCTGTGATAAAATAAATCTTGATCTAATAATACAAGGAATAATTAAAGAAAATTGTAGTGAAGCATTAGAACAAGGGGGCTAAAGTAAAAATAGGAAAAAAAATCTGTCAATCACCACTTAAGTGAGATCCTATGAAGAAAACTCATAGGGATATCATTGTCAAATTCTAAAATCCCCAGCTCAAGGATAACATGTTAAAAGCAACAAGAATAAAAAAAAAAATGGTGCCACAATTGGAATCACACATGACCTACAAGGGGAGATATTAAAGGATTGCAGGTCTTAGAACACTAGCAAAGAACAAAAGAACTGCAACTTCAATTGAAAATGTCACATCTAGAAAAGTTAAGCATAATCTAGAATGAAAAACAAATGGATATTTGATCAATTGTCTGACTTTCAAGACTTTGTTAATAAAAAACAAAAACACCTGAAATTAATAGAAGATTTGACAATACAAAAGTCGAGGGAAATCTAAGATACGTACCAAAGACTGTTTACTTTTTATATGTAAAGTGCAAAATGTATGTCTAAGATTCTTAGGAATAATTGGGTAAACCTGAGTATGATATAAATTTGAAAAAGTAAAACTATTTTAGAACAGGAAAAGGAGTGATTAATACAAATGTGATGCAAGAGGAAGAATGGAAAGAGAGGAATTAGATGGGGAAGGAGGGCTGGTAGTTCTCATAACCTACTTTAATCAAGAATGCATTAAGAGGCCACAATACATACATACATACATACATACATATACATACATATATTCAGAAGAGTATAAGAGTCTATGAATTTCAGAAGAAATAAAGTGGTAAGGGAATTGAGACTGCAGTGAGGGCAAGGAAGGGATCTTTAGAGGAGGTGGGGAGGAAATATGTTATAAGGGTCTATAGAAGGCTGTTTAGATGAATGGAAAGATAGGGGAGAGATCCTAGGGGTGGGCAAGTAACAAACAGGAGTAGGCAGTAGGTAGTAGAGAAAAGTGAAGTAAAGGATGCAGGAAGAATAGAAAACAAGAGATGTACACAAACAAAAACAAAGATCAGGAGTAGAATGTGTTTGAGAAAATATATGTCTATATATGTATATGTGTATGGATTGCATGTACATAGCTGTAGCTACAGAGAAATATATCCACACTTAATTACAGCCTGCTGGAGGTGGGGCAGATAACAAGGTAGAAAATTGCACAGCAGAGAACAAAAGAAAGAGTACAAGGACTAAAAGAAAAGATGAATAGTTCTCAATACAACGTGTAGTATTTATCATACAGGCTTTCTTGAAATGAAAATTTGTTACGTATTTTGAATCTTATGTTCTGCTATGCACATGGTATGGTTTTTCCCCTTTCTTACTTTGAATTTGAGTTCCAATATTTAAGCATATGATGCTTTTGTTTCTTTTTTTCTATTCTGTACTTATGTTTGTGTCTAAAATAAAATTTTAAAAAGAAGAAAAATCAATTCAGCAAAACTAATCCAGACATCAAAAGTCTGACAAAAAATGCAGTTTAACACATCCCTATTGTCTTACCTATGGAAAAATAGGTGTTTAATTTTCTCATTTCCTTTTTGGGGAACAATTAGACAAATAATTGTGAGGCATTCGACTTTGATTATTATTTCGTTTATTTTTAATTTTAACATTTTTATTTATTTCGTTGGGGTACATGGAATGTTCATGGAGGAATAACATCTGTGGTGTGAGGGTTTGCCTAATCCTTTACAGAGCTATTCATACAATTTTGGTGTCCATTTCTCACCCAAATCTCATCTGTGACTCCAAGAAGCTGTAGCATATGTAACAAGCTTAACTCAGTAAAAATGGCTGAATAGATGGACTAAATCAGGTTGTTGGTAAACAATAGGTTTCAGTCCTTTTAGGGAGTTAAAAGGACGCCTACCATAAACATGTCAAGACTTTGCACAACAGAATGGGTAGATAAGAACAATTTGTTCCAACAGTCATGAAAGTAGAGAGCTTAGAGCTTGGTCAGACATTGAAGGCAACAAGTTCAGTCACTACATCCTAGCCTATCACCAGTGGTCTTGACTACTATTTTGCTACTGGACTCTGATGACTCTGGAAGAGAGTGTGAGGCTGAAGACATTACAAATCTGCCTCACTTAAATTCAGTTTATGAGAAAATTAAGGCATTGACCTGTGATATCATTGGTTCCCTTTGAAAAAAATGTATGAACAACAATTACAAAAAGATATTCATTTTATTAAACAGTCCCCAATCACCTGTAAAAACTATCATTCACTTTTAATAGAATTTTTTCATTATATGTAAAAATGATTTTGATTCACTTTTTATAATGTTTCTGATTGTTAAATTTTCTCCCTTCTCTCTGCTTCTCTCTTCCTGAAACAGTAAGCATATATGCTATATCATGTATATTATATATGTGCACTCATCTAAAATTTTGCTTCATATTAGCCATGTTGTACAAGAAGAAACAGACTGAAAGGGGGAAATAAAAGCTCAAAAAATAGGGAAGTGACAATAGTATGCTTCAATCTGCCTTCACAGTCTGGAAGTTTTATCTCTGATAATAAGCAAAACTTTTCATCATGAGACCTTTGTGATTGTCTTCAATTGTTCTGTTACTGAGAAGAGCTAAGTTATTCAGAGGTGACAATAACAAAATGTTGCTATTCCTCTTTACAATGTTGTCCAAAGCGTATTTCACTTTGTATCAGTTCACATATGTCTTCCCAGGTTTTCTGAAATCATCCTGATTGTCATTTCTTATCAAACAATAGTATTTCATTACATACATATACCAAAATTTGTTTAGCCATTCCATAACTGATGGGCATTTCCTGATATTTCCCCTTTTTGCCACCAAAAAAATAGTTGAAACAATTATTTTTGTACGTGAAGATCTCTCCTCCCTCCCCCTGCTTTATGTTCTCTTTGAGATTTAGACCCAGTAATGGTATGGCTGAATAAACAGGTATGCACAGTTTGGTAGCTCTCTAGGTATAATTGCAGATTGCACTAAAGAATAGTTGGCTTACATACGAGAACTTAAATTGTATTATAAAGTAGCAGTCATCAAAACTACTTGGTACTGCCTAAGAAATAGAGAGGTGGATCAGTGGATTAAGTTGGGTACACAAGACACAGTAGTCAATGATTACAGTAATCTTCTGTTTGATAAAACCAAAGACTCTGGCTTCTAGGATAAGAACTCACTGTCTGAGAAGAACTGCTGGGAAAGCTGGAAAATAGTATGGCAGAAACTGAGCATAGGCCAATATCTTACACTATATAGCAAAATAAATCCAAAATTGGTTCATGAATTTAGAAGGCTGATACTATAAACAGTCTGGGAGAGCAAGAAGTAGTTTAACTGCAAGATATATGAACAATTGAAGAATTTATGACAAAACAAATGATAGAGAACATGATGAAATGCAAAATGGAAAATTTTAATTACATTAAATTGACAAGTCTTTTTTTGTTTTGTTTTGTACAAAGGAAACCAATGCAACCAAGATTAGGAGGGAAGCAGAAAACTGGGAAAGAATCTTTACAACCAGTGTTTCTGAAAAAGATATTATTTCCAAAATACATAGAGAACTGAGTTAAATTTATGAGAATACAAGTCATTCCCCAATCGATAAATGCTCGAAGAATATGAACAGGCACTTTTCAGATGAGGAAATTAAAGATATCTATACTCATATAAAAATGCTCTAAATCACTATTGATTAGAGAAATGAAAACAAAACAACTCTTTGTTACCACATCACACTTGTAAGATTGGCTAACGTGACAAAACAGGAAGATTATAAATTCTGGAGAAGATGTAGGAAAATTGGAACACTAATGCATTATTAGTGGAGTTATGAACTGATCTAACCATTTTTGGAGAGCAATTTGAAACTATGCCCAAAGGCAAAGTTTTTTATAGTTTTTATAACCCAAAGGGCTATAAAAATGTGCATAACCTCTGACCCAGCAATGCTAATTCTAGGGCCGCATCTCAAAGAGAGCCTATAAATGGTCAAAGGAACCATATGTACAAAAATATTTATAGCAGCTCTTTTTTGTGGAGGCAAAGAACTGGAAATTGAGGGGATGTCCATCAATTGATGAATGTCTGAACAAGTTGTGATATATGAATGTAATGGAATATTATTTTGTTATAAGAAATGATGAGCAGGCAGACTTCAGAAAAACCAAGGAAGACTTATATGAACTGACGCTGTGAGATGAGAAGAAGCAGGAGAATATTGTACACAGTTACACACTCATTGTACGATCATTAACTTTGATAGACTTACTTCTCCTCAGCGTTACAAGATTCTAAGACTGCTCCAAAAGACTCATTATGGAAAATCCTATCCCCATCCAGAGTAAGAATTATGGAGTCTGAATGCAGATAGAAATCTACTATTTGCTTTCTCTCTTTTTTGTCTTGTTTCTTCTTTTCTTGTAATTCATTCCATTGGTTGCTCTTTGCAATAGGACTATTTTGAAAATATGTTTGATGTGAATATATATGTAGAACCTATTTTCAAATGTCATGCCATATTGAGTAGGGCAATGGAAAGGGGAAGGAGGGGGAAATTTGAAACTCAAAATTTGTTGAAGCAAATATTATGACCTAAAAATAATTAAAATTCTAAAAAAAAAAGAATAGTGGGCTTAATCACAACTCAACCAACACTGCAATAGTGTACAGATCTTCTCACTTCTTCAATATTTATCATTTTTTTCCTTTTTGTTATATTAGCTAATCTGATAGATGTGAGGTGATACCTCAGAGTTGTTTTAATTAGCATTTCTCCAATCAGAAGTGAATTAAGAACATTTCTTCATAAGCCTATTAATAGCTTTCCTTCCTTCATCTGAAAATGGCCTGTTCACAGGGGCAGCTAAGTGATGAAGTGGATAGAGCACCAGTGCAGGAGTCAGGAGAACCTGAGATCAAATCTCACCTCAGATACTTGTCACTCATTAGCTGTATGACCTTGGGCAAGTCACTCAACCGATTGCTTCGTCCTGGGTCATCTCCAGTTATCCTGATGAATATCTGGTCACTGGATTCAAATGGCTCTGGAGGAGAAGTGAGGCAGGTGACCTGCATAGCCCTCCCTCACTCAAAATAAAGTCAAGGGCAAGTCATGTCATTATTTCTCTGATAGCATGATCTTCTTTGGCAATGAAGGATAAACACACACATGCCTGTTCATATCCCTTGAAAATTTCTCAACTGGATGATGTCATCTGTTCTTATAAGTTTTACTCAGTTCTCTATATATTTGAGAAATGAGGCCTTTATCAGACAAACTTGCTGGAAAAATTGTTTCCCAGCTTTCTGTTTTTCTTCTAATCTTGACTGCATTGGTGTAATGGTAATTTAAATGGGAAGATCTTTCCTATTCATTAATAGTCCCATGTGAACTGCCTGCATCACATGAAAGTATGAGTCACATGGAAGCTGTAGTGGGATAAGTTCGCTGAATGGGTAGAGCATGAAGGTGAGGAGCAGAAAATTAGTCAGAGCAGTCAGAGCTGGGAAAGAGAGAGGAGACAGCAACTAGCATGAGTGGGAGAGTGTGGCAGCAAGCAGGGTGGGATTTGTTTGTTTAGAGTTGTTTTCCAGGCTCGGGCTATATTGTGATATCCTGAGGGTTCAGTCCTCTTTGAGCACTGATGGCTCACACCTGTGCTGAGTCATGTGGGTTTCGTGCCTGCTGCCTCTGAGCCAATAAGAAGCAAAGTCTTAGTTATACATACTGGAAGGTTAGTATTTTACTTTGGCAATTCGCTTGTGAGAAGGATCTTGTGATTACTTGGATGAGAATCTGAGTGGCTGTATGTTCAGACCCCTGTTCAGATATACAGGCTGTCTTGATTCAGGGATTTATGTAAACTGTAATGCAATATTGCACTGATTCAGGAAGTAGAGCCCTGTCTATTGGAAATGATCAAGATAAAAAGGCTGTTTGTTTAATAATACATGGAAGGCTTGGTAACTTTGAGAATATAAAAAATAAAAAGGTATTCCTGGAATCATTTATTTGAACTGATTAAAGTGAATGTTGACCCCTGAAAAGTTGCCTTTCCTTTTATAAATGCATATTTAAGAACCTGGGATAATAACCCCTGCTTTCTCCCATTCCTTCCCTGTGTATGTTGGGGAGCTTACTGATACAGAGAGGTTGTTTGTGATATTGTTTAAGGGAACCTGTTTGTCATTTGTTTAAGGGAGCTGGTTTGTGGGAAGCCTAACAGAGAGAAGACTTGGGGAATGCAGTGCCCCCTGCATTGTTATTGTTATACATTTCTTTGTTGCTATGATGGGTATGACTTTCTGGTGTTGGAATTTGACTTTGTGGTGTTTGAATAAATGTTTTGGTTCTGTCTTCCATGTGGAGAGTCTATGACATTTTGAGATTCAGAACTGTGTTGACATGTTCATAGCTGCTGAGGGCACTATGAATATCACACTGGTGATACAATTGCTTGTATTGCAGAAGACCATTTCAAATGAGTATCATTAAAATTAAATATTTTACATCTTTATACTGTTCTTCCTTGTTTGGTCTTAAAATCTTCTCCTTTTCAAACATCTGACAGGATAAACAACATTTAAAGTAAAACATTCCTTGTTGTATTAATTTGCCTATGGTTTCACTCTTTGTGTTTGAATCATGCATGTATAATGACCTTAACTGATGTACAATGTAAGACCTTGATCTACACCTAGTTTGTGCCATATTGTATTCCAGTTTACCCAGCAGGTTTTTTTTGTGTGAAATAATGAGTTCTTTTCTTTACTTAATGTTTGCTAATTTATTTATTTCTAATTTTCAACATTCAGTTTTGTAAGATTTTTACTTCTAAATTTTCTCCCTTCTCTTCATTCTGCCCTCCACAAGACGTTATGCAATCTGATATAGACTAAACATGTACAAACATATTAAACAGATTTCCACCATAGTGTGTTGTAAAGAAGAATTCCAGTCAAAAGGAATAACTCCAAGAAAGGAAAAATAATAACAACAACAAAGAAAATAGCATATTTCTATCTATACTTAGACTCCATACTTCTTAATCTGGAAGTGGATGTTATTTTCCATCATTAGGCTTTTGGAATTGTCTCAGGTCATTGCATTGCAGAGAAGAGGTAAGTCTATTGAAGGTGGTAATCACACAATGTTGCTCTTTTTGTGTACAATGTTACCCTTATTCTGCTCACTTCATTCAGGATCAGTTCACATAAGCCTTTCAAGGATTTTTCTGAAATCTGCCTGCTCATTATTTCTTATGAAACAACAGTATTCTATGATAGTCACATACCACAACTTGTCTAACCATTCCCAAATTGATGAGCAGCCCCTAAATGTCTAATTCTTTTCTTTTTTTAATTAATTTTATTTGTTTTCAGTATTCTACAATCACTACCATATAACTTAGATTATTTTCCCCCTCCCTCCTGCCTCCCTTCCCGAGATGGCATACAATTTTATATAGGTTCTATACACACAACCCTATTAAATACATTTTTCAGTACACTCATGTTGTGTAGAAGAATTGAAATTAATGGGAGAAGTCATATAGCAAACTAAAATGTAATAAAAAAGAAAATCATCTGTGACATTCTGCAATTGGTTTCCAAAGTTCTTTCTCAGAGTATGGAAGGCATTTTGTCTTAAAAGACCATTGAGAATTTTTTTAAGTCCTTGCATTGCAGTGAATTTCCAAGTCTACCAGACAAACTCTTGCACATTGTGGTCATCGCTATGCACAAAGTTCTCCTTGTTCTGCCCCTTTCACTCAGCATCAGATCATATAAGTTTTTCCAGGCCTCTCTGAAGTCTTCCTTTACATCATTTCTCATAGCACAATAATATTCCATTATATTCATATACCATAATTTATTCAGCCATTCCCCAATTGAGGGACATCCCCTTGATTTCCAGGTTTTGGACACCACAAAGAGGGCTACTATAAATATTGTGTACATGTGAGACTTTTCCCATTTTGATGATCTCTTGGGGATACAGTCCTAGAAGCAGTATTGCTGGGTCAAAGGGTATGCACATTTTGTAGCTCTTTGTGCATAGTTGCAAATTGCTGTCCAGAATGGTTGGATCAGCTCACAGCTCAACCAACAATGAATCAGTGTTCCAACTTTCCCACATCTTCTCCAACACATATCGTCTAACTGTTCTGTCATATTAGTGAATCTGATAGGTGTGTTGTGGTATCTCAGAGTTGTTTTGATGTGCATCTCTCTAATCAATAGTGATTTAGAGAATTTTTTCCTATAATTATGGATATCTTTAACGTCTTCCTCTGAAAACTGCCTATTCATATCCTTTGACCATTTCTCAATTGGGGAATGACTTCTATTCTTGTACATTTGAGTCAGTTCTCTATATATTTTATAAATGAGACCTTTATGACAGACACTAATTGCAAAAATTCTTTCCCAGTTGTCTGCATCCCTCCTAATCTTGGTTGCATTGAATTTGGTTGTGCAAAAGCAATTCAGTTTAATGTATTCAAAATTATCCATTTTGCATGTCATAATGCTTTCTATCTCTTCTTTAGTCAAAAATTCTTCCTTTCTCCATAAATTTGATAAATACACTAATCCTTGCTCCACCAATTTGTTTGTAGTATCAACCTTTATACCTAGATCATGTACCCATTTGGACCTTTCTTTCTTGTGTATGGTGTCAGGCATTGGTCTATGCCTAGTTTCTGCCACACTTTCATGAAATTTTTCCAGCAATATTTGTCAAACAGTTAGTTCTTATCCCAGAATCTGGGCTCCTTGGGTTTATCATACAATAGATTGCTATATACCTTGACTACTGTGTCCTGAATACCTAGCATATTCCATTTGTCTACCCTTCTGTTTCTTAGCCAGTACCAAGTGGTTTTGATATTTGCTGCTTTATAATACAATTTGAAATACAGTAGAGCTAGACCACCTTTGCTAGCATTTCTTTTCATTAGTTCCCTTGATATTCTGGACCTTTTTTTCTTCCAGATGAATTTTTATTTTGTTCATTCCAGCTCTAGAAAATAAATATCAGATAATTTCATTGGTATGACACTAAATAAGTAAAGTAATTTAGGTAGAATTGTCATTTTTATTATATTGACTTGGTCTACCCATGAGCAACTGATATTTTTCCACTCACTTAGATCTGAATTTATTTGTGAGAAAAGTGTTTTGTAATTGTGTTCAGATGGGCCCTGGATTTGTTTTGGCAGATAGACTGCCAAATATTTTATATTGTCTACCTTATTTTTAAATAGGATTTCTCTTTATGTCTCTTGCTGTTGGGCTTTGTTAGTAATATATAGGAATGCAGATGATTTGTGTGCATTTATTTTGTAACCTTCAAATTTGCCAAAGATGTTTGTTATTTCAAGTAGTTTTTCACTTGAATCTTTAGGATTCTCTAAGTGTATGATCATGTCATCTGCAAAGAGTGATAATCTAGTTTCTTCTTTGCCTATTCTAATTCCTTCAATTTCTTTATATCCTCTAATTGCTACAGCTAACATTTCTAGTAATACATTTCCTAATAGTGGTGATAATGGACATTCTTGTTTCACCCCTGATCTTATTGGAAATATATCTAGCTTATCTCCTTTACATATTATGTTTGCTGAGGATTTTAGATTGATACTGTTTATTATTTTATGGAAAGTTCCCTGCATTCCTATGCTCTTCAGTGTTTTTAATAGGAATAGGTGTTGAATTTTGTCAAAATCCTTTTCTGCATCTATTGAGATACACATGTGGTTTCTGTTAGGTTTGTTGTTGATATGATCAATAATGCTAATAGTTTTCCAATATTGAACCAGTCCTGCATTCCTGGTATGAATCCTACCTGATCATAAGGTATTGTTCTCATGGTAATTTGCTGTATTCTTTTTGCTAAAATCTTATTTAAAATTGTAGCTTCTACATTCACTAGAGAAATTGCTATAATTTTCTTTCTCTGTTTTGTCTGTCCATGGTTTAGGTATCAAAACTATATTTGTATCATAAAAAGAATTTGGGAGGACTCCTTCTTTACTAATTTTCCCAAATGGGCTATATAACATTGGAATTAATTATTCTTTAAATATTTTGTAGAATTCACTTGTAAATCCATCCAGCCCAGGAAATTTTTTCTTAGGGATTTAATTGATGGCTTGTTCAATTTATTTTTCTGAGATGAGGATTTTAAGTATTCAACTTCCTCTTCTGTTAATTTGTATCTGGGAAATTTGTATTTTTTTAAAATAATCATCCATATCATTTAGAATGTCGAATTTATGGGCAAAGAGTCGGACAAAGTAATTTCTAATTACTGTTTCAATTTCCTCCTCATTGAATGTGAGTTCAACTCTTTCATTTTTGGTATTGGCAACTTGGTTTTATTCTCTCTTTTTTTTAATCAAATTGACCAAAAGTTTATAAATTTTACTAGATTTTCCATAAAACCAACTCTTACTTTTGTTTTTTACTTTAATGTTTTATTTTATTTTAATTTCATTAGTCTCTCCTTTGCTTTTCAGTATTTCTAATTTGGTATTTACTTGGGGATTTTCAATTTGTTCTTTTATGAGCTTTTTCAGCTGCATGCCCAACTTATTGATCTCTTCTTTCTCTATTTTATTTATGCAGGCATTCAAAGATATATAGCTTCCCCTAAGAACTACTTTTGCAATATCCCATAAGATTTAGTAGGTTTTCTCATAATTGTCATTCTCTTGAATGAAGTTGTTGATTGTTTCTATGATTTGTTGTTTAACCCACTCCTTCTGTATGACTAGATCATTTAGTTTCCAAATAACTTTTGGTCTATCTTTCCAGGGCCTTTCATTACATATGAGTTTTATTGCATTATGATCTGAGAAGGATCCATTGAGTATCTCTGCCTTTCTGCCCTGGACTGTGAGGTTTTATGCCCTAGTACATGGTCAATTTTTGTACACAGGCCATGTACCACTGAGAAAAACGTATATTCCTTTCTATTTTCATTCAAATTTCTCCAGAGACCTATCATATCTACCTTATCCAGATTTTATTCACCTCCTTTCTTGTTTATTTCATGGTTATATTCATCAAGTTCAGAGAAGGGGAGGTTTAGGTCCCCCACTAGTATAATTTTGCTTTCTATTTCTCTCTGTAACTTCCTTAACTTCTCCTCTAAGAATTTGGATGCTCTACCACTTGGATCATATATGTATAACATTGCTTCATTTTCTCTGGTGCCTTATAGCAGGATATAGTTGCCTTCCTTATCTCTTTTAATTAGATCTATTTCTGCTTTTGTTTTGTCTGAGATTAGAATTGCTACCCTTGCTTTTCTTACATCAGCTGAAGTACAATATATTCTACTCCAACCTTTTACCTTTTACTGCCCTTTATCTTTACTACTTCTTCCCACCCTTTTAACCTCTCATCCCTTTTCTTTTCTACTTCCCCTCCTACAGCCTAGAGCTAGTTAGATTTATATGCTTAATTGTTTTTGTTTCCTCCTTGAACCATCAGGTGAGAGTACTTCTCAAACAATGCTTATCTCCCTCCCCTCTTTCCCTCTAATGTAATATAATTTTGTACTTCTCCCTGTGATGTAATTTGCAATTTTCTGCTTCCTCCTTTTCACATCTCCTGTTACAATCACTTAACATGCTTAAATCACATTTTTGTCATCACAAAATTTACTTAATATCTGTTCCCTCTCTGTCTCTCTGAATATCCCTTTTATATTTCATATTAGATATATAATTCTCTAGATTAATGAGTATCATCTTCCCTTATAGGGAGGAAAGCAGTTTGCCCAAATTGAGTGACAAGTTTTCTCTTCCCCTGTTTACCTTCTTATGGTTCTCTTAAGACCTGCATTTGAAGATCAAATTTTCTATTGAGTTCTGGCCTTTGTATCAGGAAGGTCTGAAATCACTTATTTCATTGAATGCCCATTGAATGCCTGAAATGTTATGATGAACTTTTCTGAGTAATTGATCCTGGGTTGTAGTACCAGCTCCTTTACCTTGTGAAATATCTTATTCCAATTCCTTTGATCTTTTAATGTAGAAGATGCAAGATCCTGTGTGATCCTCACTCTATCTCCTCGATATTTGAATGGTTTCTTTCTAGTTGCCTGTAGTATTTTCTCCTTCACTTGATAGTTCTAGAATTTGGCAACAATATTTCTTGGTGATTTTATTTTGGGATCCCTTTCGGGAGGTGAAGGGTCAATTCTTTTGATGATGATTTTGCCCTCTGAATCTAGCACTTCTGCACAGTTTTTCTTGATGATTTCTTGGAAGATACTTTCTAGATTCATTTTTTCATCATGGCTTTCTGGTAGACCAATAATTCTTAAATTTTCTCTCCTGGATGTATTTTCCAGTTCAGTTGTTTTTCCAATTAGATATTTTGCATTTTCTTCTATCTTTTCATTCTTTAGATTTTGTTTGACTGATTCTTGATGTCTCAGAGAGTCATTAGCTTCTACTTGTCCAATTTTAATTTTCATCAAATTGTTTTCTTCAGTTAACTTTTGCATCTTCTTTTTCATCTCTCCAATTATTCCCTTTAAGAATTATTTTCTGCATTTAGTTTTTGTGCTTCCTTTTCCATTTATTCAATTTTCCTTTTTAAATAGTTGTTCTCTTCAGTGAGTTCTTTTTTCATTGTTTAAAAAATCATTGGCTATTTTTTTTCCTCTATTTCCTTCTTCAGCTGTTCCAGGAGTCTCTATGTGCATGTAAGCAGTTCATCGATCCTGACTGAAGTTTCAGATGTTAATCCAGTCTCAGTACTGACCTCTTTGGTATTCGTGTTTTGGTCTTTGTCCCCATAGAAAGATTCTATGTTCTTTTCCTACCTACTTTGCTTTTTGCTCATGATGGTGAGGCTTTGTGTGTTGTGGCCTCTGATTCTGTCAGCTAAACTCTAAAGAACTTGGTACTGAAGTGGCTGGTGTCAGAAAGCAAAAGCAGGTGAAATATGTTTGTGTTTCCCTGGATTAGCCCTGGAGGTAGCTTGCTAGGTGTGGGGGAGGGGTGGTCTGTTCAAGGGAGATCTCCTCAGCTGACACATGATCAGTAATTGATATTTTTCCTATTGTTTAGATATGATCTAAACATACATATATGTATATATATACATATATGTATGTTTAGATATGATATGAAAATTATTTAGTAATTCTGTTCATATAGTTCCTTTGTTTGTCTTGGCATACAGAGTACCAAGTATTTTATATTTTCTACAGTTATTTTAAATGGAATTTCTATTTCTATAGAATATTTGGTCGACTTTGTTGGAAATATGTAGTAGGAAACAGTTAAAGAGGTACTAGAAATTGGTGTGGGTAAAATTGGGGATGTTTGACATTTAATAAATATGTGACATTTGTTTTGCATTTTATTATGTGTATGTACTTACATATGCATATATTTCCTAAACTGCAACTAGGACAATGATCTAATAAAAGTTTAACCTTATTACCACCATTAAAACAAAAACTGTTTATCCTATCATTGTTTTATTCAGGTGACACATTAATTCATCTAAAAATAATTCACATTTCATTGAATCATGGGTGTTACTTAGTCAATGGTATTTTAAAGACTTTTTTCTTTGTTTCCCTATTTATTTTACTCAGGAGACAAAAATCAAAGAAAGAAGTCAATAATTTAACCAAATCAAGTCAATCAACTTAAACAATAATGCCATGGATTGAAATGTTTAAAAGTTAGGCAGGAAGCAAAAAGAAGGAGAAATTGGTCTCTTAGATCTTAAAAATGGGAAAAGGTCCCACATGTACATAGCAGCTCTTTTTGTGGTGACCAAGAAGTGGAAATGGAGAGAATGTCCATCAATTAGGGAATGGCTGAAGAAGTTGTTATATGAAAGTAATGGAATATTATTGTACTATAAGAAATGAGGAATAGTCAAAGTTCAGACAAACCTGGACAGACTAATATGAACTGATGCTAAGTGAAATGAGTAGAGCCAGGAGAATATTATACCATTAAGAGTCACAGTGTGTGAGGCCTGTTTCTGACAAATTAAGCACTTCACAGCAATGCAAAGACCTAAAACATTCCCAAAGGACTTTTGAGACAAAATGCCATCCACACCCATAGAAAGAACTATGGAATCAGAATGCAGAATGAAGCAGACTATTTGCTGTTCTGTTCTGTTTCGTTTGGTTTTTCTCATGGTTTCTTCCCTTCAATTTAATTCTTCTATGCAACATGAGTAATGTGAAAATGTGTTTCATAAGAATATATATGTAGAACCTATATAAGATTCCAGGCCATGTTGGGGAGGGAGGGAAGAGAGAAAGGGAGAAAATTTTAGACTTATGGAAGTGATTATTGAAAACTGAAAACAAATAAATTAAGTAAATTAAAAAATAAGTAAAATGACCTCCTCTTTCAAAGTGATACATGGTAGTACAAAATACTTGACTATATTATGGCTGTGGATAGTGATACTTTATTCAATTGAAGAGACTGGTAAACTTGTAAATTTAATGGTAAAATTTAATGTTTTAAATTAAAATAGCATATTCATGTGAAGAAATTTAAAAAGTAGGTATGGATCAATGGAAAGACAAATGGTAGGGATATTTTTCATTGACTTATACTAAGGTAAATTATCCAAAACAGGTAATAGATGAAGAGTTTGGGAAATAGGGAGAAAAGGAAGTGAAGAGGCATTTTTAAAATATCCATTACAGACCAGGCACTGTGCTAATAACTTTAAAAATATTTTCTCACCTATATCAAATTGCTTGCCATCTCAGAGAGGAGGGAGGGATTAAATGAGGAAAAGGAATTTGGAACTCAATTTCAAAAATGAAAGCTGAAAATTGGTTTTCGATGTAATTGAAAGAAAATAACATATGATTTTAAAAAATCAAATTACTAGCTCATTAAGATCTTTTGAAATCTCAATTAAAATACAATAGGAGACTGACAAAGAGATCTGATACAACATAGCAATGTGGCACTTCAATTGTCCAGATGACTGCTGGAACTTTCCCTTAATTTCTCAATCTGCCTAAAGTCACAGTTGCATGAATTTATATTTTTAATGGTTGACTTGCAAACAAGGAGGAATTCTATATTACATACATCTCTCACTAAAAGAAACATTTTGTGGAGATTATTACATCCCCTGGGGTTTGTGACAAATCCCAGAAAGAATTTGTGATGTAAAAGAAAAACAAATTCCCGGTATTACCTCTCATACTCCCTTAATTTCTGGAAAGCAGTATTTTAAAAGTTCAGAGAAACAACATGTATTTGTCTTTGGATTAAAATCATCTGGATAGAGGAGAGAAGATGGGAGATTAAAAAATAAAAATGAATCTTTTTTTAATTGAAAACAAACATGTTTGTTTTTTTCAATAAAAAATAAGTAAGGGCAGATATTATAAGGTGGCAGTCAGACCAGACAAGGTAGGAAATCGCCAAGAAGAAATTATGACATAAAAAAATAGTTTCTATTGGAATGACAAATTCAAGATATGAGTCTACATATTCCTGTAAATCATCATTCAACCCCTATTTTGATGTGTATAGAGAATTGAAGCAATGATAGATAATGGAAGACACATCCAAGGCTATGACATGCTTCTGTGAAAATATTGCCCAGAGCTCAGTATGACTTCATATTGTGAGGAAAGCTAAAGAGAAGAAAACATCTTTTTTGTTTGAGGTTGTAATGGTTGAAAGAGAAAAATCAAAGAAAGACTGATGGATGTTCCTGGTGGATGAAATGCTGATAAAATATGACAAAAGAGAAGGGAGAGCTGGTCAATTCTCATTTTATCTGATTTGTCTCCATCTTCCCTTTGAAAATGGAAGATCAAAAATAGTTAACAGGTATTTGATTCCCAAGGTAAGATATAGTAAGAAGATAGTCCATGGATTATGAAATCAGATGTAAATTTGATAGCAGAGCCTCTGTCACTGACATATCAAGAATTATAGACAGTAACAAAGACAACATACTATGGAACTGGGGGGGAAAGTGTGTTCTTTAATTTTAGGCTTGATCTCAGATGTTCCCCTATCAATAATCTGTAATTTAATAGATCTGGTATTAAGGTTACAAACCTTTTGAGTATAGGAAATTGCCACCAAAAGTAGGGACATTGCAGGGATACAATATCTCCCCAACTTCATGTCAATTCCAGGCAGGATTAGTTTGTCCACTTGCATTCAGTCAGGTTTAAAGTCTGCCAGGTGTCAGTGGGGAAATTGAGTTAGGAGAATCCTACCTCAGCTCAGGCTGAACAGCTACTCTCTCACCCTTCCCATGAGATCATATTTTGCAGTTCATACCAGCATCTCACCAGCTTATTGGCATCATGTATTGGAGGCTCAGATTGCCTTGGTTTCTATCCATACCTGGAGTTAGACTCAGAAGAACAGTCACTTAATAGTCTCATAACATGTAAAGATGGCAAGTTCCAATAACCAGGTTTCACATATGTTTATAATTTCACTTTGGCTAAGGAACATCGTTTGAGGCATCTTAAGTGACTTACATGCCTCCTTGATTTACTTCTTAAAGAGGCTTATTCACTGAATGGGCTTACCTCACTTTAAGTGAATACCTGAAAAGGTCTGAGCCTAAAAGTCAGAGACTCTCATTGCTTCCTGGGCCATCTCCAGTCATCCTTATGAATGTCTACTCACTGGATTCAGACGTCTCTGGAGGAGAAAATGAAGCTGGGGACCTTGCATATCCCTCCTTCCCCCAAATCAAAGTCAACTACAACTCATGTAATTGTTTCTTTGATGTCATCATCCTCTTTGAAAATGAAGGACAAACACAACAACCAACAGGAATGGCAGGGCAGAGTTGACAGGAACAGAGAAAACTTCAACTTCTGATTTTTTGAACTTTTGAAGTCTTGAAGCTCTTCAAAAATGCCAGGTACTTCTGGCATCCAGTTTCTGAAGAGAAGAAATATGATACTTCAGGCTGATGAAGAAAAAAAATAATCTCAAAACAAACAAAAACCTTGATAGATGAGGAACTAGAAGTTTCCATCTGTTCTTCTCCTCAGATTGCTACACTAGAGACTTCAGGAAATTTCCCATGGGTTAAATCTAAGTGGAGCTCAGTTGTCTCCTTCTCCAATTACCTCACTCTCACAATGGGAAAGAATCATCACTCTCTATTATGTGTGACATATATTCTTATATGTTTGATTTTTTTCTGATTTATGCTTTTCTAAGGACTTGGATAAATGCCTTTTTTGATACCAATTACCTGTGTTCATTAATAAATTGGTATTTGCTAGCAAAAATATTAAGCCTGACATAGAAACCATGGGGTCCCACACTCTCAATTAATGAAAAGTCATTAGACATTAGCTTGAACCTAAACCTCAAAATGGATAATATTTAAGGCACTTGGAACATACAATTTTAGCTTGGTACCTCTTTTTTCAAAGAGAACAGAGTGGACAAGCTTCTTGCCCAATCTCCTTTTCTTCCTTATGTCAGAAATTAAATTTTCCCTTGAACATGGGTGGGGAGAGAAGAGGATAGAAATGTACATTTTACCTCCCCTCAAGACATGAAATGATATCTTCATACCACCTATGGAAGACAACGTTCACTACAGGTAAATCAGCAGATGGTAGATTTTGAATGGCCAATATTTAATAAACTATGAACCACTGTGGATTTTCTCTTATTATCTTGGTTGAGGTGTAGAAACTGAGGTCCCATTAAACTATAAATTATTTTATTTTGTAATATAAAGCAATATCAAGATGAGAGAGGATAAACAACTTGGGGTAGAGGATGGGGATAAAGAAAATTTGACATTTAAACAATTCTTTGAGGAAAACCAAGGTTGATTTGTTTCTTTTTCCTGTTGTTGCTTTTGTTTTCTTATGGGAGAGGCAAGGACGAGTGATTTACATTCTGTGCATTCAGATAAGTGAGAGGTAGATTGTTGTCTAGAGATAAATGTTACTAAAATAACTGTGGTGGAAAGCACGTGAAAGGACTACAATGTAAGGTAATAAAGTTAGATGAGGATGAGAACCATGCTGGAGTTGACTGAAATCAACTTGAAAATCTATTGTAAAAATTTTCAATGTGAAAATCTCAAACACTTTCAAATGCTACAAATCTGGGAATATTTTGTTGTTGTATTGATTATCTAAACTTTTCAAAGTAATGGAACAAATGTAAACCTAAAAGTGTGTAGTTCATGCAATTAAAAAAAATGACATTGGTTGTTAAGAATTTATCAACATATTCCTGGTGTTTATCTTGAACAGAGCTTTAATTGCTAGTCTGGTCATTTTATGTTTTATTTGAGAGGAATTAGGAAGCCAGTGTCACTAGGAAATTGACACGATAAGATCTGCATTACGGAGGTAACAGCTTATTGGTTGTAAGGAAGCTGAATTAAAGAGAAGCCAAGAAGTAGGGAGACCAATTCAGGTATCAATGATATTTCAATAGTGGAATAATACTAATGATCTGAAAGGGGGATGCTAAGGACATGAATTAGGATAGAACTTTTGGGAATGGAGGAGGATATGAAGCTGTTTGAAATGGATGGATAGAGGGTGTTTCAAAGAAAAAGAAAAGTGAAGGAGGACAACATCTTTGTTTTTTTTTGGGTTTTTTTTTTGTATTTCTAAGGACTAAATTTAGTGTAACACTGATTTTGTTCTCGAGGAAATATATTGATATTTTATAATTAATTGCCTTCCCTTCCAAATATGGTGCTACTTTTCTCTATTTATCAAATTATTCCTTGAAAGAAACCAAAAAGTGTTCGACAGAATGAAAGAACACATTCCCAATGCCAGCCAGTATGTGAAATTTGTATTCCCTTAGGTCCCAGACTTATTTTATCTTCATTTTATAAAAAGAGCTCCCAAAAATTATACCAAATAGCTGCCTACACAATTTTTTGGCTTTGAGTCTTAATTTTGGCCAATTTCTCATTGACTTTGCAAAAAAATATATATTCTTCAAATATTCTTGTTTAATTACAGTGTAGAGAGATTTATCAATCTTCACTCATAAGTGACTGAAGAATACTTTTACTAACTTTAATCTCAAATAACTTTCAAATAATTTCAAATTTCTTTCACATAAGGCACAGAATATAGTAGTGACTTGGAAAAATTTTAACCATGATAGTAATTTTGACAAGGATTGCCAAAAATCACATTACAAAAATGGATTTTAATAAAATTGAGAAAAGCACAATGTAATTCATAATTAACTACTAGCAATGTGTAACATTATATTTTCTGAAATTTTTCTCTAATTTTAAAACAACTAATAATTTTCAAATATTTATTTCTATTTTTAAAGATATTATTCCAATTCATTAAAGTAGTTATCTATGAAATAAAGATTAATATTTCCAAACAAAAATATTAAACTTGGCATATTGCATTCTGTTTCACTACTTTAAGGTTTAAGCACAAATGAAAATTCTAAAGGAAAACAAAGAATTATATGAACTCAAGTTTAGCTTCTTCATCTTCACAATCATGATGTTATCACTGTTTATTTCCCATTGTGGTTTAAATGTAAAAATATGTAACACTATAGGAATGAGAGAAGTAAACTGTGCTGGAAGAGAACACGAATGTTTTGCAACAATTATGAACTTCCTCTTGGAAAGAATACATGTACTTCAGTCCATAACTGAGATATCTCTGAATTAGCTACCATTTTGAATACAATGCTTAGTATTTATTTTTGTAAAAAACAATGCACCTCATTATTCACATCATCTGAGTGGACTGATATCAGTTAAGATCCTTGATGCTATACACACAACACCATGAGTCATCTAAGAGTGGTTGACTAATTACTTCAAAATTCTGAGATTTACCCTGTAAACTGAAGGGTTCTTAATAACATCATAGTTTCTATTACTATATTTTATGCTCCCCAGTCTAATGTGATCTCCCTTGATTATTTGCCATTCAATCTTAATTAGCTTTTAAAATTATGCTTACCAAATCATGAACACACATTTCATTTGCACAGACAAGGTTCCTACAGCATATGTTGTCAAAATGGAGCTTATGAGATCAAAGGCTAAATTTACAATTTAGATTATAAAAGGCCTCCTCTCCCTTTTATATCCTCAGGAAATTCTCCTTATGTGTAGCTCTTTGATACATTTTTAGGGGAACCATTTTTTTAACTTTCCATAGAAAGTTAGCAGTTTATGTTATTGTAATCCTTTCACGGACCCCCTCAATGAAATTTGAATGGAGGGTTTTTTGTTTGTTTTGTTTGTTGTTGATGTTATCATTTTATTGTTTTTCTGGTCATGGGCTTACATTAACTTGGTTGACTAATATTGGATTGGTTTTTAGTAAAATGTAGAGGATACAGCTTAGAACTGTGTTTAATCACATTTTTTGAAGGAATGTAAACAGTTTAAACTTACTGAAATCTTATGATTATTCATCATGTTTATCTTTTTATGCTATTTTTGAGTCTTGTATTTGAAAGGCAAATTGTCTGTTCAGCTCTGATCTTTTCATCAGACATTATCAAAAGTCCTCTATTTTGATAAATATCCATTTTCCCCCTGAAAAATTATACACAATTTTGCTATATGGATTATTCTTGAATGTAATCCACACTCCTTTGCCATCTGAACTATCGTATGTCAAGTACTCTACTCCTTTAGTGTGGAAGCTGCTTTGTCTTGTGTGATTCTGATTGTGGTTCCACGATATTTGCATTATTCCTTGCTGAATGTTTCAACTAATTTATCTTTGACCTGACAACTCTGGAATGGGTGTAATATTTCTGGGATATTTCACTTTGGAATCTCAGGATATGAACAGTGGATTAATTCAATTTTTATTGTACACTCTGGGTATAAGATGTCAGGGAAGTTTTCCTTTATAAGTTTTGGAAAGATGATGTTTAGACTTTTTTAAAAATGGTTTTAAGGTAGTCCAATAATTCTTAATTGATCTCTTCTTCATGTATTTTCCAGGCCATTTTTTCCAATGAGATATTTCACTTTTTCATCTATTTTTTCGTTCTTTTAGTTTTGTTTTATTGTTTCTTGATGTCACAAGGAATATGTGGCTTCCATTTACCATATTCTATGTTTAAGGAATTTTTTTCTTAAATGAGATTTTGTATCTCTTTATTTCCCATGTAGTCACTTATGTTTTTCAAGGAAGTCTTCAGTGAATTTCGTGACTCTTTTACCAAACTGTCCATGTTTTTCATACATTTATTGCATCCTTCTGATTTTATTTTCCAATTTTTCCTCTACTCCCCTCTTTAAAAAAAAAATAAAACAAACAAAACTTACAGGAATTCTTGCTAGCTCTGGGTTGAATTAGCATTTTTCTTTGAGGCTTTCTTCTAGTTGTTTTTAAGTTACTACTTTCATTAAACTTTATGTTTTGGTCTTCACTTTCAATGTATTAGCTTTTTTTGCATGGTCACATGTTTTTGTTGTTTTTGTTTACTCACTTTTCCAGTCTATTTCTTGACTTCCACTTAAACATTAAAATTGGGCTCTGATTATCTAGGGGTGGAAAGCTTCAGACTTTCTCATGCTGCTCTTTTCAAATTAGTTCTAAGGGTCTTTAAGTTTTTGATGCTTCCAAGTTGATTTGATCATGGGAGAGTTATGGTTAGTGTTCTCTTTGTCAGCTCTCTGGTCTTTACCAAAGAAGGGCACCGGCTCCCCTGTATCACAAGTGCTAGCACTTTCTTTGGAACTGCACATCAGAGTCCCCTTTTCTTTTCTTCTCTTTTCTTTCCTTTTTTCCCCCTTTATTTTCTTCTGTGTGTGCGTGCGTGTGTGTGTGTGTGTGTTCAGTCCTCTACACACTGGAACAGTATGGACAATTGCTAATCAGTGACAGCTATATGCTGTAACTAATTCAAACAAAAGGCTCCCTGTAATCTCTTTATGTCCAGTTATTCAACCCTCTTACTGTCTCTGGGTTGAGGGCACCTATAGTTGCTCCTATAGTTGCTGCCACTTGTGCGGGCTGCAGTCCAGTTTTTGCCCAACTGTCACAAACTTCTACTGACCTCCTAAGTTTTCTTAAGTCAGAAAATTGTCTCCCCTTAACTCTTTTTTTTTTGTTTCTACCACTCCAAAATTTGATTTGAGAAGGTATTTTCAAATTTTCTGGAGGAGAATATATCAGAGTTGCCTTTGATCTGCCTTACTGTCATCACCCTGTCCATGAGCTATGGCTCAATCTCAGTATGTCTGCTCCAGATGTTCAGAAGCACAAAATTTTAGAAGACAGCCCTCTAGGGTACTTGAAGGATTTGTCAGATTATAAAACCAAGAAAGTATAATTTTCCGGATCGAAATTATTTGGCAATGTAATTGTGTCTAATATTGTTTGAATTGCCATCTCTTTTGTGAGTTTTCTGGCACATTCTTTAAAAAGAAGATTCTTTAGTCCTTTGTTTCCTACCAATTAAACAAATAACTATTGTGCATCTAATACAAGATAGGCACTGTGAAAAATTTAAGAAACAGAAAAATAAATAGGGTACAGAACCTACTGTCATATTGTTCATACCTGTGACAAAATACCATTGACCAAAATAGCTATGACAGAAAGGAGATGGGTACAAAACAGATATTCTAAAAAAAAGAAGTTTGAGAAATAGGAGCAATGAGACCAAGGAACTGATTTTGAATTCTTCATCTTCCAGAGCAGTGACGTATTAGGAAATTCACACTTATTTTCACTTTTCTAAGGTAGAAGATGGGGCTAGTTCTGCTTGAAAATTTTAATTGCCTGATACCCTACTATAAACAATTTGTTTTTCTGGCTTCTGTTACGGAAGTGGTTTAATTCCATCATTAACAGATTTCTGTGCACCTGTGCTTCTTGCAAATAATTATAAGCATTTATTTCAATGTGACTGAGCTGAAAGGTTTCCAATTCACCCTCCTCATACAAATCCACCCATTATAACTTTCTATAAGAGACAGTGATTTATTTAAATGAATGATGGACAAAGATACTTAACTTGGAAAGGATTTAGTGAGGTAAGAAACCAGAATTTATTGATTCCCAAAGCCAATAAAATTTAATACTTATTCTTAAAATGAGTTTGTAATGTATTCTAAGCAAATATGTTTTAGTTTTTATTTTTTGCATTTGCCTTTAAATGAGACTTCAGATGGTTGTTCTACTGGAGAAAAATGAAAGTATATATTATTTTTAAACATGTATGGAATTCCTAAATTGAGAAGCATCTTAGATTAAAATATTTTCTCTTCTTTTTTTCTGGGACTTCTTTCCATACTGCTTGCACCTACAGTTTAATCAGCAGAGTAGAAGTTGTATGTACTTCAGTAATGGATCAAACATATTCTAACCAGTTTCTGTGAGAATTTTTAGTTATAAACTGCACTTATTCCTGTTTTCATAGACTTCTCTTCCATAATAACGACATTCGGGTAGTTTGATCATTTTTTACTGAATCTTTCAAGTGGAGTTTTCTATAACTGACAGTGGAATTTGCAGGGACCATTTCTTCAGATTTTTATTTATTATACCTTTAGAATTTAAAGTGTTTTCTGTATAGCAAAGAGATGAGTGAACATGATATCTTTCAAAATTGAATTTCGTCTGTGTTGCTATACATTGAAGAATATGCCAATTATTATGAGATGCCAATTTAAGATCAAATTATTTTCAAATGACTACGATAATGATCCTTTCATATGCTGTATTTAAACTACTTTATTTGTGATCATAAACTCTATGACGTTATTGCCCTGATTATTATGAGAAACGACTAAACAAAAGAAAAAATACTCCTTGTCAAAATATTGACGTAATAGTATAAACTGTTCTCCTATCTCTATTCTTTCTACTTGGCATAAGTTCATCCTAATCTTCCGTATTTCTCCAAAAACAAAATATCATTTTAAAAACATAACAAAACAAATAACTATAATGTGTATATGCTACAATTTGTTTAACTATTCCATAATTCATAAAATTGATTCTGTAACTGATGGGCAGCTAGTTGGCATAGTGGATAGACCACTATGGTGCCAACAAGATATTCATAGGACCTATAGCAACCACGAATATGCAGATGCAATTCTGAATCCCGAAATACAACAGACTCTCTACATGGAAGACAGAAGGGAAACATTTATTCAGACACCAGAAAACCAAATCCAACACAGCAAGAAAAATCTTTACAAAATATCAATGCAAAGAACATCATCTCCAAGCCTTCCCCCTGCCAGGCTTCCCCAAAACCAACTCCCTTAAACAAATCACAAACAGGCTGCATCCTTCAGTTCTTACCGATCTCTCACTCATTTCCCTTCAGCTCTGCTCAGGATCCACCTCTTCCTGTTCCGTCCATTCAGAAAACACCTACCACCACAGACTTCATGTGAGTCAGACTTCCATGTGACCCAAGGAGGTCACATGGGTCTATTTTTGGACAGAAAAGATCTTCCCCTTAAGAAGCAAAATTACTTTAACATTAAACAAAAAAATACATTATCAGTACAACCACTGACCCTTGAGTCAGGGAGATTTACATTCAAAAGTGACCTCAGACATGTACTAGCTGTGTGACCCTGGAAAAGTCACTTGTCTCTGTTTGTCTCAGTTTTTCATCTGACCAGTAAGCTAGAGAAGGAAATGACAAACCACTTCAGTAATTTTATCAAGAAATCTTCTTAAATGCCAATCACAGCAGCACACCTGAGGACTGCTGCTGTGAATAATTTAAGGGTCTACTGGCATATTATAATGAATTTTTTCATTTCTTTTCAATTTTTTCAATTCTTTATTTTTTCAACAATAATCTAAACATTATTTTTTACTTTCTGTTACTCAGTAAAGCATAACATTCATAACAATATCTTTAAGCAGAACACATCATCTAATACATATATATACATACATATATATATACATATGTATACATATATATATACATATATATATATATGTATACATATGTATATATATGTATGTATATATATGTATCTCATAATACTCAGTATGTTATATGGTGCATAGCATATATCATTGCCTCCCCAAAGTCAGGGGGTTCCAAGCTGTGGTCTTCCTGATGCATGCTTAAAGGATAACAGGAAATGTCACACCATCACCCCTAGGTCACAGTAAAAACAATCTCCTTAATCAATACATAGTGTCCAAGTAAACTCCTCTCTCATCTTGGCTCCAGGCTCACTTCCAAACCCTACAGCTCCTCTTCTGTGGACTGATCACTCCCAGTTCTTGCCTAAGTTCACATTCAGTCAATGCTCTGCTCCTTTTCCTTGTCTCAGCTCACAGTGACAGTTCCACTCCAAATTCTTTCCACTTCTTTTCCACTTCTGCCTGACAGCAAGCTCCAAGAGCTCCTGGCCAGAGCTTCTGTTTCTAGGAAAATGAATCTTGACAAGGTTATAACAATAGTTGTACATATTGCCAGTGCCATCATTTTAATTCACCCATAAACACCAACACCAACAGATAGGGCTTGAGTCTGAGAAATTAACACAGATCAAGAGACAGGACCTCTATCTGAGGAATTAACACAGATCAACAGATAGGACTTCTGTCTGAGAAATCTACACAGATCAACAGGCAGGGCTTCTGTTGACTAAGAAATTAACACTGATCAAAAGGACTGCCAACAACACATCCTTTCCGTTAGACCTCCCCACAAGCAAGTTCCCCTAGCCTTTTCATGCTCACTTCTTCTCTCACCTCTGCTTCTCTCTCTATTCCCTCTAAGCAATCATATATACATATATATATGTATGTATACATATATATGTACATATATACATACATATATACATATATATTTATATATATTTGCATTTATCAAAGGAAAAATTCAATCAAAAGCACTTGATTGCCTAAAACTCAATCCAGAAAAACAGCAAAAGTCCTGCTATACTTTAAAACTCCAAATGAATTCATAGGGGGATGGACATGACTGAAACAAGTAAATAACAACAAAAATCCCCCCAGTTTCCAGTTTTTCATCACTGAAAAAGAACTGCTGTAATTTTTTTTCCTGTATATTGGGCTGTTTCCTCTATCAGTGATCTCTTTTGGATATATACCTATTTTAGTCATAATTGGATCAAAGAATATGCACAGCTAAGCAACCACTTTTGGAATAAAATTAAATTACTTCCCAGAATAGTTAGAACAATTCACAGCTCCACTACCACAATTTTTTTAACTGAATTGATCTTAATAGTGTGACTACACAAATTGATTAGTTGTATGGTGGTATTTGATAGCACTGTTTGACCAAAGTTCTCATTTTTGACTTAAGAACGATATTGTGCAAAAGCAATTAGTATTAAAACAATTGACTACATTAATTACTGAGACTTAAACAGAGAAGTCTTTAGTTTGAGGAAATGAATTTTAGTCTAAGTCTCCTAGAGTTAGGTAACTTCAGGCAATATTTGACAGTGAGGGAAAAGTTAAGGTTTCAATGGCAAATTTCATTTTATGATTGTTATTTAAGCAGGAACTAGAACAGGCATTGAAAGGCATGGAAGCCACTTAAGACTTGCCTCAAAAGATGTTCCTTAGTCAATGTGAAATTGTAGTCATATCTGAAACCTGGTCATTGGAAATTGCTACTTTAAGATGCTATGAGACTGTTAACTGACTGTTCTTCTGAGTCTAACTCCAGGTATGGATAGCAACAAAGATGGTCTGAGCATCCAATTAATGATGCCAGTAAGCCTGTGAGATGCTGGTATGAACTGAAAAAGGCAATCTCATGGGAAGCGTGGGAGATTGACTGTTCAGCCCGGGCTAAGGTAAGATTCTCCTGACTCAATTTCTCCACTGACACCTGAAAGATTTTAAGCCTCACTGAATGCAAGTTGACAGTCTGCTCCTGCCTGGAACTGACATGAATTTGGGGATATATTGTTTCCCTGCAATGTCCCTACTCTTAGTGGTATTTTCCTATAGTCAAAAGATTTGTAAGCTTAATACCAGATCTATTAAATTATAGATTGTTGGTAGGGGAACATCTGAGATCAAGTAGAAAATTAAGCTATTAGGCTTAGGACTTCAGACCAACAACAATAAGTTAGGGTCCTTTAATTCTTAGTAATAGTGTGGAGACAATTAGGTCAAGGGCTTATGAAGTTAGCATACATAGTTATTACTGGTGACTCAGCTGGTTAATGTTAAAAAAAAATATTCGTTTGTGTGTATTTTGTAAATGCTTTAAAAGAAATATCACCTGACCAAAAGTTGGAATTGTATTATGTGATATGAACTATTGGCAGGCTATATGACAATAAAATTAGAAGAATTTGTAACTGATTAAGATTAATTGATTAAGAGAATAGATGACCAAAATAGAAATCCTTATTTGACTCATGTCATTTTCGAGGGACAATGTCATATGAGTTTTTCATGGATCTGTTCTTGGCCTTGGGATGTTTAAAATATTCCTGAAGACTTAATCCAATGCACAAGTAGCATGTTTGCCAATTGTACATTTGACATGAAACTTGTTAGCTAACATACTGAGCAAGGGAATAAAATTATAAAATGTTCAGGTTCTACAGGAAGACAATTACATAAGTACAATGTATGTGTATATAATAGCATGAAAAAATATTTATGGATTTTGATGGGCTGAAAGTTCGGTATTACTTAACAGAGAAACATGTCAGCTGACAAATTTAAGACCATGATAGGATACCTTAACACACACAGACACACACACACACACACACACACACATTGTATGCCCAGAATCATGGAAAGAATAATTGTATCATATTTTTCTTTGTTCAAATGATTTCTGGAATAGGTTATTCACTAGTTCTAGATGACGAAATTTTGCAAAGAATATTGAAATGTGGCAGCATTTTTAGATGCAGGTAACCAGGATTATATGAGTATGTATGGTCATACAACGATAAAAATTTTTATAGTTACTTTTGTTAGTGCTCCAATTGTATAGAATAGATTATTTACATATCAAAGATGCTTCTGTTGTTTTTTTCATGGATGGCTAAAATTTCTCTCATCTTTGCTAATGGCAGCTATCTTGAATGATTGCAGAAATTTTCCTATTACTTTTCCCTAGACATGATAAATGTTGGAATGTTTTCGTTCTGCAGCACTTCCATGGTCATGTAAATGGAAGCATACACATTTTTCAGAACGATGTGAAATCACATGCACAAAGTATACTGGATAAATGTAGATATGGATAGTTTTTCCTCCTGTTTTCTTGATGAAGTCTTTCAGAAGCACATTCTAATACAGTTTTTTGAGAGCTTGATTAATGTTTTTTAGTTTCTGCTTACTCAAAAAACATCTTTTTGGAAAACAGAGTGTTTGATACATTAATGAAAATGTGTCTGTAACATTGCCTTATAAGTATATTGATCTCTAACCCTGATATTTGACTCACAACAACAAAACAATGAAACTGACGTTTTATTAGGAAATAAATAGATTTAACTGTCACCAAATACTGGGCAAAATATATATCCAAGTAAGAGTAACTCAGAAATTCACTGGAGTATAGCACTGACATAAATTAACCGCATGGCTATGACACTAGAGAATTTGAAAATTATAGGAAAATTGGCAGAGACTAGAGAAAAATCCTGTCCATTGCTTTCTGGTTATACAGAGCTGACAGATCTTGTATTCCACAAGATTTTATGTAATTATCATTCATTTTATGCTTTTTTTCAAGCTGTTTATATTTTATGAAATCATCACCTCAAGAAAGAGAAAAGAGAGGTGAAAGGATAGGTCATTGGTAACAATTAAATCAGCTTTTAGTTCCAATAGTCTCTTTTAAATGAAAACCAATTTGAGGAAGAGGTGTTTAGCATAAAAGTCATTTCTAATAAAAGTGAAAAGAAAGGATAAAGCAATTGTTTTTCAGCAAAGCTTACAAAAGAATAAAATAAAGCAAGAGCACAGAAAATACTGCTGCTTAGAAAATGATTTGCCATTGCAATGATTCATTTCTAGTCTATAATAGGTTTTATTTCCATGCTTTTAGAGCAATACATTCATTACATGCCCAATTTAGAGCAAAGTTAGCCACAGAATACCTTATAAATATCTCACTGAGTTACTTTGTATCTTATCTTGCAAGTTACATCAGCATGACATTGGGTAAACTCAGAGGATTTTACCATATAGCAGTAAAACATGGAGAATACACTAGTTGTTTTTAATGTCAGAGTTGGGGAAGAAGGTATATTTCTTACCAACAAATAGAACTGTGCATATACCCAGATGCCTTGGATACCTATATTTTTATTTATATCCAGAAGATGTATGGAGAATGGGTTGTCGTAGTTTTCCATCCAGATTTTTAACATATGGTTATAGCTTAATGTTTTGTCTGGAACATTCAAGCAGAATGAGTTACCTACTATCATTGTTGCCATCAAATCATTGGGAAAAATTCCCAAATAAATGTTTAAAATAATACCTACCCTGGTAGAGCATGGCATTTCTCAGTTATGTTCTTTACTTAAATCTCAATTTTATTTTGGAAATCAATCTAGCAATATATGCTAAATTCAGTATGTATTACGTATTTTATGTACAGTGTGACAGACATTCACACACATATATTTAAATGAAGCATTTCTGCTTTCTCAGAGTAAGCATTCAATTGGTAGGCTATAACTTGTAAATAGAAAACAAAACAGGTAAAGAAAAAGAAAGCAAATCTGCCTTCCCATTTACCTAGTTACTACTGATCAAGAAACAATTGTCCCCTTATGTTCCTCAATGGATGAGCAGTTTCAAAAGTGAGTTAGCATTTCTAAGGATACAAATCCTAGAAACTCTGAACTATCTCAACCTAAAAAAGTTAATATTCACATCTTTCTACATACCCCAGAGAGGACACACTTGATGTCATAAAAGCCTTCCTCTAGCCTAGGGGATCTCAGTCTTTCATGTGTCCATAAACATAAATGGATACACACACACACACACACACACACACACACACACACACATATACAAATGTGACACAATATGCTTCTTCATCAATATACATATAAATGTGTATTGTTAATACATGAATGTGTGTGTGTGTGTGTGTGTGTGTGTGTCCTGGTTGATGTATTTTATGGCATTTATAAAGACAAGATTTAACTAGTACTGTATTGTAGTGACTGAGAAATTAATATACTTAGAAACTAAAAAAAAAACTTGCTTTTGGGGTCTGGATCTTTCGTTTACTATGTGGATAACTTTGGCAAGATATTTAATTTCTCTGGATGTCAGCTATCTCATATAAATTGAAGGAATTGGACTAGCTGAACTCTAAGATAGAGTCTAGGTCTAGATACGGCACCCTAAACGCTGCAGCCTACTTAACCTATGTCATCCACTTTTTATTCTTAAGAGTTAGTAATATTCCATAATTATTATGAAAAAAATATTTTGGTGGAGGAGTACATAAGCCTTGTCAGTAATTTCTTTGACATAAAACAGTGGTCTCTAAAGTGAGGACAATGGATTAATCCCAAGGGACCAGGGAATTTGGAGTGGTTTGCCAATAACCTATTAAAGGATAGAGATGTTAGTCATATACCTACCTTCCTATGGAAGCCAAGCTTGGAACTTTTCTCCAGTGAAATAATACTTCTCTTTATCTCTGAACACTCCCTAATCATACTCTCTCCCTCTGCTGTGTATGTACCTATCCTATTGTTTTTCTGTACCAATCTTCACCCTCAAGGCAGTTAAAATTTCACTGGATACCCACAGAAGCTACTGTTCAGGTATGTTTAAGAATATACATCTCCCACCCACTTCAACATCACTCCTTTTGGCTATACTAGGTACCATTCAGAGTAGAGCTTCTGCACTCACATACTGTGAAAACTGAATAAAAACCCTGATCTGAACCTAGGGGGCAAAGAATAATTCCCATAGAATTATCAAGAATGAATGTATTACATTATGCTTCAATGACTTTTCACCTCTTTTAGAACTTCACCATTACCATTTTAGAACATTGGTATTATTTTTGAACCCAAATCACTCACTCAACATATCAAATTAATTACCAAATTTTGTCATTTCAATTCATAAAATATCTGTCATTGACCCCTTTTCTCTACTCACACAAATGTCACCTTATCTCATATCTTTGTAACTATTCATCATAGAATTGGACTATTTTCCTAAACCTACTTTGTTTCTCCACTCTTTGAACCATCTTGCAAGGATTTGCCAGATATTTTCCCAAAGTGAAATTCTGATCATTTCATTCCCTACTCAATGTCTCTAATGATTCCATGTTGATTCTAATACTAAATATTATTTCACCTTTAATTCATCATTCTATAATTATATTACAATTATTAGCACAGTAACAAAAGCATACATACAAATTTTAAATAACTATATAGACATTTGAATGTATACACAATTATATATATATGTATACACAAATATAGTGTATATATTAATTCATTATTTTATAAGCAAAATCTTTAGAAACAAAGGGTACAGACACTTCCAGTGAGGAAACTCCTATTACCTGTTGAGTAACTTGCAGTCATAGAATATGGACCTGTGGATAAATTTCAAGAGACTCATGAGCATGAATGGTGAAAAAAAGTATTTTATCCTTATATTTTATTAACTGTTAACAGAAATATTGTTTTTCCTTCAATTATAATAAAGACAATAATTCTGATAAAAGGTCCAAAGATTTCACCAGAGGGACAGAGAAGGTCATGATTTAAAAACATACTCTTGTCTTAGAGAGTTGCCTAGGATACTGGGCATTTAGTAATAATGATGGTATATTTCAGAGAGAATTACAATGTAGGTGTAATGGTAATTGAAAAAGGAAGATGTTTTCTATTTATTAATAGACCTGTGTGACCTGCCTGGGTCACATAGAAGTCTAAATCACATGAAATCTGTGGTGGAAGGAGCTTGGTGAACAGGAGGAGCAGGAAAGGTGGAATAGGAAGAGGCAGAAGAAGAGCTAGAGCAGAGCTGAGGCAAAATCAGTCAGGGAGCAGTCAGAGCTAGGACAGTTGCAGGGAAGCAGGCAGCTGGCTTATATGAGTGACAGAGCTTGTTTATGATTTTGTTTAAGGAAGCCTGCTTGTGACTTTTCTCTAATACAGCTGGTTTGTGGGAAGCCTAGAAGGGGGAAGGCTTGGGAATGGTGTTGATCTCTGTATTGTTTCTGTGTATAGATTTTTGTTGCTGTGATGCATTTAACTTTCTGGTGTATGAAAAAATGTTCTGTATCTGTCTTCCTTGTGGAGAGTCTGTTGTATGTCATGATTCAGAATTGCACCTGCATATTCATGGCTTCAATAGGTGCTATGGATATCAAATTAGCACTACACTAGTGCAAGGGATCTGGAATTCTTGGGTTATCAGGGTCATGATGCCCTCAGGAGAAATCTCTTGAGACAACATGTCCTTGCATGACTTACGTGATGGACCACCCTTGTGCAATAACCAATCTTCACAATTATCTTGAGCAAGAACAACAGCCAAGCATGTAAGCTCAGCACACAGTATTTACAAACTTCTTGCATGTATGAAAGTAGAATGCCTATACATACTCTGAGCTAGCTGAGAATAAATGGAGTGCATACCATCTTTGCTCCTGTCTCATTGATTTGTGCTTGGAAGAAAGATCTCATGCAGTCATGAGATCTTTGGGAACTTAACATTTTGGCGTCTAATGTGGGGCTCCTCCAAAAAATACTCGGTTCCAGAGTAAGAGGAGCAGACAGCTTGGGGAAGCATGCACCTAGATCGAGCAATGGCAGGAATGGCCAGCACCCATAGTTTCATTTTTCAGGATGACCAAAGGCAACAGGAAGCACCTGGGGCAAACAGGTTTTTTTGGAACAATTCCGCTGGGGTAAGTTGTGTAAGCGTCGTTTTAACACAACTTATCATGGGCCAGTACCTAGCCACTTCACAAAAGGAATCATACATAAGATCTTTAAAAAGCAGGGCTGCTCAGTCCCCCCACCCGTTGCAGATTTCAGAATTTTTGGAAACCACGTATAAAACCTCCTTCTGGCTAGTTGATAATCCTTCTTATGACGCAGCATCATGAAAAGTGGCAAGAGAGCAATTTTTGGAACTTCATAGAGAAACACCAGAGGAAGACCCCTGGAGTTGAAGGGGACGCTTCTTTAGTGTGGTCACTTTTGCTTTGAGCTCAGCGAAATTAGTTTCACTTTAGCAATAGGCTAGAGCCCAGGCGTTTTAAAGGGACAGGTGAAGTAATTCATGTGATGGAAGGCATCAAAGCTGGAGGAAGGGACTATAAATCTTCAAAAGTGGGAAACAGTAGGCAATCAAATGAGGGTGTATTATAGAAGGGTCAGACCAAGTGCTTCTCCTGTTACAATATTTTCAATTTGGGAATGTACTTAAAATAAGTCTTCAGAAACCCGAACAAGTACTGTTAGCCACAAAAACAATAAAGGTAGATGCAGCCTCTAGTACAAAAGAGAAGGAAGACCTGATGGAGTGTGTCACACAAAAATTTAAAATAGAGTCTCCTCTTTCCACTGCTCCTCCATTATACAAGTCTAGATCACAAGTTTGTGGAAAAAAATACAAGAGCCTGAAGGGATTGTACAAAAAGTCCTTTGGCAAGCCACAGAAAGAGGAGAAGGAATATTTTTGGAAATAAGGCTAGCATTTAATAGAAACCCCACATCCCTATAACCCAAGAGTGGTTATAAGAGAGCATACCCCTCTGGATTTTAAATTCTGAAAGAAATTACTCAGTTATGGACCAGATAGTCTTTACATTCAGTCTCTTCTAGACAGTATTTCTCAGACAGCCCTATACCCCACTGATTGGTGCAATATAGCTAAATCACTCTTGAAGGACCAGATTACTTAGTTGGAAATCTGAATTGTATGAAAGATGTTTGGAACACAGTGATAGAAAGGAAGCCAAAGTTATAATTTGTGTAGAGAATTTCTGACAATTTTTTTTCCTTCAGTTTTTGGATTTTTTTTTTTTATTGTCTGTATATGTGTTCTGTCTTTACATGTTCTCTATGCATGTGTTTGTGAATGATTATGACTGGCTCCATTGTAACTGGAATTTGGAATGTTGTCTCTTTCCCTCTCCCTCGTCCCTTCTCTCTGATGACTGCAGCATCAGGGAGGAGAATGGGAGAGAGAAAGAGAGAAACTAATCTTATATTATTTAGTTTATATGACTGCTAAATGCAGTTTTACATAAGAAACACAAGGAAATAATATGTGAAGTTTTAAATGGGCTTTAATCAAAGCCCACTAGGAGAACAACATGGATATGAAGTTTTAGGGAAGCATAAAAGTTCTGGAAATTATTGGAAAGTTGTTGGTAAAATTCTCTCTTTCTTTCTACCTTCTAACGCTGGCCAGGTTGTGAAGGTGGAGAGAAAGACAAGAAGAAATTGGGGAAATTTTTCCCCTCATATCAGAAATGCAGATTGACTAGCATTTTAATTATCTCATGCCTCTTCTAAAACAGAAAAGATTTTGTATAACGGGATACAAACTAAAAGGTAATCATTCTGGTCGTATTTTAAGTGAAATAGGTCACTACTAATTGGATGTTTAAGACAGGTCAGAATTTGTTGTATTATTTAACACTAAGGCAAATTGGGAAAATGCATAAATCTGAAAATGAAAAAAGACATCTCAAAGATCAAGCTTTGAACTCTGAAGTGGAAAGGAGGGAACTAGGTGTCACTGGACTTTGTTCCAGAGTTTCCCTCACTTCCACTTGCAGTTTCACAAATTTTTTTTTCAAAAGCCTTTTAAAGGAGTGGACACAGATGTGAAATTTTCTTGAGTAAAAGTTAGAAACATTAAGGTTTTTATTTTACTCTGTAATCCAGAAATGATGCTACAGAAAGCAATTTGTAATCTGAATTTTGTTGAAACTAAAAGATGTTGGAAAAATTGTGTAAAGCCAGTTATGCTATTTAAAATTTTATCAGTCCTACTAACCTTATCTTATAATGTTTTTAATTGCCCTTTAGAAAACCAGATATTTTCACCTTTGCCTGTTAAAGAAGTTACAGGCAAAATAATTTGGCTATCATTTATAAAAGTTGTAAGCAAGATTATTAACTAAATTTTTGGAGTTACTGCTTTAATGCTAAAACCTAACATTGTCAATGGCTCATTGTGTGTGGAAAGAAAGAAACTGAGTAAAAATTTTATTTAGACTGGTTCGGCCCATTCAGAACAGTCCTCCTGTATGTTTGGGGTTGGCAGACATGGGATCTGTGCCAATTCCTTTTATTTTGTAAAACTGCCAAGGTCCCTTTCATGTGGACAAGGTCATCAGTCCTAAGAAAGAAATTTGTTTGGCTTATATAATTCATAAAAAAATGAATGGGACTTACTTAAAAGTTGCAATAGATAGAAAGGATTTTTAACAATTGATTTTTATATCAGGACAAGTTCTAAATTTGAGAAGGAAAGATGTTAAGTGGAATCCCTTATGTATGTGAGTCCTGGTAAATCTTTATTACTTATTGCATTTCCATGGGAATACAAATGATTGCATTTGGCTTTAAGTTGTGATTAGTGAAATATGCTGTTTAAGGTAAAAGCATTTGGGATCATAAATATTTTTGTTTAAGTTTGAATTTGGGTATAGTTGCTTGCATTAAATCAGTATCGGAGAGAACTACTACAAGTTATTCAGAGGGAATGTGATCCTGCACTGTTAACAGGAGAAGTTTGTACCTGGAAAGGAAATACTGAGGGGACAGTTCTGGACTCAATCTAATTTAGGATGGGATCCTCCTGGTCAGTTTCCCCATTGTGTCTTTTTAAAAAAAAATGTTTCCCACCTGACTATTACTGAGTCTGGCTGTAATACAGATACTGCATGACTGGGAAATTTCACTCCTATCTGAATTCAAACAGAGTCAAAGATGTTTTATCCTGTCATATTTGCTATATCAAATGTCCCTACTCTTTTCTTCTATACCAAATTTCTATGATCAATAGCAAGTGACCAGCAAAATATGTGAGCCCTTTTGTGTATTCTTACTGGGAAAACTAATATTATTTTTATCTGAAATTAGAATATGTTCATAAATTTGTGTAAACTACTTAAGACTTACCATAAGATGCCCTCATTGTTTAAAAGGATTTTAAAAGCATTAGTGTTTTTCTGTAATCAGTATCTTACTGTTACCAATGTGAGATTACATTGAACATTTTTGACTAAAGCATTTTGTAATATCTAGGAATTCTGTAAGAATTAAGAACTTAGTTTCTTCTAATACTTTGGGAATTCATGTTACTTAAGGACATTTTTATACCAACTAAGTTTTAATGAATTTTAATTTTAAAAGGTTTATTTTTGCTTCAAAGTGAAAAGAGAACTGTCTTTTTAAAAGGTTTCAACTAATTTTCTTTATAAAAGTTAGTGACTCTCTTAACATCAGGATAAATTTTCAACTGTTTTAAAAGAAAAAGAAATATTTGTAGACGAAAGGTTTTTCAAAGAAAAGGGGGGTAAAGCCTACTAAATTTTCATCTTCAGGACAATGTATTGCTAAATTAATATGTAATGACATATAAAACAGAAAAGATCTTGCTGCTTTTTACTGAATTTGTGGTCATTCCATGGCCTAAGCAGAAGTTAAAATTAGTGTTTGAACTTGATGATAACTTAATTTCTAAAGTTTTTCTTCCAGAATGAATACTATCCAGAAAAAGATAAGCAAGCCTGTGAAACATCAATGAAAATCTATTTAGTTATGAGATTCAAGTTAGAAATCTATTTTGTTTAAGACAATACAGCTTTGCTAGTGAAAATTAATAACTTGTGAGCTATTTTTTATAGTGGAAATAAAAAGGAAAGTTAAGCAGTTTGAATAATGGGTTCAAGAGATTTGGAAAGATAAAAAAAAGTTTTCACTGAAAATATGGAAAGGAGATAAGAAGGCTGGGGACAAGTGGAAGTCATCGAAGCCCCTCCAATCCTCAGATAGTTGCTCTGGGTACTTTTGTACCAGTCTCAGAGTAAGTACGTCGAGAAAGTGTGGGGAAGTATTTTCAGAAGACAGAAAAATGATGTAACTACCATGTTTAACTCCTTCTGGTCATTTTTTGGCCTTTGTTTCCTTAATCCCCTTGCCAGATTTGTTTCCTCCAGGTTTAGTGTCTTCCATTGTAAAGATGACCGTTCTAGCTTTACATGACCCACTGTCCATGACCCATCACCCTCCGGACCTGGCGTGGTCCCATCACTAGGTACAGACCTCTCCAATATCGGGACCCTGTGAGGCAGGGACAGCTCCACGTCCACTCTCAGCAGGAAGTAATTGCAGAAACTGAGACCTTTGTCCCTTACCCCAAAAGATTTGGGTTTCATCTATTTAAAAAGGAGGGAATGATGGGGTGTTTGGGTCCATATACTTGGGCCCTAATGCTAAAATCATATTTAAAACTCATATTTCTCTCTAGCCTCAAAATTCTATCTCAGGCAGTTTCTTCCTCAAGGACACAGCCTGTCCTAGCAATAGCTGTTATCTCCCTTCCTCCTGTAGTAGTTAGCTGCACCTAAAGAACTCAACTGCCAGCTATGTACTGAAGTGACTGTGTACTGGGTCATAATGACATTTACTATTCACTGATCAATTATGTGTATCCTAGATTCAGACATATTTATACTCTCAATTTTTTAAATGTCACCCCATTACTGTACCCATCATACATGAACATCATTGGCTGAACTTCATTGACTGTGATACTAATGAGGGACAGACATTGAATATGTCAGGTTATGTATTACAATCCTGGCACAGTATTACTATGAAGGATAAGAATGATTCCAAGGTGCAGGGATTTCCAACAACTGGACAACAATCAATGGAAAAACAACGCCAGGGGCGTGGAAGATTTTTGCAACAATTGGAGGGTCCACGTCCTATATTGAAAAGAACAGGATAAATGGGGTGTTAGCTAACCATATTTATCCAGCTCTAGTGTGTTTGGGGGGACAATATGCATTTATGTGGGGACAAAAAGAAGATGTTACTTTTGTAAAAAGTGTTAACAGTACCTTACAAGGGACTAAGAAGGACACTTATAACATCATCTGTTTCAGCTGCAAGGTTTCAGAGTGTATAGATTATAAAGCCTCTGGTATAGTGTTCATTATAACACCACCAAAGTACGTACTTATGCCAGTAAAGACTAAAAGTTGATATAGATCCACAGCAGATCGCATTGTCTGGGAATTAGAGCAGAAGATAGAGATTGTGGTGGGACCAAGGGTTTAAAGATGTATTAGTTGTGTAATCTTAAGGATATCTTTTCTGATCTCATTGATTATGTCCTCATTATCATTGACTATGTCAGTATCCACAGTAGAGAATGAAAGGGTACAAGCTAACTTCATAGAAGAGTTGGCACAAAAATGTGTCTTTAGGGTTCCAGGAACAAAGAAAAATTGATTTGGACTTTTACACAGTGATAAAGGAATTAAGAACTGCTGTTATAGCGTTGCTGATGAGGTGGATAGGTTGGAATTTCGTCAACGATTGGTATGTGATTATCGCTGGACCTTCCTATGTGTGTCTAACAACCTGTATAATGAGTCAGATTATGATTGGCAAAGGATCAAAAACCATTTGAATGGGGATATTGATAATCAGAATTTGACCCTGGAAATTGAAGATTTATATAAGCTTGTTCGAGCTATGTATAACGTAGCAGATCAAGGTTTAACTGCTGATATAACTGCACAAAATATTATAGATTTCTTCAAACATTTATTCATTCCATCTATTTTCAGTTATATAGCTCATGCTGGAATTGCTTTTATTATGTACCTATTAGTTCTTTTCTGTATCCTACCATTTATTGTTAAGCTTGCATGCTTGGTCTTAAAAGATGTGGTTAAGAGGCTATATCTTAACACACAATTTCCCTGGAAAGTTCATCAAGAAGACCCAAAGGGGGAATTGTAAGGGGTCTGGAACACTTGGGTTATCAGGGTCATGATGCCCTCGGGAGAAATCTCTTCAGACAACATGTCCTTACATGACTCACGTGATAGACCACCCTTATGCAATAACCAACCTTCACAATTATCTTGAGCAAGAACAACAGCCAAGCACGTTAGCTCAGCACACAGTGTTTACAAACTTCTTGCATGTATGAAAGTAGAATGCCTATATGTACTCTGAGCAAGCTGAGAATAAACGGAGTGCATACCATCTTTGCTCCCGCCTCATTGATTTGTGCCTGGAAGAAAGATCTCATGCAAGCATGAGATCTTTGGGAACTTAACACAGTAGGCCTTTTCAATTCTGAGGCTCACTAATCACTGGGTAACAAAGTCTCTCAGAATTGGGAGATTATTTTATGAACAAACACAAGACCTGTGATTTCATCAGTATTGAAATCTCTTTGAACCAATGATTTAGCAGATAATTCCTAAACAATTTCTTAAGACCCAAGGGCATATGATTTTCCCAGGAACCAGAGCATTGATAAGTATCAGAGATATAAAAAAATATAGAAAACTCTAGACGAATTTTCTTTCTATTTTATTATTTATTTTTAACACAGTTTGTAACAGATAAAGCAGTTCCAACTTTTGGTCAGGTGATACTTCTCTCTAAAGCATTTATACAACACGGACCACAAAAGAATTTTTTTTTTAACTTTAACCAAGACACAAATAATATTTATGTTGCTAACTTCACAAGCTCTTGACCTAATTGTCTCCTCAGTATTACTACAAATTAAAGGACCCCGAGTTACTGTTGTTGGTCTAAAGTCCTACGTCTAACAGCTTAATTTTTGACAACCTCGGATGTTCCCTTACCCATAATCTATAATTGAATAGATCTGATATTAAGGTTACAAACCTTTTGACTATAGGAAATTGCCACCAACAGTAAGGACATTGCAGGGATACAATATCTACCTAACTTCATGCCAATTTCAGGCAGGATTAGATTATCCACTTGCATTCAGTCAGGCTTAAAGTCTGCCAGGTGTCAGTGGGGAAATTGAGTCAGGAGAATCCCATCTCAGCCTATGCTGAACAGCTGCTCTCCCATCCTTCCCTTGAGATCACCTATGCAGTTCTTACGAGAATCTCATCAGTTTACTGACATCATGTATTGGAGGCTCGGATTGCCTTTCATGCTGCCCATACCTGGAGTTAGACTCAGAAGAACAGTCACTTAATAGTCCCATGGCATCTAAAAATGGCAAGTCCAATAACCAGGTTTCAAATATTATTGTAGTTTCACTTTGGCTGAGGAACATCTTTTGAGGCAAGTCTTAAGTGGCTTACATGCCTTTCTATACATGTTCTAGCTCCTGATTAAATGGCAATCATAAAATCTAATTTACCATTAAGACCTTGACTTTTCCATGAATGCAAAATTTTATCCGAGGTTACCTTCCTCTAGGAAATTTAGACTGAAATTCTTTTCTCCAAGCTAAAGATGTCATCGATTTATTCTCAATAATTAATTCAGTCACTTGTTTTAATGCTAATTACTCTTACCTCACTTTGTAACATGTCCAATTTTTTTCCTCATCACTCCCCTCCTCTTGCTTCTTAATACCTTGCATTCTGATTGCTCCTTCCCTTAATGTACCCTCCCCTCCATCACACCCCACCTCTCTCCTATCCCCATCTTCTCTCTTTTCTTGCAGGGCAAGATAAATTTCCATACCCCTTTCCCTGTAGTTCTTATTTCCCGATTATATGCAATAAAATTTCTCAACATTCGTTTCAAATACTTTGAATTCCAACTTCTCTCCCTCCCTCCATCCCTCCCCAGCCCTACTAAGAAGGCAAGCAATTCAATACAGACTAAATATGTGTTTTTTTGCAAAAGACTAACATAATAATCATGTTGTGTAATACTAATCACATTGCCCTCTGACCTACTCCTTCTCCCCTTATTTTCCCCCTACAATTGACCTTGTCCCTTCTTGAAAGTGTTTGTTTGTAGTGACTCCCTTCTCCAATTTCCCCTCCCTTCTAACATTCCCCTCACTCCGCTTATTGCTCCATCTCCTACTTTCCTGTGGTATATATAAATTTTCATATCAAATTTAGTGAGTATGTTATTCCCTCCTTCAGCCACACATGGGGAGAGTAGTTTTATTTTTCCCCTTCTCCCCTTCTCCCTTATCTCCTCCACTGAATAAGATTTTTCTTATCTCTTTTGTGAGTTATAGCCTGCCCCATTCCATTACTCCCTTTCTCTCCCCAGAATTTTCCTCCTTCACCCTTTAATTTTTATTTTATTTTATTTTTGTGTGTGGATATCATCTCTTCTGATATAACACACCCTGTACTCTCTGTCTATCTATGTGTATGTGTATGTGTGTATGTACAATCTATCCAACTACCCAAACACTGAGAAAGGATTCAGGAGTTAAAATTTTCCTTTCCATGTAGTAATGTAAACAGTTCAGCTGTAGGGAGTCTTTTATGATTTTTCTTTTCTGTTTACCTTTTCATGCTTCTCTTGATTCTTGTCTTAGGAAGTCAAATTTTTAAATACAGATCTGGTATTTTCCTCAACATGAAATCTTGAAATTCGACTATATCACTGAATGACCATTTTATTCCTTGAAGTATTATATTCAGATTTGCTGGGTAGGTGATTCTTGGCTTCAATACCAGTTCTTTTGAATTCTGAAATATCTCACTCCAAGCCCTTTGATTGCTTAATGTTGAAGCTGCCAGATCCTGTGTTATCCTGTTTGTATGTTCACAGTACTAAAATTGTTTCTTTCTAATTGCTTGCAGTATTTTCTCCTTGATCTGGGAAATCTGAAATTTGACCACAATACTCCCAGGAGTTTCTCTGTTGGGGTTTCATTCAGGAGGGGATCAACGAATTCTTTCAATATCCATTTTCCCCTCTAATTCTATAAAATCAGGGCAGTTTTCCTTGATAATTTCCAGGAAGATAATGTCTAGACTGTTTTTTTTTTTATCATGGCTTTCAGGTGGTCCAATATTTTTTAAATTATTTCTCCTGGATCTATTTTTCAGGTCAGTTGTTTTCCCCATGAGTTATTTCACATTATCTACCATTTTTTTTCAAATTTTTGGTTTTGTTAAGTAAATGCTTGGTTTAACTCATACTCATTCGTTTCCCTGAACTCAGTTCTCTCTTTCAACAAATTATTTTCTTCAGTGGGCTTTTGAAACTTCTCTCTTCTCAGCTTGCTGAGAGGGGAGTGGGGTCCCCCCATAACTCAGGCCCCCTCGGGAGGCAGCAGCAGAAGCAGCAGGAGACAGGGGCTCTCCAAGCAGGCAGGAGCCTGGATCCATTGCTGAAGGTCTCTGCATAAACCCCCTGAGGGAACTGAGCCCTGTGAGGCGGCCCTGCCCCCACCTGAGCACCTGAACTTAATCTCACACTGAATAGCAGCTCTACCCCCGCCCAAAGCCCTGAGGCTGGGAAGCAGCATTTGAATCTCAGCCCCCAAGCACTGGCTGGGTGGATCTGGAGGCAAAGTGGGTGTGAAGAGAATATTCAGAAGTCAAGTCACTGGCTGGGAAAATGCCCAGAAAAAGGAAAAAAAAATAAGACCATAGAAGGTTACTTTCTTGGTGAACAGATATTTCCTCCATTCCTTTCTGATGAGGAAGAACAATGTTTATCATCAGGGAAAGACACAGAAGTCAAGGCTTCTGAATCCCAGCCCACTCAATGGGCTCAGGCCATGGAAGAGCTCAAACAGGATTTTGAAAATC
>CM052678.1:53668498-53731193 GCA_028533205.1 Lagorchestes hirsutus
AGCAGAATTAACCAAATGGAAAAGGAGGTTCAAAAACTCACTGAAGAAAATAGCTCTTTCAAAATTAGAATGGAACAGATGGAGGCCAATGACTTTATGAGAAACCAAGAAATCACAAAACAAAACCAAAAGAATGAAAAAATGGAAGATAATGTGAAATATCTCATTGGAAACTTCTCCTCCATTTGGCTAATTCTGCTTTTTAAAACCTCCTTCCCCTTGTTGGCTTTTTGGACCTCTTTTTCCAATTGAGTTAGCCTCTTTTTAAAGCTGTTACTTGCCTCATCATTTTTTGTTTCTCCTTTAGTAAGCTGCTTATTTGTTTTTCAAGGTCTTCTATTGCCTGAGCCCATTTTAAGTTCCCTTTGGAGGCAAGGGTCTTGACTTCCTCTGACAGTATGCCTTGTTCTTCCTCCTCTGAAAGGATGGGGGGAGACACCTCTTCCCCAAGAAAGTAACCTTCTATGGTCTTATTTTTTTCCTTTTTTGGGCATTTTTCTAGCCAGTTACTTGACTTCTGAGTTTCCTTTCCACAACCACCTAGTCTCCAGTTCCACCAAGGCAGCACCTGGTGGCTGAGATTCAAATGAGCAGCTCCCAAGCCTTGGGGCTTTTTGACAGGGGCAGGGATGCTATTCAGTGTGAGATTAAGTTCAGCTTCTCAGGTGGGGGCAGGGCCACCACACGGGGCTCAGTTCCCTCAGGGAGTTTATGAGGAGACCTTCAGCAATGGATCCAGGCCTGTTCTGGGACACCTTGTCTGCTGCTGCCTCTGCTGCTGTCTCCTGAGGGGGTCTGAGTTATGTGACACCATACTCCCCTCTCGGCCAGCTGAAAAGACCCTCTCACCGACCTTTGGCGCTGGAGATTCTGTCCTTGAAGCTTGCTTGGACCTGCCCCTCTCGGTGCCTCATGGCCAAGGCAGAACTGGGTTCTACTCTGTGTCTGGTGCACACTAGACCTTTCCCCTCGGTTTTTTAGGTCTCTCTGGAACAGAAATCTCCTCCACTCCGTTGTTCTGTGGCTTCTGCTGCTCTAGAATTTGTTGAGAATTCTTCTTTACAGGTATTTTATGGACTGTGGGATAAGAGCTAAGTGTATGTGTATCTTTCTACTCTGCCATATTAGCTCCTTCCCCCAAATTTTCTTAATTAACATTATTTTTTTTTAAGATTAGATGCTAGTAAGAAAATTACAACAATATACCACAGAGATCATCCACTTTGACCAGATGGGATTTATACAAGCAGTGCTGGGCTTGTTTAATATTAGGAACCCTATGAGGATAATTGACCATATTGATAAAAAATTGCACAAACTTGCATGATTATATCAAAGATGACAAAAAAAATCATTTGATAAAATATAAGAACAATTCCTATAATAACACAAGAAAGCATAAAAACATATGAATTTTTCTTAAAATTTTAAGTAGTATCTAAAACTAAGAGCAAATATCTATAATGTGAATAAACTTGAAGTATTTCCAATAAGCTCAGCATGCAGCAACATCTATTATTAACAGTATTATTCATTATTATACTAAAAATGCTATCTAAAGCAATAAGACAAGAAAAAAATTGAAACAATAAAAATAAGCAATGGAGAAATAATGCAATCACTCTTTGCAGATGACATGATGTTATAAATAGCAAACCTTAGAGAATCAATTTAATTTCTAGTTGAAAAAATGGGCAACTTTAGCAAAGAATCAGGTTATAAATTAAAATCATAGAAATAATTATTTCTATATGCTAGTATAAAAGTCCAGCAAATAGAGATAGAAAAATAAATTCCATTTAAAATGATTGTGGACATTATAAAAATTCTTCTGAGTCTGCCTGCCAAGACAAACCCAGAAAGCATAAAAGCAAAATTATAAAAAAACTTTTTCAGACAAATAGATCTAAGCAATTGAAGAAATAGTGATTTCAAACAGGTGTGCTGAGTCAATATAATAAAAATGATAATTCTACTTGTTTATTTATTTATCAGTGGCATACCAATTAAACTATCAAAGAATTATTTTATAGAATTAGAAAAAATATAACCAAAATTATCTAAAAGAAAAAGTCAAAAACATATATCAAGGGAATTAAAAAAAAAAAAAAAGGTAAAGGAAAGCAATTGAGCAATTCCAGATTTTAAAGTACATTATACAATAGTAATCATCAAAACAATCAGTTCCTAGCTAAGAAACAGAGTGGTGTGTCCATGAAATAAATTAGGTAAGGATATATGGGGCAGCAAGGTAACAGGATAAATAGAGTATCACTTCTTAAGTAAGGAAAACTCATCTTCCTGAGTTCAAATGCTATAGTAGCTCTATGACCTCGGGCAACTCACTTAATCCTGAAGAAAAGCCCAAATAGGAGTCACAAAGTGTCAGAATCAAATGAAATGACTAAGCAACAAACAAAAGGCAATATACTATAGTAAAATTAGTATCCAATATTTGATAAATGCAAAAATCCAAGCTTTGGGAGGGAAGAACTTACCATCTGACAAAAATTGCTGGGAAACCTGGTAGGGAGTTTGATAGAAACTAGGCATAAATCAACGTCTCACATCATATACTAAGATAAGCTCAAAATTAGTACAAGATGTAGACATAAAGACTGGTATCATAAGTAAATTAATGGAATCTACAAAAATGTAGTAGCTGATGGCCATCTTGGAAACTCCCTTATCAAAGTGTGTCTCTGCTTCTTCTCAGTTTAGCTCCACTGCAAGCCCTCCCTTCTTCCTTTTCTGCTGGAGGAGCTAGCCTGGCCCAGATCAGGATGGAGGCAGCAGCAGGCATGGAAGAAAACAACACCCACTACAGCACCCCAGAGGCTTAAACAAGAGTACCTTCCAATTAAAAAAGACTCAGTGCCTTACATTTTTGCTGAATCCGATCCTTCAAATATTCTGGAATGATACTATGTTGTCCTGGGACCTAAGGTAACTCCTTATTAAGGTGGCTGTTATTGTGGAAAACTAATTTTTCCCAAAGAATGTCCTTTTAAACCTCCTAGTATTTATATGATCACTCAGAATGGATAGCTTATGTCTTTTGGTCATTGATTTTCACCCTGATACATGGAATCCAGTTTGGTTAGTCTCAACAATAGTGATAGGTCTGTTCAGTTTTATGGTGGAAAATTTCAGTTTTATGTTGGTGTCCCACATTGGGCAGTGCAACACCTTAAGACTATACAAAAAGACAATTATGTAGCACAGAATTTGGGATTTAACTTAAATGACAAAGTACTTTGTGAACTGTTTGTTGAAACTGTGGAGCAGATAAAACAAAAAAAAGAAAGCACAACAGGGGCTCAGTAGCCCACCTGTTGCCTGACATGGTCCCTGACAGTTACACTCACCATGGGTAGAATTGGCTTCAGTTTCTAAATGGGCACGTGCTAATGGCTGTCACCAACCATGCCTGCCTATGGCAGATCAACCACAACTTCAAACTCTTTGGAAGTGCTCTTCCCAACCTGTTTGTCATAGTCGGTTTTGCCACTTTTTCTACACAGTCAGGTACATTCTGAGAAGCATAACCCAACAATGAGTTTCATGCTGGAATTCCAAGACCTTGGAGTCAGCAGAGTGTGACCCTGGGACAAGTGGCAACCTAGCTGGATATGATCCTGCAGAACTCCTGGGGTTTAATTAACAAAACTTTACAAAACAGAAAGTCAGACCCTGGAGCATTGAAGCTGAGATTCCAGAAATGTTTGTCTTGAATTCCTGTCTTCTTAATCTTCCTGTGTATCTGTGGTTGTAGAGCAACTCACAGTCATGGATGTGATTCTGGTGCTCTTAATCCCCCAGTCTCTTAGCATAGGCCCCTTTTCAGTTTAATGGACTTTTCTGAAGGAAATACGTTTTCCATTTAACATAAGTAGGTCCTTAAAACAACGACCACAACATCCTGAAACTCAGTGCTTAGCCCTTGTACTGACTGTTTATAGTTTAGAAGAAGGACTATGATCTGGAATGAAAAGGAAGTAGAACAAATGGAAGGGTGGCTTGGTGGGGCTCACTGGACTGTCCTGCAGACACCTAATAGCTCCTTGTCTGATGGTTGACCTTGAGTCGTGCTTGGTTGGCTAAGTGGTTTCTTTTGATTTGAGGTTTTTGTCAAATGAAGCTTAAGAAGAACTCTTAGGAATTCAGGCAACCAGTCACTTGTTAGATACTTCTGTTGGCAGTGACAAACTTTTAGACTATTCCAGCGCCATCATCTATATCAGCATTTTTAGTGTGCTTAAGTTCATTTAAAATAACATACAAAAAAATGAATTTTAAGAAAAGTTTTTTTTCTTCTTATTCCACCCTTCCCCCTGTGAAAAGCATGAAAATAAGATTCTGTTTGCTTTCTGATGAAAAGATGTCATTATTTATTTAAATCAATCTCCAGAGAAACTGAAAAACAAAAAAAAAAGAAAAGTCTACCAGCTAATTCTGGATACATGACAATAAAAAACTTTTACACATGGTCTAGGCAAAAGGTGATTATAAGTTGATGGGTAACATGAGCATTTAAGTGAAGAATAGATACAAAAGATGGGAAAGTTGATTTGGGAAGATTTCTCAAATAATTGATCATGGAGGGTAAAAAACAGGAAGAATCTGGAGCGCCTCTGAAACTGGAAAGTTTGGAAAAACTGCAGGTTTTAGGAGAAAGATAATAAATACTATTTATGCCATCTTGAGTGTGAGATGATGGTGGCAAATCTGTTAAAAATACCAAATGTGACTCTAGAATTCAAGAAAGAAAAATACATATGTTTACTTTATTGCTATTCTTGTGACTTCTTATGCTTCAGTATTTATCCTTGGTGTCGAAATATTGCAAAACCAACTCTTCTATATGACTTATACTTTACATGAGAGACAATAGGCAGACATCCTACATGGTATGTTGGTGCTCTCAAGATATTAAAAGAACCAGCGTTAAGACATATCATCACTGGAGGATTTATGGAATGACCTGGATAAAGATGTGAAAACAGGTAAATGCAAGAAGGATAAGATTATGTTATCAATGTAGGAAATATTTAAACCAATGAAATCAAGGATCCATCAAATTTTCAAAATAGGAAGCTTGTCTAGGTTATGAGTGTTTGTGTGTTTCGACTGCCTCTTTTACAGCCATTTATAACCTTAATACAGCTTAGTCTTGATTTCTACAAAGAAAAATTAGTAAAATATTTTTGTCTACTACTTTGTTGATTTCTGTAAAATACTTGAAGCTTTATATTCTGAATGCTACATAAAAAGAAATTAAGCCCAATTCCCCTCCTCCCCAAAAAATAACTTTTGTCAAACAAGAAAGCCAAGGCAGGCAAAATTGGAAGGAAAACAGAAAAATCAAAAACAAATTACAAGTCTCCCTGATAAAAGCCTAATTTCTCAAATATGTAGGAAACTGGGTCAAATTTACATTAAAAAAAACAAGAGCTATTATCCACTTGATAAATGATCAAAGAAATTAAACTGGCTATTTTCTGAAGAAGAAATCAAAGCTATCAATAGTCTCAGTAAAAACAAAGCTTTAAATAACCACTGATAACAAAAATGCATATTGATACAACTGTGAGATAATACTTCTCATCTAGCATGTGATTGTCTAATGTGACAGAAAAGGGAAAAAAATGACAAATGCTGGAAAACATGTGGAAAACTGGGTTTACTAATGCATTCTTGGTGGAGTTGTAAACTACTTTAATCATTGAGAAGAACATTTTGGAGCAATGCCTAAAGGGCATAAAACTGATGCTGAGTAAGTTGTAGTATATACTTGTGATGGAATACTATCGTGCTATGTTAGACATGACAAGAAGGATGGTATAGGAAAAATCTGCAAAAACTCTCATGAATTTATGTAGAATATAAATGAGCAGAACCAGGAAAACACAGGATATAGTTACTGTAATATTATAAGGAAGATCAAAAGTGAAAGAAAAAATTTCAAAAAAAAATCTTCATGAAAAATGTTATATCTGTCTCCACAGGGATCTGATGAATTCTGAATGAAAATTGAAGCATATATTTTAAAATTTTCTTATTTTCTTGGGGGGTGGGTTTGGTCTGTATTTTCTTTTTTCTTCATGGCAAATATAGAAATGTTTTGCATGACTTTATATGTATAATAGATATCAAAGTGCTTGCCTTCTCAAGGAGGGTAGAGGTGCAGGATAGAGGAAAAATTTACAATTCAAAAAAGGAATGTTCATAATTTTACATATAGTTGGCAAATATTTAATGCAACCAATAGAATACATTTCTTAAAAGAGATGACAATTCAATTCTGTCTGCCATGCTTTCTCTAGGAGATGTATAAAGACAGAGAGACAGAAATCCAGAGAAAGAAAAACAAGATCTGAGGCAACCAAGGGGTACAGTGGATAGAATGTTGGAACGGTCATCAAGAAAACCTAGGCAAGTCAATTAGTATTTCTTTGCATTAATGTCCTTCTCTCTAAACCTGGGATAGGGGCAGCTAGATGTCCCTGTATTGAGGGCATTGGGCCTAGTCAGGAAGACTTACATTCCTGAGTTCAAATCCAGCTTCAGACATCATTTGTGTTACCTTGGACAAGTCACTTAACCCTGTTTACATCAGTTTCCTCATTTTTAAAAGAAATTGGAAAATGAAATAGAAAACTGTTGCATCATCTTTGCAAGAAAACCTCAAATGGGTTCATGAAAAGTTGGAAATGGCTGAAAAGAACTGAACAGCAACATAATTGGGATAATAATAGCACCTTCCTGCCAGAGTTATTTTAATAATTGAGTGGAATAATTTGAAAGACTAGGTACAGTCCATGACACATAGTAGGAGCTATCCAAACATTAGCTTTACTACTACTACTTTTGCCACTACCACCACCACCACCACTACCACCACCACCACCACCACCACCACCACCACTACTACTACTACTACTACTACTACTACTATTATTACTATTATTACTACTCCAAACACCACCACCACCACCACCACCACTCAACTGCTACTACTACTATTACAATATAAAGCTTGTCTCAAAGCCAGGAAAACCCAAGTTCCACTTTTCTCATTGCCTCATATTATTAGCTATGTAATATTGGAAAATTTCCTTAAGTCTAGAACTCTCTTTCAGCATGTAAGTTCAGAGAAAGTTGGCAGTATGTTTTGATAGAGGGAATTTCCTTACCTGGAAGGTGCTTACTTCACAACAGCATTCTTTCTCTTTACAGCATAGAATGGCACATTTTCTGCAGCTTAGAATTTAAATGCATTGTCTAAGATCATGGCAGAAGGAGGATTTAAATCTAGTACTTCTTAACTTCATGACCAGAGCCTTCTATCTCTTATATACCATCCTCCTTTTTACGGCAAATATTAATATTGAAGAACTGGAATTCTGTGGGAATGTAGAGATAGGGACTAATGAAAATATTATTCAATTTCCTAAGTCCCATTAAGTCTGAATTCCATTCTTCCTTGCTCAGTTTTTGATCTAACATATCTTCATTCATAATGCTTGTCTCAACTTTTTGTAATGATGTACTAGTTCACTGGGGTTTCCATATAGTAGTATGCCAAAATCTGGACAATCTTATAATTTTCTATCCTAAACCTAAGCCTAAAACTTAAATGAAGTAAATGGATAGGGTGTTTGTGGGGAGTAGGGGTGGGTGGGGTTGCTCTTATTTAAACCTAGGAAGAAACAATACAAAGGAACAAATCAAATCTTTCAAACCACAATTATTTGTCTCATAGACTCAGAACTAAAAAAAAAAAAAAATGGCCTAAGCTCAAATTCTTATTTTACAATTGAAGAAACCAAGGCTCACAGAGTTTGAATTATTTCCCAATGATCACACAGATAATAATAATATCCGCTGTGGGTTTTGAACCATGATTATTTGACCCCAGAGAAGGTGTTCTTTCTACTTAATTGTTGAAAATGAATTAAACAAAATAAATGACTCCAATGACTAATTTTAAAAAGACATATAGGATTAAAATGTGAAATAGTCATATCTTTCCCACATGAACCATCTGGTGGAAAGACACTAGACTATCATTTCTTTGTCTATACACAGGCATACCTTGTTTTATTGTGCTTTTTTTATTGCACTTGCCAGGTACTGCATTTTTTTTTAATTGAAGGTTTGTTGCAACTGTGTGTTGAGGCAGTTTATTAGTGTCATTTTTCCAACAACATCTCATATCACATCCCTGTGTCACATTTTGGTAATTCTTTCATTTCAGGAGCTGGCTGGGTGGGACGAGGAGGTGTTGGGCTTGGGGCTCGGGCTCCCACAGCATCTGAAGAGGCCGCAGCAGCAGCGGTGGTTCACGAGGTTGGTCAGGAATTCTGACTGTCCAGAGTGAATGGCTGGCAGGCCCCGCGCACTCAGCTCCGAAAAGTTCCTTGGGGGAATGTGTATGTGTTCGTCCTTCATTGCCAAAGAAGGCCATGCCACCAGAGAAATGATGACATGACTTGCACTTGACTGTTTTGAGTGAGAGAGGGCTGTGCAGGTCAACAGTGTCACTTCTCCTCCAGAGTCATCTGAATCCAGTGACCAGATATTTATCAGGAGGACTGGAGATGACCCATGATGAGGCAATTGGGGTAGAGTGACTTGCCCAAGGTCACACAGCTAGTGAGTGTCAAGTGAATCTTCAGCCAATGAAGAGTAGGGGACCCTCTTACAACACCTGACTGGCAACATCACCCATGAGGACCTGGAATAGCTTAAGCTGGCCTGCAAAGAAGCCATCCCAAGTGAGAAGAGTGAGGAGATCACTACTGGTAGTGCCTGGTTTCACTTTCTTGAGACCCACAGTAAGTTGGACAAAGATAACCTCTCCTACGTAGAGCACATCTTTGAGATTTCAAGGCAACCAGATCTGCTCACCGTGTTGGTTGACTACAGAACCCGTGTGGTAAAGATCTCTGCAGAGGATGAGCTGGATACTAAACTGACCCTCATTCCTAATGCCAAGGAATACAAAGACATCATCCAGAAGCCCTCAGAGGAAGAAATCATCAAACTGCCCTTCCCCCACAAAGAAGGCTGGAAGGAGGAGGAGAAGGAAGAGGAGGAAGGTTGGACCCTCAGTGGATAACTCTCATCCTCCTGGGGAGGAGGCAGGGGCAAGCAATTCACCACCCCACCCCCACCCTACCTATTCACTAACCTGGTCTTAACCATTCCCAATTGTGTGTGTGTGTGTGTGTGTGTGTGTGCACAAGCTCTGGCTGTCTGTCTGTCAGTCTAGCTTGCCTAGTCCCCCCTGGGTGGGGGGGTAGGGTATGGGGTCTTAATCCCCTCATTTTAGGGCAGATGGGGACTATTTCTATGCAAATAGAAATCAGTACATTCCCCCTGCATCTCCTACTTCCCCCTTACCTCGCTATGCCCCCCACAAAAAAAGTCTAGGATCTGGAGGAGGGGGTTGGTTGATTTGTCCCAGTGAAATGAGGAATGATGTGGATGAGGGAAACTAAGAATGTTGAGGAGTTGGGAAGGTCTCATTCAGTACTGAGAAGAGAGAAGATGTAAGGAAAGAATAAAGTAGTAATTCTAGGCTACTGTGGCCTAGGAGTGGACCTGAGCTCCCCACAGGGGGAAGGCTCAATGAGGTTGAGATTCATACACTGCTGTTGAGTTACAGGGCAGACCTCCTCAATGCCCTCCCTCCATTCTCTAACAGAATGGAATGGCATGAATAAAAAAAAAAACCCATTTCACTTTTCTCTAGCCTACTTGATATGAGTATAAGAAGTTCTCTGAAGCTGAAGTCCCTGTTTGCTTTCCATTCTAGAAAGGCAGAGGAAATAGGAGGCTAAAGCCAAGGGAGGATGGCAGGGAGCAGGTGTGTCTTCCTTGCTCTTCCATTCCTCTTTGGTGACTGTTTCACAGTAATGCCTTGAGCCTAAAACTAGAGGGATATTCTCAATAAGTCCTCCTCCAAGAGAAACACTCCAACCCTGAGCCTAAGGGACTGGACTTATGGTTTCCAATCCCCATGCATCCCCTACTTTCAAGGCTCATGACCCCAGCATTGGCTAACGGGAATTTGCCCCTATTACTTCAGACTCGGTATGCTCCCAGACAATAGACAAGGAGAGGGGGAAACTACAGTATTTTCTTTTGCCCTAATACTGCACCCCTAGGCAAGAGACTGGGCTTAGTCGGGAGGGGGTGCACAGCTATCACTCATCCACTTGGTCCCTCTTCCTAGGGTTTATGGCCACTCCCTAGCCAAACCAGTAGGGAATACTGACCCCAGGCTATGGACCCCAAGATGCCCCTCCATCCCTTGACCGTGCTAACTATCTGTGTATATATGTATATGTGTATGTATATATGTACGTGTATGTATGTGTATATATGTATATATTCTACATATATGTATATTAAACCCACACTACCATGTTTGCACTTTTGTGGTTTCTAGAATTAACTTATTGGCTAGGTCAGAACAGAGAGTTTGGGAGAAGGGGGGTGGGGTGGGGTTGGGATGGCATAGAAGGGCTGCCACATGGCCAAAACAGAGGAGAAAGTAATTTTAAAAAATAGTCACATTCAATCCTGGAGTTGATTTAGAGTAAGTTTTTGTGTCTGATGCTTCTAGGGAGGAAGTAAGAGTAGGAAGTAAGTGAGACAATTAATTCAGCTATTGGAGGAGGAAAGAAGCCAGAGGGCTGGAGGTTACCCATTACCCCCAAATACCCCAACCTCTATACCTATATACCCTGTCTTGCCACTGCTGCAGACACCTGCCTTAACAAACACCTCTACACACTCCATAGTTTTGCCTTAAGGACCTCCCTGAGACTCCTTAGTCCTATCTGGCTTTTCCCTAGGAGTTAAGGGGACACTGGTTCTTTTTCCCCAAAGGAAACAGGGGATTGATGGGTTTGGGAAATGAGTTCTTACTTCCTCTGTTAGGGGGTATATAATGTTGGAGTAAGAGGGGTGTTATCCTACCCTTAGCTGGGAGGAAAAAAAGGCAGGGTCACCTTAGTTTTAAAATTCCCTGTCCCTTGATTTCCCTTAAGACAGATTGAAGACATACTAATCAACTCTCCCACTATCCTGCACTGCAGGGAGAGTCACCCTTTTTTCCTGTACCCCTCTGTCTGTAGTGTGTATGGCCTTGTTCTAACCCTGGAATAAGGGTGAGTGTACTAAAAAAAAATAAAAGATAATAATTCTTGCATTTCAAACTTTTTCATTGTTTTTATATCCGTTATGGTAATCTGTGATCAATAATATTTAATGTTACTATTGTAATTGTTTTGGGGTGCCACAACTCCATATAAAATGACAAACTTAAATAGAAGAACGTCTCATATATTCTGACTGCCCCTCTCACTCACTTCTCCTATCTCTCTTGTTCTCTCCCTCTTCTTATCATCAATATTAAAATTGTGCAAATTAATATCCCTACAATGGCCTCCAAGTATTCAAGTGAAAGGAGAGTCAATTGATGTAGCAAACTTCATTGCTGTCTTATTTTTAAAAACTACCACAGCCAAACCAATATTCAGCAACCACTATCATGGTTAGTTAGCAGCCATTAACATGGAGGCAAGACCCTCCAATATAAAAAAAAAAAAAGATTACTACTCACTGAAGGCTCAGATTATGATTAGTGTTTATAGTAGTAAAGTATTTTTAATTAGAATATGTACATTAATTTTTTAGAATATTATCATTGCATAGTTATTAATCTATACTTTAGTGTAGACATAACATTGAAGTAGACTAGGTAACCAAATTTTTTTGTGATTTGCTTTATTACAATATTTGTTTTATTGTAGTATCTGGAACTAAATCCACACTATCTCTAAGGTATGTCTGTAGTGACAAGTATGAATAATAGATCCTTCTATTTTGAATGAGGGAAGACATCAATATAATAATACACATATATAGGGCCAAGGTAATTTCCCCTATAAAGGAAAGGAGACCAGAATGCTAAAGAGAGACATTATTGACAATCTCAAATTTCTTCCTGTTTTAATAGGGAAAAGAATTTAGAGACAATAAATAAATGAACACTCAAATGGGACAAATCTCATCAACATCATAATTTAGGGGAAGGTCAAAATTTTTTACTTTTGACTGTCCATTTTTTCGGGGATGGACTGGCACATCAGTGGTTGGCAGGATCACAGCTATAATATGCCACCATTTGCATGGGCAGTTAATAGGAATTCTGCTACTGAGTTGTGGGGTGATAGTTTTGCCTTATAACATTTGATTAAGGACTTATATGTGTTTCAGTATCAATTTCATTATTTGAGTACTTCTCTGTATGGATTCCTCCCCACCGAAGCAAACAAACACGATTTCAGAAAGCTAAAATGATGGGCTTAATCTAATTGAGATTTAATAAGGAAAAACGTTAGGACTAGCACTGGGATCCAAGGACTCATTTGTACAGTAGTTCTTATATTGATGATACAGTTGTTTCAATAGATTTCATATTCAGTATCAACCAATACTGAGTCACCACAACCTATACGTTACTGGAATCTTAGGCATTGAGAGGTGTAGTGACCAGAACATCTGAGGTGAAATGTCAGTTGTTTCCTTACTTAGTCACGCAATAGCTGATTAATATGTTCAGTTGAATTATGGATGTCTTATTTTAGGAAAAAAAATTCATGAGAAGGTGCCACTAGGAGGATGGCAAGAATGATGGGGTTATGTAGAGAATGCCATTCAAATATTGGTCAAAGGGGCTTATAATGTTCATAGTAGAGAAGAAAAGAAAATGAGGGAATGAGAATGAAGGTTATCTTCAGGTTTTTGAAGTATACCATCAAGTAAGAAAGATTAGACTTACTCTTGACCCTAGAGAAAAGAAGTTGGGTACGTAGATGGCAAAATTTATAGAACACTAACTTTGGAGTCAGGAAGACTAAGCTCAAATCTGACCTCAGATAATTATTAGTTGTATGACTCTGGGCAAATCATTTAACCTCTCTTAGATTCCATTTCCCCTAAAATGGAACATTAATTTCAGATGTTTCACAAATTACTTTGCTAACATTAAAGCACAATGTAGAGGTTAACTGGGTTAAGAGCAGAACTTTTAGAGAGTTATATTTTTACTGTTAGTAAGGAAATATATGAGAAAAGTTAAAGGTGTCCAAAGAGAAATTTGTGGCCTTGTAGAGCAAATGGTTCTCTTTCACTCTTTGTCTCCAGGGAAAGGCTGACTGACCATTTGTTGAGTATGGATTAGTAGGAATTCTTGCAAAGGTCTAAGTAGGACTGCACAACTTCATAGGTATTTTCTAACCTAAAAGATTCCTATGATTCTTTCCCATAAGATAAATTGTCCTTATGATACTTGTATTCAAATAATTATGTGTCCCAAGGCATGACCTAGGCTTTAAATATATTTTATAATTTATGCTCATGAGGTACAGTAGGAGAGGGAAGAGGAGTTAGAATAAGGCAACATTATTGGTTTCAACAAAGTTGTTAGTACAAAAACTCATAATTTAGATGAGATACATGCATTATGTACAGTGATATAGATACCTATATTGGGTGGTGATGAAGATGAGAGTAGATGGAATTGCCAATTTAGTCCTTATGCATAAAGCATTATTAATAGCATCTTCCCAAAGAAATCTAGCAAAGTCATTCCCCAACTGATAAATGGTCAAAGGACATGAACAGGGAATTTTCAGAGGAAGAAATTAAAGTTATCTATAAGCATATGAAAAAAATGCTCTAAATCACTTTTGATTAAATAAATACAAATCAAAACAACTCTGAGGTACCACATCACACCTATAAGATTGGCAAACATGACAGAACAGGAAAATGATAAATGTTGGAGAGGATGTGGGAGAGTTGGAACACTAACACACTGTTGGTAGAACTGTGAGCTCATCCAGTCATTTTAGAGAGTGGTTTGGAACTATGCCCAAAGGGCTACAAAAATGTGCAGCAAATGACCCAGCAATATTGTTTCTAGGACTGTATCCCCAAGAGATCACAAAAAATTGGAAAGGGTCCCACATGTACAAAAATATTTATAGCAGCACTCTTTGTAGTGGTCAAAAACTGGAAATCAAGGGGATGCCCATCAATTGGGGAATGGCTGAAATTATGGTATACGATGCTATTGCACTATAAGAAATGATGAACAAGAAGACTTCAGAGAGGCCTGGAAAGACTTATATGATCTGATGCTGAGCAAAAGGAGCAGAACCAGGAGAACTTTGTGCACAGCAACTACCACAGTGTGTGAGAGTTTTTTTTCTCATAGACATGGATCTTCATAGAAATGCAAGAACATAAAAAAAAATCTCAATAGTCTTCTAAGGCAAAATGCCTTCCACATCCAGAGAAAGAACTATGGAATTCAATTACAGAATGCAACAGATCAATTTTTTTTTGTGTGTGTAATATATTTTGGTTTGTTATATGATTTCTCCCATTTAGTTTAGTTCTTCTACACAGCATGACTATAGTGAAAGTGTATTCAATAGGAATGTATGTGTAGATCCTATATAAAATTGTATGCCAGGGGCAGAGCCAAGATGGTGGAGTAGAAAGACACACATATGCAGGCTTTCCCCACACAACCCATAAAATTCCTGTAGAGAGGTACTCTCAACAAATTCTGGAGCAGCAGAAGTGGAGAACAACAGAGTGGAGGAGATTGCCAGCCCAGGGTGACCTGAAATGTCCACAGGAAATGTCTGTTCCACTGGACCCTGAGCAGAGTTCAGCTCAGCCTTTGCCACGCAGCAAGGTGTGGCTCTAGGAGGAGGACACCTCAGGGGCGGGAATCTCCAGTCGAGAAATCCCCAGTCGCAGCAACAGCAGCAAGTTTGCACATCCCTCAACCCATAGGCACCAAAGGTCAGGGACAGGGTTTTTTCAAAACCAAAAGAATAAAAAAATAAAAAAATAATGTGAAATGTCTCACTGGAAAAACAACTGACCTGGAAAATAGATCCAGGAGAAACAATTTAAAAATTATGGGACTATCTGAGAGCCATGATAAAAAAAAAAAAAAGCCTAGACATTATCTGTCATGAAATTATCAAGAAAAACTGCCCTGATATTCTGGAACTAGGGGGCAAAATAAATATTGAAAGAATCCACCGATCACCTCCTGAAAGAGATCCAAAAAAAGAAACTACTAGGAACACTGTGGCAAAATTCCAGAGATCCCAGGTCAAGGAGAAAATATTGCAAGCAGCTAGAAAGAAACAATTCAAGTATTGTGGAAATACAATCAGGATAACACAAGATCTAGCAGCTTCTACATTAAGGGATTGAAGGGCATGGAATAGGATATTCCAGAAGTCAAAGGAACTAGGACTAAAACCAAGCATCACCTACTCAGCAAAATTGAGTATAATACTTCAGGGGAATAATGGTCTTTCAATGAAATTGAGGACTTTCAAGCATTCTTGGTGAACAGACCAGAGCTGAAAATAAAAATTTACTTTCAAACACAAGCATGAAGAGAAGCATGAAAAGGTAAACAGCAAAAGGAAATCATAAGGGACTTAGTAAAGTTGAACTGTTTACATTCCTGCGTGGAAAGACAATATTTGTAACTCGTGAAACTTTTTTCAGTATCTGAAGTGGGATTACACACACACACACACACACACACACACACACACAGAGAGAGAGAGAGATAGAAAGAGAGACAGAGAGCACAGGATGAATTGAATAGGATTGGATCATATCTTTAAAAATGAAATTAAGGGGTGAGAGAGAAATATATTGGGAGAAGAAAGGGAGAAATGGAATGGGGCAAATCATCTCTCATAAAAGAATCAAGTAAAAGACTTTTCAGGGGAGGGAAAAAGCAGGGAGGTGAGAGAAAAAAACATGAAGCTTGCCCTCATCACATTAGACTAAAGGAAGGAATAAAATGCACACTCATTTTGGTATGAAAATCTATCTTACAATACAGGAAAGTAAGGGAGAAGAGGATAAGCAGGGTGGGGGGGATGATGGAAGGGAGGGCAATGGGAGGAGGGAGCAATTATAAGTCAACAGTCTTGGGGAGGGACAGGGTCAAAAGAGAGATAAGAAGAAATGGGAGGCAGGATAGGATGGACGGAAATATAGTTAGTCTTACACAACACGACTGTTATGGAAGTCATTTGCAAAACTACACAGATATGTTCTATATTGAATGGCTTGCCTTCCCAAAGGAAATGGGTGGGGAGGGAGGGAGGAAGAGAAGTTGGAACTCAAAGTTTTAGGAACAACTGTTGAGTACTGTTCTTGCATACAACTAGGAAATGAGAAATACAGTTAATGGGGTAGAGAAAGTTATCTTGCTCTACAGAACAAAAGAGAAGATAGGGATAAGGAAAGGGAGAGATGTTGGAAGGGAGGGCAGATTGGTGATAGAGGTAATTAGAATGCTCACCGTTTTGGGGTGGAGGGAGGGGAGAAATGGGGAGAAAATTTAGAACCTAAAATTTTGTGGAAATGAATGTTGAAAACTTGGATAAATTTAATTGAAAAAAAAAAGAATTGTATGCCATCTTGAGGAGGGAGGGAGGTGGGGGGGGAGGTAAGGAGAAAAATCTTTGTTTTATGATAGTGGTTGTAGAACATTAAAATAAATAAAATGAATATATTAAAAATAATTTTAATTAAAAAAAAAGAAATCTAGCAGTGTGACCCCTGGCTAGTTACTTTCTGTTTTGAAGCAGATTGCTCCTCACCTCTAAAATCATGTGTTCAATTAGATGGCCTGTGATCCCATGTAGATATCCATAATTCCTCCACAGTGCAGTGGAAATCCACAGCTGTATTCCTGGCTGTGAAAAAAATATACAGGGAAGCGAACTTAATGGCCGGAATCCAAGGAACCTCAAGGACAGTAATAGCCTTCACGTTCAAGCCTGGCTATAGAAATACTTTATGCATTATGCTATATGCATGCCTCTTCCCATCAAGTTGGAATTCAGATATTCTGTTTCCTTAGCTGATTCTTCTGACCAGGTCAACTTGGTAAGAAAAATAGCTTCATTCAAAGATCATCTTCTGTTGTACTTCTGGCTCATTTTTTCTGTGGTGCAACCCTATATCTTTAATCGTTTTTCCCCACAGGAGTTGAAACTTTCCAATGGTGAAATAATGGAGTATAATTTAAGAAAAGTCAAAGAAAAAGGGAAAATGAAAAAAGTGGAAAAGAGGATAAAGAAGAAGAAAGGAAAGAATAAGAAGGATAAAGAGAGGAAGTGTGTTCGGAGAGACTTTGTAACCAGTGATTAGTACTTCTGGGAATGGAGTCAGGAAGACTCATCTTCCTGAATTCAAAACATCCCTCAGATATTTGCTAGGTATGGGACCCTAGGCAAGTCTCTTAATCTTTATTTGTTTTAATCCTCTGGAGAAAAATGGCAAATTGCTCTGGCATCTTTGTCAAGAAAATCCCATGGACAATATGCTCCATGGGTTTACGAAAGCTGACATAACTGAAAAAACAACAATAACATTCAAAACTATAGTTCACCTGAAAATGACCTGAAAACCAGGATAGAACAACGTTTTAATTGGACTAGGATGACAAGGGTGAACTTTTACTTCAGGTTTAGTTAGAAGGTTTTAACTTAATAGCAAAAAAAACCAAAAAACCAAAAAAACAAACAAAAAAAACTGGTTAGAACTAGTTTCAAAAGTGGTGGTGATAGCAGAAACAGAGACAAAATGCAGCAAATCTTACTGTGGTACAGGAAAAAAAAAACTCAGAAAGAAAAGAAGTAGACAAAACCTGGCAAAGTTAATGGGTTTTCAAAGTGGTTCGGCTAATAAGGAAAATGCTGAATTAATGGATAGTGATTCATGAGATATTTTTATTATCTTCTGCATGTCTTTATAAGGATACATGAGAAATTTAATACAATTTAACTACATTGAAATTGTAACTATTTACTGCCTTGTATTCACCTTGAAGTTTATAGCTGCTTTAAATGCTCTTTGGAAACAGATTGTACTTTTATACAAAGATTACCTATGGTTTGTCCTGAGTTTTCATTTCTGTATAGGGTTAAAACTTACAACAGAAACGCCATTGTTAAATGCTTAGCACAGTTCTTGGGTAGTAGAAGGTCCTTAATAAATACTACATCCACATTATGTCAAAGATAGGGATGCTATTGCCACATGCAAAAATCCAGATTTTGCTGGAAATGGATGTAAATTTGTGGATAACTTTTGTAAGGAGCAACCAAGTTACTAGAAGGCAATACCATTTTCTCATTTAGAATATGAGTTGTGACAGATCTACAGTCATGAAAATTAGAAGACAATGAACACTTTTTCTCAAGAGGAATGTGAAGTATAAATTAGGAGAACAAAATATTTCAAGCACGAGTATGACTCAAAAATATCCATATAACACTTTCAAAATGTCTTATCGCAGTCTTATCTAACAATGTTCAAAGGGAAACAAGAAAAATAGATCCTTTCCAAAATATACTGTTGTAAATTTGGGGTAAACAAAAACATCTCAAAATTCTAAGGTTAAGAATACATATTTCCAAGTCATAAACATATAGACTAGTAAATGTAGATCTTAAGCCAGATATTTACCAGCTGATATGTATCACCGTGCAGTTATTTCAAATATCTGAGTCTCAATCTGTTAGCCTGAAGTAAGCATATTTAAAAAGTATGTAAACCTAAAAAAAAAATGGGAGAAAGAGATAAACTATGTAAAGTGTTTTCTAAATAGTTTTTGTACTGGTCTTCAGATTTCGTGGTATAGGGAAATCAAAGTAACAAATCTCCCTATACCAATGCAAATTTGAAACTGTTCCATATGTTTAAGAGAATTACCTGGGACACTGGAATTTTAAATGGCTGTTTTAGGGTCACTCAAAGTGAGTGACTTTTCTAAAGAGAGATTTAAATTCAGGTTTCTCTTAATCTAATGAAAAGATTATGTCCAATACCTGAATATTCCTGCAAATTATGAGCAGAGACATTGGAAAGAAGAGCTAATTACCATTTTATTTGAAAACTTGTGAATTTTTATTTTGTGATTTCCAGAATGAGGAGAGAATCTGATATCATCCAGAAATGTCTGCATTACTGAGGAGGGGGTAAGATCAATATCTAATCTTTGAGGGAAATGTTATTATGTGCCTACTATGTGTTGAAGTTATGTTAAATTTTGTGGATGTTGATTTAGATGGCAAGAACTGAAGAAATTAAACTGTTTTTGTTGTTCAGTTCTTTCACGTGTGTTTGACATTTCATGACCTCATTTGTGGTAATCTAGTGTTTGTTATTTAATTCTCTAGCTTATTTTACAGATGAGAAACTGGCAAAACATTGTTAAGTGACAGTTTTTATGTCTCTAGGGCTCTATTTTACCTCAGGTCCTTCTGACTCCATGCCTGACACTCTATCTTCTGTCCACTGTGCTACCTAGTTTCCCCCAAGATCTTATTCTTTCTCCTTTGTTTTCAAAGAGGACCATTGGCATGATGGGGATAAATCTGGACTTATGTGTGAATTGGGTTTAAGTGAGGCGGAGATGCACAAAGTAGTCAACCTCACTCTCTCTTACAAAGTCATCAAAGTCTAATTTTAAGACAAAAGTCAAGATGACTGGTGGCTATGGCCCCAGATACAGTGAATGACCTTGATGTATGCAATGTCCAGTGAAACGCTAGGTACTCCATAATGTGCCCTTGGTCATTGGAACAAATTATTCTCATCTGCTCATTCTTCTTGGGGAAGTTTACACATGCTTAAAGTATACCCACTTGAGACCTGTTGGTTACCCTCAACCCAGTTTAGCTTGTTTGCCAACATGGTTTACTGGAGTCTTACCCCTGCACATGCTACTGCTCCTTGGAACCATCAATGTGAATTGAGAATCAGGTAGACAACGAAGCTAGATGAGCAGTTTTCAAAAGGGCTCAACAGGCTGTCATATTTGAAGGTGCTAGTCCTCCTTGAACAAGTCATACACTCTACCCCCAAAATTAAGTTGTTAGTCAAGTCAGTAAAGACCAGTAATAATTTCAATTAGGTACCTCAAATCAGTGTTTAATATGCATGCAAAAATTAATTATAGATTGATTTTTCAAGAGAATATATTGATATTTGTCCTGTAGTTAATTTAGAAGCATATCAACCAAGTATGGTAATAAAAATCAAATAGATTCAACACACCTACTATAAACAATAAGGCAATCCAATACCCACTAGAAGAGAAAAAAATTATTTATATAAGAGAAATATTGATGACTCTTGGAATCTAGTCATGATCTTTGTCATCAATGTCATCATTTTCTTCTTCTCCTCCTCTTTCTCATTCTCCTCCTCCCTACCTTCTCCCCTTCCTCCTCCAGCTGTTCTTCCTTTTGCTGCCTTTCCCCCTATTCCTTCTTCTCTGTGTGTTAATCCTCTAGTAATCTGTTTTAAAGAGAGATTGCAAACTTAGAGTAGCAGTAGCTAAGTAAGTGTTTTTAGATATCTTACTTTTGTCTTATTCTTGGTAAAACTCCTTCCTCCTTTTCTCTCCCTAGAAGCAATGCTGTTCTAATTCGAAGATATCACCTTCCAAGAGAAAATCATACAGTGAAATAATTAAGAAATTGGTAAAATAAGACTTATTGTCCCTACCAGACCAATCTCATTGTGGTGATAAAGAGAAAGATTAAAGCCAGAGTCCAAAATAGAAAAACAACATAAGTAGTCAGAAGAGAGACTAGTCTAGTTAAAAAAGATTAATAATTTCACTACTGGTAGAATGAGAAAAAAAATCAACTGTAGCCTTCAAGTTTTCTTTCTTCCTCCCTATGTGCCAAAGTCTGTGTAATGATAAGTACTCCAACATACACAGGGGACCCTGCTACTGCAGGTTCTTAGATCTGCATTCATAAAACTAAAGGCAACTTGTGAGGGTTTATCACTTTTATCAAGCACATGTATCATTCCTTTAACCAAGCAATATATCATTCACCTAGTTCAGGGGAGTCAGCATCCTGAACTTAAAAGAAAATACAGAGAAATCCAAAGGTCAATAGACATGGCTTCCTCTATCTGAATTCAACAAACAGTTGGACTCCAACTGTCTGATCATAGTTATCAGGAAGGGAAGCATTGACATCCGAGTTTTCAAAGCTGGGGAACTCCTTAAAGTGACTTCACAGAATTCTCATCTGGCCAAACTAACACTTCTAATCAGTAAGCCTCAAAGTAAAACCTCACTCTCAGAGTATATAGACACTTTTTAAAGCCATGATGCATAACCTCTGACAGTGTCTCAATAGAAAAAACAAAAAGTACTTGGGATCTTCCTACAAAACAATTCCCCTAATCAAACTTCCCACAGTGGGTAGGCCCCTCAATGTCAATTTGTGATGAAGATCTTCTTTAGTCACATTCAAATGAGGCATTATGCTTCTTGATTATGCTAAAACAAAAACAGCAAAAGATCCTAATTTGAGTGCCCTTGCATCTCATGTGTCAATCATTGTTAAATAGCTACATTCCTAATATTTGGTCAAGTTTAAGGACAGAACTTTTCTGACTGTATGTTACTAAATTGGAATTGTGGGCCTGAGCCTAGTCTGTCTAAGAAATTAGCTCCCTTCATATCATACTGAACCATGGACTCCAAGAGATACTTCATAATATTCTATGCATTCATTCTTTTATTTCATCTCTAAATTCACAAGCAGCAAAGATAGTGTACTCACTCTATTTTTAAGCATTTTGTAATAAATAAATACAGAAAATCAAAGGAATTGTTTTTTAGCAGGGTCACATATTGCTTAATCTTTTGTAGGTGGAATTGCTATATTACAATATTCGTTGCCACTAAATTATCATGTTTAAGTGTACCTGACTCATTTTAATTATTTAAATCAACAACCAATTTGGTAATTCTCTCTTTTAAAAACTGTACATATTTCTAAATGAAGCATTAAATTGATCTGGCACATTTAATGTTTGCTAATCATTTTTAATGCAGACTACATTAAAATAGGACACTAAAGGCTGAATAAGATGGATTTTTAGTATGTTTCAGTGAAAAGGAAAGATGACTTAGCTGTTTTGATGTACGTTTCTAATAATTTTCTGCCCCACTGCTGGACTATGATAAGAAAATCTGTATTTGTTGGCGTTATTACAATAATAAGGCTTATCAAATGTCATAGAGGCCAGATGCAGATTGACATTCCTAGTACTTCACCTCAGCCTTCAAAGCTGCATATTTGCCTTTGTACATTAAGAACTACAATAATAAGATATCAAGCTCTAAAGGATTCTTCCTCAAAATTAGATGAAAATTATTGAACATGACTACTCAAAAATACTTAAAATCTTATTTCTTCTCATGACAATTTGTCTTCTCCTGGGGATCAGATTATAAAGTATTTAAAACTTGGCTTTAAAACTGCTTTTCTCAATTGTTCTAAGATTTCTTTGGTGCATACTTAGTTAAATATGAACTCTAATTCCTTGAGAAATAAAAACGGACTATAAATTTTAATCATTAAGATGATTTAAGTTCAGATAGAGAGGATTTCACTGTTTTGTAGCACATGAGGAGAATATATACAAATATTTGCATCTATAAAGAAATTACATTTTATCTTTATTTTAAAGAGATCACAGAGATGAAAACTGTGCATTTCTATGTATTTTGTATAAATCAAATTCAGAAATTCTTAGCAATATAGCTTGTGGAATTAAGACAGTCCCACAAAAGGCAGAATTTATGTTGATTGGGTAACAAAAACAGGAAACTCCATAGCATTTTAAAATATCATTTCTCTTTATGTAGTTCCATTGTTACTTCTCCACTCAAAGTTCTTCAGTAACTATTTATTGCCTACAGGATAAAATGTGAATTTTTCTGCTTGACCCCTTAAGCTATTCACAGTTAAATTTTATCGTCAGGACTGATTTCATTCCATAAAACTTATATTTTCATATTTTCTCATCAAATGATTCATTTCTGCATAGGTAATATTTCATTCGTGCTTCCATGATGACTCATAGTCTATATACCATCAACAGAATCTCCAAATTTTTGAATCACTAGCTTCCTCAGAACTGAAATCAAGCGCCATCTTTTGCATATATTCTTTCCTGGGATGGAGCCAAGATAACCAAGAAGAGTCAGGAACTTACTGAAATTCTCCAAAATTTCCCTTCAAACAACATAAAACTAATTCCTTGAACCAAATTTTGGAGTGTCAGAACCAAAAGAAGTTGGGTTGAAACAATATTCCAGCTCAAGAAAACTGAGGTGGTATGCAGGAAAGGTCTATCTTACCAGGGTAGTGGTCAGGCAATACCAGCAGCAACTCTCCCCTCCCCACCCCCCCAGGAGCCAAGATGGTGCAATAGGAAGTAAACTACTCTTACTCTCCTATATTTACCTTGAATAATTCCATAAAATAATACCCCAGGAAAAGTGATGGAACAGTTGAGACAGTAAAAATACAATGTGAAGTAGTGTTATATGCTTGAAAACTTAGAGGATAACCAAAAAAGGTCTGTCTCACTCAGGTAAAAGGGGAGCACAGGCTGGAAGCTTCCCAGCAAGCCAGCAGCATGATTCAATCCAGCAAACTAATGGGATATCCTGAGCACTGGAATGGTGGAGCAGGCAAACATCAACAACAAGAACCTACCCATTCTGAGTGCCTGACCATAGCCAGGTGAACCAGCACACTACAGCTCAGAAAGCCACTATATATATTGGTGCAGCCCTGGTCATGTAGGTTTCTTCCAGCATCTGAACCTACCAGCAGTATTTTTTAAAGGAGTCTAAATCAGTGACACCATCAGCTTCATGAGCTATCAGCCCACTAGTGGTAAGGGGGTGAGAAAACTGTTTAGAAAGAGAGTATAACAGACCCTTTAGTGCTTATGGATTGTAGATCTTGTTGTATTACCCATATGCAATTATAGTCACAGTTTCAAGGCAAAGAGCACATGCAGGCACAGGAGAGGAGGGGCCCCCATCTCACAGCAGAGAAAAGTGCTTTCAAATGCTCACAAGGGAGCAGTCCAAAGGCAGAAAGGATCACTAGTGTTTGTGACTTCAGAAGAGCATGGGGATTGGTCAAAATTACAGGGCCAAGGAAAGTGATAGCATTTGTGGCTACAGGGAAGCAAGGTCCCTTCCTTGGTCAACACCAGAGCAGAGTCTAAGAGGACAGTAACCACAATTCTTCTTAAATAATACTATCTTGGAAGAATCAAAAACACACAATACCTCAGACCAAGTTCTGCAAACAATAGTATGGAAACCTGAATCTAAAGACTGCACACCTCTCCCAATCCCAGGACCATAGTACAACTTTAGCATAAAGTTACAAATCAAGAAACTGAATGGAAAAATAAGCAAACAACAACAAAAAAAAAACTTGACTATAAATAGTTATTATATTCACAGGAAAGATGAAGAAACAAATTAAAAAGAAAACAATTAAGTCAAAAGAGCTACAAGTAAAGCCTCAAAAAAAAAAAAACCACAACACACTGTTCATTGCTGAACAGGAATTCCTTGAAGAACTCAAAAAGTCTTTTCAAGGTCAAATAAAACAGGTAGAAGAAATATTGGAAAAATAAACAAGAAACATGAAAAAAATATGAAGAGAAAGTCAACAGCTTAGAAAAAAAGGCACAAAAATAATGAAGAAAATAACACTTTAAAAAACAGAATTGACAAAATGGTAAAAACAGCGATAAAAATTATCTGAAGAGAACAATTAATTAAAAAGTGGACTTGTCCAAATGGAAAAAGAGGTACAAAAGCTCAACTAAGAAAAGAATTCCTTAAAAACTGGAACTGCGAAAGTGGAAGATAAAGCTAATGAACACAAGCAAAGACAAAACTAACTCAAAAGAATTGAAAAAAAAATAGAAGGAAATGTGTATTATCACATAAAGAAACCTGGCCTGAAATGTAGGTGCAGAAGAGGTAATTTAAGGTAATTTAATTTAATTGGAATACCTGAAAGCCATGACAAAAAAAAATGAAACACACTAACAAAAATCCTAGATACAATAGTTCAAGAAATTATCAAGGAAACCTGATCTGATATTCCAGAACCAGAGAGTAACAGCAATTGAAAGAATCCACCAGTCACTTCCTGAAAGAAGTTCCAGAATAAATGCTCCTGGGAATATTATGAACTGAATTCCAGAACTCCAAAATCAAGAGGAAAATACTGCAAGCAGTCAAAAAGAGACAGTTCAAATATAGTTTAACCACCATCAGGATCACACATCTTCTTGTTTAAAGTATCATAGGTCTTGGCATTAAGATATTCTAGAAGGTAAAAGAGTACCAATTACAAACAAGCATCACCTACTCATCAAAACTTTGTACAATTCTGCAGGAAGAAATATACATATTTCATGGAATAGAGAATATCCAGGTTCTCCTGATGAAAAGACCACAAGTGAATAAGACTTCTATGAAACATGACTAATGTGAAAATTTGTTCAATAGAAAGTGTTTTAGAGCCCATATAAGATTGCATGCCTTCTTAGGGAGGGTGCAGGAAGGGAAGGTGCAGGGAGGGAGAGAAAATTTAAAACCTGTGGAACTGAATGTAGAATAGAATATTTCAGCTGACTAGAAAATTTGCCTTTCAAAACAAGACAGAAGAGCAGCATAAAAAGGTAAACAGGAAAGAAAAATCATAAAGGATTCAGTAAACTTACCCTATTTATGATCCAGTATGGGAAGATGTAACCTGTAACTACTAAGACATGTGTCATTATTAGGGCATTTAGAAACATACATAGACAGAGATGATGGGCTTGGGCTTGAGTTGAGTATGGATGGGATGCTCTAAAGAAAAAGTAAGAGCTGAGAAAAAAGGGATATGCTAGGAGAAGGGGGAAGGTTGAGCAAGAACAGAGAAAATTATATCACATACAAGAAGAATGAAAGGAGAAAATTTTACAGTGAAGAAAAATGGGAGTGAGTGGGCAGTAATTAAACCCCACTCTTATCTGAAATGGCTCAAAGAGGTAATAAAATGCATGCTTTACTGGGTATAGAAACCCATTTTACCCTACAGGGAAGTAGGAGGGGAAGGAGATAAGAGAAGTGATGACTTGATAAAAAGGAAGATAGATTTAGGGAAGTAGAAATCAAAAGCAAAATGCACCAAAGAGAGATAGGGAGGTAGGAGGGAGGGAGGGAGAGAGAGAGAGAGAGAGAGAGAGAGAGAGAGAGAGAGAGAGAGAGAGAGAGAGAGAGAGAGAGAGAGAAAGTAGGGAAACACAAAAGTCAGTAATTCTAACTTAATGTGAATACAAGGTACGTGTCCATGAAACAGACACAGAGAGAAAACTGGATTAAAAACTAGAACCCAACAGCATGTTATTTACAAGAAATACACTTGAAACAGAGATACAAAAAGAATAAATATAAGGCTTGGAACAGAACATTTTATACTTTAGCTGAGGTGAAAAAAAAAAAGGAAACTAATTTTGCTAAGTGGTAGCATAGAAAGGGAAACAGTATTGATACTAAACATATATGCACCAAAGTCCATAGAATCCAGATTATTATAGAAGAATTAAATAAGTTGCAGTAGGAAATAGCAAAGCTGTACTAATTGGGGACTTTAACTATAGACTAAAAGAACTAAATGAATATAACCAAAAAATGAACTAGAATGACCTAAGGAAAATAAAAAGGAAAGTTAGAGATGATAGAACTCTGAAGAAAAATGAATGGAAGTAGAATGGAGTATATCTTTTTTCAGCTATACATGGCACCTTCACCAATTTGATTACACATTAGGGCATAGAAACCTCACAAACAAAGATATTAAAGGAAAAATACTAAGTGCATACATTTCAGACCATAGTGCAATAAGATTACATTCAATAAAAACCAGGGAAACACAAATTAAGATTTAAATGGAAACTAGTTAATCTGATCCTAAAAAATAAGTTGATCAAAGGAACAATATATAAATTCATTAAAGAGAATGGCAGCAATGAGATAACATACCAAAATTTAAAGAATGCAGCCAAAACAGTACTTAAGGGAAAATTCCTATCTCTAAACATCTACATTGACAAAATAAAGAATAGATTCATGAGTTGGGCATTCAGTTAAAAAACTGTAAAAAGAACAAATTAAAAAACCTCAATAAATCAACAAACTGGAAATAATGAAAATCAAAGACAAGATTAATAAAATTAAAAGCAAAAATACCTTTGCACTAAGAAATAAAACTAAAAGGCAGTTTTATAGAAAAAACAATATTCATAAACCATTGATATTTTTAAAAGAAGAAAACCAAATTATCAATATAAAAAAGGAAAGGTCAAATTCACCACAAATGAAGATGAAATTTAAACATATATTAGGAGGCATGCTGTCAAATTTTATCCCAAGAAATTTGACAACATAAGTGAAATGAAGGGTATGTATATAAAATGTAAATTTCTCAGATTAGCAGAAAAGGAAATAAAATACTTAAGTAGCTCTTTCTGAAAAAAAGAAATTGAACAAGCCATGAATGTGCTCCCTGAGGAAACAAAAAATCCCAAAGAACAGGATTCACAAGTAAATGCTACCAAATTTTTAATTGTATGAACTCTTTGAAAAATAAGGAAAGAAATTTTAAAATCTTTTTTATGACATAAATATAATGCTGATACTGAAATGAGGGAGAGAAGAAAGATAGAGCGAGTACTATAGAAAAATTTCCCTAGTCAGGGTTGATAAAAAATTTTAGAGAAAACAACAGCAAGGAGATTATAACAACTATAGTAAAGATGTTCCATTATGACCAGGTGGGATTTATAGCAGGAATGTAGTGATGGTTTAAAAGTGGGGAAACGGCCTTCATAATTGACCACATTAACAACCAGAATTGCTACAACAGCAACAACAACAACAATCCTGTGGTTGTCTCAATAGATGAAGAAAAAGTTTTGGCAAAAGACAACACTGTTTCTTTAATTTTAGAAACATCACTAGAAGGCATAGCTTTCCTTAAAAAGATAATGGTGTCTATCTAATGCCATCACAAAGCATTATCAGTAACAAAATAAACTAAAACCCTGCTAAAGTTTGAGCTACAAATGTCCACTATAATCCCTTTTATTCAATATTGTACTAGAAATGGTAGCTGTACCAGTAAGGGAAGATTAAAAAAAAGAAATGGAGAGAATCAAAATAGGCAATTACAAAATTATCACTCTTTGCAGATGATATAATGGTATGCTTAGAGAATGCTAGAGAACCAACTGAAAAAGAAGTGGAAATAGTTAATGAGTTCAGCAAAGTTACAGGATATAAAATAAATCCTCACCAGTCATCAACATTTTTAAATATTATGGATAAAGTCCGGGAGAAAGAGACTGAATAAGAAATTTCATTTTAAAATAATGCACACAAAAATAAATAAAATGATGCAGACTAAATAAAATACTTGCAGTTCTCTCTGAGGAACCAAATACAGGAATTATAGGAACAAAAATTTTTTAGAAAGATTAGTATGTAATTAAGAAATGATTACCAAAATAAATATAAAATAATACAGAAATAATATTAATGTATGGTTTTCTCAGCAAATATAGACCCCACAGAAATCTATTTTAAGTTTGACAGCACTGAACTAGTTGACTTAGGAGTTTTCTTTCAGCTCTAAATCTATGATCCTATGATGTAGAAGGAAGCTCTTGAGTCTCCCTTGGTAACAAATACAATATTTACCAGTAATGAATGTTAGGAAATTCTTCACTAATCTAAATCCCATATATCATCAATTAAGCCTTGACATAAGTTCTATTATCAGTGGAGACTGAGAGCAACTCATGATCATAAGATAGTTAATAAGCTTTTGTCCAGATGACACCATTATGAAATTGTTTCTTGGTTATTTCTTCTAGCTTGAAAAACTTCTACTTCCACAATTTGTCCACATTCTTTACCTTGGTACATTCAATTACTGGGGCAGCTAAGTGGCACAGTGGATAGGGTGCTGAGTCTGGACTCAGGAAGACTCATCTGCCAGAGTTCAAAATTGACTTCAGACACTTAATTGTGTAAATCATTTAACCCTGTTAGCCTTAGTTTCTCATCTGTAAAATGAGCTCTAGAAGGAAATGACAAACCACTCCAGTATCCTTACCAAGAAAATGCCAAATGGGGTAACAAACAGTTGGGCATAACTAAAACAACTGAACAATAACAATTCAATTATCGTGCTAGGTTTTCAAACATACAACACTAGTTACTTTCTTTTATGAACCCTGGATTTTTTTTTCTTTTTCTTTCCAATGTCTTTACTTATTTTTTGTTTTCAACATTAATTTCCACAAGATTTTGAGTTCCAAATTTTCTCCCCATCTCTCCCTTTCTCCCACCCTAAAACACTGTGCATTCTGTTTATCCCTTGCCCCAATCTACCTTCCCTTATATCAAAGCCCTACCTTCCCTTATCCCCTTCTTCTCTCTTTTCTTGTAGGGCAAGATAGATTTCTATACCCCATTACCTGTATTCCTTATTTGCCAGTTATATGTAAAAACAATTCTCAATATTCCTCCCTAAAACTTTGAATTCCAACTTCTCTCCCTTCTCCCCGCCACACCCATCCCCACTGAGAAGGCAAGTAATTCAGCATAGGCTATATATGAGCAGTTTTGCTAAAGACTTCCATGATAGTCATGTTGTGAAAGACTAACTATATTTCCCTCCATCCTATCCTGCCTCTTTATCTATTCTCTATTTTAATCTTATCCCTCCCCAAAAGTGTTTCCTTCTAATTAGCCCCTCCTCTCATTTGTCCTCCCTTCTATCATCCTCCCACACTCCAGTTATCCCCTTCTCCCCTACTTTCCTGTAGAGTAAGATAGATTTTCATACCAAATTGTGTGTGTAGGTTATTCCCTCTTTGAGCCAAATGTGATGAGAATAAGGTTCGCATTTTCCCTCTTACCTCCCCCTTTTCCCCTACATTGAAAAAGCATTTTCTTGTCTTTTATACGAGAGACAATTTGCTCCATATAATTTCTCCCTTTCTCCTCCCATTACATTCCTCTCTCACCCCTTAATTTTATATATATCATCCCTTCCTATGCAGCTCAGTCTGCGCCCTCTGTCCATATACATACATACATACATACATACATACATACATACATACATACATACATATGTATATATATATATTTGTATAATCATTCCAACTATTGAAATACTGAGAAAAGTTTCAAGAGCTAAAAAAAAAAAAAAAGAAACAAACCTAGAAAGACTTTTGTGAAGACTAAGTGTAGTGAGCAGAATCAGGAGAATATTATTCATAGTAACAGCCACAATGTGTGAGAACTGTTTTTGATAGACTTAGCCCTTCACAGCAATGAATACAAGGACACAAAACATTTCCAAAGGAGTAATGATGCAAAATGCCATCCACATCCAGAGAAAGAATTATGTAGTTGGAACACAGAATGAAACAGACTGTTTTCTCTTTTGTTATGTTTTGTTTTCTTTTGTTTTTCTCAAGGTTTCTCCCATTTGTTTTAATTTTTCTATGCAGTATGACTAATATGAAAATGTGTTTAATGGAAATGTATATGGAGAGCCCATATAAGACTGGATGGTTTCTTGGGGAGGGAGGGGTAAAGAGGGGAGAAAATTTGGAACTTATGGAAGTGATTTTTGAAAATTAAAAACAAAGAAATTAACAAATTTTGGAAAAAATAACACCACACAAATAAAGACACATATAAACAATTAGAGAAATTTTAATTACCTATGAGCAGGTTGAACTAATATAATAAGGATAAAAATTTTATCCAAATTAATTTACTTATTCATTGGCATATCATTAAAACTAACAAGAAAGTTTCAGTTAGAAAAATAATATGTTTTTCTTGAAAAAAAAACAGAAGTCAAGAATAACAAGGGAATCTTTGTTTTAAAATAACAGAAGGTGGCCAAGCAGCACTAGATCTCGAACTGTATTACAAAATCATAATCATCAAAACTATCTGGTACTGGTGAAAAAGTAAAGTGGTAGATCAGTGGAATAGATTAATTATACAATACACACTAATAAATGACCATAGGAATCTAATGTTTGAAAAAAGCAAAGATTCAGTTTTTTGACAAGAGATCATGATTTTACAAAAAAAAAAAAATACCAGGAAATCTGGAAAGCAATTTGGCAAAAACTAAATATAAAACCAGCAACCACCACTAGATCTATCTCCCAGTGTGAGAAAAAGGTCACACTCACATACACTACATATATATAGATATGTATGTATACATACATATCTATATATATGTAGTGTGTATCTTTTGTGTGTGTAGTATGTGTGTGTATACATATAAAATATTTATAGCAACTCTTTTGGTGACGTCAAAGAATTGGAAATTGATTAGATGCCCATGAATTGAGGAATAGCTGAACTAGGTGTGGCATGTGATTGTGATTTGCCTGTCAGTTGCCCTCAACTAGTTTTACCCTGTCTGACAAGATGATTTGACTGGGGTGCAGTTGTTGCACATGCAACCTCTTTCTGGAACCATAGGTGAGAGTTGAGTGACAGATGGTATGGAAAGTAGATCAGAAGCCCTGAAAAGGAGTTGGGAAGCCCTCACATTGGAAGTGGTAGGGATCCCCAAACACACCATATAATTTAGCAGTGATTCAGGGGGTATCTACCCCAAGCATTTGGAGATTCCTACACTGGAATAGATGGGTGTAAACAATGTGTTAAAATGGCGATGAAAGCAACTGGAGCAGGTGTTATGGACTGCTTTGAGTTTAGTCAAAAATATCTCACTGTTATTTGATGACTCTGGAAGACAGAGTGAGTGACAACATTTTGCTACTCTGTCTTATTTAAATCCAATTCTTGTATAAGTAAAAACATTATGTGCATATTTATTGTTCCTCTTCTAAAATGCAATAGGAAGTATTTCCAGGAGACATGATGGTAAAGTAAGCATTCAATTTCAGTCACATTTCCATATTGATCCTGAAAAAAGTAGCACCCCAAGAAAAACTACTGGAACATCAGAGTAAGCAGAAAGATAGAGTGTAGCAGTCTTTTATTCAGGAAACTTGGTGGATAAGAAAGGTCCATCTCAGGTAAAAGGGAAGCATATTCCAGGAAACAAAGCACCTCGTCAAGCCAACAACAAGCTCCACCTCAGCAAACCAAGAGGAGATCTTAAGCCCAAGGCTGGTGCAACAGACAAATGCCAACTAAGACTTCACATGCCTTAGCATAGCCAGGGAAAGAAGTAGATTTCATCTTGGAGAACCATTGTGTGCACTTGTGGGTAGTCATCCTCCAATGGCCAGACACCACTACTAGGAACCCAGCTTAGCACCAGAAAAGCTGCCAGAACCCTACAGTGTACAGCTGCCAGCTCCTGAAGCTCCAGCACACAATATCGATGACCAACCACGTGATCTCTAAAAGGAGAAGGTAGGGATAGTGTTTCCTGTGCCTCAAAAGCAGAGCACAAAATTAAAAGCTGGAAAATATGCAAACAACATGAGAAAAAAGCAAAAACTGCCACTGACCTTAGTTTCTTTGGGTTTTGGAAGGATTAAAACACAAACTCAGAAGAGGACATCATTGTCAGTATATTTGCATCCCAAAACTCAAAGGACAATATTAACTGGTCTGAATCCCAAAGAGTTTTCTTTGAAGAGTGCAGGAAGGTTTTTAAATTTATAATAAGAGAGGGAGAAGAAAAATTAGGGAAATAAATGAGTAGCATGCAAGAGAGAATCAACAGTTTGGAAAAGTAAGGTCAAAAAAAGATCGAAGAAAACAACTCCTTTAAAAATACAATTGGCACAAAGGAGGAAAAACATTGAAGAAAACAATTCCTTAAACAGTAGAACTGGGTAAATGGAAAAAGGAGGCACAAAAGTTCACTGAAAGATAGTCCTTACAAAGTAGAATTGACTAAATGGAAAAGGAGGTACAAAAGTTAATTGAAGGAAACAAGATCTTAAAAATTAGTATTGGGGGTGGGGAAGCTAATTACTTTGAGACATCAAAAATCAATCAAAGGAATGGGGAAAAAAGAAGAAAATTTTAAATACTTCAGTGGAAAAACAACTTAACAGGAAAATAGAACCAGGAGAGATAATTTAGGTATGGTTGGTCTACCTGAAAGCCATGATATAAAAGAGCCTGGATAGAATCTTTCAAGAAATTATCAAAGAAAACTATCCTGACATCCTAGAATATTAAGGTAAAGTAGTCATTGAAAGAATCCACCAATCACCTCCAAAATGAGTACATCAAGGAATATTGTAGATAAATTCCAGAATTATCAGGTGAAGGAGAAAATACTGCAAATAGTAAGAAGAACATCAAGTATTATGGATAAAAAATGAGGAAAAGACAAGATCTATCAGCTTCTACCTTAAGAGAAGGGAGAGTTTGGAATCTGATATTCCAGAGGTCAGAGGAGCTAGGACTGAAACCAAGAATCCCCTACCCAGTAAAGCTGAGTATAATATTTCAGGGGAAAAAGTGGACATTCAATGAAATAGAGGACTGTCAAGGATTCATGATGAAAATACCAGAGTTTAATTGAAAATTTGACTTTCAAATGCAAGAATCAAGAGAAGTATGAAAAGGTAAATAGGAAAGAAATATCATAAGAGACTTATTAAAGTTGAACAGTTTTCACCCCTGTATGGAAAGATGATATTTGTAACTCATGAGACGTTGCTTAATATTGGGGTAATTGGAGGAAATATTGATGACAGATGGATAGACAGACAGATAGACAGACAGATAGAGGGCACAGGGTGAGTTGAATATGAAAGGATGATATCTAAAAAAAACCTATAGGTTGAAAGAGGAATATACTGAGAGAAGGAGAAAGAAAGAGACAAAATGGGGTAAATTATCTCACATAAAAGAGGCACAAAAATGTTTCACAAAGGAGGGGAAGAAGGGGAAGGTGAGAGAGAATGAGTGAACCTTACTCTCATCAGATTTGGTTTAAGGAAAGAATAACATACATATTGAATTGGGTAGCTCACCTACTGTAAAGTAAAGGGAAAGGGGATAAGTGTGAAGGGATGATAGAAGGGAGGGCGAACTGAGGAAGGGAGTAGTCAGAAGCAAACACTTTTGAAAAGAACACGATCAAAATCGAAACCAGAGTAAGTGGGGGATGGCATAGAATAGTCTTTCACAACATGCCTATTATGGAAATGTTTTGCATAACTACACGTGTATCACCTACATTGAACTGCTTGTGTTCTAAATGAGGGTAGGTGGGGAGGGAAGAAAGGAGTGAATTTGACGCTCTAAGTTTTAAAAACAAATGTTAACAATTGCATTTACATGCAACTGAAAAATAAGATACATAGGTAATGGCATATAAAAATCTTTATTGCCCTACAGGAAAGTAAGAGTACAAAGGATAAGGGTGTGTGTGTGTGAAGAAAGGGTTGGTAGACTGGGGGAAGAGGTAATTAGAATGCATGTTATATGAGGGTAGGGGGCTGAGAGAAATGGGGAGAAAGTCTGAAACTCAAAATCTTATGGAAGTGAATGTTGAAAACTAAAAACAATATACATTTACAAAAATGAATTGGAAAAAAAATCAGTTACTCATGGGTAGGTCAAGCTAATATAATAAAGATGATGATTATCCCTAAATTATTTTGCTTATGTAGTGCCATGTCAGTTAAGCTACCAAAAATTATTTTATAGAGCTAGAAAAAAATAATACCAAAATTCATCTAGAAAAATAAAAGATCAAAAATATAAAGGGAATTAAAAAGAAGAAATTGTAAGGAAAGATGACAGTCATATCAGAACTAAAACTATTTTTAAAAGACAACAATCATCAAAACAACTTGGTACTCTCTAAGAAATACAGTGGTGTATCGTTGGAAAAATTAGATACTCAGGACAAGCTGGTCAATCACTGTCGTGGTCTATTATTTGATAAACCCAAAGACTCCAGCTTCTGGGATAAGAACTCCTTTTCTGGCAAAAACTGCTGAAAAACAATATGGCAGCAAATGGGCATAGACCATCATCTTACACTGTGTATCAGGATAAGGTCAAAATGGATAAATGATTTAGACATAAAGGGTGATTCTATAAGCAAATTAGGAGATCAAGACATACTTTACCTGTCAGATCTAATGGAAGAATTTATTACCAAAGAAGAGATAGAGAATATTGTAAAATGTGAAATGGAAAATTTGCATTACACCAAATTAAAAACTTTTTAGACAAATGAAGCTAATACAGACAAGATTAGAAAAGAAGAAGAAAGCTATGTTACATTTTTTATAGCCATTGTCTCTTACCAAGGTCTTATTTCTGAAATATATAGAGAAGTGAATCAAAATTATAAGAAACAGAAGTCATTCCCCAATGGAGAAATAATCAAAAGATGTGAACAGGTAGTTTTTAGAAGAAGAAATTAAAGCTATCTATAGTCATACGAAAAAAAAATGCCCTAAATTACTCTTCGTTAGATAAATGCAAATTAAAAAAATAAACTTCAGAGGTACCATCTTACTCCTACCAGATCAGTTAAAGTGATACAACAGGTAAATAAAAATGTTGGAGAAGATGTGGAAAAAACTGGTGCACTAATGTTTTGTTGGCAGAATTATGAACTGACCCAAACATTCTTGAGAGCAATTTGGAGCTATGCTCAAAGGGTAATGATGCTGTGCAAACTCTTTGATCCAGCATTAACACTATTAGGCCTACATCCCTAAGAGGAAATAAAAACGGTAAAAGATCCGTGGGAACAAAATATTTATAAGAACTCTTTATGTGGTGGCAAAAAGTTAGAAATTGAGGGGATGCCGATCAAGTGGGAAATGATTAAACAAGTTGTCTTATTTGGATGTAATAGAATAGTATTATTCTATAATAAATGATGTTCAGATTTGGAACTATGCCCAAAGGGCTATAAAAACCACACACACCCTTTAATTTAGCAATATTACCAGTAGGTCAAAATCCCAAAAGCAGTATTTAAAAATGATAAAAAGACATATAAGTACTAAAATATTTATAGCTGTTCACTTCTGGAGAAAAATAATTTGAAACTGATGAAATGCAGAGCAATATGGGAATGGCTGAACAAGTTATTGCGTGTGATCATGATGAAATACTATTGTCCTATAACAAAGGATGAGAGGGATTCTCTCAGATAAACCTTGAAACACTTGCATGAGGTGATGAAAATTTAAATTTACCACATACAAAGCAACAACATTAATGTAAGATGATCTACTCTGAATGAATTACCTATTCTCAGCAGTATAGTGAATCAAGACAACTCTGAAGGACTTGTGATGAAAACTGCTATCCTTCATCAGAGCAAGAATTGATGGTGTCTGAATATCCTTTTTTAAAATCGATTTTCTTTTACATCACTATTATGAACATGTTTTGCATGACTATACATGTATAACCTATAGCAAACTGCTTACCTTCTCAATGACAGGGGTGGTGGGAAGAGAAGAAGGGAGAGAACTGAGAGAAATTTAAATTTAAAAGTTAAACCTAAAAATTTTACATATAAATGAGGAAAACCTAATTTGCACATGCATATATATATATACATATATGTATACACACATATATATACATATATATATGCACACATATACATATATGAGAAAATAAAGAAATTATGTACAGGCAGATTTCAGAAAAACCTTGAAAGATTTACATGAAGTGATGCTGAGTGAAGTGAACAGAACTAGGAGAATATGGTGCTGAGTAACAGCAACATTGAGTTATGCTTAAGTTTGATTGATTTAGTTTTTCTCAGCAATGCAATGATCTAATACATTTCCTAAAGTCTCATTATGGAGAATTCTATCCAAACCCAGAGAAAGAACTGAATCTGAATGCAGATTGAAACATTCTATTTTCTTTTCTTTTCCTTTCTTTCTCATGGTTTTCCCTTTTGTTCTCATTCTTCTTTTACAGAATGATTTAATAGAAATTTAAATTAAAAGGTCTTTCTCATTAATAAATAGACTGATATGATATGCTTAAGTTGCCCAGAAGCCTGAGTCACATGTGGTGGGAGGAGCTTGATGAAGAGGTGGAACAAGAAGGGTAGAGCAGAACCAGAACCAGGAGGAAGTGTGTGGGGAGGTCAGATTAGAGGGGAAAGAACACAGGTCAACTGACACTGATCCACTGACACATTGTGATATTTCATAGTGGAAGCCCCTGGCTGAGGGAGGAGAAGTTTGAGAATTGCTTTGCCCTCTGCTATGATCATGTTTATCAACTTATTGTTCACCATGACAGATTTTGCTTTCTGGTTCTGGGATTTGGCTTTCTGGTGTTAAAATCAATGTTTTTATTCTGTTTTCTATATGGAGAGTCTTTTACATTTTGCAATTGAGAAATACACTGTCACATTCAGAGTCACCACCAGTAATTTGAATATTGCCTTGACATATACATGACTAACGTGAAAATATGTTTAATAGGATAATACAAGTATAGCCTATATCAAACTGCATGCTATCTTGGGCAGGGAGAAGGGAGGAAATATTTAGAACTCAAAATCTTATGAAAGTGAATTTTGAATGCTAAAACAAATAAATAATTTTAAAAGAAAAGAACTGCTGATCAGGATCAATTCTGAAACACACACACACACATATACATTACAAGGTAGACTTATACGAACTGATGAAAAGAGAAGAGAGCAGAACAAGGCTATAATTGCAAAAGTGATGTTGTACAATAATCAGGAATGAATTACTTAATTTTTGTGAGTAATACAGTGACCCAAGAAAATGTCAATGCAATCATCACAAAAATTGCTATCCATCTCCAAAGAAAGTGTTTATGGAGCTTGAATGATGATTCAAGTATACTTTTTTTTTTTACTTTTTTTTGTTCTGTTTTGTTTCATAATCTGAATAATATGTACACGACTGCACATGTATAATATATATCAAATTACTTTCCTTCTCAGGTTGGAGAAACTTTGGGAGGGAGGGACCAAATTTGGAACTAAAAAGTTTACAACAATTATTACCATATATATTTATATGGCCCTTTTGATTATATTTCCAAAATTTTATCATTAAAATAACTATGCTAAAATTTGATTTTACTTATAATTGGAAAACAAAAAAAAATAGACTTTACCAGTTTTCCTGTTCCTTGCAACTCAGGCTTCCCTCCTTTTTTTACCTCAAAAATACCTTACATATGTTTGCATTTTCTTATCAATGTATTTACTGTGTCCTCCCCCACCTCCTTCCCACTCCAATCACACATACACACGTAATGCCATCAAATACATTTAAGTCAGGACTTTTCATGTCTTTGTACATTTTACGATGAATTCAGTTTCTTCACACATGGTAATTGCTTATTTAATTGAGTTATACACCTTACAATTATATTCCTTCTTTATTTTACTGTACACAGTGCCTTAATGTCTTGTACATTGTAGGTACTTAATAAATGCTTGCTGATAGACTGGCAAAAAAGGTTCTTTGTTTTTGTTTTTGTTTTTTCCCCCTGTGTTTAGGGATTTTCATGAAATCTGACTATATATGATCAACCTTTCAGAAGCAGAAAACCTACCTCTCCCTCACAGAATTGCTTAACAGGGAATTTTATAAGTAATTCCTCTTAATGAATCAATAAAGAACAAAATGACTCTTCTGCTGCCTTCACTGGCCATTGTAGTCACAGCCCCCTCCTGCTGCTGACACTGCTGTTGCCTGGTCCTGGGGCTAGGACCCTGCTCCCTTCTTGCCAAGTTGGAAAAGGCTTCTCACTGACCTTTGAAGCTGCCTTTGGCACCTGTTGATTGAGGGATCTGTGAACCTTCATTGCTGCTGCCAGGGATTCTGTCCCTGAAGCTTGCTCCAGTCCTGTTCCTCCCAGTCCCATGTGACCTAGGCTAGGCTGTGCTCCACACTCCATCTGGTGAAACAGATCTTTCCTTTCAGCCTTCCAGGTCACCTGGGGATGACAATCCCCTCCACTCCATCAAGCTGTGACTTCTGCTGTTCTACAATTTGTTGAGAGTCTTTCTTTACAGGTATTTTATGGACTTTGGGGGAAGAGGTAGAGTATGTGCATCTTTCTACTCTACCATATTGGCTCTGCCCTCTCTGGGGTTTAGGTTTTTGGAGTAAGTTTTATGTGCCAAACCAAACTCTGGGAAGCCACTAAGGAGCCCCGCAGCTTTTGTGGTATATATATATATATATATATACATATATATATATATATATATATATATATATATATATATATTGCTAATGTCAGATAGTTTGAAAGCATTGTCTGTTGAATGATATATGTACTTGATTAAAGGAGACTGTTAACCCCTCATTTTTGCCTTTCCTTTCATAAAAGCAGATCAAAGAACCTGTGATAGCTACCCCCTGTATGTTGGGTTGTTTACTGATATACTAGAGTAAATGGAAAACCAATGAAACCTAATAGAATTATGAGTACCATGTAGTAAAGGGTATACTAATGTGATAAAATGTAGCGATGAGCCCAGATGAAGATGACAAAAAAGAACTCTTACAAATGAAAAGTTCTGAAGCAATCATATGTCTTTAGTTATTTGAAATTAGATAATATTATAGATAAGCCTCATGTGGAACTATAGGGAAGATGAATTTCTATATTATTAAGAAAAATACAGACTTTGATGATAAAAAAATAGCAGATATTTGGGAATTTGCAGTCAAATACTTTCAGAGAAGCCGCTTTTACTTATTAAAAGTAATTCATAAGGGATGATACCAGTTGTTAACCTTTTGATTTTTCCAGTAAATATTTTCACAAGTAAAATTTTGGGATTTTCCTCTTAATTTTTTGTGAATAGAAGACTAAAACTCTTTTGATCAGATTCCATCTTAAAAATAACATATTTGCCTATCAATCCTTATATAATCTCTTTATGTTGGGACAAGACTGTGTAGCCCAGATTAAGGTAAGTAACATAGGGCATTGAAAAGTCATGAAAGTAAACTGTACTTCAGGTCAGGAGACCATGATTGTAGTCTTGGTACTGACAATTCACCCTTATGACAGGAGGAAATTGTCTGATCTCTGAGAGTCTTGGTTTCACCTTTTCAAAATCATAGAAATATATGGGTTATTGTAAAGTTCTAATGAGATAAAATACTTGAATCTAATAGAATACTACTGTGTCACAAGTGATTGATAGAGATGATTTCAGAGAAACTTTAAAAAAATTTGTACAAACTGCTAGAGTAAATTGTATAAAATGACTAGAACAATTTGTGCAACAATAGTAATTATTTAAAGACAATTACTATGAAATTCTTAAGAGTTCCAAACAATGAAATAACAAGTCAATATGCCAGATACCTGATAATGAAGTATACTATCTATCTCTTGATGTGATTGTGACGAGTACATGATTCAGAATGAGACATACACTTTGGAACGAGAATAAAGCAGGAATTTATATTACTTGAATATGTGAATTGAAAATACAACACTTAATTTCTTTTGTTTTGTTTCCTATTTGAGTTTGGCTGGGAAAAATAAATTTGTTAAAATTACTTTAAAAATTTAATGAGATGATGTATGTATGTGTACAGTACTAAAGTGCTATATCAAAGATTAATACAGGCTAAAGTTTAATTTTAATTTAGTTAATTCTATTTTAACTTAAATTAATTATTTAAATTTGAACTTAAATTAATCTTAATTGATTTTTAAAAATTGAAAAATAAAGATTTAAAAGAAAATAACAATTTGAATATTATTAGCACTCCCAAATTCAAAAATTTAAGTCCAAAACCCTTTAGTAAATATTAGTGGTTTTTACATAGCAGGAGCCCTAAGCTTTATGATACAATAGAGCAATCCAGATGATTTCGGCTAAATATAAACCCTTTGAGAGCAGGTCCTATTTCATCTTATTTTTATATCTTAGGTCCTAAGATAATATTTGGTGCTTAGTAGACACTTAGTGATTGTGTTTTTTTTGCTGTTCATTGATGGTCTGTTAATAATTAACTCTGGAGCTTTAGTTAACTTCTAGAATCTCATAATCACATGTGCTAGAGCTGAAATGACTTAGGGTTTATAAGGGTAAAAGGGTATATGAGTTCACCTAATTAGTCTTAACCATAAATTGTTATTTAGCAAAGTGTCTAGAAAGTTCTACTGGATAGCCAGTGATTAATATAAAGTTTGCAGGGGATGAGAAGATATGCAAATTATAGAGTTGTTATGTAGAAGTGATTTTGAGAAAGAGAATTTTCTTAAAGATCAGGGTGAAAAGGCCTTCACAATGCATTCCACTAAAATTGTTCAGTTTCCAATTTTTTGTCAGGCTATATTCTGGAATTCAAAGAGAAATGATTTAGTTTCGATTTTTGAGCATTCTCTTTGGGGAGGTGGGGGAGTGAGAAACAACAAAAAAACAAGCAAGTGCACAGTAACAGCATCAGCAAATTGTGATACTAAATTCAAATGTTAGAATCAAGAGAAGGTGAATCATTTCACTCATTTCTCCATGGTCTAATGAAGAACTAGTTATGTAATAGCCTTACTGTATTTTAATATAGTCAGAAAACATTTAAGGTATTGTGTTCTAGTCTAGACATAGTTTATAAAGTACGTTAAGGAATTAAAGTTTTTCTATGGAAGGATGATCAAACTGTTAAGAGGATATTAAAGATTCTGTATATGCGTATATGTGTATACACAATACATACCCACACATGTGTATATACATGCATATACACATGCACACACATGTGAAGACTCATTTAAAAGGACTCTCATACAAAAGGCCTGTATAGATCAAAGACAGATATATATGTACGTATGTGTTCATATGTATACATTTATACACACAGATAGATAGGTAGATAGATAGATAGATAGATAGATAGATAGATAGATAGATAGATAGATAGATAGATAGATAGATAGGTAGGTAGGTGGGTAGGTAGGTAGATATACACATGCGTGCATTTAACTAAATGTGGCTTACAGGGACAAGTAAAAAAATACATAGTTATAGATTTTTGCCTACCCTTCTATAAGGAAAGTTTTAATTCTTCCCTAGGGAGAAACATAAATGGTCCCACAGGGCTGACCCACTGGTCTTATCAGAAAGGGGGTATAACAGCAGAATTTTATCTCTAATTCCCCCTAAGTATTAATAGACTAGGGGAAATGATGGTAGGGAAAATGATGATTAAGTTCAAATCATTTTGCTAGATGCTGTTCCATGAGGTGAGAGGCATGTACCAAAGTGAAACCAAAAGCTTGATTCCTGCCTCAAAAAAATAGCATTTACAAAAAGGAAACAATGGGGTATAGAAATGTATCTAACCCAACAGGAAAGTAGGAGATAGAAATAAGAGAAGGGTCAGGGTGTTAGGAGAGAAGGCAGATTGGGGGAGGGATATTCGGCAGGAAAATACTTTTGAGGAGTGACAGAGATACAGGAGATGGAAAAGAGAATAGATGGCAGGGAATAGGATGGACGGAAATACAGATAGGAATAGCAACTGGAAAAAATGAAGCATTTTTCTCTGATAGAGGATGCATTTTTCTTTCATCTAATAATTTGTTTTAAGTTTTCAATAATCACTTCCATATGTTTTAAATTTTCTCCCACTTTGTCCTCACTCCCTCCCCAAGATGGTGTGGAATCTTATGTGGGCTTTACCCATACATTCTTATTAAACAAATTTTCACATTGGTCATGTTGCATAGAATTAAAATATATGGGAGAAACCATGAGAAAAATCAAAACAAAGCATAACAAAAGAGAAAATAGTCTGCTTTATTCTACATTTTGGTATCCTGTAGTTCTTTCTCTAGATGTGTATGCGGTCCTTTGGAGTCCCCTAAAATACCCCACTGAGTGTGTATGTTATTTCCTCTTTGAGCCCATTCCAAAGGGAATAAGGTTCACTCATTCACTCTCACCTTCTTCCTCTTCCCCTTCACTGTAAAAAAACAAAACAAAGAAAACACTTTTTCCTACCTCTTTTATGTGAGATTTGTCAAATTCTTCCTCTCACTATCTCTCCCAGTACTTTCCTCTATCACTCCTTTGTATTTCTGTGAAGACTTAAATCTGTCAGAATGTGTCCTCTCACACTGTGGCTATTATTGTCTATAATGTTCTCCTGGTTCTGTTCATTTCACAAAGCAACTGTTTACATAAGTCTTTCCATGTTTTTCTGAACCCACATGTTTTTTCTCTTATAGCACAATAGTATTTCATTATTTTCATTCACCATTTCTCAAACATATAGAGAGCTGTCAAATTTATCAAAATAAGAGCCATTCCCTAATTGATAAATTATTAAAAATGATACGATCAGTTATCAGATGAAGTAATCAAATCTATGTATAGTAATATAAAAAAAAATACTTCAACTCACTATTCATTCAGGAATTGCAAATTAAAACAATTCTGAGGGACTATCTCATACCTGTTAGATTGGCTTATAGGACAGAAAAATATAATAAGAAATATTGGAGGGGATGTGGGAAAAAATGAGAAATTGATTCCCTGTTGGTGGAGTTATGAACTGAATCAATCATTCTATAGAGCAATTTAGAACTATGGGCAAAAGGCTATAAAACCATGCATATCCTTGCAACAAGTAATTCTACTGCTATGTTTATATCTGAAAAGAGAAAAAAAATGAAAGGACCTATATGTACCAAAGTATTTACAGCAGCTTTTTTCTGGGGGCAAAGAGTTAGAAATTGAGGGGATTCCCATCAATTTGGAATGCATGAATAAGTTTTGGTATGGGGTTATAATGGAATACTATTGTGTCATAAGAAATGCTGAGCAGGATACTCTCAGAGAGACCTGAAAAGACTTGCATGGGTTAATGCAAAGTGAAATGTGCTGTGTACAAAGTAACAGCAAAGTTGTAAGGTGGTTGTTGTTCATTCTTGAAGAAAATCAAAATGGCATCAATATGTTATCTTCAAACCATAGGGCATCTAACTGGGGTTGATCAGCCTGATATGGGCTAAGAATGCTTTTTCACAGTCAGGAACAATTAGTGTATGAGAACATTTGGAATTGATTCTTTAAATTTGATGATATTGAATTTCTTTTGAGCTATTTCAATCCTATTTTGCTCAGAAAGTATAGCACCTTCTCTTTTAAGCTCCCTCCAAGCCAGGTGGTCCAGTGCCAATGTCTCACATATCACGCAATAAATTCCAAGTTCTTAAGAGAGACTTTCAGAGTGAAATAGGGCTGCTTTCCTGCTCCCGTGTTTTCTAGCATGATGTTTTTAAAGCATGTTGTCAAATGCTTTCAATGAGGATGAACAAGACAGAAAGATCAACTACATCACTGATGGTAAATTCTTCAACTTTAAAAGGCTACAAGCTAAGACCAAAGTGGAGAGAGTGTTGGTGCATAGTTGTTTTTGGTCACAGATTATTGTCACTCAATGCAGCCTCTGAAGCCCAGATGCAACAAGGTATCGATATTTTAACTGCTGCTGGTGCCTAACAACACCAGAAAAAGTCCAGTCCACAGGAGCACCACACCACCCATATATAGAACCACTGTGAGATGAGAATTAGTTAACTAATCTCAGTAATGCAATGATCCAAGACAACTCTGAAGGATTTATGATGAAAAATGCAATTGATCCTCAGAGAAAGAAGTCATGATTTCTGAATACAGGATAAAACATATTTTTTAACTTTATTTTTATTGAGGTACTTTATCTGCTTTTTTTCACAACACAAATATTATGGATATGCTTTGCATGACTCCAAATTATAACCAGTATCAAACTGCTTGCCTACTTAATGGGGGGGGGAGGAATGAGGAAGGGAGAGAATGTGGAACTTCCAAATTTAAAAATAAATATTAAAAAACTTTTTACATGTAACTGGTGACAAAATACTAAATAAAAATATCTGACACTAGAAAAAAATGAAAGTTACTTTAAACTTTATCTAATACAATCCTGCCATCTCACAAGTGAGGAAACAAAGACACAGAGAGCAGAAAATATTTTCTCAAGTTCATCTGAACATTGTCAGGACTAGGATTTGATGCCCTATCCTCTGGCTTAAAGTTGATTACTCATTAAACTATACCACTTAGAACTTCAAACTCATATGCTTTTATCAGTAGTTCAAGCAGTATTCAGTGTCATCAGCTTAGGAGAAGGAAAGCATAAGTTGGGAGAAAATATCGATATAGCAAAGGATTTAAAGGTGAAAGAGCCTTTTATAACTGGGAAAACTGGAAGCTAGGAAGTTTGAGGGAATATCTACTTGGATGTTAAAATTTGATGTGATGAAGATAAAAGTTGAGGAGGAAAGGAAAATGGTAAATAGGGTGCTGAACTCTATTTGAAAAGAGAAATAAATGTCCTGAGTGACAATATGTAAGTGTTGCCATGATTTCTATGTCTAAGAAAATCATACCATGAACTTGAAAGAAAGAAGATAAAAGGGTGATGATGACAAAGAGAGGGAGAGGGAGAAGTAGAGAGAGAGGGAGAGGGAGAGAGAGAGGGAGAGGGAGAGGGAGAGGGAGAGGGAAATGAGAACAGATCTCATCTTTATGGACCCAAGTATTCAGAACTACCTATTTTATCAATCTAAAAATGTATAAAGGACAGTACTCATTAAGGGGCTAAAGTGAATTCAATGATTACCCAAGAGGAAATCAACTAGAGGCTCTTTCAATGACAGTTGCATCTGACAAGTGTTCTATATCCCATTCCCGGGAGACATCAACCTTATTAGCCATTGTTCTCAAGATTTATTTCTTTGTTGTTTAAATTCTTCCTAATGCCTCCAAGCTCCTACATATGAAACCACTTAACCACTGATTCTTCCATACTAGAAGTCACTTCCTAGGAAGTCCTATACCAACAGTAGAAGAGTAAGTACTTTTGCTAGCTGCACTAATGATCACTCAATTTCCATCATTTTTGCTTTCTTTGTTTTATTATAATCCTGATTTCTACAGGACCCAAAACATTATGCTAAGAAATCTGTGGGTCAGAGAGAATGATTTTTACTTGCCATCTATTGGTCCCTATTTCCATTAACTCTGACCTCTTCACATGGCTTATCCACAAATCCATTAAATGTTCTACTGACTTTAAGACACACTAAGAGATCAAAAACTAATATTATTATTTTGTTACATAACTGGATAATCTTATTATTTTGTTACATAACTGGATAATCTAGTCTTATTTTTCTTGGTCTGATATTATAAGTTTTCCATTGATAATAATGAAAGTCAGGGGGAATTTCTGTTATTCTGAAAAAGGAATCTTCTCTTTATTTCCCTCAAAGTTAGTCCACATATTTTAAATGATGCTTTTGCCACTGAGGAAAAAAATGAATATACATACATATACATTTAAATATATATATATATATATGTGTGTGTGTGTGTGTGTGTGTATGTGTGTGTGTGTGTGTGTGTGTGTGTGTGTGTGTATAGCCATCTCACCATCAAAGGCTCCATTTCTTCAATAAAACTTTTCTCCCACTTAAAAAAATAAAAATCAAGTCATTTCAAAACAAACAAAATATTACTTATCACTCATAATAGTGTAGGTCAAGGCATAAGCAAAGATTAAAATGCAGTAAGTACTCCTGGAAAATAGACACAATTAAAATTAATTATGCTAGGAAAGCATTATAAAGAATCAATTAATAAGTATATACAATTAAAATAAAGCAATACTTAACTTCTCCCACAGAATCTTAACAGCTGGGAAAACCTTCAACCAGAGAGCATCAACAAGTTTCTGACATGACTTTTTCCCCCAACTCCAACCAGCCTGAGCCCATTATTCCTCAGGCAACAAGAAAGCAAAACATCTCCCTTGCCTCCTCAAAAGAATAAGTCCAGCCAATATAAAACAGATGTTCCTTTCACTGCATCCATGATCCTGTGAAAGAAATGCTTATTTATCCGGATGGAAGAATCCAAACACAAATTACACTGCTGTTATCAAGGTGTCTCTACTGATGGTATTTCCAAATTGCAGCCCTCTCAATTGATTTTATCTGGGGAGAGGATGGGCCAAAGTTGCAGGAACTGATTAAATTCTCAAGTAGAAGAAAGAGTCCTCTTCTAATGGTACATATATATATCTTTACTAAGATACTTCTCATGGCTGGGGTCTGTGGAGTTAGAATTTATTTATGGATTTCAGTATTTTCTTGGTCTTAATCTGAGTTTTCTAATCCATATAATATCAGTTTGCCTTTATAGCTCAAGTAGATGATGCTTGCCAAAAGTCAGATTTAAAACTAAGTTGTCCCAACTTTTGCCTGTCCTTAAGTTAAAAGTAGAAGTCCAGTGACAGTCACTTCTTATTCCTTTCCTTCTCCATTTTTCTGTTAATATTAGACTTCACATTCCTGTTCACCTTTTCACCACTAAACAAATAGCTTTGGTAAGTAAAATTTCATTAAATTTCCCAATTTTGCAATGTTTTATTGTATGATTTCTCCCATTACCTTAATTCTTCTATGCAATATGACTAAGATGAAAATGTATTTAATAGGAATGTATTTGTAGAACCTATATAAAACTGTATGCCATCTCTGGGAGGGAGTGGAGAGGTATGGAGGAAGGAGGTGGAAGGAGGGGAAAAATCTAAGATATGTGGAAGTGATTGTAGAACACTTGAAACAAATAAAATAATAATTAAAAAAGAAAAATAATAAAACATTAAAGTAAATCAAAAAATAGTATTTCTGCTGATGAAACAGTATCCCTTTCTGATGTTTGACAGTGTCAGAAAACTTTGATCCTTACTAGCTGTAGCTCCTCTTGAGACTGAGACTGTAATACCCACTGAAGCAATCTGTCAGATTTTTTCTACACAAGGGTTGACCTCTTCCTTGAATTGTGGCTATGGGAATTACTGGGCTGAAAGCTGGGACACCTGTTCTTGAGATTCTTGGACGTGGACAAATAGTGGCTGATTAGGGTTGGTGGGATTAAGGGTCATTGGTCTAATAAGAAACATAGAGTAAGAAATGACCTTAGGGACAGTCCAACTAGTCACCAGTTATCAGCTAAGCCTGAGATGGACATAGGGATTAAAAAGAAAGTAAAACAAGTTAATAAGAATTAGTGTCTGCCATAAAGGAATTTTCATTAAATTGAATTTACACCAACCATAATATAAGATATTAATATAAAATTAAAAATATAAAATAAGTTTGGCAGAAAAATACAATATATAAATAAATATACATAGATACACAAAGCAACTTTCAGAGATTGGGTTAAAGGGCAATATTTAGTGGAAAATCAGGGTAAACCTTGTAGAAAAGTTTTGATTTTAATTGCAACTTGAAAGAAAATTGAGGGGATGTCTATCAATTTGGGGAATGGCTGAAAAAGATGAATGCAATGGAATCCTATTGTGGTATAAGAAATGGTGAACAGGAGAACTACAGAGAGACCTGGAAAGACCTGTATGAACTGATGCTGAGTGAAATGAGCAGAACTAGGATAACATTGTACACAGTATTGACCACAGTGTGCAAAAACTGTTTCTGATAGACTTAGCCCTTAACAGCAACACAAGGACCTAAAACATTCCCAAAGGTCTCTTGAGGCAAAATGCCATTCATATTCACAAAAAACTATCGAATCAGAATGAGAAATGAAGCACAATATTTTCTCTTGTGTTGTGTTTCATTTTTGTTTGTTTTTTTCCCATGGTTTATCTCATTCATTTTAATTCTTCCAAGTAACGTGATTACTGTGAAATGTGGTTAATCAGAATGTACGTGTGCAACACATATAAAATTGTATCTCATCAGAAGGAGATAAGAGGGAAGTAGGGCAAGAAAATCTAAGACTTATGGAAGTTATTGTAGAAAACTGAAAACAAATATATTAATTTTTTAAAAATACTATTTTTAATTTTGCTGAGTAATTCTTGTTTGTAGTGCTAGTATTCTTTGTAGAGTGGAATACCATGCTCCATGACTTCCTATCTTTTAATGTTGTGACTGCTAAGGCCTGTGTAATCCTGCTTGTGGTTCCTCAATATTTGATTTCTTTTCCTTTCTGACCACTGTTTTTTTCCTTGACCTGATAGTTCTGAAATTTGACTATAATATTTCCTTGAGTTTTAATTTTGGGTTCATGTTCCTGAGGTAATCAGTGGATTCTTTCAATGCCTGTTTAGCTCTCTGGTTCCAGGATATCAGGGCAGATTTCCTTGATAAGTTCTTGAAAGATACTCTCCAGGTCCTTCTTTTGCTTTTGTCTTTCAAGTAGATCAGTGATTTAGACACTGTCTATTTTGGATGTCTTTTCTAGGTTGGCTGTTTTTCAAGTGGGGCATTTTAGCTTTTTTCATTTGTTTTCAGTCTTTGAATTTCTTTGATTGATTCTTAATGTTGCATAGAGTCATCCACATCCACTTACCCAATTCTATATTTAAGGAGTTATTTTCCCCAATTACTTTTTTGGATTATTTTTATTAGTATTTGGCCTGCTGTTCTTTTTAAGGAGTTTTTTTTTTTTTGCAGTAGATTTTTGTATCTCCTTTTTCTTTAGACCAATTCTATTTTTAAGCAGTTATAGTTTTCCAAGTTGCTAACATTTTTCATAATTCTCTTACATCACTCTCATTTCTTTTTCCAACTGGTCTTCTACCTCTCTTATATGATTTTTCAACTCCTTGTTGAGTTATTCCATGAGAACATTTCACATTTTTCTTGATACTATTGTCCTATTCCAAGTTTTTGTCTTGATCTTCCCTGTCCACTAATAATTTTCTGTGGTCACATTCTTTTTATTTTGGCTCATTTTTTTTATCCTTTTCCTTTTTGTTTTTTTGATTTGAACTCTGCTTCCAGGGCAGAAGGAACATTGCCTCAGGCTGCAGGCCTTGACTTTTTACCTGGTATTGCACTGATGTTTTCCTGAGGGCCAAGAGTGACTGTTGCAACTGGTGCTTTGCTGAGGGCATGTGGTGACTGTGTCTGGGACTTCTGCAGGCTGTAGGGGTTTAACAGCTTATGTGGTGCTGAGCCAGGATCCTAGTACCAGTGTCTGCTCTGTGCTCAACTGGACTGAGTGTTTCTGCATCTTTCCCAGGGATACACTGAAACATGTGACAGAGGCCCACTGATGGCAACTGCCTGTTTGCTTCACCACCCATTAGGTTAGCATCACTGTTTGCTTGGGGATACACTGAAACACTTGGAAGTCTGGCCAATGGAGGTTGCCTGTTTGCTCAGGGCTATGCTGAAGGACATGGCAGATTTCAGACCAGAAGTCTGCCCTTTCACTTGACTATATTGAAGGATGTGTGGGGTCCTGGTGTGGATGCTTGCCTTCTCTAGTACGTCAGGTCTCAAGATGTCCTGTTGGTTTGCTGAAGTGGGGATTGACACTGGCTTACTGGGACACTTCTGTCCTGTACTGTGATCAACCTTTTACCTGAGTGAACTAGACATTTCTTGCTTATCTTCCAAGTTCCTTCACTTCAAAGCTTATTTTACCCAATCTTTTGCTGTTCCTTCCATTCCAAGATTTATTCTGCAGTGGTATTTTATGGGTTTGGGGAGGTGAATGTAGGAGAGGTTTTGGCAATTTACCACTTAATCTACCATCTTGACTCTCACCATTGAGCAAATTATCCCTACAGCACCTCCATAAAGGGATTTCTAAGGAAGTAAAAACAAAATACAAGGGCTAATTCAACACTGTTGTACACATAATTTGATGCTAAAAATTTCACACAATACTTCAAATGGAAAGGCTTCTTCAGTCATAGTAGATTATAAAACAGTTGTACTGTTATTTACTAGGATTCTAGCAAATAGGTCACTGGATTAAGATGGCTCTGAAGGAGAAGTGAGGCTGGTGACATGCACAGCCCTCCCTCACACAAAATATAGTCAAGTGCAAGTCATGTCATCATTTCTCTGATGGCATTGTTTTCTTTGGAAATGAAGAACAAACACAATCCTAGCAGCAGAAGCCACAAAACAACAGAATAAAAGATATATCCAGTCCAAGACAGCCCAAAAGTCTGAAAAGAAAGGTGTATTACACCTGGCTTGGAGTGGAGCACAATCCAGCCTTGGCTGCACAGCTCAGCACGGAAAGGACAAGAGCAGATCTCAGGGGATAGAATCACAGGGAGCAGTTTGGTTCCCAGATTGCTCAATTCATAAATGCCACAGGCAGCTTCAAAAGTCAGTGAGAAAGCTCTTTCACCAGGGTGATAATGGAATGAGGTTTGGCCTCACCAGCAGCAGCCACTATAGTGGCAGCATTGAGTCTGCCACCTAAAGCCCCTTGGGGAATTGAGTGGCTGATCTCTATCTCAGCACTGAGTAGCTTTCCTGGGTTGAAGAAGAGTGCTGGCAATGGAGCTTGTGGGGTTCAGGAGAGGAAAAGCTACTGACAGATCCTGGACAGAACACAGTGCTTGTAGTTGTTCCCAGACCAGAGCTCAGGCCAGGAGAGGAGTAAACTCCTCTCCCTTGATTGTGTCACCTTGGAGGAACTGAGAACTTAGAGGTCCCCAGAGTCTACCCTCCTTTTGAAAAAGGACTCAAAAGTCAAGTAACTGGCTAAGAAAATGTCCAAAAAGGGAAAAAAATAAGGCTAAAATAGGATATTTTCTTGGTGAATAGGTATTTTCTTCCACTCTTTTCAATGAGGAAGAACAATGCATAACAAAGTCAAGGCTTCTGCATCTAAAACCTCCAAATAAGTATGTAAAGATTTCAGGCCATGGAAGAGCTCAAATAGGATTATGAAAATCAAGTAAGAGAAGTGGAAGAAAAATTGGGAAGAGAAATGAGAGCGATGCAAGAAAATCAGGAAAAGCAAATCAATAGCTTGTTAAAGGAGGCCCAAAAATATTGAAGAAAATAAACCCCTTAAATATAGCCTAATTCAATTGACAAAAAAAGGTCCAAACAATCAATGAGGAGAAGAATGCTTTAAAAGGCAGAATTAGTCAAATGGAAAAGGAGGTTCAAAAGCTCACTGAAGAAATAATTCTTTAAAAATTAGAATATATCAGATAGAAGCTGATGAGTTTGTGAGAAACCAAGAAATTACAAAACAAAATCAAAGAACAAAAAAAGAGAAGATAACATAAAATATCTCTTTGGAAAAACAACTGACCTGGAAAATAGATCCAGGAGAGACAATTTAAAAATTATGGGACTACCTGAAAGCCATGATCAAAAAAAAAGAGCCTAGATATCATCTTTCATGAAATTATCAAGGAAAACTATGCTGATATTCTAGAACCAGAGGGTAAAATAAATATTGAAAAAATCTACCGATCACCTCCTGCAAGAGATCCAAAAAGAGAAACTTCTAGGAATATCGTAGCCAAATTCCAGAGCTCCCTGGGAAAGGAGAAAATATTGCAAGTGGCTAGAAAGAAAATTAAAGTATTGTGAAAATACAATCAGGATAACACAAGACCTAACAGCTTCTACATTAAAGGATTGAAGGGCTTGGAATATGATATTCCAGAAATCAAAGGAACTAGGATTAAAACCAAGAATCATCTACGCAGCAAAACTGAGTACAAGTCTTCAGGAGAAAATATGATCATTTAATGAAATAGAAGACTTTCAAGCATCTTTGATGAAAAGATCAGAGATGAATAGAAAATACGAATTTCAAACACAATAATCAAGAGAAGCATGAATTGGTAAACTGGAAAGAGAAATCATAAGGGACTTACTAAAGTTGAACTGCTTATATTCCTACACGGAAAGATAATATTTGTAACTTGAAATTTTTCTCAGTATTTGGGTAGTTGGAGTGATTACACACACACACACACACACACACACACACACACACAGAGATAGCTAGATAGATATAGATACAGATACATATAGATATAGGTAGATAAATCTATCTCTATCTCTATCTATGTCTTTATCTCTATCTCTGTCTCTGTGTGTACATATATATATATATATGTATATATATGTACACATATATCTATATCTATATCTATATCTATATCTATATCTATATCTATATCTATATCTATATCTGTATCTATATATACAGAGAGCACAATGTGAGTTGAATAGGAAGGGATGATATCTAAACAAATAAAATTAAGGAATGAGAGAGGAATATATTGAGAAAGGGAGAAATGGAATGGGGCAGGTCATCTCTCATGAAAGAGGGAAGAAAAAGCTTTTTCAATGGAGGGGAAAAGAGGAGTGGAAAAAGTGAAGCTTACTGTCATCACATTTGGCTTAAGGAGGTAATAACATGCAGCTCAATTTGGTATGAAAATCTCTTTCACACTGCAGGAAAGTAGGGGAAAAGGTGATAAATGGAGTGGGGGGGATGATGGAAGGGAGGGTAAATGGCTTTGGGGAGGGACATGGTCAAAAGAGAGAATAGAATAAATGGGGAACAGGATAGGATGGAGGGAAATATAGTTAGTCTTACACATCTTGTTTATTTTGGAAGTCTCTTGCAAAACTACACATATATTGCCTATATTGAATTCCTTTCATTCTCAGAGGGCATGGATGGGCAAGGAGAAAGGGAGAGAAGTTCAAACTCAAAGTTTTAGGAACGAATGTTGAGAATTGTTTTTGCATGCAACTGGGAAATAAGAAATATAGGCAATGGGGTATAGAAATCTATCTTGCCCTACAAGAAAGGAGAGCAAGTGGAGAGAAGGGAAGGGAGGTTTTTATTGAAGAGAGGGCAAAGAGGGGGAAGGAATAATCAGAATATATCGTGTTTTGGGGTAGGCGTAGGGGTGAGATGGGGAGAAAACTTGGAACTCAAAATTTTGTGGAAATGAATGTTGAGAAGTAAAAATAAATAAACATAAAAAAGGATTCTAGCGATTAGTGTATAAGTAACCATAAATGTTTGGGTGAATAGGAAGACTAGATGAATAGCCAGAGAACTATGGATAGTTGTATGGTTGGAGATCAGGTGTAGACATGTATAGATTGAGAGAGACAGAGACAAAGGATGGTGAATTCAAAGAGATCCACATTCAGAAATAGAGAATCTGGGTTTAAATTTTAACTTTACTGTTTAATACGTGTGACCCTGAGCAAGTCACTTCTCTTCTGTTTTTTTCTTTTTTTATCCATAAAATGAGTGGTTTAAAATCCATCATTTCTTCCTAAGTATGTAGTTTCACTGGTGATAATAGTCAAAGGTTGATAGATATAGAACACACTGATTGTCCTAAATGAATTTAATATTGTTTTATTGTTCTATAAAAAATTAAATTTGGAATGATCAATGAAAGGACAACAACTTTTAAAATATATCAGATGACTTAAAGATGTGAGTTAATTTGCCTGTCTTATTATACACGTACTAGCTTTGTGAGCATTGTCAGGTTACTTAACCTAACTCAGTTTCCTTATTTGTGAAATGGTGATAATAACTGCACTTGTATCCCATTGGTATTTTGAGCTTTAAAAGAGATAATTCAGATAAATAATTCTTCAACATTTAAGCCAACATGTAATAAATTATAGATGTTATTGTTATTAAAGCAATTTGGAGTGATTTTAGTTAACGATTTTGTTTTTCCTAATAAAGAAAATGCAAAAAAAAAAAAAGAACCCAAAAAATCCCTATTAGGAGGGGAAGAAAAGCCATTCTTTAAGTCTTCCACAAGAAGAAGATCTCATACCTAAGCAAGCCACACACATTCAGTTTTTCACACCACATCAGTTCATTTTAGTTTTTTATTTCCTCTCTAGTTGTCTAATAGGAAGACTAACTCCATATATACATTCTAGATAAGGTTGATATGCTGTTTATCTCTGCCATAAAAATACTTTTTTATGTCCTTATATTTTAATTTAATTTTTAAAAATTCCTTTAAGATCCATAATGTATGGCTGATGCAGCATATTGCTTCACAAAGGGCTATTATCACAGCTTATAATCAATAATACATTACAACATGCATTATTTAGCCATGCAATAAATATCCCACGGGTGAGAATAACATGTCATAGTTCACAATCATTCTTTAATGTCATTTAACAAAAAAGATAGAACTTCCAAGGGTAGAACCAACATAGCAAAGTAAAACAAGTACTGATTGAACCTTTGCAACATTTCCCTCCAAACAACTTTAAAATAATTCCTCAATTACAATTCTGGAGTTTTGAAGACACTAGAAGGTCACAGTAAGACTTTCTTCAAAATCAGGATTATTTGCAAATAGGTCTGAGACATGGAGGAGGAAGATGGCCCTGGGTGGTGGTGATTGAAGCAAGATCAGCTTCAGGAGCTCTCAAGTCATTCGTGAAAACTGGATCCGGTAATGAGTCAAAAGGAGATTACAGGAAACACCTATCCCTTTACTGGATGCAGAAGCAGATACTTTGGCAAATCCATTCCCTATACCCCTTTTCTGAATTCAAGGGCAGAGAAAAATCATTTTAGTGAAGAGGTAATGGGTTGTCTGAAGGGAAATTTTTTGGATACTCCATTGTCTATACCCACGGAAAGTGATCCTTTTTCCATATCAGTGGAGGAGAGATCCTGGGGAGAGGTATTGATTGCAGTCTCTAGGGATCAGGAATTCTTCCTGGGTAGGGAAAAGAGTGTAGATCAAGAGAACAGGGACTCCACATGTTCACAGATTATACACCTTATAATAACCAAAACTTCCAACCTCCAAGAGCTAGCTCTGAAAATAGAAAAGTAGAAATGTGTAAAGCTTGAGAAAATGCCAATGAGTTAAAGCCATGCTGGAACGGATTTAGAAAATTCTGAAAACTAATGTATTGTTGTTGGAGTTATGAACTAGTTCAACCACTTTGGAGAATAACTTGGAACTATTCCCAAATGGGGCATACCCTTGATGGAGCAATACCACTACTATGTCTGTATCCCAAAGATATTAAAGCAAAAGGGGTAAGCTATTTGTGCAAAAATATTTATAGAAGCTTTGTGTGTGTGTGTGTGTGTGTGTGTGTGTGTGTGTGTGTGTGTGTGTGGTGGTTAAGAATTGGAAATTAAAGGGATGTTCATCAATTGGAGAATGACTAAACAAGCTGCGGTATATAACTGTAATGGAATATTATTGTGCTGTTAGACATGACAAGCAGGATGATTTCAGAAAAAACCTGCCATGTTTAAAGTTCTTTAGAAAATAGTTTTATTGACTTAGAACTTGGACATATTGATTTAATAAGCCTACTAGAAGATAATCTTTAGTCTTTCATTCATTTTTTATTTTTTTAATTTTGCTAAATAAAATATTTTAACAATGTTTTCCTACATTTTTACTTTTTGTTTTTCTTTTTTTCTTTGATTATTTTACATGAATGCCTATTTTCATAGAAACACAAAATTAAAATTCACATGATATTGACAAAACTTAGTTAATTGAAGTACTGGAAAATTATGTACATGGCGTAAGAGGGCTAGTAAAGTGATCTGTGTTCTATTACTAGTTCTACCACTGTCTTGTCTTATGTCCCTGGTGTTATTTGCTTAAATTAAAATGAACCCCAAATATCACAATTAGATTGAATGATTTCTTTGGATGCTCCAAGCTCTGTGACTCAAAATGCTTAGTTGTTCTCATCCTAATCTTCATGGATTTTCTGAAAAGATTATAGTAATCATAAAGTAAGTCACCCAGTACTAAAGTCCTACTTCTCTTTCTCATCTGGGTATGAAAATGTTGCCTTTATGGTCATTTGAGAATATCCCAGAAGAATGTGAATTCTCCCAGTTCCAATCAAAGTGGTAATACTTTGAGAATGGTTCCAATGACATATAGTAGGTCTTTTATCCTGAAGAATGGCTCAATTAAACTTGGAGAACATAATCACCAGGCAATCTACAAGGTGATTAGCTATTAGTCAAAAAAAGAAAGAAAGAAAGAAACCTCTTGAAATATATGTTCTAAGTCACAAAGGCATTGGTTTCTTGGGTGGTAGAGTGTGTACTCTAACAATTAAATCACATATCCCTGAAGTGTTCAAACATAAACTTGGTAGTTGTAATATACTCACTTCTTATATAAAAAGCAATTATCTGATGTATTTTCTTCAGGTTCTGCAATTTTTTTTAATTGGAAAGGCATTTGTCTTACAGACTATTTTGTACAATGAATGTTTAAAACATTTTTATATTTTTTCATTGAAGTCTGTGATACCTAAAACTCATACTGCTCAAATGAAGTCATAAAGGGCTGAATTATGTCTTGTTATTGAAATAGTTCAAAGTTTGTTTTAAGGCATAAAGCTAGGCTCAATTCATATAGAAATGGTGTTAAAATTTATAGTTAGATATTGCTGATTGTGATGGAAAATCACTTCATTAAATCATAGTGCAAAAGAATGAAGGACATCTTGTGGAAATGAAAATGGTTGCAGATTTAATTAAAATGTTAAATTATGGTTGGAATAAAGGTCATAATCATAAAATGTAATTGAAAGGAGTACATTAGCAATGTACCCTAAGGTATCTTTTCCATTTCAAAATATATATTACACATTTGACATCTAAAGAGGGAATGGGTGCCATTTTATCTGGGTGGATGAACTGAGATGATAAGAATTGTTATATATTGTATATCTATTTTCACCCTCCAGAGGTGCAGCATCTTATTAAGTTACATTTCCAAATGAGCATATTTGGTTTCCTATTTATAGAACACAGGAAAGAATACTGTGATTTTAGATTATCAAAGTGTCCGTTAATATTGTCAGCTTAAGAGACTCCAAACTATGAAAAAAATTCCCAATATTACATTGAATTTGTCATTGAAAATATTCTTCCTTACTGTAGTTATAACAAAATAATGTGCACTATGATTTATTTTAAATCAAAATCCTAGCAGCAAATACTTGTAAGTTGCTTTTGATGGACCATGTAATAGTGCTGCAACAATAGCTTTATAGAACCACAGAGAGTGTGGTTTAACAGCAAACAACTTGTCCTGTCAGTCATAAAGGATAGAATCTAGGCATGGTTCTAATTTTCATTCTCTCTCTCTCTCTCTCTCTCTCTCTCTCTCTCTCTCTCTCTCTCTCTCTCTCTCTCTCTCTCTCTCTCTCTCTCTCCTCCCTATCTCTTCCCCCCTTTCCATCCCTGTCTCACTCCCTCTTTCCCTCTCTGATTTCCCTTTTCTTGCCTTGCCTTGCCTTCACTCTCATCTCTAAATGAACAAGTTGAATTAAAATATCGGGACTTAGTTGTTGGTTCATAGAATCCTATGGTAATCTGCTAAAAATGTATTGACTCCTAAGGATATATATATATATATATATATATATCCTTAGGAGTCAATACTGGTAGCATATATATATATGCTACCAGTTATTTTTATTTGATTCCAAAATATTGTTGCAAAATATTTTACCAGGAAATCAATGGATTATATATAAAAAATATTAAAAAAAACCCTTAGCCTAGAGAGTGGCTAAGTAATCTTTCAACTTTAAATTCATGTGAATCATAAGCTGCATATGTATTTCATATGACGTTTATAAATAAGTGAACTTATTTGTAACCATTAAAAATGGAGAATTTTAAGCAATCTCTGCAAAATATATATGTATATATTTGCATCTCTATATTTGTGTATTGATGCAGACATAGATATACGTGTCTACATACATTGGTGTGTCAGTGTGCACACATATGTTAAATGTTACAGTTATATTGTTTGCCATTTTGTACGTTACAGAAACATAGCCATTCTACTACAGGTCAGTCTATGAATAATATCCTAATGGGGGAAATTATTACAAGAGGCATAAAAATCGACATCCTTTAAAGATTTTATGAAAGGGAAAATGTTCATTAATACAGCATCATAGATTATGATGATGAGAAGTCACAAGGAGTTGGGGGAAGGGAATTTATTTTGAACATAAATATCTTTGCTGTTTTATGGGTTTTGATGCATTGTACATCATAGAGACTGCAAAGCTAGCATTAGTGAACACGCTGGATTTTTTTTTTTCTTTCCGAGCTGTGCTGTATTCTGTATTGTGAAGATGTGAAAATGGTAGAAAGCCATGCTCTGGTTTCAGAGAAGACAGAACAAGCTTTGCATCTCAATATGTTTGGAACAGATTTAAAAGGGAACTTGTCGGAGGTGAAATAGCTATGCATGTTCTGTTTTCAATTTCTAAAATTGATTTTTATATATTTCACTAAATATTTCATAATTGCACATAAGAAAATTTAAGTTATTTTAAACATTTTTGAGTTCTATATTCTTTCTGATTCTCAGAATCATTTTCTCTCCCTAAGAAGGAAAGCAATTTGAAATAGATTATACATGTGAAGTCATGAAAAACGCATTTCCATATTAGCCATGTTGTGAAAGAAAACAGAAACAGAATAGAGTAATTAAAATAATGTTAAAACATTGAATCAGCATGAATCAGCAATCAGCATTGAGTTCAACAGTTATCTCTTTGAAGGTAGAGATCATTTATCCTCATGGGTCTATTGGGAGTATTTGCATCACTATCTTAATCAAATTAACTAAATATTTCACAGTAGATCATCTTGACCATATTGTCATTGCTGCTTACGGTGTTCTCTTGATGCTTCTCATTTCACTTACATCAGTTCATGTAAGTCTTTCCAGGTTTTTCTGAAATAATTCTGCTCATCCTTTTTCATAGTACAATTAGTATTCTATCACAATATTATAGCACAATCGTTCAGCCATTCCTCAATTGATGGTCATCCTCTAAAGTTCCAATTCTCTGCCCTGACAAAAATAACTGATATAAATATTTCTGTACAAAATAAGTACTCTTCATTTTTAAACATCTCTTTTAGATATAGATAAAATGGTGGCATTGTTGAGTTAAAAGATATTCAGAATTCTGTAAGTTTTTAGTTAATAGTTGCAAATTATTCTCCAGAATGAATGAACTAGTTCACAAACCCACCTACAGTGCATTAATGTCTCAATTTAAGCCAATCTAATAGGTATGAGGAGATATCTCAGAGTTTTAATTTGCATTTCTCTGATCAGTAGAGATTTAGAGCATTTTTATGTGACAATAGATAACTTTTGATTTCTTCTTCTGAAAACTACCTTTTTATATCCGTGACCACTTATCAACTTCAAAATGGCTCTTTTTAGTATGAATTTGTCTTAGTTCCTTATACATTTAATAAAGTCGACCTTCATAAGGGAAAGTTGTTTTTATTTTTCCCAGTTTCCTGGTTTTCTTCAAAGTTTTACTACATGCATTTTGTGTAAATTTTTTTTGTTTAATTTCATATAAAAAATACCTAGTTTGCTTTCTGTGATCCTCTCTAACACATGTTTGATTTACCCTTATCCACAGATCTGTCAGATATATTTTTCCATGCTAACATTTTTGCTTACAATACCACCATGTAAGTCTAAATCATTGTCCATTTTGATTTTATCTTCATAGACAGTGTAAGATGTTCCATGCCTAGTTTCTGCCAAACCACTTTTCAGCAGTTTTTGTAAAATAGTGAGTTCTCCCCCAAGATTGAATTGTTGGATTTATCAAATAGTAAGTTTGAATGACCATTTACTACTGTGTATTGTATATCACATATATTCTAGTGATCCAGCACTAGATTTACCAGATTTTTTAATGATTGCTACATAGTAATATCTTTGAAATACGGAGCTCGCAGGTGACCTGCCTTCACATTTTAGTGGATTTTTTTGATATTGTTGATTTTTTTCCTTCTCAATGTATTTTGTTATTAGAATTGATATTGCTCCAATTGATCAGATCTGTTTTATTTGTGTTAAAAGTGTCTTAATTCCTGAGTTTGTCTTAGAAGGTGGGCTAACAAGTATTTCATATTTTCTGAACTTACTTTAAATGGAATTTCTATATGGCTTGATGCAGAGTTTTATTGGTAATATATAGAAACTCATAATTTATATGGGTTTATTTTATATCCTGTAACTTTGCTAAAGTTGTTACTTCTTTCAACTACTTATTTTTGCTGAATTTTTTGACTTCTTGAATTATAGCATTATAATCTGCAAATAACTATAGTTTTTGTCGTTGCTTATTTTTATTCCTTCAGTTTATTTTTCTTATTAATATAGCTAGTATTTCTAAAAAAAACTTCATAATTGTGGTAATAATGGACATCCTTGCTTCATTCATCATTTTATTGGGAAGGATCCAATTTTATCTGTATTACAAATAGTCCTTTCTCATGTGTTTCTTTTTTTTAGCTTTATTTATTTATTTGTTTATTTATTTAATTTTTAACATTCATTTTAAAAAAATTTTGGGTTCCAAATTTTCTCCCCTTTTGTCCCCTGCCCCCACCCCAAAACACCGAGCATTCTAACTGCCCCTATCACCAATCTACTCTCTCTTCTATCATCCCTCTCTGCCCTTGTCTCTATCTTCTCTTTTGTCTTGTAGGGACAAATAACTTTCTATACCCCTTTACCTGCATTTCTTATTTCCTAGTGGCAAGAACAGTACTCGACAGTTGTTCCTAAAGCTTTGAGTTTCAACTTCTTTTCCTCCCTCCCTCCCCACCCCTTCCCTTGGGAAGGCAAGCAATTTAATATAGGCCAAATCTGTGTAGTTTTGCAAATGACTTCCATAATAGTCTTGTTGTATAAGACTAACTATATTTCCCTCCATTCTATCCTGCCCCCCATTATTTCTATTCTCTCTTTTGATCCTGTCCCTCTTCATGAGTGTTGACTCATTGCTCCCTCCTCCCCATGCCCTCCCTCCCATTATCACCCCCACCCTGCTTATCCCCTTATCCCCCACTTTCCTGTATTGTAAGATAGGTTTTCATACTAAAATGAGTGTGCATTTTATTCCTTCCTTTAGTGGAATGTGATGAGAGTAAACTTCATGTTTTTCTCTCCCCTCCCCTCTTTATCCCTCCACTAAAAAGTCTTTTGCTTGCCTCTTTTATGAGAGATAATTTGCCCCATTCCATTTCTCCCTTTCTCCTCCCAATATATTTCTCCCTCACTGCTTGATTTCATTTTTTAAAGATATGACCCCATCCTCTTCAATTCACTCTGTGCACTCTCTCTCTATGTGTGTGTGTGTGTGTAATCCCACCCAGTAGCCAGATACTGAATAGTTTCAAGAGTTAAAAATATTGTCTTTCCATGGAGGAATGTAAACAGTTCAACTTTTATAAGCCCCTTATGACTTCTCCTTGTTTCATGCTTCTTTTCATTCTTGTGTTTGAAAGTCAAATTTTCTTTTCAGCTCTGGTCTTTTCATCAAGAATGCTTGAAAATCCTCTATTTCACTGAAAGACCAGTTTTTCCCCTGAAGTATTATACTCAGTTTTGCTGGGTAGGTGATTCTTGGTTTTAGGCCTAGTTCCTTTGATTTCTGGGATATCCTATTCCACGCCCTTCGATCCCTTAATGTAGAAGCTTCTAGGTCTTGTGTTATCCTGATTGTATTTCCACAATACTTGAATTGTTTCTTTCTAGCTGCTTGCAATATTTTCTCCTTGACCTGGGAACTCTAGAATTTGGCCACAATGTTCCTAAGAGTTTCTCTTTTTGGATCTCTTTCAGGCGGTGATCTGTGGATTCCTTGAATACTTATTTTGCCCTCTGGTTCTAGAATCTCAGGGCAGTTTTCCTTGATAATTTCATGAAAGATGATATC
>CM052678.1:53731293-53766293 GCA_028533205.1 Lagorchestes hirsutus
TGGTTTCTCATAAAGTCATTAACCTCCATCTGTTCCATTCTAATTTTGAAAGAACTATTTTCTTCAGTGAGCTTTTGAACCTCCTTTTCCATTTGGTTAGTTCTGCTTTTGAAAGCATTCTTCTCCTCATTGGCTTTTTGAACCTCTTTTGCCATTTGAGTTAGCCTATTTTTCAGTGTGTTGTTTTCTTCAGCATTTTTTGGGGGCTCCTTTAGCAGGGTGTTTACTTGTTTTTCATGCTTTGCTTACATGTCTCTCATTTCTCTTCCCAGTTTCTCCTCCACCTCTGTAACTTAATTTTCAAAATACTTTTTGAGCTCTTCCATGGCCTGAGCCCATTGAATATTTATTTTAGAAGTCTGGGATACAGAAGACTTGATTTCTATGTCTTTCCCTAATGCAAGCACTCTTCTTCCTCATCTGAGAGGATGGGAGGAGATCTCTTCACCAAGAAAGTAGTCTTTTATGGTCTTATTTTTTTCCCTTTTCTGGGCATTTTTCCAGCCAGTTACTTGACTTCTTAGTTTCCTTTCCACACCCACCTTTCCTCCAGGTCCACCCAGCTAGAGCTTGAGGGCTGAGATTCAAATGCTGCTTCTCATCCTCAGGGTAGGTGCGGGGACAGGGCTGCTATTCTCTGTGAAATAAAGTTCAGGTGCTCAGGTGGGGACTGGACTGCCACACGGGGTTTAGTTCCCTCAGGGGGTTTATGCAGAGACCTTCAACAATAGATCTGAGCTCCTGCCTGCTTTGGGAGCCCCTGTCCACTGCTGCCTCTGCTATTGCCTCCTGAGGGGGCCTGAGTTGTGGAGACACACCACAACCCTCTCAGCGAGCTGAAAAGGTCCTCTCACTGGACTTTGGTGCCTGTGGGTGGATGGACCTGCACTGTTGCTAGAGATTCTGTCCCTGAAACCTGCTTGGATCTGTTCCTCTCAGTGCTGCACGACCGAGGCAGGGCTGGGCTGTGCTCTGGGTCTGGTGCTTGATGGCCCTTTGGTGTTGGTTTTTAAGGTCTCTCTGGAACAGAAATCTCCTCCACTCCATTGTTCTGTGGCTTTTGCTGCTCCAGAATTTGTTGGGAGTTCTTTTTTACAGTTATTTTATGGGCTGTCCATTTCTTAAATACATAGAAAACTGAGTCAAATTTATCAGAAAACAAGTCATTCCCCAAATGATAAATGGTCAAAGAATATACGGCAGTTTTCAGATGAATATATTAAAAGTATCTACAGTCATAAAAATACTGTAAATCGCTATTGATTAGAGAATGCAAAGTAAAACATTTTAACCATGCCTTGTTGGTGAAATTATGAACTACTCCAACCATTTGGGGTTTCACTTTATAACTATGACCAAAGGGCAACCAAACTGTGCATCTACTTTGACCAAGCAATACCATTGTAATATCTGTATCGTAAAGAATTTATTAAAAAATTGAAAAGTACACACATGTACAAACAAAATATTGATAACAGCTCTTTTTGTGGTGGCAATGGATTGGAAACTGAAGGGATGCCCATCAACTGGGGAATGGCAGAATAAGTTGTTGTATACTAATGTAATGGAATGTTGTTGTGCTATATGAAATGATGAATAGATTGATTTTAGAAACCCTGTAAATACTTACATGAAGTGATGCTGAGTGAAGTGAGCAGAACCAGGAAAGTATTGTATATAGTAACAGAAATAATGTACAATGTTCAACTGTGACAGTGTTTGCTCTTCTCAGAAATACAATCCCCCTAGACAACTCCAAAAAACTAACGATGGAAAATGTTATCCACTTGCAGAGAAAGAGATATGAATTCTGAACATAGATTATGAACATTAATATAAATACAAGTGAATTCTGAACACTTCATAACACACACATACTATTTTCAGATTTTTCTTAGGATATTTCCCCTGTATTCCTTTCTTCTTCCACAACATATCTCTTTTGGAAATTTGTTTAAAATAATTCTACATACATAACTTATAACAGTTTTTTTGTCTTCAGGAGGATGGGAGAGAAAGGAGACTGGGAGAAAAATATGGAGGTGAAACTCTTATGAAAAATCTATTTTTAAAGATATCTTCACACATAATCTCAAAAACATTAAGTGAAAAAATTGACAACATTGTAATATTCAAGAAAAATATTATCAAGATATGAATGAGGTTAATGGATATTTTTCAGACGAGAGGAAAGAAGGAGATGAATGTGAGAGATCCTGTGAAGCTACTGTTAGAAAAACTTGTCCACTGATTGGATATGTGGGAAGGGAGACAAAATTTAAACTCATAATTGAGTCTCAGAAAGCCAACATGGATGACAGAAGATTTTTGGAGTCAGACAAAGAAATTCATCTGTTTAGTACACAAAACTTGGGGGTGGAGGGGAATATACTTAGTTAAATAAGAAATAGATAAATAAAATACTTAGTAAGTTATTACTGTTTGCCAAACACTTTGCTGTGTGCTGAGAATACAAATTTAAGCAAAAATAAAAAGTCCTTTCACCCAATGAGCTTACATTGCAGAGAGAGAAAAAAAAAAGATATAAAACTTGAAAAGTGGATGGGACGTGAGATGAAAAAGTATTCAGATGTTTTGCTAAATAAAAGGTAAATCTGGAAGGCAATGACATTTTCTCAAGTGGAGGTTCCAAAACGAACTCACCAATCACAGGAAGAGGCAACAGGAATACAGACATTTCTAGGGAAAGAACATGTTTAGAATAGAGGAAGAAAAGTTAGGAGAGTTAGTTGGGTAGATTGAGACCTGAGGTCAGTTTTGGACATACTGATTTTAGAACATCTTTGGTAAATTCATTAAGGATGTCTTTCAGACAGGTTAAGGTGTAGGTAGGAAAATCGTGAGAGAAAAGGGTGCCAGGTTTGTGGAAATTAACCACATACACATGATAATCAATATTGTGACAGATTATCAGATCAACAAAATGGGACCATGCCCCAAAATTTCAACAGCTAGTTTCTAAACTTGTAATAAGTCATTCAATACTTGGGCAATAATAGCAACAATAATACTTTAAATAGAATAACACTTTTTTAATAATTTTATATAACACTTTGAGGTTTGAAAATTTCTCCACATAATTTTTCCCAGAGAGTGGAGCCAAAAAATGGCACAATAGAAACAGGGAGCTGCTATACCTCTTCCACATACCCGTCAAAAATCCTGTAAAAAATGACTCTAAACAAAGTCTAAAGCATCAGAACCACAAAGATGAGAGACTGAAGAAAATTTCCAGCCTAAGACAATCTGGAAGGGAAATGGGAAGGACCTATTGCATTAGACTAGGAGCAGAGGGCAGTTTGGCCTGAGCCATGCCTGGCATGAAATGAGCTGGACGAGCCCTTAGAGGACTAAATTGCTGGCAGTTGCTGTGGATTCCAGACTTCTCAAACCAGAAACACTAAAGACAGCCTCAAAGGTCATTCTGAAAGGCATCTCACCTGAGAGGGGAGTATGGTCCAGCCCTAGGTACAGTCCTGGCCCATGCCACAGCACCAGGGCAGCTGCAGTCACTGATGAAGCAGAGACTCCTTGTGGAGTCCTCCACTTAACAAAGCTCAAAAATCAAATGATTAGCTGGGGAAATGAGCAAACTGTGGAAAAAGAAACAGATTGGAAATCCTTACTACGTCAGTGAAGAGGGATTTTCTTATGTCATTGGTGACAAGAAAAAAACAAAATATTCACACAGAAGAAGACAACAAAGCAAAAGCTCCTACATACAAAGCCACCAAGAAAGATGTGAATTGACCTCGGGCCATGGAAGAGTTCAAAAAGGAATTTGAAAGTCAAGTAAGTGAAGCAGAGGGAAAATTAGGAAGAGAAATGAGAGTGATGCAAGAAACTCATGAAAAACAATACTTGGCAAAAAAAAAAAATTCCAGAAGAAAATAACACCTTTAAAATTAGACTAAGCCAAATGGAAAAAGAAGTCCAAAAAAAAAATGAGGAAAAGAATGCCTTAAAAAGCAGAATGACTCAAGTGAGAAAGAAGTCCAAAATATAATTGAAGGAAAAAAAAGCTTTAAAAATTAGAGTTGAGGAAATGGAAGCTAAAGACTTTAGGAGAAATTGACAAATTATAAAACAAAACCAAAGCTATCAAAAAATAGAAGACAACATGAAGTACCTCATTGGACCTGGAAAAGAGATCCAGGAGAGATAATTTAAAAATGATTGCTTTACCTACAACTCATGAGCAAAAAATAAAAGAGCCTAGAAATCATATTTCAAGAAATTGTCAGGGAAAACTTCCCTGTTGTTCTAGAATCAGAGGGGAAAATAGAAATGGAAAGAATCCTCCACTCACCTCCTGAAAGAAATCAGAAAGGGAAAACTACTAGGATTATTGTAGCCAAATTCCAGAGTTCCCAAGTGAAGGAAAAAAATATTACAAGCAGTCAGAAGGAAATAATTCAAATGTTGTGGAAACACAATCAGGATAACACAGGATTTAGCAGTTTCTACACTAAGGGATCAGAAGGGTTTTACGATATTAAAAGGTCAAAGGAAATAGGATTAAAACCAAGAATCAACTATCCAACAAAACTGAGTATAATATTTCAGGGAAGAAAATGGATCTTCAATGCCGGAGAGTACTTCCAGGCATTCTTGTTGAACGGACCAGAGCTGAATAGAAAATTTGACTTTCATATATGAGAACCAAGAGGATCATGAATAGGTAAAGTGGAAAGTGAAACGATAAGCTACTTATTAAAGTTGAACTTTTTATACTCCTATATGGAAAGATGATACTTGTATGCCATGATAAGTTTTTCAGTATGAGGGTAGTTGGAGGGAATGTATGTGTATATGTATATGTATATGTATATGTATATATGTAGGTATGTATGTATGTGTGTGTGTGTATGTATGTATGTGTATATGTTGAATATGAAAGAATGATATCAAAGAAAGAAAATTAAGGGTGAAAAAGAATGTACTAGGAGAAAGAGCCAGGAAGAGGAAGAATGTAGAAAATCATCTCACATAGAAGAGGCAAGTAAAAGTTTTAAAATGGAGGGAAGAAGGGGAAGGTGAGAGGGAATAAGTGAGCCTTTGTGTCATCAGATTTGGATTCAGGAGGGAATAGTACACACACTCCCTTCGATGTGCAAATTTATCTTACTGTACAGGAAAGCAGGGGGGGAGGGGAAAAGAGAGGGTGTACAATAGAAGGCATAACAGATTGAGGGAAGGAGTAATCAAATCAAACGTTTTGGTATGGGGACAGGACAAAGGAGAGAAATGAATAAATGAAGGGCAGGGCAAGATAGTGGAACATAAAGTTAGTCTTTCACAACATCACTGTATGTATAACGACTATCAAATTACTTGCCTTCTCAATGAGGGTTGGTGGGGAGTATGGAAGGGTAAGGTGGAGAAGGTGGAACTCAATGCTTTTGAAATGAATGTTAGAAGTTGTTTTCACATGTAATTAAAAATAAGATATATAAGCAATAGAGTGTAGAAATCTATCTTATCATATACAAAAATATGAGGGAAGGGGAAGGGTGTTGATAGGACGGTAGATGGGAGTAAAGGGCAACCAGAATACATGCTGTTCTGGGGTAGGGGTAGGAAGAAATAAGGAGAAAATCTGAAATTCAAAATAGTGTGGAAGTGAATGTTGAAAACTGAAAATAAATAAATTTGCATGAAAAAAATAAATTTTCTCAATTAAACCTCACCACAGTCACTGACAGAGGTACTATTAAAATGTCCATGTTGGAGATAAGGTAAGTGAAGTTAAGTAATGATCAATAGTCACATAGCTCACAAACGGGTAAGGCAGCTTTTGGAGCCAGATGTTCCTAACTATCTGATGTTCAGTATTCTACATTGTGTCTAAGATGGTTTGAGATGAGGTTTGAAATGAGGTAGAAAGTTAATGAAGGAGAGAGACACAGGAAGCCAGTTTTATATGGCAAAAGTTCTCTATAGAAATATAACCAGAGCTTGTGAATATAGTAAGTAAAAAACTTCATTACTGATAGTTGTATGGAGTAGTGAGATAAAAGAAATTTTAAAACTTAGAGACTGTAGTTTTGAGTTATCATTTAGAAACCCATTCAAAGGTAACTTTTAAGTTATCAGTGGGGCATGATGCAAAAATAAAATGTTAGAAACTTGAGAGCTTGTTTCTCCATATAATATAAAGAGTTCTTAGATTTCTATGTTTACTTAGTAATGTCTAATTGATCAGTAAAGTGATTCCTAGAAGAGTCTTTGACCCTTTGTTCTTTGAAATTTTTTTCAACATCTTGGAAGAAATCATCTGTTGGTATAATTATCAAATAATCAATAGTTAACCAAATATCACTGAAAGACAAATAATAAAGAAATTAGGGGAGCATGGGATAGTTTACCTGTTATACCTACAGATAAAGGGAACTTTATGACAAAACAAGGAACACTAACACTAAAACAAGGTACACTAAAATGGATAATTTCAATTACATAATTTTTTTATAAAAAAACCGTTTTGCACAAACAAAACCATTGTATCCATTGTTAGAAGGAAACAGAAGACTGAGGGAGAGAAGGTGTTTAAAGAAATTTTCTCTGATAAAGGCTTCATTTCTCAGATATAAAGATAACTAGTCAAATTTATAAGAATACAAGTCATCTCCCAAATGAAAATAATCAAAAGATATGAAGAGGTAATTTTAGGAGAAGAAATAGAAGCTATCTATACTATATGAAAACGAAGCGCTAAATCACTATTTATTAGATGAAAGCAAATTAAAAAATTCTAAGGTACTATTTCATGCTTATCAGATTGACTAAGAGGACAGGAAAAATTGCACATGATGGAGGCAATATGGGAAAATTTAGACAGTAATACAATATTAATGGAGTAGGAACTATTCGAACAAATCTGGAGAACAAGTTGGAACTATTCCTGAAAAGCTATGCAACTGTGCATATATTTTTCACCCAGTAATAACACTACTAGGTCTTTGTCACAAGGAAATGAAAATATAATCAAAAAAGAAAGAAAAAAGGAAAAAATCTACATGTATAAAATTATATGTCATAGCTCTTTTTACATTTTCAAATAATTGGAAATTGTTACGAACCCCATAAAGTGAAAAGTGATTGAAAAAGTTGTAACATATCTTTTTGTGATGTAATACTATCACACTATAAGAAATGAGGAACATGCTTTAAAAAAAAAAACCAACGTGGAAAGACTGCTGAGATCCAAGATGTTACAGTAAGCAGCAAATTTCTGGACCTCTCCCATATTCACTTCCAACAACCATAAAACAGTGCCCCAGAATGAATACTACAACAACAGAGCCAGCAGAAACATGGAGTGAAGAGATCTTTGAGCCAAGAAGATTTGAGGGATTGACAAGAAAAATTTGTCTTATTCAGTTAAAAGGGTAGTGCATTCCAGGATAGGAATCATCCCAGAAAGCCAGTTGCAAGACCCTCTTCAGCAAACCAGTGGGAGATACTGAGTCCCAGAGTGGTGGAGCAGGCAAATGCCAACATTATAACCCCACATATGTCTTACCATAGCCAGGGAAACTTGCAGACTTCAGCTCCAAGAACCACCACATGCTTCAGCATAACCCCAGGCAGGCAAGTATCCTCCAACTTGTAAAGAAAGTAGTCCAGATCACAATGTGCTTTAACAGAACCCAGGGCAAATAGGCACCTTCAAGGAGGCAGACCCCACATGCTTCAGTGAACTCCAGAGAAAATGCAGAAAAATCCACCTTGCCTGAACATACACCTGATACTACTGCTAAGACCCTAGCTCACCCCTAGGTAAGCTGTCAGACACCTATGGCCTTCAGTAGCACCAACCACACCTCTCAACAAAGAAGCAGACATAAAGATTCCCTGGGGGCCTCAGATCAACATCAGTGCAGCACCAAGTGAAAATCCAAGTCCTGCAGACAGTGGAAGAAGAAGCATGAGGCAGAGCCACCCTTCCATCCTGGGAGCACAGATCAAATTTAAGAGAAAGGAAATACCCAAAAAAGGTTCAACAAAAAACAACAACAAAAGAAACTGACCAAAGAAAGTTATTGCTGTGACAAGGAACACCAAGACCCAAACTTAAAAGAGAACAACAGTGCCAAAAACCTATGCCAAAACCCCAAGAAAAATGAGAAGTGGTCTCAGGCCCAGAAAAAGCTCATGTAAGAACTCAAAAAGGAGCTTAAAAATCCTATAAGAGATTTAGAGAAAAGTGGGAAAAGAAATGAGATCTATGCAAGGGAATTAAGAAAAAAAAAAGAATCAATGCCTTGGAAAACAGGTAAACGTAGAATTGGCCAAATAGAAAAAGAGATATAAAAATCCACTCAAGAAAAGACCAACTTAAAGAGTACAACTGGCGAAATGAAAAAGAAAGTATAAAAGCTAATTGAGAAAAAGAAACTCAAAACATTAAAAGTTACAATTGGGCAAATGGAGGTTAATGACTCTATGAGATAATAAAATCAAATAAAATTAAAAAAGGTAAAAATGGAAGAAAATGTAAAATGTCTCTTGGGAAAAGAAACTTATCCAGGGAAGAAAATAATCAGAATAACTGGACTACCTGAAAGCTATAATCACAAGGAGGACCTGGACAGAATTTTTCAAGAAATTCTCAAGGGAAGGGGGAATGGAGCCAAGATGGGGGAGAAAAAAAGACACATATATACTCTAGCACTTCCCCCACAGTCCACAAAATGCCTGTAAAAAATGACTCTCAACAAATTCTAGAGCAGCAGAAGCCGCAGAACAACAGAGTGAATGAGGTACCCAGCCAAAGGTAACCTGAAAGGCTTACAGGAAAGGGCTATCTCACAGGATACTGAGCAGAGTGGAGCCCAGTCCTGGCTGCACAGCACTGGGAGGAACAGGAGACACAGGAGGAACAGGTCTCTGGAGCAGAATTCCCAGCAGGGAGGATTCCAGATCTCCCAATCCACAAGCAACAAAGAAAGCTCCAAAGGTCAGTGTGGGAAGGCTTTCCCAGCTGGGTGAGAGGGGATCTGAGTTCCCCCAGCACTGACCTCAGTCAGCAGCAGAGGCGCCAGCAGCAACAGGCAGATGGCAACTACAGTGGACGTGGTAGTAACGTGGGTCCATTGTCCAGGCTGCTCAGCTTAAAGCTGATACTCAGCCCTCAGTAACAACTCTGCCCCCACCCAAACCCCCGGGGGGATTGAGTAGCTGATCTTAATCTCTGCCTTGAGCACAGTACAGGGAAGAAGAGGAGCACTAGGACCCTCCTCTTGACAAAGGATTCAGAAGTCAAGTAACTATCTGGGAAAATGCTGAAGAAAGGGGAAAACTATGAGACCATAGAAGGTTACTTTCTTGGTGAACAGGTATGCCCTTCCATCCTTTCAGATGAAGAAGAACAAGGCATAACATCAGAGGAATTTAAGGCTTCTGCCTCCAGGACATCCAAAATGAATATGAAATGGGTTCAAGCCATAGAAAAGCTTGAAAAGCGAGCCACCAGTTTGTTAAAGGAGAACCAAAAATATACTGAGGAAAATAATACCTTCAAAAATAGGCTAACTCAACTGGAAAAAGAGGTCAAATAAGTCCATGAGGAGAGGAAGGCTTTAATAAGCAGAATTAGCCAAATGCAAAAGAAGGTTCAAAAGCGCACTGAACAAAATACTTCTTTAAAAGAGAGAGTGGAGTTCAGGGAAGCTAATGACTATGAGATAAACCAAGAAGTTAAGAAATAAAACCAAAGAACCGAAAAAAAAATAGAAGGTAATGTGAAACATCTCATTAGAAAAACAACTGACCTGGAAAATAGATCCAGGAGAGACAATTTCAAACTTATGGGATTACATGAAAGCCATGATCAAGAAAAGAGCCTAGACATTATGTTTCATAAAATTATTAAGAAAATCTACCCTGACATTCTAGAATCAGAGGGCAAAGTAAATATTGAAAGAATCCACCAATCAGCTCCTGAAAGAGACCTGAACAGAGAAACTCCTAGGAATATTGTGGCCAAATTTCAGAGTTCCCTAGTCAGGGAGAAAATGTTGCAAGCAGATAGAAAGAAACAATTCAAGTATTGTGGAAATACAATCAGAATAACACAAGATCTGGCAGCTTGTACATTAAGGGATCAATGGCCATGAAATAGGATATTCCAGAAGTCAAAGGAATTGGGATTAAAACCAAAAATCACCTACGCAGCAAAACTAAGTTTGATACTTCAAGGGAATAAATGGTCATTTAATGATCTAGAGGACTTTCAAGCATTCACGATGCAAAGGTCAGAACTGAGTAGAAAATTTGACTTTCAAACACAAGAATCAAGAGAAGCATGAAAATGTAAACAGGAAAGAGAGACCATAAAGAATTTTCTAAAATTGAACTGTTTACATTCCTCCATGGAAAGACAATATTTGTAACTCTTGAGCCTTTTCTCAACATTTGGGTAAGTGGAAGGATTATACACACACACACACACACACACTCTCACACACACACACACACATACACAGAGTACAGGTTGAGTTGAATCAGAAGAGAGGATATCCATAAAAAATGAAATTAAGGGGTGAGAGAGGAGAATATTGGGAGGAGAAAGGGAGAAATAGAATGGGGCAGGTTATCACTCATAAAAGAGACAAGAAAAGTCTTGTTCAATGGAGGAGATAAGGCAGGAGGGTGAGAGGGGAAAAGTGAAGCTTACTATCTTCATATATGACTTAAGGAAGGAATAACATGCTCACTAAATTTGGTATGAAAATCAATCTTAAATTACAGGAAAGTAGAGGAGAAGGGGACAAGTGGGTGAGGGGGATGATAGAAGGGAAGGAAAATGGGGACAGGGACTAACTAGAATTAAACACTTTTTGGAAGGGAAAAGGTCAAATGAGAATAAAAAAAGGAGCACAGGGTAGGATGGAGGGCAATATAGTTAATCTTATACATCGTGACTATTATGGAAGTCTTTTGTAGAATGGCACCTATATAGCTTGTATAGAATTGCTTGCCTTCTCAATGGGGATGGGTGGGGAAGAAGGGAGGGAGAGAATTTGGAACTCAAAGTATTAGAAACAAGTGTTGAGAATTGTTATTGCATATAGCTGGGAAATAACAAATACAGGTAATGGGGTATAGAAATTTATTTTGCCCTACAAGAAAAGAGAGAAGATGGGGATAAGTAAAGGGTGGGGTGTGATAGAAGGGAGGATACATTGAGGGAATGGGTAATCAAAACGCAAGGTATTATGGGGTGGAGGGGGGGAGAGATAAAGAGGAAAATAGGAACTCAAAATTTTGTGGAAATGAATGTTGAAATCCAAAATAAGTAATTAAAAAATGAAAACAAGCAAACAAACAAACAAGCAAACAAATAAATAAATAACAAATTAGTAAAGCAATGGCCCCTTTTACAAAAAAAAAAATCAAACTGGGAGGGGAAGACATTCAGGATTCCTGGTCAAAATTGAAGCTACTCTTTACTTTTACCACACAATTAAAAAAGTATTTCAAAAATCATTCCTTCCTTCCTCCCTACTAACCTGCTATTGATAACTTTCTTTTACTGCACTTCTTTTCTAATAAATTTTCCTTTGTTGTGTCTTCTTCATCAGTTCTCTTTTCTTCAAGCAAAAGCCTTGTTCTGTGTAAACTATCCCTGCACAGGTAAGGGAGGTACATAAGAAAGGCACATTGTTTTATATCCAGTCCAGTTATCTTGAAAGTTTCTCCTGCCTTGAAAATTTAACAGTCAAATATGAAAATATGTTTAATAAGAATATATGCGTAGAACCCATATAAGGTTGCTTGCCATCTCAGGGAGGGTGGGGGCAGGGAGAGGGAGAACATTTTAAGCTTATGGAAGTGATAGTTGAAAACTGAAAATAAATAACTTAATTAAATAAAAAATTAAAAAACAAAGATTCTCAAGGGAAACTGCCCTGATATACTGGAACCAGAGGGCAAAATGGGCATTGAAAGAATCCACTAATCATCGCAGAAAAGTGATCTCAAAATAAAAACTCCAAGAAACATTATTGACAATTTTCATAACTATCAGGTCAAGGAAAAAAATACTGCAAGTGGCCAAAAAGAAGCAATTTAAATATCAAATATAACTAGCATTTAACTTGAATAGGCACAGATATAAATATATGCATATACATACACAGATATAATTATGGCATATATATTTCAATTTATCAGTTCTTTCTCTGGATGCAGACAATGTCTTTCTTCATATGTCCTTAATAGCTAATTTGAGTATTTATAATAACCAAAACTGACTTATTCAGTCAGTTATTCTCAAAATAATATTGCAGTTACTGAATGCAACATTCTTTTGGTCCTGCTTATTTTGCTCTTCATTATTTGTATAGGTCTGATGCTGGCTTTTTTTCCCTAAAATCAATGAAGTTATCATTTCTTGCAGGACAGTACTATTCCATTACATTCATATACCACTACTTGTTCATCCATTCATCAGTTGATGGGCATCCTTACAATTTCCATTTCTTTGCTACCACAAAGAGCGCTGCTATAAATATTTTAGAATAAATAAGTTATTTTCCTTATTCCCTAGTCATCTGTGGAAATAGACCAAGTAGTGGTATTGCTGGGTCAAAGGCTATAGGTGGTTTAATAATTCTTTTGGGACAACTCCAGATTGCTCTCCAAAACTGTTGGATCGCTTCACAGTCCTATCAACAATGAATCATTAAATCTTTTTTTCATATCCTCTGTAACACTTGTCACTTTCTCCTTCTTTGATTTTAGCCAATCTAGTATGTATAAAATGTTATCCCAAGGTTGTTTTAAGCCACATATCTCTAATCAATATTGATTTAGAGCATTTTTATATGACTATAATTTGTTTTGCTTTCTTAATTGGAAAAAAAAATCATTGTTCCTATCTTTCGACCATTTATCAATTGGGGAGTGACTCATATTTTTATAGATTTGAAAAAATTCTTTACATATTTTGGACACAAGATTTTTATCTGATACACTATTTACAAATTTCTATTCCCCAATTTTCTGCTTTCCTTCCTTGGCTATATTTGTTTTATTTGTACAAAACTTTTTTTTTAATAATGTAATAAAAAATATCCAAGTATTATTATACTTAACTTTGCTCATAAGTTGTTCACCTATCCATAAATCTAATAAGTAATATTTTCCATGTTCTACAAATTTTCTTGTAAAATCTCTTTTTGTATCGAGGACCTTTCTCCATTTTGACTGCATCTTGATAAATGGTGGGAGATGTTGGCCCAAGTATAGTTTCTGTCATATTGTTTTTCAATTTTTCCAATATTTTTTGTTTTACCAAATAATGAATTATTTTTCCCAAACTTTGTCTTTACACTTGTCATTTACAAAGCTATTGTGTTTAATTGCTTTTGTTAATGTATGTCTACTCTATTCCATTGATTTACCTATTTGTTAGCCATACCAGATAATTTTTGCCTCATAATACTTTTTAAAATGTGGTACTGCTAATGCTCCAAACTTTACACTTACTTCCATCATTTCCTTTGATATTATATTAAAAATGAATTTTGTTATTTTTTCTAATTTAGTAAAATGGTTTTGATAATGTGATTATTGTATATATAAATTATTTTGTGAATAATTGTCATTTTTATCATATTCGCCCTGACTACTCATGAACAATTAATGTTCAGTTATTTTAATATGAATTATTTACATAATAAGGGTTTTTCTTTTAAAAATTTTGCTTATTTGTTTCTTTTGCAAGTGTAATCCCAGATATTTTATGCTTTCTGGGATTATATTAAAAGGGTTATTTTTTTTTTTTTACTATATCTTATTGGAGAGTTTTGTGTATGATATATAGAAGTGCTGGTGATTTATGTGGATTTATTAAATTATGCTAACTTGCTAAATTATTCGTTGTTTGAAGTAACTTTTTAGATGACTCTTTGAGCTTTTTCCAAAAATATCATTGTATCATTTGCAAAAGGAGATAATTTTATCACATCATTCCTGTTCTAATTTTTTCGATTTCTTTTCTTCTTTTCTTGCTAGGATTTCCAATACAGTGCTGAATAATACTGGTCACAATGGGCATCCTTGTTTCATCTTCTGATCTGATTGGCAAGGACGATAGTTTATCTCCAATACAAATGTTTGCTCTTGGTTTTAGAGAAAAGTCCTTTTAAATCAATCTAAGAAAAAAATTTATTTATATTAATGCTTTCAGATATTGACACTTTCAAATACTTTAACAGAAATGAGTGTTGAACTTCATCAAAACGTTTTTCTTTATCTATTTTTTTCTGTTTTTTCTATATTTATCTACCTATTCTTTATCTATTTATCCATTGGTATAACCATATGATTTTAAAAGCTTTTATTACTGATGTAATACGTTATATTTAATAGGTTTTTATGTGAAGCCATACTTGCATTCTGGCATAAATCCCATTTGTTTTTAATGTATAGTCTTTGCAATATACTGTTTTACTATTTTAACTAGTTTTTTTTTTAATTTAGGATTTTTGCATCCATATTTTACATCTATATTCATTAATGAAATTGGTGCGTAACTTTCTTTTTTGATTTTACTCTTCCTGGCTTAGCTATTATTATCATATTTGTTTCATAAAGGATGTTTGGTAGAATCTTTTATTTAGTTATCATTCCAAATAATTTATTTGCTGTTAAAATGAGTTGATCTTTAAATGCCTCATAGTAGTCAGAGTCAAGATGACAGATTGAAAGCAGGGACTCACCTGAGTTTTTCTGCAAATTCTTTCAGATTTTTCTAAAAAGTGAATCTGAATGTATTTTAGACTTACAGAATCCACTGGGATGCAGAGTGTGTCCAGGACAGTCCAAAAGTTTGATGAGAAGCATTGGTTACACCAGACTGGAGGAATGCAGAGCATACAGGAGGCACCAGTGCAGACACAATCATAGCTGAGATAGAATGACCCTGGAAGAGTTGAATCAGCAGCAGCATTTCAGAGTTCCAAACACTCAGCACAGGGCTGGCGTCTGGCAGAACTGGGTTAGAGAGCTGCTGAGTTCCCCAGCAAATGTAGCAGTTATTCCTAGGGCTATCAGTTCCCATACTAAATGTTTCAAAGTCACCTATTTGAGTTTCTGTGAACCAAGATGGCAGGGCAAACTCTAAGTGCTCTCACCCTCCTTTGTTGACCTTGAAAAACCTAGAGAATATTGCCCCAGGAAAAATCCTGGAAGAGTGGAGACAGCAGAAGTGATATAGCACTTTTTTAGCTCAGAATGCTAGGGAGATCCCTGGGAAGGGTCTCTCTTGCTGTTGATGAAAGGGACCAGTCAGGAACAGAAGCATCCCAGCAAGCCAAACCTGAGCAGACCAGTAGGAGATCCAGTAGGAGGTGGAGTCAGTAAGCACCAACACCAGGACCCTAAACAAACGTTAGTACAGCCAGGGAAATTGAGCAGACATCAGCACAGATGGGGTTAGTGTAGGCCTAGGAGAGGAAGAGACCTCAAGTGGCCAGAACACTGCTCCTCCCTCACCTCATGCTATGACCTTCAGTGTAATGATAGGGAAACTCAGACTTCACCTGACCCCAGACTTTGCACACACTATGCAGCTCAGCACCAGGTAAACTGCAGCATACTATAGCTTCTAGTTGAAAGAACCAGAGGCCAGAGTACACAAATCTAATAACCAGGGCCATATCTCCCCAGCACAAGAAACATGGGAAAGAGCCCACTGTGTCACAGAAGCAGAGATCCACTTTAAAAGTCAGGACAAAGGCAATCACCACGAGCAAGAAGTAAATTAGAAAAGTAAAGACCATAGAATCTTACTAAGTGGAGGGGAAGAAGAAAATATGAATTCAGAGAGAATTGACATTATACCCACATATGAAACCTCAAAAGGGAATAATATGAACTGGTCTCAAAGCCAAAGAGCATTTTGGAAGAGCCCAAAAAGAGTTTTAAAAGCCTAATAAAAGACTTAGAAAAAAAATGACCAATGATTTTAAAAATACAGTCAGCTCCTTAAAAAGTAAAATTGGCCAAATGGATAAGGAGATACAAAACCTAGTCAGAGAAAATAACTTTTTTACAAAAGGAGGTACAAAAACTAACTTTAGAAAAAATTTGTTAAAAAAATAGAATAAGGCATGTAGATACTAATGACTTCATGAGGCATCAAGAATCAGCCAAACAAAATCCAAGAAATGAGAAAAATAGGAGAAAATGTACAAAATCTCATTGGAAAAAACAACACACTTGAAAAATAGAACCAAGAGAGAAATTCTAATAATTGTTTGTCTCCCCAAATTCCATGAAGAAAAAAAAAAGCCTAGACAGTATCTCCCAAGAAATCATATAGGAAAAGAGCCTTGTAGTCCCAGATCCAGAGGGCAAAATAGCCATTGAAAGAATCCACTAATCACATCTTGATACCAAATTGAAAATGCCAAAGAATATCGTTTGCCAAATTGCAGAATTATGAGATCAAGGAGAAAATACCTAAAGCAGCTAGAAAGAAACAAGTCAAATATTGAGGAACCACTCAGGATCACACAGGGTCTTGCAGTGGCTACATTAAAAAATCAAACAGATTAGAATATGATATTCCATAAGGTAAAGGAGCTTGGACTTAAACCAAGGCTCAATATCCCAGCAAATTGAGCATAATTTTTCAGGCAAGGAAATGAATATTAAATTAAATAAAGGATTTGCGGACCTCCCCGATGAAAAGCTTGAAATTTTCAAGAGAAAATTTTATCATCAAATACAAGATTCAATAGACGAATGAAAATATAAACAGGAGAAAAAAGGAGGGAAAACTTTGTTATTCAATATGGACAAAGTTTCCATCCCTATATGAGAAGGTATTGCTTGTTAACCTTGAGAATTGTATATTCATTACATTTAAAAGGGCTATACATAAATATAGGGTGTGAGTATAAATTAAATGATGTGCCACTAAAAAAAATCCTAATTAAGAGAAGCAGGGGAAAAGAGGAAAGGAGGAGGCAGAAAAGGACAAATTATATCACATAAAGAGGCACAAAAATATATTTTAGTAGAGGGAAATGAGTGAGGGCGATGATGACTGCTTGAGCTTTACTCTCATTGGATTTGGTTCAAAGAGGGAATTGCATACTCAGGTAAGTACAGAAATCTCACCTGTCTTACAGGCTGTACGAGGGGAAAGGGAAAAGAAAATGGATTGGGTGGTTAGAAAACAGGGAAACAATAGTAAGGGAAAAGGGAAAGAAAAGGAAGGGGGACTGAGAGAAGGAAGGGAAGACTGAAAGAGGACGTTGACAAAAATAAGAGTCTTTTGAGGAGGGGAAGGGAGAAATAAAAGTATAAGTGGGAGATAGGACCGAGAGAAAGAAACAGATAGGAATCATAACTGTGAATGTGAATGGGATGAACTCTCCCATAAAATGGAGGTGTATTACAGAATGGATTCAAATCATTATCTTACAATATGTTGTTTACAAGAAACATATTTGAAACAGAAAGACACACACAGGGTAAAGGTAAAAGGCTGGAGCAGAACATATTATGATTCAACTAAAGTTAAAAAAAGCAGGGGTAGTAATCCTAATCTCACACAAAACAAATGCAAAAATAGATCTAATCAAAAGAGATAAGGAAAGAACCTATATCCAGCTAAAAGGAACCATAAATAATGAAGAAATATCATTACTAAACACATATGGACCAAATAGTATAGGGCCCAATTTCTCAGAAACAAAGTTCAGGGAGTTACAGGAAGAAATATACAACAAAACTCTATTAATGGGGGACCTCAACCTCCTTCTCTCTGAAGTTGATAAATCTAACCTCAAAATAAACAAGAAAGAAGTTAAGGAGATGAATAAAATTCTGGAAAAGCTAGATATGATAGATCTCTGGAGAAAACTGAATGGGGATATAAAAGAAAGTAACTTTTTTCTTTGCAGTGCATGACACATAAACTAAAAGTGATCATGTAATAGGGCACAAAAAATGTCATAATCTATTTCAGAAAGACAGAAGTATTAAGGACATCTTTTTCAGATGATGATGCAATGCAATTTAAATGTAATAACAGGCCATGGAATGATAGACCAAAAATTAATTGTAAATTAAATAATCCAATCAAAAAGAATGAATGTGTCAAAAAACAAATCATAGAAAAAAATCAATAACTTCATTAAAGAGAATAACAATAACGAGATCACCTTCCAAAACTTATGGGAGACAGTGAAATCAGTTCTTAGGGGAAATTTGCTATCTCTGAATGCTTTCCTGAAGAAAATAGAAAAATAGGAGATTGATGATTTGGACAAGCAACAGAAAATAGTAGAAAAAATCGGAAATCCTCAATTAAATATCTACTTAGAAATACTGAAAAAGAAAGGAGAGATTGATTAAATTGAAATTAAGAAAACTATTCAAATAAATAGTAAATTAAATAGAGATCTCACTTTTATGAAAAAAAAAAACAAAGTTGATAAACCTTTGGTCAATCTGATTTAAAAAAAGAAAGAAAACCAAGTTACCAGTATCAAAAATGAAAAGGACGAATTTATCTGCAATGAAGATGAAATTAAAAGAATAATTAGAAATTATTTTGCCCATAAATGTGTCAATGTTAGTGAAATTGATGAATATTTCCAAAAAACATAAATTACCTAGATTAACAGAAGAAAAAGTAAAATACTTAACCTTGTCTCAGAAAAAGAGATTGAACAAGTCATCAGTGAACTCTTTACGAAATATTTCCATGGTCAGATGGATTTACAAGCAATTCTATGAAACATTCAAATAGCTAGTTACATTACTATATAGAGTATTTGGGAATATTGGCAAAGAACGGGTCCTAAAAAAAATACTTGATATGAAACAAATATGGCCCTGATACCTAAACCAAGAAAAGCCAAAACAGAGAAAGGAAATTTTAGTTCAGTTTTTCTAATCAATATAGATGGAAAAAATTCAAATAAGATATAAGCAAAAATATTATAGCAACTTATCACAATACTAATACACTTTTTTGAGGTAGGACTTATACCAGGAATGCAGGGCTGGTTCAATATTAGGAAAATCATAATATAATTGATCATTTCAACAAGAAAACTACCAGAAACCAGAGTGTAGGAAAAAATGGAGCATTAATCACAATAACAAGTAGTATCTACCTAAAACAATAACCTAGTATTCTATGGAATATATGGATAATAGCTTATCCTATAAGCTATATGTATTTTCAATTATCTTATTTTCAATAAGATAAGTGCTGAATAAAGGATGTCTATAATCACCACTGTTATTTAATTTGGTTCTAGAAATCTTACCTTTAGCAATAAGAGAAGAAAAAGAAAAAGAAACAGAAACTGAAAGAATTAGAAAAGGCAAAGAAGAAACTAATTTATTACTCTTTGCAGATTATATGAGGATATACTTAGAGAATCCCAGAAAATCAACAAAAAAACTACTTGAAATAAAAACAAAAAAAAAACTTTAGCAAAGTTGCAGGATACAAATGAACCCATGTATATCACCTATATTTCTATTTATTACTAGTAAAGTCCAACAGTAAGAGGTAGAAGGAAAAATCCCATTTACAGTTACTGTAGACATTATGATATATTTGGGAGTCCATCTGCCAAAACAAATAGAGGAACTATATATAAACACAATTACAAAGTACTTCTCATACAAATAAAGTCAGATCTAAATAATTGGAAAGAAAACATCAATTGTTTGTTGGTACGCTGAGCTAATCTAATAAAATTGATAATCCCATCTATATTAATTTACTTATTCAGTGCTATACCAATGAAACCACCAAAAATTATTTTATAGAATCAGAAAAAACAATATCAAAATTCATCTGGAAGAAAAAAAAGATTCACAATATCAAGGGAATTAATGAAAAGAAATGCTAAGGAATGTGACCTAGCCACAGCAGATCTCACATTGCATTATAAAGAACCACTCATCCAAACTACTTGGTGTGGGCTAAGAAACAGAGGGGTAGAACAGGGGAATATGTTAGATACACTAAAAAGAGTAGTCAATGCCTATAGAAGTCTACAGTTTCATAAACACAAAGACCCCAGTTTCTAGGATAAGAACTTACTGTTTGAAAAAAACTGATGGAAAAACAGTAAAATAGTGTGGCAGAAACCGGATATAGAAGGATCCTTGCAACATAAACCAGGAAAAAGTTCAAATACGTACATGATCTAGGGGTAAAAACACTGATACTATAAAGAAATTAGGGGAGTTTGTCAAATTTATGGATAAGGGAGTGATTTACGACCAAACGAGTGTCAGGAATGATAAAATGCAAAATGGATAACTTTGATTACATTAAATTGAAAAAGGTTTTGCACAAAGCCAAAAAGGGAAGCAGAAAACTAGGAAAGAATTTTTACAACTAGTGTCTGTGATAAAGCCTCATTTCCAAAATATATAGAGAATTGAGTTAAATTTATAAGAATACAAGCCATTACCCATTTGATAAATGTTCAAGGCTTATGAAAATGCAGAGGAAGACATTTAAGCTATCAATAGTCATATGAAAAATGCTCTATAACACTATTAATTAGAGGGATACAAATCAAAACAATTCTGAGGTACCATATCACACCTGTCAGATTGACTAGCATGATAAAACAAGAAAACGATAAATGTTGGAGAAGATGTGGGAGAGGTGGAACACAAATTCATTGTTGTAACTGTGAGCTGATCTAATCATTCTGAAAAGCAATTTGGAGCTCCACCCAAAAGGCAATAAAATGTTCATACCCTTTGACCCAGAAATACCACATCTAGGGTTGTATTCCAAAGAGATCATAAAAACAGGAAAAGGACCCACATATGCAAAATTATTTAAAACAGCTCTTTTTGTTGTGGCCAATAACTAGAAATTGAGGGGATGTCTATCAATTGGGGAATGTTTTGACACGTTTTGGTATATGAATGTAATTGAACGCTATTATACTATAAGAAATGATGAATAGGGGGGCTTCAGAAATACTTACATAGACACGTGAACTGATGCTGAGTGCAGTAAGCAGAGCCAGGAGAACATTATGCAGAGTAACAGTCACAGTGTGCAAGGACGGTTTTGAATAGATTTAGCCCTTAATAGTAATGTAAGGACCTAAAGCATTTTCAAAGCACCCATGATGCAAAATGTCATCCACATCCAGAGAAAGACCTATGTAGTCAGAATGCAGAATGAAGCAGACTGTTTTCTCTTCTATGTTTAGTTTTGTTTAGTTATTCTCATGCTTTCTCCCATTTATTTTAGTTTTCATATGTGTTTAATCTATAATGTGAATGTCTTTAGTAATAATAGATGTATAGTGACCGTATAAGATTGCATTCAGTCTTGAGGAGGGAGCAAAGAGGAAAGGGGAGAAAATTTAAAAGTTATAGAAGTGATTGTTGAAAATTGAAAATCAATGAATCAATCAATCAATCAATCAGTTTTGGAAAGAAAAAAACAAGTACTCTTATAGAAGTCACTTGTAAATCAATCTTGTCTGATTGCCTTCCTCCTATGAATCTCATTTATGCCTTGTTCAATTTCTTTTTCTAAAATAGGTCTACTTAGATATTGTATTTCATCTTATGTTTAATTAAGCAATTTATATTTTGTAAATATTCCTTCATTCCACTTAAATTGCTTAATTTTTTGGCATATAACTGGACAAAATAACTCTTTAAATTGCTTTAGTTTCATCTTAATTGGTAATTTTTTGACTTTTTTCATTTTTATTATCAGGGATTTATTTTTCTCCCTTTTTAAAATCAAATTAAACAAATGCTTATTTCATTTTTTCATTAAATCAATCCTACTTTCATTTAGTAATTCAATGGTTTTCTTTTTGTTCTCAGTTTTATTGATGTCACTTTTCATTTTTAGGATTTCAAATTTAGTGTTTCATTTAGGATTTTAAATTTGTTTTAACTTGAGATTGAGTTTTTGTTATTTCAGATGAATAAAGTTTTGGGGAATTTTTCAAGTTCTGAAAGTTAATTCTTTGGTATTTTCTTTCGTTTGGGACAGAATCATTGATAGTCTCACTTTGAATAAAACAGTAACAATTGTTTTCTAGTTGCATTAATGTAAGTTCTGTGTGCACATTTAATGGTGGATTTCCAAATATATTGTGTATTCTATAATTATTTTGAATGAAATTTTTCTATTTCTCCCTACTAGGATTTGTTGGTTATATACAGCAAGGCTTGTAATGTATGTAATATTATTTTTACCCTGCTGCTTGCTGAATTTATTGTCTTGGGTTACCTACATATACAAACATACATATTTATGTATGAGGAGACACACTTTCCTGGCTATGTGCTATGTCCTCCTCGAGGACAGGGCTGGATTTTATGTTGCTTTTTTTTGTCTCCAGAAACTATTACAATGCTTTGTAAAAATAGATACATAATAAATGCTGAGATTAGATTATCAATTATCAATTATCAATACCCTCAGAGGGAAAAATAAGAAATGATATATTTCAAGTAAGGAACTACCATCATCTCAAATATCAGCTCTTTTTAAAAACCAGTGGAGATAAGTTAGTATTCTGTAACCAAAAACCTTGTCTACCATACTGTTCCCAGCTTGCTAGCCCTGCTTCCACTCCAAGGTTCTCAGTTGTCATTGCCTGAAACAATCATTACTGGGAATGTTCTACCTTCCTCATTATCATTGGTATCAATTTCTGACCAAATATGAACAACTGACATTGAGCCTACAGATAACACAAATGATAACAAGCCCAGACCATTGTTTGTACTTCCATCTTGGCTCCCTGTAACCAATCATCCAGGAGACAACGAAAGTGTAGGTAAAACTAAGCAATTTTTTTTTCTATAAGGAGTATAACCTCATCTGCTAAAGACCCATTAAAGAAAATTTAACTGTCAAATCCTTGACACTGTCAAGTGGTTAAAGAGAAATTTGAAATTTTTTTCAACGTAATTACATTAAAAGAAAATGCAGTATGATCTGCTTTACTGCTATACCCTACAGACCATGAGATTTTCCTATTTAGCTTGGAACTGAAACATCCTTCATGTGTTGTCTCCCCTGTTAAAAGTATGACCTACTTGAGAGCAAAAAACAACAACAACAAACAAACAAAAAAACCGACTGTCATCCTTTTCTATTTCTACCCACCTTGCATAAAGTAGTGAGCTGAATATAAAAATACTTAGCACATCTCTTCATTCATGTATTGATTTTTCTTTTATTACATTAAATTTTATACTTCCAAAAATTCACGTGATAATTTGGCAAAGCGGCTAGAAATTTGATGAAGAATTTATAATTTTTGAAGAGACATTATAAAAAGCATACTTTGAGAAGAGTTATGGTTTTCTTAGTAATAATGTTGTCAATAATTCATACAATGAAAGGGTGAGTTATGACATTTATTTGATTTACTGATAGTCATTGTAAGTATAAGAAAAATAGTACTCTAAAAATTTTGAGAAAGCTCAAAATGGTTTATTTCTTTTATCAAGACTTTACAAATCTCCACAGGAACATTTATCAATGTCATTCTGAAATAGGATAGTGTGATCTCCTTTTAATCTACCATCTGTGCTCAGGTGAAATAGGTCACTTATTTCTGATTCTTAGAAGAGATAACTAGACAAAAGAGAACATCATTTTTTAATGAATAAAATAGAATGCAGTTCAAGGAGATTTTCAATCTTCTGGTCAGCAATGCATTATGACTTTACCCTCTATTCTCTTGATGTCTTTTTTTTTCCTTCTTCATTCACATACTCCTTGTCTGTTACTTGCTTTTTAGCCTAATTACCAGGGATGAAATGGAATTCTTTATTTTTTAGTAGCTTCTTTTATTTTTCACTCTGGTCATTTACACTTTTCTGTGATTATAATGAAAATTATAAACACTTTTATAAGGCCTGAATTGATGTGCTCTTCTTTTTCCTGAGTGATATGAAATTTATATATATATGTATATATATATATATATGTGTGTGTGTGTGTGTGTCTGTGTGTGTCTGTGTGTGTGTGTATACATACATACATACACACACATGTGTGTTTGTATATATATATATTTATTTATTCATTTATTTATTTTTAGTTTTCAACATTCATTTCCACAAGATTTTGAGTTTCAAATTTGCTCACCATCTCTCCCCTCCACCCCACTCCGAGATGACATACATTCTGATTACCCCTTCCCCATTCTGCCCTCCGTTTTATCATCCCTGCCTCTTTGCACCTTCCCCTTTATTTTCTAAAATAGCAAGATGGATTTCTATACCCTGTTATTGTCTGTGTATCTTATTTCCTAGTTGCATGTAAAAACATTTTTTTACATCTGTTTTTAAAACACCATAGTCCAAATTCTCTCCCTCTTTCCTGCACTACTTACCCTCATTGAGAAAACAAGTAACTTTACCTAGGTTATACATGTGTAGCTATGGAAAACACTTACTTAATGTTGTGAAAGACTGACTACATTTCCCTATATCCCATGTCAACCCAAAATTATTCTATTTTCTCCTTTGACCCTGTCCCATTGGAAAAGTGTTTGCTTCTATTCCTGCCCGCAGCCTGCTCTCCCCTCTATTATACCTCCCCATCCCATTGCCCCCTACATTCCTGTAAGGTAAGATACCCAAATGAGTGTTAATGTTATTCTGTCCTCAAGCCAAATCTGATGAGAGTAAAGGTTACTCATTCCTTCTCACCTCCACCTTCTTCCCCTCCATTGTGAAACCTTTTCTTTCCTCTTTTTTCAATTTTTTTTTTTTACTTTTCATTTTTAACACAGTTCATATGACATAAAACAATTCCAACTTTTGGTCAGGTGATACTTCTTTTAAAGTATTTACAATATAAACCACAAACGAATTTTTTTAACATTAACCAACTGAGACACAAATAATAACTATGTATACTACCTTCACAAGCCCTTGACCTAGTTGTGTCCACACTTTTACTAAGAATTGAAGGACCCCAAATTACTGTTGTTGCTCTAAAGTCCTAAGCCTAATAGCTTAATTTTAGACTTAGCCTCAGATGTTCCCCGACCAACAATCTATAATTTAATGGATCTGGTATTAAGCTTACAAACCTTTTAACTATAGAAAATTTTCACTAAGAGTAGGGACACTGCAGGGAAACAGTATCTCCCCAACTTCATGTCAGTTCCAGATAGGAGTAGATTGTCAACTTGCCTTCAGTAAGACTTACAGTCTGCTACGTGTCAGTGGGGAAATGAAGTCAGGAGAATCTTACCTCAGCCCTCTCCCATGAGATCACCTGTTACAGTTCATATCAGCATCTCACAGGCTTACTGACATCATGGATTGAAGGCTCAGACCACCTTTCTTGCTATCCATACCTGGAGTTAAACTCAGAAGAACAGTCAGTTAATTGTCCCATGGAATCTTAAAATAGCAAGTTCCAATAACCAGTTTTCAGTTATGACTATAATTTCACATTGACTAAGGAACATCTTTTGAGGCGAGTCTTAAGAGGCCTTTCTATACATGTTCTATTTCCTGATTAAATAACAATCATAAAATCAAATTTACCATTAAAACCTTAACTTTTACCTCAACGCCAAATTTTACCCAATATTACCTGCCTCTAGGTAACTTAAACTAAAATTATTTTCCCCAAACTAAAGATGTCTCCGATTTAGTTTCAATAATTAATTCAATCAATTGTTTTAATACTAATTGCTTTCACATCACTTTGAAACATGTTCAAATTTTCTCCCCATATCTCCCCTCCCCCCACCCCAATACCTTACATACTGATTAACCCTTCCCTCAATGTACCCTCCATTTTATCACATCCCATCCTTCCCTTATCCCCATCTTTTCTTTTTTTCTTGCAGGGCAAATTAGATTTCTATATCCCATTACTTGTATTTCTTATTTCCTAGTTACATGGAAAAACAATTCTCAACATTCGTTCCTAAAACTTTGAGTTCTAACTTCCTTCCCTTTCTCCCTCCACACCCATTCCCACTGAGAAGGCAAGCAATTCAATATAGGCTATGCACACACACACACACACACACACACACACACACATATTATATATGTGTGTCTGTGTGTCTGTAGTTTTCCTAAAGACATCCATAATAGTCATGTTGTGAAAGACTAACTATATTTCCCTCCCTTCTATCCTGTCCCCCATTTATTCTATTATCTCTTTTGACCTTATCCCTCCCCAAAAGTGTTTACTTCTAATTACCTCCCTACTTTCACTTGCCTTCCTTTTTATCATCCCCCCACGCCACTTATCTACTTATCCCCTTCTTTCCTGTAGTTTCAGATAGATTTTCATTGAGTGTGTATGTTATTCCTTCCTTAAGAAGATTGTGATGATAGAAAGCTTCACTTTTTCCATCTCACCTCCACCTCTTCCCCTTCATTGAAAAAGCTTTTTTTTGCCTTTTCTATGAGAGATAATTTGCTCTATTCCATTTCTCCCTTTCTCCTCCCATATATTCCTCTCTCATCCTTTATTTTGTTACATGTCTTTCCTTCCTTTTCAACTCACCCTGTGCCCTCTGTGTGTGTGTATACACACACACACACATATATATACATATATGTACATGCATATATGTATATATCATGTCTATGAATATATATATGTGTGTATAATCCCTCCAACTACTCAAATAATGAGAAAAGTTTCAAGAGTTAAAAATATTATCTTTCCATGTAAGAATGTAAGCAGTTCAGCTTTAGTAATTCCCTCATGATTTCTCTTTTATCTTTATCTTTTCATGCTTTTCTTGATTCTTGTGTTTGAAAGTCAGATATTCTATTCAGCTCAGGTCTTTTTATCAAGAATACTTGAAAGTCTTCTGTTTCATTGAATGAGTGTTTTTTCCCTTGAAGTATTGAGTTTTGCTGGGCACATGATTCTTGGTTTTATCCTAGTTCCTTTCACTTATGGAATATCATATTCCAAGCCCTTTGTTACATTAATGTAGAAGCTGCCACATCCTGTGTTATCCTGATGGCATTTCCACAGTATTCACATTGTTTCTTTCTGATTGCTTGCTTAATTTTCCTAATAATTATTTATTTATTTATTTTTAGTTTTCAACATTTATTTCCACAAAATTTTGAGTTCCAAATTTTCTCCCCAGCTCTCCCCTCCCACACCCAAAAACACTGTGCATTCTTATTACCCCTTCCCACAATCTACCCTCCATTCTGTAAAACCCCTTCCTTTCTTTATCATTATCTCTCTTTTCTAGTAGGGAAAGATAGATTTCTGTACCCTATTACCAACTTATCTCCCTTCCTCCTTCCCCACTCATCCCCACTGAGAATGCAAGAAATTCAAAATAAGCTCTATATGTGTAGTTCTGTAAAAGAATCTCTTAATAATCATGTTGTGTAAGACTAATTATATTTCCCTTCATTCTTTTGTGTCCCTCCATTTATTCTATTCTCTCTTGTGACCTTGTCCTTCCTAAAAGTGTTTACTTCTAATTAATCCCTCATCCCATTTGTCCTCCCTTCTATGATGGGCCCCTGTTCCCCTGCTTTATTGTAGTGTAATATAGATTTTCATATCAAATTGAGTGTGCATGTTATTCCCTCCTTAAGCCAAATGTGATGAGAGTAAGCTCCACTTTTTCCCTCTAACATCCCCCTTTTTCCCCTTCATTGAAAAAGCTTTTTCTAGCCTCTTTTATTAGAGATTATTTACCCCATTCAATTTATCCCTCTCTCCTCCCAATATATTCCTCTCAACCCTTAATTTTACTTTTTTAGGTATCATCCCTTCCCATTCATCTCACCGTGTGCTCTCTGTCTCTGTTTCTGTCTTTGTCTCTCTGTCTCTCTCTGTCTCTCTCTGTATATATGTGTGTGTGTGTGTGTGTGTGTGTGTGTGTGTGTGTGTGTGTGTGTGTGTGTGTGTAATCACTACAAGTACTAAAGTGCTGAGAAAAGTTTCAGGAATTACAAATTATCTTTAAATATAGGAAAGTAAAGAGTTCAAATTTAGTATGGCTCTTACGATTTCTCTTTCCTGTTTTTCTTTTCATGTTTCTCTTGAAAGATAATGTTTAGGCTCTTTTTCTTGATCATGGCTTTCAAGTAGTCCCACAATTTTTAAATTGTCTCTCCTAGGTCTATTTTCTAGGTCAATTGTTTTTCAGATGAGATATTTCACATTGTCTTCTATTTTTTTCATTCTTTTGGTTTTGTTTTATAAATTTTTTGGTTTCTCATAAAGTCATTAGCTTCCATCTGCTCCATTCTAATTTTTAAAGAACTATTTTCTTCAGTGAGTTTTTGAACCTCCTTTTCCATTTGACTAATTCTGCTCTTTAACCCATTCTTCTCCTCATAGCCTTTTTGGGCCCCTTTTGCCATTTGTGTTCACCTGTTTTTAAAGGTGCTTATTTCTTCTGCATTTTTTGGGTCTCCTTTAACAAGCTGTTGACTTGGTTTTCATGATTTTCTTGCATTGCACTTTTCTCTCTTCCCAATTTTTCCTCCACCTCTCTTACTTAATTTTTAAAATCCTTTTTGAAATCTACCATGGTCTGAGATCATTGCATATTTATTTTAGAGGTTTTGGATGCAGAAGCATTGACTTTTAGGTCTTCTTCTGATGGTATGCATTGTTTCTCACCCGAAAGAGTGGAAAAAAATACTTGCTCACCAGGAAAGCAACCTTCTGTTTTCTTATTCTTTTTCCATTTTGGGGCATTTTTTTCCAACCAGTTACTTGACTTTTGAGTTCTTTGTCAAGAAGATGGTATCATCTGGGGACCTGTAAGTTTTCAGTTCCTCTAGGGTAGCACAATCAAGGGAGAGGAGTTTAATCCTCTCCTTGCCAATGTTTAGGTCTGTGAGCAGGATTCCCTCTCCAGAGCCTCCACCATCTCTACCATGCAAACTAACACTCCTCCTCACCTCAGGGCTGCCACTCAGGGTTGACATTCAGATAAGCTTCTCAGTTCTCCCAGGGTCTTTAAGCTAGTACTCTAACAATGGAATCTACAGCTTCCTGAGGCCATGGCTAGACTGCTGTGTTCTCTTCTCACCTCCGTGAAAGTACTTTCTTACTGACCTTTGAAATTGTCTTTGGCATTTGTGAGTTAAGTAATCTGGGACTGCAGCTACTGGTGGCACCTTGAAACCCACTATAATCCTGTCCTTGCCATGGCACATCCAAGTCTGGGCTGTGCTCTGCGTCTGCCTGGTGTGATAGACCTTGTCTGTGGATGTTTCAGGGTGCCTTAGGCTGAAAATCTCGTTCAGTCTACTGTTTTGTGGCTTCTCTTGCTCCTGAATTTGTTTAGAGTAATTTTTACAGGTATTTTATGGGCTTTGGTGGGAGAGCATCTACATGTGTGTTCTTCTATCCCACCATCCTGGCTCCACCCCCATACATTATATTTAAACAATTTTCACATGATTCATGCTGTATAGAAGAATCAAAACGAAGAGGAGAAAACATGAGGAAAAAACATTTCCAAAGAAAACATTCTGTTTCATTCTGCATTCTGACTCCATAGTTTTTCTCTGGAGGTGGATGGCATTTTACATCATGATTCCTTTGGAATTGTTTTAGGTTCTTGCATCGATGTGAAGGGCTAAGTCTATTAAAATTAGTCGTAGCACATTATGACAGTTACTCTGTATAATGTTCTCCTGACTCAGCTCACTTCAGTCAGCATCAGCGCATATAAGTCTTTCCAGGTTTTTCCAAAGTCCACATATTCATAATTTTTCATAACACAATAGTATTCCATTGAATCCATATACCACAACTTGTTCAGCCATTCCCCAATTGATGGGCATCCCTTCAATTTCCAGATCTTGGCCACCAGAAAAAGAACTGCTATAAATATTTTTGTGCATGTGGGTTCCTTTTCCATTTTTATCATCTCTTTGGAATACAACTCTAAAAGTGTTGTTGCAGAGTAAAATGGTATGACAATTTTATTACCTTTTGAACAGAGTTCCAAATTGCTCCTCAGAATGTTTGGATCAGATCATAGCTCCACCAACAATGAATTAGTGTTCCAACTCATCCGTATCTTCTACAACTTTTAAGATTTTCCTGTTTTGTCGTGTTAGCCAATCTGATTAATGTGGTTTGGGACCTCAGAGCTGTTTTGATTTGCACCTCTCTAATCCATAGTGATTTAGAGGATTATTCATATGACTATAGATATCTTTAATTTCTTTCCCTGACAGCTGCCTATTCATATATTTTTACCGTTTATCAAATGGAGAAGGGCTTGTATTCTTGTAAATTTGATTCAGTTCTGTATGTATTTGAGAAATGAGGCCTTTATCACATATACTATTTGTAAAATTCTTTCCCCGTTTTCTGTTAATCTGGACAATTTGTAAATATTCATTCATTTCATTAAGATTGTCACACTTATGGGTATACTTTTGGGGAAAAATAATCCCTAGTTGTTTTTTTTTTAATTTTCTGTTCATTGGAGGTGAATTCAAGGTTCTCATTTTTGATCCTAGTAATTAAATTTTCGTCCTTTTAAAAATCAAATTGATCAAAGGGTTATCGTTTTTTCCTAAAACCAGCTCTTAGTTTTATTTATTACTTAAAAAGTTTTCTTAATTTCAATTTTTAAAATTTCCCCCTTTTTTTACTATTTGTAATTTGTTATTTAATTGAGAATTTTCAATTTGTTCATTTTCTGACTCTTTCACTTGCATTCCCAATTCATTGATCTCTTCTTTCTCTAGTGTATTCATGCAAACATTCAGAGATATCAAACTTCCCCTAAGAACTGCTTTTGCTGCAAGCCATAAATTTTGGTAGGTGGTTTCATTATTGTCATTCTCTTGAATGAAGTTATTATTTCTATGATTTGTTGTTTAATCCACTTATTCTTTAGGATTAGATTATTTAGTTTACAGTTACTTTTTGGTTTGTCTTTTCATGGTGCTTTATTACTATTTTTTGCATCATGTTAGGAAAAAAGATGCATTGACTATTTATGTCTTTCTGAAACAAATTTTTAGGTTTTCATGCCCTACTACATGGTCATTTTTTATGTATGTGTCATATACCTCTGAGAAAAGGGTGTATTCCTTGCTATGGCCATTCATTTATCTCCAGAGGTATATCATATTGACCCTATCCAGAACTCTATTCACCTTATTTTCTTTCTTATTCATTTTTCCGTTAGATTTATCAAGTTTAGAGAGGAGGAGGTAGAGTTTCCCCATTAGGATAATTTTGTTGTCTATTTATTTCCTATACCATTTTTTACATTTATGTTTAGTAATGATATCACTTCATTGTCTATGGCGCCTTTTTAGAAGGATGTGATTTCTTTTCTTATTTCTTCTGATTAGATGAATTTTTGCTTTTGCTTTGTCTAAGTTTAGGATAGCTACCACTGCTTTGTTTTTTGCTTCAGTTTACCTCAGCCTTTTGTATATTCCCCTGTTTCAAATACTTCTTGTAAACAGCATATTTTAGGATTATGATTTTGAATCCATTCTGTTATGTGCCTCTGTTTTATGGGACAGTTCATCCCATTCCCATTCACAGTTATGGTTACTATCTGTGTCTTTCTCTTCATCCTATTTCCTGCCCTGTTCGTCTTTTTGTTTCTCTCTTCTCCCTTCTCCTTCTCCAAGGAGTTACTTTTGACCAAGGCTTCCCTCAATCTTCCCTCCTTTCTAAGCAACCCCTCCGTTTTCTTCCCCCTTTTCCTCATGCTCTCTGTAAAGCAAGTTAGATTCCTATGCTTATCTGAGTATGTTATTCCCTCCACGACCAAATCCAATGAGAGTAAATCCCAAACAATGCTCATCTCCCTCCTTTCTTTCCCTGTACTATATGTTTTTGTGCCTCTTCATGTGATGCAATTTTTCCTTTTATGCTTCTTCCCTTTCTCTTCTTCTTCACATCCCTTAATTGGCTTATTTTATCATCACAGAAGTTAATTTATTCCCACACCCTCTATCTATGCAAATCCCTTTTAAATGTCATAATAAATATACAGTTCTCAAGGATTAATACATATCATCCCCCCATATAGGGATGTAAATAATTTGCTCCTACTAAATAACACACTTTTTTTCTTTTCTTTTCTTCTTTACCTTTTTATGCCTCTCTTGAGTCTTGCATTTGATGATCAAATTTTGTCTTGAGCTCTGACCGTTTCATCAGGAAGATTTGGAAATCCCTTATTTCGCTGAAGGTTCATCTCTTTGCCTGAAAGAGTATTTTCATTTGTGCAGGGTAATTGAGCCTTTGTTGAAGTTCTAGTTCCTCTGCCTTACAGAATATTATATTCCAATTCCTCTGAACTTTTAATGTAGAAGCTGCAAAGTCCTGTGTGACCTTGACTTTAGTTCTCCCTATTTGAATTTTTTTCTTTCTGGCTACTTTCAGTGTTCTTGATTGGATTACTCTGCACTTTTGCTACAATATCCTTTGTGTTTTTAATTTGGGATGTATTTCAGGAGATGATTGGTGGATTATTTCAATGACTGTTTTGCCCTCTGTATCTAGGACCTCAATTCACTATTTCTTGATAATTTCTTGGAAGGTACAGTTCAGGCTATTTTTTTATCATGGCTTTTTGGTAAACCAAGATCTCTCTGATTTTCTCTCTTGGATCTAATTTTCAGTTCAGTTGTTTTGCCCATCAGACTTTTTTTTGTTTGTTTGTTTTCTTCTATTTTTTTTCATTTTTTGGATTTTGTTTGAATATTTCTTAATAACTCAGAGATTCCTTAGCTTCTACTTGCCCAATTCTAATTGTTAACAATTTGTTTTCTTCAGTTAATTTTTGTACCTCCTTTTCCACTGGACTAATTTTAGCTTTTAAGGAGCTGATTTTGTATTGGAAATCACTGGCCAATTTTTCTTCTACCTCTCTAATTTGGTTGTAAAAATCCTTCTTGTGCTCTTCCAATAATGGTCTTTGGGCTTGAGACCAGTTCATATTCCCTTTTAATGTTTCAGATGTGAGTATAGTGTCAGTGCTATCCTCTTCTGAATTTATATTGTGATCTTCCCTGTCCCCATAATAAGATATTATGGTGTTTGCTCTTCTAATTTGCTTCTTGCTCATGGTGATAGGCTTTTTCCTGGCTTTTAAAGGGAATCTCTGCTGCTGGGGCACAGAGAGGACTCTCCCACCTTTCTTGTGCAGGGAGATATGTATGGGGTTACTGGCTTTGCATGCTGTGGCCTCCAGTTCTTTCTGCTAGAAGACATATAATGCTTCAGCTTATGTCGTGCTGAACTGGCTGTTTTATGGTAAGGTTGAGGCCAGGTAAAGACTATCTAAGGTTCCCTGGGGTTACACTGAAGCTCATGGTGTGACATGTGGGGAAGGTGGGGTTTGGAAGTGGGAGTTCTTCTCCCTTAAGGTTGTGCTAGAGCATGAGGAGGCTCAATGGTTGATGAACGACTTATCCACTGGTGTCTGCCCAATTTTCCTGGCTGTGATAAGGCATGCCTGGTTTCTTGGTGTTGGTGCTTACTGGCTCTACTCCCTGGTACTCTGGATCTATTGATGGTCAGCTGAGGTGGAGCTTGCTGGCATATCTCTGTCTGCACTGATCCTCTTCAGCTGCAGCAGGATACCCCCTTCCCTTCAATCTTCCCAGCCTCCTCAGGTAGAAGATAGCAGTAGAGGGGGTAGATGACAGAGTAGAAAGACATACATACTTTAGCTCTTCCTTCACAGCCCATAAAATACCTGTAAAGAAAGACTCTCAACAAATTCTAGAGCAGCAGAAGCCATAGAAAGACAGACTGGAGGAGATTTACAGCCCAGGGTAACCTGGAAGGCCAACAGGAAAGGTCTGTCACACTAGACACAGAGTGGAGCCCAGCTCAGCCTTGGTCATGTGACTCTGGGAGGCATAGGACTTGAGAAAGCTTTGGGGGATGAAATCTCTGGAAGCAGCAGTGGTTCACAGATCCCTCAACTCACAGGTGCCAAAGGTCACTGAGAGGGCTTTTTCAACCTGAAGGATAAAGGAGCAGAGTCCACCTCTGGCCCCAGCCCAAGACAGGGACAGACGATGGGCAGTAGAAGCTTCTGGTCACAGTACAAAGGCACAGGTGGAGTCCATTGTTCCACTGTTGGAGCACTGAGAATAAAACCTCAGGGGGAATTGAGCAGCTGAACTGGATCTCAGCCCTGAGCATGGTCCTGAGGTGAACAGGAGTACTAGGACACCCCTCTTGACAAAGGATTCTGAAGTCAAGTAAGTGGTTGGGAAAATGCCCTCCAAAAAGGGAAAACAAAATAAGACCTAGAAGGTTACTTTCTTGGTGGACAGATATTTCCTTCCATCCTGTTGGATGAGGAAGAACAAAGCATACTGTCAGAGGAAGTCAAGGCTTCTGTATCCAGTACCTCAAAAATGAATATACAATAGGCCCAGGCCATGAAAGAGCTTGAAAAGTGAGTCAGCAGCTTGCTAAAAGGAGAACTATAAAAATGCTGAGGAAAATAACACCTTTAAAAATACACTAATTCAATAGGAAAGAAGAGGTTCAAAAAGCCAATGAGGGGAAGAATGCTTTAAAAAGCAGAATTAGCCTAGTGGAAAAGGAAATGCAAAAGCTCACTGAAGAAAATAGTTCTTTAAAAATGAGAGTGGAGTTCAGGGAAGCTAATGACTATATGATAAATCAAGAAGTTGCAAAACAAAACCAAAGACTTGAAAAAATAAAAGAGACAATTTAAAAATCAAGGGACTACTTGAAATCCATGATAAAAAAAAAAAAAGAAAGCTTACACACTATCTTTCATGAAATTATCAAGGGAAACTTCCTGGTATTCTATAAGTAGAGGGCACAATAAATATTGGAAGAATACACTGATCACCTCCTGAAAGAGACCCCAAAACACAAACCTCTAGGAATACTGTGGCCAAATTTCAACCTTCTCAGGTCAAAGAGAAAATATTGCAGGAAGCTAGAAAGAAGCAATTTTAATATTGCGGAA
>CM052678.1:53768793-53774820 GCA_028533205.1 Lagorchestes hirsutus
GTGACTGTCATAAGGTGATACACACAGTCTATGTTGGTGGAAGAACATGAAGTCACTTCTTATCGCTGAGGCCCACTTTATGTCCACTAGATGATGCTAGTAGACAGGGAAATCTTTCAGGGAAATAAATTAGGCTTAGAAAAAGCAAAAAAAAAAAATGATATCTAAAGTTCCTTTCGCCTAAGGGTCTATAGGCTTTAGATCTCACAGCTGTTTCTAGGTAGAAGTGAGAAGAATCAAGATACCCTCATTTCCAAACTCATACTTTTTCTATTCCACCCTGTCTTTCACACTTGCAACACATATGACATTTAAAGAGTAATTGTGGATCTCTGAACTTCAGTTTTTCTATCTTTAAAATGCAGAAGTTGAACTAGATGTCTTTTGAGTTCCCTTTTAGCCATAAATACATGGTTCTATAAAATTGTCATGATCAAGGTATATTTACATGCATACGTGTATGTATTTGCATATATTTGATATACATATATTTCATTTATATACTACTTGATACAGAGGTGTATAAACACATATATGTGTATACACAAATATATATGTGTGTATATGAATACAAATAGGAGAGAAGAGAATGCTGTGGGGTTCTCAAAATGCCTTATCAATATGATTTCATTTCATTCTCACAACAACCCCTATAGAAAGGTGTTAGCATTAGTCCTATTTCTAAATATGAGGAAACTAGGACTGAGAGAAATTAAGTGACTTGCTTAAGAATACACAACTAATTAGTTGTGACACAAAATTTGAACTCAGGTTATTCTAACTGTGTGGTGATCACTATTTCACCAACTTCATATTTACTAGTTCCCAGGAGGATTTTCAAAACACAACCAGAATCTGCCAAACTACTAAAAATTATCCTAAAAATGACCTGAAATTGCAGACATTTCTTGCTCCCTCTGGGCCAAGATAAATGATGGTGCTTTGAGCAATGGCAAACATACTCAGAAGGGCAGTTTGGTATAATGGATAGAGTTATTGATTCATGTTCAGAAAAAAACCTGTTTCATGCCACATCTCTAATATGTACTGTGTGTGACTCTAGGCAATTGCCATCACTTCTCAGTGTCAAGAGAGAATTTTCTAAATCTGTAAGTTGAGAGTCAAGGCTGATTTGCATCAGCAGGGGAAGTTTCTGCCCTGAGAGTTTACTTCTAGTAAAATCAAAGGTCTAGATTGGAAGGAGGCAGGGAAGAGGAAATATCCGTTTAAAACATATACTGCTTAACTGAACTGATTTTTTAAAAAATTTACATCCAAAGTTCCTTGTTTACTTTTTACTCCCCTTATCTCTAAAAATTCTTCTTATGTTGTAAGACATGGGGTAAAACTTTCATGTACAATTTCTCAACAATGCTGAATTTAGTGGGGACATATTTCCCCGTCCTTTCATTCTGCTAGAAGAGATGTGTCAGAAAGTCAGCAGTTTAATGGACAGTACAGGTGATGTAAAGGTCTACCCTATTTGTCTGATTCACATCATGTATCTCCTTTCTAAAAGGCTGTAAGAAGTAATCCCTTGTTATCTATAGGCTTTTTAATAAAATATATGAAAATACATGAAGGCATATGCATGATGTACCTTAGGAAATAAAGGATTTATATATGTCATGAAAGGGTTCTGTCATGAAAATATTAGGCCATATTTCTGCATGCTTGAAGGGACATAATAATCCTGAGATATTTTACAAGAGACAAAAATCCAAATAATTCTTACAAATAATTGTAAAATAATGACATGGATTGGGAAAAAAAGAAGGAATTTTCATACAGGTGAGTAATTCAGCCTTGAAGCAAATCATTGCATTATTGTCACACTAGCTTATTTGCATAACATATGGGAAAGCAGAGTTAATTATGCACATTAATAAGTCTCTGACACTAGAAATTGAAATTCAGTTATCTTAATGAAACACGTTAAAAAAAGGACATAGCATATACCACTAGATTTGAATGTTCTTAAAATACTATTGGTATGTGAGAGAGTGCAGCTTTCCTGGTTTTCCCTACTTAATTCCAAATGGACAGGGATTCCATTTATTATTTCAATAATGGAATGATATGTTATAGGTTGTGAATTATTTGGGTAGTTAACTAGAATGTGATAGTCTGATTCAATCTAAGTTTCCATGCCTGTTTGTAATTATTTTATCAAACACTAAGTAGAATTTACAGTCAAACATACGTTGAAGATTTGTAATTGTATTGAGTTATTTTGAATTATTGGTGTATTTGTTTTTGACTCACCTTCTCTTGCAAATCTATCCTTCATCATTCTCTTACTCTAAAGACATGCTTTGTAACACAAAATTTAAAATAAAAGGAGAAAATTCAGAACAATGCAGTACATATAGATAGATATACCATGCACTTTATCTGTGTTCATCTACTTCCCTAAAGGAAGAAGGGAGATGAACTGTCTCAGCTCTTCTTCAAGGCTAAGCTCAGTTGATTTTCTTCTTTTTAGATTTTTGTAGTCATTGTATATATTGCTTTTCTGTCTTGATTTTACTTCATTTGCATGATATAATTCATACAATTTGTCTTAAGTTTCTTTGAGTGTGTCATATTTATCATTTGAAATTAGAGTAACTTTTTAATTTATTGTACCATTAGTTTAAAAGGAAAATTAATTATTGGTATATACCATCTTAAATGTTTTAAATAATAGTTTGAAAAAATCAGATATTATATGTGTGTGCATGGATAGATATATACATATACATACCTACAGATATACACACATATGTATCTATACATCTATGTATGTGTATATATGCATGTCTATATGTATTATGTGTGTACATATGTATGTATATATATATATATATATGCATACACAAACAAGCACAAATATAGATATATGGATATGGATATATATCTAGATCTATCTATATCTAGATATAGATCAGGATATATCTAGATATAGATAAATAGATAGATAGATAGATAGATAGATAGATAGATAGATAGATAGATAGATAGATTACCCAGAACTCATTCTCTCTGATTGTCTCTGGAAAGACCTGACTTCTAATCCAGAGTCTAATAATTAATAGCTATTTGACTAAGGGGAAATCACGTGACCTCTGAGCTTCAGTACACTACTTCTGTACTGAGAATAAAAATAACTACAACACTTAATTCTCAGGATTGTTGTGAACATGAAATGAGATGGTTAATGTAAAGCACTTCATACATCTTAAGACAGTATATGAATACCATTTCTTATTATATACCTAATTTGTTGTACTATAGGAGATGGATAAAATGTACAAATTTATCATAAAAGATAAAATGTATTATTGTCTATGAAATTCAATATGTTACTTAGTACAGATCTCTGTTCTTTACTCACAGGACTTAGCAAAGGTCTTTGTATCCCTTGTAAAAGAGAATGTTTTATTCAGCCATTCTCTAATTTGCTGGGCATATAAAGTTTTGTTGGGCAGAGAGATATTTTTTCTTTTCCTAAAATTTTAAACATCCATTACAATTATGGCATTTTAGAATATTTTGGACCAGTCCTTTATTATTCTTTTGTGACTTTTGGAGGTATAGAGTTATAGCAATATCATTACTGGGTCAAAATACATAATCATTTTTTATAGTTGATTTCATATTTTCTATCTCTCTAAAATATTTGTGTCAGTCTGTACTCCCATTATAATGTGTTTCATGTTGCCCCATGCTTGACAAGACTGAATTGAGTCATATTGTGATATTGTGCCATTGCAGTAGGTTTAAATTGTCAATTTAAGATTATTTATGTTGCATATTACTTGGTTTATTAAAACTTTTTATTTATATTTGTTGTATTCTACTTATTTTTATTGTATTTTTATATTATCTTTTTATACTCTTTAACCATAATTTTCTTGAGAATGTATGTTATTATTAGTGACATGTATGTACTTATGTACCACTGACATGATGTTTCATTTGGCTTTTAGATGTCCAAACTTCAGCAATGTGATGCTGTAATTCTGATTTGTAGATAACCTAGACCAAAGCTCTCATCTCTGTCCATCAATCCTCATTCCTTCCCATACATCCACATTACTTGTATCAGTTTTATTTTTCTTTCCATCTTTTCTCTAACTTTTCACTACTCCCTGTGAATCCCGTGTTCTGTTTTTAAGTAACTGCTCTTCATGTTAGACATTTTCCTCTTCTGGTCTTTCCATTTCATTGTAATCACAAAAATGTGGCTTTCTCCTGAAACCATAGTTCCCTTCAGAACTGGTCTCTCAGTTTTCAATAACTGTGTGCTTATTATGAATAGAATCCTGTATTTATAGGTATGATAAGTGAATGTGTATCTACCAGAGAGGAGCTACCTCACTTTGTATTTATATATTGCCTCACATCTCTCTGATGAGTTCAAAGACAAGAGAATACAATAGATATCTCTATGTAATCCATTCTATCTCCAAAATGAAAAACCACCACCATCAGAACCAACAAAAACACCAAAATTTTATAGGAAATAAAATTGCGAACCCTTCTGGGAACTGAGAGTCCTAGGGACAATGAATACTGAAAGGGAGGATTAATAAACAGAACAATCAACAATTACTAAACAAGCAATTATTAAATTTCTCTTTTGTTCCAGGTACTATTCTAGGCATTCCAGATGGAACTACAAAGAATGAAACAATCTCCACTGTGAAATACCATTTCCAATGAAACGTAATTCAAGTTAACTGCACCACTAGATTTGCACCAGAGGGAGGAAACATGACTTGTTTTGGTGTATTTTGAGAAGACCATTGGGGGGAGGGACAGGAGTGTTCTTTCATACTATGATGTTTTTATTTGGGATTTTGAATAGCACACTACATTGGGAAGCATGAGAGCAGATTTTGAGCTCCATTTCTATTACTTATTTTATATGTTGTCTTGGGTAAATCTATTTTAATTTTCCTGTGCCCCAGTTATTTATTTCTTGAAAATTGAGATATCTTAACTTACAGAATGGGACTAAATGATTTCTTGAAGGCAACATCACCTTTAAGATCTATGATGCTTTCATGTCCTTCTACCTTGCATATCTATAGGGGGTATGTTGATTTTAGGGCTGATGCAATTTGAGGCCCCATAGGCTCTTAAAACTGGTAAGTTAGGACTTTAGCAACTATTCTCTGTTATAAATGAAATGGACAGTCATCAATATTATTTGAAATAGTAGAATAAAATGCTGACTCATATATGATACAAAAGAGAGAGACAGAGACAGAAACACAGAGAGATAGACAGATAGAGACAGACACTGTGGTCCTTTCTACTCCCATATTACCCATTTATGTCTGACTGCTTGTAGTTTTCATTTTGGATGGTCATGGTCATGGTGTAGTCTGCCTTTTTTGTCCTATTTCTTTTGATTCTTATTTGTTCTCAAATTTTTAATATTCCTCAACATTTTCTCTCATCTTAATGGTATTATGGTAAGGCATAATATAATAATTAGTTCTTATTCAGTCATTTAAGTCATGTCTCACTCTTTTTTTTATATATATATATTTTTTTTTATTACTTTTTAACATTTATTTTCACAAAATTTTGGGTTACATATTTTCTCCCCTTTCATCCCCTCACCCCCCAAACACCAAGCATTCTAATTGCCCCTGTGTCCTATCTGCTCTCTCTTCTATTATCCCTTTCTGCCCTTATCTCCATCTTCTCTTTTGTCCTGTAGGGCCAGATAGCTTTCTTTACCCCTTAACCTATATTTCTTATTTCCTAGTGGTAAGAACATTACGGTTGATCGTAACACTTTGAGTTCCAACTTCTTTAGCTCCCTCCCTCTCCACCCCTTCCCTTTGGAAGGCAAGCAATTCAATATAGGCCAGATCTGTGTAGTTTTGCAAATGATTTCCGTAATAGTTGTGTTGTAAAGGACTAATTATATTACCCTCCATCCTATCCTGTCCCCCATTACTTCTATTCTCTTATGGTCCTTTCCCTCCCCGTGAGTGTCGACCTTGGATTGCATTCTCCTCCCCATGC
>CM052678.1:53775320-53798707 GCA_028533205.1 Lagorchestes hirsutus
CATCAGAAGGGAAGGGAGGAAATGTCTGTTCTCCAAGAAAGTAGCCTTCATTAGTTTTATTTCTTTTCCCTTTTCTGGGCATTCTCCCCAGCCAGTGACTTGACCTCTGAATAGTCTCCTCACACCCACCTCACCTCCTGGTCCTCCCAGCCAGCGTTTGGGGACTGAGATTCAGATGCAGCTTCCCGCCTTAGGGCTTTTGGAGGGGGCAGGGCTGCTATTCAGTGTGAGAATTAAGTTCAGGTGCTCAGGTCAGGGCGGGGCCGCCTCTCATTCTCAGTTCCCTCAGGGGGTTTATGCACAGACCTTCCACAATGGATCCAGGCTCCCGCCTGCTTGGTGGGGAGCCCCTGTCCACAGCCGCCTCTCAGCTTCTATCTCGGGGGGGGGAGGGCCCGAGCCATGGGGGCACCCCACTCCCCTCTCGACCCGCCAAAGAGACTCTCTCACCGACCCCCGTCACCTGCGGGTGGGGGGACTTGTGCCGCCGCTGGAGGCCCGGTCCCCGTAGCTGGCTCGGCCAGGCCACTGCAGGGCTGCCCTCTGCTCCCAGTCCCGGGCGCCCAGTCCGCAGGGCAAAGGACCCCCCTTGAGACGTTTGCAGATCTCTCCGGAACAGAAATCTCCCTCGGTCCAGTATTCCGTGGCCTCTGGGTGCAGAATTCACTGTGAGTTGGTCCCCTAAAGCCGTTCTCTGGGTTGTAGGTTTGGAGCTCTGTGTATGTGCGTCTTTCTACTCCGCCATCTTAGCTCCGCCCATGTCTCACTCTTTATGACACTTTTTGAGGTTTTCTTGGCAACGATACTTGGAGGGATTTGACATTTCCTTCTCCAACTCATTTTGTAGGTGAGAAAACTGAGACAATTAGGTGATTTACCAAGGGTCACACAGATAGTAAATATAAGGCCAGATGTGAACTCAGAAGGATGAGTCCTTCTAATTGCAGGCCTGTCACTCCATCCACCACATAATCTAGCTGCCCACTCAGTCAGGTATGACTGACAAATAGAAATTAAGTGACTTTCCCACAGTTACACAGTTAGTAAGTGTCTCAAGCTAGATTTGAATTCATGTCTTCCTGATACTAGGCTTAGCATGCTATCCAATGAGCCACCCAGCTGCATATTATTATGTGAAACTTTATTTAAAAATTCACCAACTTTGAACACTGAGGTTATTTCCTATTGGACAGATATATGTGTACAACGATGTTATATATAAAACAACAACAATATGTGTGCATGTGAACAGAGTAAAGCATGCATAATGTATGTATGCACACCTGCATGTATGTGTATGGATGTGTACACAACAAATATGCATGTATTCATGTATTGAACATATATGCTTATATTACATATGCATATACATGTGTATCCTGACATGAATGTATAATTCAAAATACAAAAAATAGGATACAGATAGTACCTGAATTTGCCTTTTGCTTGGTATAGAGACTAGTCATATGAAGACAGTCCTTGTACCATTACTGTATTTCTGGAACTTGTATTCTCAAAGAATAAAGAACAGTTGAGTGACTTGTCCAAGGTCACGCATACATGAGCTATCAAACACAGGATTTGACCCCAGTTCTTTATGATTTTTGAAGGCATCTCCCTACCCACTATTCTATACCTTTTTTATTTCCACCGATATTTCAATAAGAATATACACATATATAGCATATGCAAATATACATACATGTGCTCATTCATATGTACTTTATAATTATATGTATAGGTGAATGAGATTGTTAGAAATAACTGTAATGATCAACAGATAGTGAATGGAAGGGTAAACAAAGACCTAGCAATATTATGAAATATTATCTATCATCAGAATGTAAACAGATGTGGAAAATAAAAATAATTTTGGAACTATACATAAAATCATGGAGATCAAAGGTAACAGAACAAGAAAAGCACTGATTGAAACTATGTCAAATGAAAAATGCCTACACAGAGTCAGAGATAAATGGACTAGAAGAAAGTGACAGAGGGCCACAAAGAATGGAACTCACAATTTTAATGACTTTTTTTTTCAAAATTCAATTTTAAGTGCAAATAATTGGAACTAATTAGTTTTGCTGTTTAAAGTCAAATATATTTTTGGGAGTTTGCTGAATTTGTAGTAACTGGGATAAAAAATAAGGAAAATATGCAAATTCTAGTGTGAAAAATATTTTTTATTTCCTTTTCTTGGCATGAACGGTTTCATTAATAAAGTGATTTTTCAGTTAAGCAAAAATGTGCTTCTTTTATTTTAAGGAATACTCTATCCCCCTTGGAGAAAATTTGTTTTCCATAGGAAAGAAGTGATTTGTTTCATAAGGCTCAACTCTACCACTCAACAGTATAGAGCAGGAAGTAAAGAATAATGGCACCTCTAATAGCAGTAACAACTCTGATATAGGAAGAGGAATTGGACAATGCAGAATATAATTAACAGAACTGAATGAGGCCATTTTTTCACTGTATTACTGAAGGAAAATGATGAATACAAGAAAAATCATATGATGTATCCTTTCATATTTGTGTTATTAAAAATAACACAAATGAAAACTGCCAAATAGTTCATATTAATTCAGCAACGTTTATTTTTATTAAATAGGATAGTAATTAGATCTTTGATTCATATGATATTACAGTCCAGGCAACTTTATTAACCAATACTTATTGACATTTTCTGTGTATCTTCTAGGATATTTTCTGAATGACTGAGAGGATAAGTGCCTGTCACAAGGTAATATAAAAATATAGCCATTATGTGTCAGAAAAGAATACTTGAACCAAGGTCTTCCTGGCTTCACAGACTTTCTTCCTTTCCAGTCACCATTTTGTTGGAACTTTACCATGTATTTTTGTATACAAATTGCCATTTTCCTGTAAAATACATCGCTTATTACCTTCATGCTGAGTAGTCTGATCACAAAATGCTATAGAAACCAAACTGGTTAACTCCATAATGAGGTACATTAAGACAGATAGAATGTACAACTTGGGAGTACCTTATATTCTGTACATCTGGATGGACATTCACTAGACAGACTAATACAGGACTTTTAGTTCTAAAAGTAAAAATTTCAGGAGGATATGAGTAAAATGATCTCACTTTAAAGGAAAATGACTATTATGGTCAAGTTATTAGATACCACAACATATTCTTGTGAAAGCTACAAGTTTGTCTGTCTTTCTGACTACATCTACACCTCCCATTTCAAGGTCAGACTACCCATCTTGGTCTATGTCAGAAATGGCTTGTTGGGTTTTCTGTTTAGCACCTAAAAAGAGATACACATTATACAAGTATACATATGGTACATGTCACTTGACATCTGTCAAGCAACATCTGTGTCAGTGAAACATTATTAAAGTTGGCCTGGACTGTTGTTCCAGAAAGAATATTGGTAAAGGATTCAAAATCTTTTAGTTGGAAGTTGATACTGTACTCCTCTGACAACCCCCACATACAAAGGTGACTCAATTGTTTCACAAGTTATTCCCTCAGTATGATCCATTGAATTCTAGGTCTAAATTGATATGGAATAAGTACTTCATGCCTCTGACCCCAGTTTAGCAGAGCAGGAGAAACCTATCAAAATGAAAAATATCAATTAGAACTAAGTACCTAACACAATGGTTAGTGTATTGGACATAGAATCAAAAAACAAAACAAAACAAAACAAAAAACCTGGCTTCAAATCCAATGTCCAATACACATTAGTTATGTGACCCTGGAAAGTCACTTAACATTTCTCTGCCTCAATTTCTACTTCTATAAACTGAGAGTATTGGATTCAATGACTTCTAGAGTTCCTTCCACCTCTAAATCTATAATTGCAGTATCAAGTCATTGCACCATTGGACAGGTCAGGAACACAACCCATTTTCTTTATTTATTTAATTAGTTTATTTATTTATTGCAAAGATCCTTTTGGCAGTGTGGTGAAACCTATGGGCTTCTCAGAATGAGAATTATAAAGGAAATTATATTAACATGCAGTTATCAGAACAGGTTTTTGTAAAGTTCATAATCATCATGGTATGAAGTCCTAGAACTCTCCTAAATTACTGCCAAATACGTATTCCATCAAATGCTGAAAGATGAAATAGATGCAGGTGGATTCATATCATCTATACTTCAACTCCGTATAATTGTCATTCATCTAACCCATAGTAGCAAAGTATAGTTTCAAAGAAGAATAGACAGCGTATCAAAAATATAAAATCACAACTTTTCTCCCAAGCCTTCTTCACAGCTGAAAGCAAGATTCAGATATCCTCTGGTACCTCCTATTAAGAGAATTTTTTCACACAAATTCATGTTCCAGTATCCAAATTTGACAAAAAAGTCTCTTTTGAATTACTATTAAAACCTTAAATATATTGTGCTATTATGGGCAGAGGGGAGAGAGGGAGAGAGAGAGAGAGAGAGATAGAGAGAGAGAGAGAGAGAGAGTCAGCTGAAATTTTATAATCCAAAAATCAAACCCTCAATATTTTCTTTTCCTGCACATTGCAGTTCTAATGGAATTTCATGAAACCCTCCCCTCTACTTAAAATACCTAGCGTTCCTTTGAAACATATAAACATGCACAGTTTAAAGGCTGATATGAAATCTACAAATGCTTTAATATTCTGAAACTGAAAAAAAAAATGCAATGATTTTTTCCAAAATTAAATTAACCACTGACATAAATATATAGACATATGTAAATTTTACACTCATAAATACATGTAATATGTCATGTAGACAGACCTAACATTCAATATTAAAAAGCTTTCAAAATCATCATCTGCCTGATATAGGATATCTTGTCCTTCAAACAGACATTTTCCAAGTTTTACTAATCTATTCCATCTCATCAGCACTGTAAAAAGAGAAATTACTTATTACTGGGATAAGTGCATAATTTTTCAAGATTGTATTAATCCATAACAGTCAGAGAATATCTTTTATAAGTTAGACAGTAGTGATAACTTTTAGCATGAGTTTCCTTATTTTAATCTTCACTTAATTATAATGATCTGAGGATCATTGAACAAGGTCATCTCTGTTGGTTTGTCTTTCAAAGAATCTTTCAAAAATTTTGGAATGTCATAACAGAAAATTTGTTGAAAACAAGACTTTAGAAATTGCTATCTCTTTTCAAAGCACAAATCAAATATTACCTCCTACATTATGACTTTACTGACACACTTGTTAGTGCCTTCTCCTTCCTTTTGCACCAAAATTATTTTGTTTACAAATTTACAAAGTTGTGCATTTAATTTCCAGTGACAGAATCTACCTCCAGGACAGGTATTCTTTCCTTTTAATCTTTTTACACCCATTTCTTCATGCAAACTTGACACATAACAGAAACTTCATAAATCATTGCTGAATGATTTATTGATTGAAGACAACCTTTAAAATGCCATTCTCTTTCTAAAGATGAACAAATGAGCGAAGTGGCATCGTATATTTTCTAACTGTTACAGTCAATTAAGTGATTAGAATTTGATCTACTGTGGAATGTGTCTTATGAAAGTTTCCATGTTTCTAGTTAATATGCTAGTGAATATACCTTGGATACTTCAGGAGAGTACTCTTATAAAATAAATTGATGGAAAGTTAAGGAGGTAAGTGGGTGGTTGTAGATATTTTGACCCCCTTTTCTAATTTTGTGGCATTGCATGGGAAATAATGAGACGAGAGATGGTATTCCTCTTCTTCATATACATTTTGAATTTAGTCTTAAGTTATATCGTAACCATGGTACTTTTTAAGATGAAGGTCATCTCTGTTTTTGTCTCTGCCTCATCCTGTCTCTATCTCTGCCTCTGCCTCTGTCTCTGTCTCTGTCTCTCTCTACACACACGCATACACATATATGTATATATACGTATGTATGTATATATTACGTATATACATACACACATATATGTATATATGTATGTGGATATATATATATATATATACACACACACACATATATGTATATATGGTCCAGTAATGTTGATTTTTACATTTTTGTTCTATTTATTGCACTTTCTACTTGCTAATACAAATAGAGCTGGGCTGTGATGTGGAGTTCTGATGTGGTTGATTTACTTTAACAGTGCAAAGTGATTATTACAAAGATCTTAACGGATGTTTTCTTGTTTTATTTCCTTATTGCTGACCTTGTAGATTCTTGGTCAAGTGCTGACAGGACAGTTCTGCTCAGATAGTTCCATTTCAAATATTTCTTTAGTATTACACTCTCATGTCCAACCATTTTTGTGAGAGGATACATCATAATATTCACCCGTCTTTATCAAAATTTTAGTTAAATTATATTTTGAAATAGTTACTTTTGATAAAGATACATATATAGATAGAAAGATAGATATAAACACAGACACGTGTTATATGGGTAGAATCCCAGAATACAATTCCTATCTCGAAAAAGTGTTTTTTTAAAAAACAAATTATAGAGTCAATATTAAATGAATTTATTTTAATATGTTGGGTATATGTTAATTTTAGGAAAAGAATTATTATATAATAACTAAAATTTTATTCCTTTATGACAAAAAAAACAGAACTGGAGCATAAGAAGAATCTAACAATTATTTTTTTTTATGATTGTTATGACATCTTTAACATTTTAAAGGAAGCAAGGAAAACTGAACTTTTTAACATCTTTGAAAACCAGAAATAGCTTTTTTAAATCATTGAAGAAATTGATGGGATTTGTGATTTGAAAAATAAGATTAAGTCTCTTGTGTAGGCTGGAAGTGCAATGTCTCCTCATGACTTGGTCACATTGAAATCCACTAAGGACCTTTGACTTACTACATTTCCCAGTCTGAATCAGAGTGCTCCTTCTTAATCAGTTTGGTTTCCCCAACCCCTTAACTATTTAATAGGTATTTCTATATTAATGTTGAACTGAGTGGTCATACCTAATTTCCTTGCCCCACTGAAGTTTAGAACTCCTGAGGTCCAGAAACCTACCAGCCTTAGATGGGAATTTCACAATTGTGCCATTATGTCCAGCCTCCTCAAGGCTTAAAAAAAAAAAAAAAAAAAGTAGAAACAAAAACCATAGGCCAAAAAAACATTACATTTTCTCAGAAAATTGCTGCCAAAGACAAAATACGTTGGATTTGCACTCAAAATGTGTGTCACAATTTGAATTTTGTTAGGAGTATTCTGCAATTCTGCACTAAGGAAAGTAAGAATATTTGTTACAGGTAACTTTTAAAAGCCACTTGTAATATTTTGTCATTTTCAAAATATGGTTTTGTGTGTTCAAAAATAGGAAATGAAAGACATCTCCCATAAAACTATAATCATTTTGAAAATTCATCGTCTGAATTGAGAGATTCTTAGCAGACAGAGAGGAAAACAACAAAAACAATAGTTAAGTACAGAAGAGTTGGGGAATGAAAGGAAAGGAAAGAAATAATTATGAGACTGTCATGCCAGATAGTTCTTGATAGAGTATGAAAGTCCTAGGAGCTCAGCTGCTATAGGACTCCCTATCTTCTGTCCTCTGTATGTGAATCTGTTTGGACTAACTGGGCAATAGAAAGAGAATAGGGTCTTTCTCTAAATGTGAACAAGTGACACAGTAAAGGAATATAAAAAGAGTCAATATCTGCTCTAGCAAACTTGCAATCATCACTAATATCTGAAAGCACAAAGTAGGAAGTTGATCCTGTGGGTATTTACAGGGAAAGCCCCATGGTAGAGACTGAATAGATCTGGAAGCTTCAGATCCACAAAATCAAATAAAAATAGCTTGAAATCTCAACTGAGGATAAATAGCAATTGATAATGAGGAGTAAAATTGTAGACAGCGATTCATGCCTAACATTTTGGTAGTTTTAAGCATTGTTTTTGATATCTCTATTTTTTTTTTTTTGCTAACATCAAAACGACTTATTTATTTATTTACTTCTTAGCATCATATTTTCCTAAATAGGCCACTTTTCAATGAGATCATCTGTCTCTGAAATCTTCACTCCTAGTGCCTAAAGAAAAAGTTTATGACAAAGCTCTGTAATTTAATCAGTTAGTACTCTGGAAAATATATGAATTGCAGACGTGCTATCTCAATTGAACAATTCAAGATATGAGTGTCATTGTTTCTCAGGACTACACAGACACACACAGACACAGACACAGGCATGTATATATGTATGTTCCATGTGTGTATGTATGCATTCCATATATGTGTGTGTATATACATACATATATACATACATATATACATACATACACATACACATGTATGTTTTTGGAACTGCAGAGGAGGTTTGAATTCATCTAGTCCAACCCCCTGATGTTCCAAATGAGGACTCTGAGAGCCAGAGAAGCTGTTTCTTACCCAGCGTCTCAGGGATAATGAGTGGAAGAGTTAGGACAGGACCCCAAGTTTTTGTATTCTAAATTGAGACTATTTCCCACTATACTGTATCTACTGCTTAGCATCATATTTTAAGGTTTAAAGGGATCAAAAAGTCATCTAATTTGCCCCCATTATGTTACATATATACAACATGCAAACTACAGAGGTTAAATCAAATGTCATGTAGGTAGTGAGTGGCAGGGTGAGCATCTAAATCCAGGTACTCTGTTGCCAAATGTCCACTCTTGCCACTCACTACCATATATGATTTCTTATACTGGCAGTGTTGCCATACAAATACTCTGAAATGGAAAAAAACCATGTTAGCTTTAGGCTCATTAAAACTTGCATCTAAGAGCCACTTTATCATTAATTATGAATTATTTAATATCATGATTTAGAAAATAAATAATGTAACCAAAGGTCCTGGGCTTTATGGCAGTCAAACAAATCATCGAAATGTAACATATTCTGATAGGAGAAAGGGGTTAGAAATCAGAGCCCTCGGTTTGAAGTCTGCATTATTCTGTTTCCCATCTGATTGGACCTATACTTCCTTTCAAACAGCCACTGAGAAGCCTCTAACCATATTGGATAGCCATGACAGGCATTTTTTTTTTAATTTGATTGTGGACATGTATGTACAGTAACACTGAAATGATCTAAACTGTAATCAATTCGATAGTATAAGCTGTCAAATGTTAGTTAATAAGAAAAGAACTGGAGAAAGAGGAGCACACAAAGGAGGAGAGAAAGGGAGAGACAGAGAGAGACAGAAACGGAGAGAGAGAGAGAGAGAGAGAGACAGACAGACAGAGACAGAGACAGAGACAGAGAGCGAGAGAGAGAGAGGGAGAGAGAGAGAGAGAGAGAGAGAGAGAGAGAGAGAGAGAGAGAGAGAGAGAGAGAGAGAGAAAACTGATAGGAGAAATGGAGATAAAAGAAAAATTAGAAATGAATTTTAGCATGGGGTGAAGATAAATTTTTATTGGAGAAACATTGCAAGATTGCAGTCCAGCATTCCTGTAACCTTGAGTATTGTATAGATAGTTAGATAGAATGAAGGGGAATTAAAAAAAAAAAGACTCCTTTTAAACTGATGCTGTGCCTTTCTTTGATGGAGATAGATTTAGCATTATTAAAATGCCTCAGTTTTTTCTACTTCACTGATCTCCTTCCTGTTAACTGCTAGCAATTCATTTTTAGTCTGAAGTTAAACAACTTTATCAAATGAATATGGCAAAACCATTTAATAGGAATGTACCCAATAAAAATTCATTGGATTGCATTTTTTAAAATGCAAAGCATCAAATTACCTCTCTGAAAATACCTTAATAGAGAAAGAATGATGAAAAAAGAAGTTATTGTCTATGCCCAGTCTATGGCTGTATAGCCATATGGAACATTGTACCACTATGAATGCATTTCATTATATAATAAGATTGATAAGTGTATTCATACTTTCCATCTATGGGACTGGGTCTACATTTTCTATGGTAAGCCAAGGACCTAAACTTATAATTGTGGTTATGTTAAGAGAGTAACATGGATAAATTTATTATAGACTGAGGCCTAAACCTGATTCAAATTCAGTTGAAGATTATATCTATCTTGCAAGCATGATAGAATCCAGTAAAAACGTTTCTTAAGGCTTTAATATTCTCTACAAAAATCTTTTCACTTTCTGGTAAAGTATCCCAATTTCTGGGAGATATATGATGAAGAGAGCCTCCCTCTCCATATTGCAGAACATGTAGAGAAATGCTCTTAATGCTTTCCACTGATTATGAAGACTTGCCTAATTAGCTACTCCTCTAGGACTCTTCAGTCCTAGAGGCACTCCTCTAGGACTCTAAGAGTCCTAGAGGAGTTATTTGAGCCTGCTTCTTCCTGTTGGTCTTGAGAGTTAAGGTTGACTTTATAAGCTCAAGAAAATTATCAGAGAGGATGACCTTCCCAACACTGGATGACAAGGCATAAATCCACAGCTTACAGAACAAGATCATCTCTTTGTTGGATGAGGCTGTCTCCCGTTTAAATTCTTTTTTCCCCTTTGTATGTGTCCTTTTAAATGGAAGGTATGCTGTTTTTTTTCCCCTACCAGGCAATAGCATGTAGGCTCTCAAAGCATATATAATGACAAAAGAAGGTATGTTTTAATGACTGTATGGAAGACACATCAACAAACCAACCAAGAGGGGACCCATTGTAAAGAAAAAGGCCAGTTGGCTACACTCAGCGGAAGAGAATAAAATAACTAATGAAATAGCAAAGAAGCTATTTCAGCATGTCCCAACAATTGCGTAGTAGCCTTTCAATTATTTATAATATTTCTATGACTCTGCATTTCTTAGCACTATCTTTTACTGTGCATAAAAATGCTATTTCAATATTTGATTTTTGTATGAACTTTCTCCTTTTAACTTTTTCCATTCATCCTTGGTGTTATTCCCTTTGAATAGAAATAAAGTTAGAATTCTTACTGAGGAAATGGAATAGGGATGGGATTGAAGTGTTGTGACCTTCATTTCCCTTTTGAGGAGACTAAGAACTCCATAGTCATAACTCAGGGCAAACCAACAGGGCAAGTAAATAAGAAGGATTAGTGAACTGTTGTAGCACCTGTGGCTTCAACCTAGTGATGTCTGTTTAGTTCCTCAGTGCTAGATTGGTTCAGAATACAGTGATCACAGTTAGTTACATACCATCTACCATGGTGTACAAGACTTTTTTTAGTCATTAAAAAATCACTCAAATTTGTATAGACCAGCATGTATGATAGGTACTTAGGCTGCCTATTTAACAGATGACAAAGATTCATACCATACCCTTCATCTTGAATTGCCCATTATGTGTTGGGTAATATATGATGTTATATAATAAGATACTAAAGACAAAGATATGAGATATTCAAGATTACATTTAATATTAGTACCATTAATGAATAAGTTGTGGGGATGTCAGAGGCTGAAACTCTCAGTTCTAGAACTATTTTTTTTGCCTCTTAGTTTGGTTTAAGATTACTAGTCTACCAACAACATAGTACTCAAAGAACCTGTACTATTTATTTTCTGATAGCTCTGACCATTAAGAGAGAGATAAATAGAACTAGACCTTATTAGCCACTAATCAATGAACAGTAGACACTCAACAATATTAGCCACTCCACCCAGAGGTCTTCTTTGTTAGCTACATGAAACTATCTCTATTTGAACCCAATAAAATAGGAGAATGAGATAATAATAAAGAGTGTGTGCTTACATACTATTTTTAAAATTACCAAAAATGCAGTTATTTTATCTGCTGTTGGAATAGGAAAAAGAATATTTTTAACTATAAAGGAATGATAAGATAATGACTTATTTTAAGAATGTGAAGAATAAAAAAATAAACATTATTATAATTATATATTTTATATAATTATATTATATTTAATTACTGTATCATAATATATTATGTTATATAATTACTATACATTACAAATAAATAATAAACATCAAATAAATAAAAATAGATTTAAAAATATTTATTGTAAAATAATGGCACTTTCTTTTTTACTCATAATAACTCCATGGGACAGGCTGCACAGGTATTTCCATCCCCATTTTATAGATGAAGAAACTAAAGATTACGTAACTTAAAAGACTTGTTCAAGGTGTCATTGCTAGATAACTGCATGCCCAAATTTAGTTGAGTTCTATCTCAGCATACAGCTATTTTCTGACCACCATTTTGTTAAAGAAAATATTGTATTTCCCCTTATAATAAAGGTAAGACAGGCTAGTCAATATCAAAGATAATTATCACTTAATTTTAAATTCAGTTTCCATTTCTAAGAAATATAGTATATTTTCTTAGTTGTGAATATAACTAACAACTTTCCTGATGCTACATATCTAAGCATTTGATAAAACAGAGGCCTCTCTAGGGCATCATCCATGTAAATTACCAACAATTTTTTGGCTATTAGACAAAAATAAATTTAAACAAGATAGTTTTAAAATTAAAAAAAATAACTTGCTACCTTTACAGATATGAAATTTGGCATACTGAATTTAATGACTATGAGCTCTGATTTACATTGCATGTGGTATATCAAAAGCTTATTGAAATACAAATTTCTTCTCTAAATTTTTATGCTTCTTAAACATTTAGGAGTTAAAAGCAATGAATAGTAAATGTTCTTTATCAACAGACTTAAAAGTGGTAGCGGGTGTTGCAGAAGTTTGATCTTATTCATGAATAGGTACCTGGAAGTTACAACATATGCACATACTTTCCAAGAAGTACATGTGAATTGTTATGTCTTTGTATTATACTTTATTTCCAATGGCATCAAGAACATTTTATACTGAATGAGATTAACTTTTAAATGTTCTTTCATTGAAAATGTTGTTCTATTGATAAATTAAGTAGTAAAGGAGCAAAAAAATCCTTTCCGTGGAAAGGAGCATTATATGACTTTGGTGCCAAAGTTGACAGAAGTTTTATGTGTTCCCTTCAAAAGGTGATGGGGAATTAGGCTGTAAACATTTCCCTTCCTACCCAGAATTTTATTTTATGATAGTCTCATAGTTTTCAATTTATTACCCTTTTAAAGACAATGAACATGATGTTTTCTTTAAGAAAATGTACATTTCTTGTGATCTTTCTTAAAAGTCAAAATATTTACATGAGAAGTAATATAGTCGTTAAAAAAATCACACATAGCTACTTTGAACTCTCTGATACCTAACAGGATTCCCAGTGGTTAGAAGGCTAATAGATTTTTAAAAAATGCTTATGGGGAGTAAACACAGGGACTCACCTGAGCTCTCCCCCAAACCTCTCCAAATACGTTTAAAATAACTCTAAACAAATTCTAGAGCAGTATAATCCAACAAACAAAAAAAATAGAGTGAAACAAATTTCCAGCCCAAAACAACTTGGAAACTAGGCAAGAAAGATCTGTTGCACCAGGGTGAGCGAAGAATGCAGTCAGTGCAGGCGAGCACAGACCAGGTTGAAGCAAACTAGGAATAGGCCTTGGGAGTGAGTGAAATAGCAGTGGCAGTGGTAACAGTTGCTTCCAGCACTGTCAGTCCACAGATGGTAAAGAGACAGAACTGGTCATACAGAGATTACAAGGATGCTTTTGTTATCACTGAGTCAGGAATTTGTGGTTTTGCCCATACTCTGATCCAGATTACAGTCCTGGGTAGTATCCCAACAGCGAGGAGGAACACTAGTATAGTAGAACTTGCAGCAGCAGTGGAGGGGCAATGCTCCTTACAATTCCAGGGCAGACAAAAACTGTTTGTGGTCACTCATAGGGCAGAGCACAAGCCAAGAGAGGAGCAAGCACCTCTCCTTAGATCATACCACCTTGGAAGAATTGAAAACTTACAGCTTTTTAGAAATATCTCTGAAAACAGTTGCACAAAATCCCTAAAACTTGGTAGAGTACATGCTCACTGTGGAAATAGAGTCTTATTTTAACAGAGTTAAAAGTCAATAAAAAACCTGGAAAGAGGAGTAAAGAATGGGAAAAAAAATCTTTGACTACAGAAATTTTCTATGGTGATAAGAAAGATCAAAACATAGACTCAGAAAAAGACAAGAAGTCAAAGTTCATAGAATTAAAGCCTCCAAGAAAATATGAATTGGCCAGAGGTCATGGAAGCTCTCAAAACAGGTTTTGGCAATCAAGTAAGAGAGACAGAGGAAAAGTTGGGAAGAGAAATGAGAGTGATGCAAGAAAATCATGAAAAACCAGTCAACAACTTGGCAAAAGAGATACAAAAAAAAAATGCTGAAAAAAATACCTTAAAAAACAGACTAAGCCAAATGGTTAAAAAAAAAAAAAAAGGTCCAAAAAAGTCAATGAGGAGAACAATGCCTTAATAAACAGAAATGGCCAAAGGAAAAAGAAAGCATGTGAGGGGGTGTGTGGGAACCTTACTCTCATCAGAAATGCCTTGAAGAGGTAATATATTATGCACTCCATTATGTATTGAAATCTATCTTACTCTAAAGGAAAACAGGAAAAGGGGCAGGGTGTTAGAAAGAAGGACAGATTGAGAAAAGAAGTAGTCAGAATGGACGGTATCTCAATTGAAGTATACTTTTTAAACTTATTTTTCTTCAGGGTTTTTTTGGTTTGTTTTCTTTCACAATCCATTATGGTTATGTTTTGCATGACTATACATGTATAATCTGTATTGAGTTTCTGTCTTCCCAATGAAAGAGACATGGGAAGGGAGGAAGGGAGAGAAGAAGCAACTCAAAGTATTTAAAATAAATGACAAAAATGTTTTATATGTAACTGGGAAAAAATAAAATACTAAACAAAAAAAGAAAAATGTTAAATATTTGGATTACTATTTCACTTACTAATAAAAATACACACAGTCAAGCAATAAGCAGCTATTATTTATTAAACTCCATTTCTGTGCCAAACATTATGTAAATGCTGAGGGGGGAAATATATGGCAATTGAACAGTTCTTAAACTCCCAAAACTTATATTTTACTAGGAAGATGAAAATAAATATGTTAATCTCTATGGGTGTAAAGGGAGGCACTAGCTTCTGCGTGGATGAAGAAAGGCATGATGTTTAAAATATGAGATCCTACAAAGCTTTCAACTATGTATATTTGGATATTGTTAATCCCTGGAATAGTATCCTCCAAAGGCCTGAAATTTGCAAATCCACCGATTTTTAAAATTTTCTTGTTTTTAGATTATACTTGGACAATCGTGTTAAATATGTTTCCATATTAGGTTGCGAAAAAAGAATCAGAACAAAAGGAAGAAAAAAATGAGAAAGAAAAACAGTGTAAACAATAAACTTTGATCTGTGTTCAGACTCCATAGTTCTTTCTCTGAATGTAGATAGCATTTTTCATTACTATTCTTTTGGAGTTGTCTTCAATCATTGTATTGCTGAGAAGAGTTAAGTTTATAACATCTGATCATTGCACGATGTTGCTCTGTGCAATGTTCTCCTTTTTCTGCTCACTTCACTTAGCATCAGTTCATGTCTTTCCAGATTTTTCTGAAATCCATTTTCTCATTATTTCTTATAGAACAATCATATCCCATTATATTCACATGCTATTCATATATTTTTCAGCCATTCCCCAGTTGATGGTCATCTCCATAATTTCTAATCCATTGCCACCATAAAAAGGACTACTTTAAGTATTTTGTATTCATGTTCCCTTTATTTCTTTTTTTAATGATCCCTTTGGAATACAGACTTAAGAGTGATATTGCTGAATCAAAGAGTATGCATAGTTTTATAGTCTTTTGTTTATAGTTCCAAATTACTCCCCAGAATGGGTAGATAAGTTCACAACTCCAACAAACATGTATTAGTACTTGAATTTTTCCACATCTCCAAAATATGTAATTTTTCTTATCTGTCAGATTAGCCAAACTAATAGATGTGAGGTGGTACTTTAGAGTTGCTTGAATTTTCATTTCTGTAGTCATAGTGATTTAAAGCATTTTTCATATGAATATATATAGCTTTATTGTCTTCATCTGAAAACTGCCTGCACATATCATTTGAACATTTTTCAATTGATGAATGACTTGCATTCCTATAAATTTGACTCACCTCCCTATAATTTTAGAAATGGAGCATTAATCAGGAATATTGGAAGTAAAAATTGTTTCCCGTATTTTTATTTTTCATCTAATCTTGGTTGTGTTGGTTTTGTTTATGCAAAATCTTTTACATTTAAAATAATCAAAATTGTTTATTTTGCATTTCCTAATGTTTGCTCCCTTATTTAGTATATAAATTCTTCCCCTTTCCATAGATCTGACATGTAAACTATTCCTTGTTCTAAGTTTTTTATAGTCTCTCCCTTTATGTTTCAATTATGTACCCATTTTGAACTTAGTTTGGTATGTAGTATATGTTCATCTTTGTCTAGTTGCTGCCATATTATTTTCCAGTTTCACCAACAGATTTTGTTGAATAATGATTTCTTATCCATGAAGCTAGGGTCTTTGGTTTTATCAGAGATTACCATAGCCATTGACTACTGCATCTTGTATACCTAACCTACTCCACTGATTCACCACTTTTTAGATCTGGTTGGACTAGGGCACCTTCCCTTACATTTGTTTTCATTAATTCCCTTAATATTCTGGACCTTTTGTTTTTCTTCCAGATGAATTGTGTTATTATATTTTGTAGTTCTATAAAATAATTTTTGCTGGTTTGATGGTAAGAAACTAAGTAATTCAATTTAAATGGGAATGCCATTTTTATTATATTAGTTAGACCTACCCATGAGCAATTTAAAATTTTCAGTTCTCTAGACCTTACTTTATTTACGTGAAAACTTTTTTTGTAGTTGTATTCATACTATTTCTGTGTTTGGCTTGGCAAGTATAGTCCAAATATTTTATATTCTCTACTGTTATATAAATGTAATTTCTCTCTCCATTTCTTGGTTTGGGGCTTTGCTGCTTCTAGACATAAATGCTGGTGATTCATGTGGGTTTATGTTATATCTTGCAACTTTGCTAAAATTCTTAATAGTTTCAAATAGTTTCTTAGTTGATTCTCAGAAATTCTTTAAGTGTATCATCATATCGCCTGTAAGGAGGAATAGTTTTGTTTTATTCATTCCCTATTCTAATTTCTTCAATTTATTTTTCTCCTATTATTGCTAAAGCTAACATTTCTACTATAATATTGAATGAGAGTGATGATAATAGATGTCCTTGTCTCATCCTGATCTTATTGGGAATGCCCTGAACTTATCCTCATTATATATATTGCTTGCTGGTAGTTTTAGACAAATATTGCTTATCATTTTAAGGAAATCTCCATTTTCCTATTTTCTCTATTCTTTTTAATAGGAATCCATGATGTACTTTGTCAAAAGCTTTTTCTGCATATATTAAGATAGTTATATGATTTCTGATAAGTTTGTTATTAATATGGTCAATTATGCTGATAGTTTTCTGAACATTGAACTAGCCCTGCATTCCTGATATAAATTATACCTGATCAGAGTGTATTATCATTGATAAGTTGCTATAATCTCTTTGCTAATGTTTCATTTAAAATTTTGCATATATATTCTTTGGGGAAATTGATCTATAATTTGCTTTATCTGCTTTGGCTCTTCCTGGGTTAGGTATTAGACCATATTTGTGTCATGAAAGGAGTGTGGTAGGATTCCCTCTTCACCTATTTTTCCAAATAGTTTATATAGTATTGTAATTAATTCTTCTTCTAATGTTTGGTAGAATTCATTTGTAAACCCATCTGTCCCTGGGAATTTTTTCTTATGGAGTTAATTGATGGTTTGTTCAATTTCCTTTTCTAAAATGGGGTTATTTGCATATTTTTTCCTTTCTGTTAATCTTGGCAATACGTGTTTATGTATATTTACATATATATGCATATTTGTAAATTTACATATACATACATGAATACATGCACATATATATGTATATGCATTTATCTATGTATGTATGTATGTATCTGAACAGTTACTAAGGTAGTACTTAACCAACTAATAAAAATCATACCCTTAAACACCACTGATACTTTTTTTTCACATATACAGATAGCATCCAAGGAAAAGTGAGCTCAAGCATAGGAAACATCTTGTAAATGGGGTTAATACACAGCTTCTATTTTTTCTTCATTTGTTGGTTACTCACAAAGTTTTCCTAGTGATTCTGCTTCAATCTGATGTCAACTCACAAGAGAAACCAGGCAGCTGCATGGTCGTATGACAATAATAGGGAAAAGACCCTCTGGACCCTATTCCTTTTCTGACTAAGGTAGCTTATGAGGAAAAGAAAAGAAAACTGACAAAAGATCCCACCCTGTGACTATGGTGGCTCCTTTTTAGAAAGCCTAACTAATTCTAATTTCTTGAATGAAATCCAACTTATTTGATAATTTAGTAATGATTCCTAAATTAGGTCCAAGATTCTACACTCTATCTTGTACAAAATTCTAATTCAAAGGCTTTTAGGACTTAATTAATGTCCTCTGAATTTCTAATTGATTGAGACAAAATCTCAACTAGCTAAGGTGTCAAGATTAGCATATAATGGAGTGCTTTCTCTATAATCACACTTGTCAGAAATGCAATAGATATTTTTTCTTCTAATTCTGGAAAAGGGATCTTTTCTAATATTGATTAATTGTAAGAAGGAGACTACCAAAGTTCCACTCTCTTCCCATTCCCCACCAAACATAGTTAACAGGCTGCTAATGGTCTTGACTATGAGCCAGAGGTGAAGAAGAGCCAGTAGATCATGACAGTCAATCATGAATTTATCAATACTCTGTTAGTACTCTTAAAGTACACCTTCAGAGGAGGGACTTCACCAATTAGTACTGATGTCAGAAATGAAATTTGTTCCTTATGTAAGGAGGAACACTGTCATCATATTTGTGGCTGCAAAAAATAAGTTCATTCTATCACCATCAGATATTGGTGTGCTTATCAGCATAGAGAAGGCTGATGAAGGAACAAATCATTCTCTATAGGTATAGGGGAAAGTATTTTTAAGATGATAGTACACAAGTTTTAGCATAAGCAACATACAAATGCCTAGTGTAGACTGAGATCTAGTTAGCTAGGTTTGATCTTTGCAACAACATATTACTTTCAATAAATCATACTGAAACACAAGTGAACAAGACACAGAGTTTCACTTCATTATCGATGGGTGTGTATATGCACAAGTACATGTGTAATGATTCCCACATAATTACTAATTTAATGTAACATTCTAAATGTAGAAAAATGGGAAGAAGACCATGATCCCATAACATTTGAGTTTAGTACCATGAACCTAGAATACCGATAGAGGGAGTGGTTGATAGGACCAAAATTCAAATGATGTTAGGTAGAATGAGGGCAGCAGGGGCGAGGGGGATAATAATGTAGTTGACATCCTTTGTAACCTTGCAAAAGTCAGGTATTTTTGAAAGGATTTTTACTTTGAATTTCAAATTGTTTATACCCATTGAGAAGACAAGAAATACGATATCTATTATATGTGTAAGTCATGAAAAAAACACGTTTCCATATTAACCATGTGCAAAACAGCAAGAAAGACACAGCAAGTGTCACGTGTAAATATGCACATATATATATATTTATGCTTCAATGTGTACTCAGAGTTTATGCCTTATTTTCCCAGTTAGGTGGGTAAAATTTTTCATCCTGAGTCCTTTGGAAGTGTTGTGAATCTTTTTATTAATCAGAGCAGCTAAGTCTTTCACCACTGACCATCACTGCAATATTGTTGCTATTGGGTTCAATGTTCTCCTGTTTCTTTTCACTTCACTTTGCACCAGTTCATATCAGTCTATTTTTCTAAAGATATTCCCTTCTCAATTTCTTATACCATAATAGTATTCCATCAAAATCATATACCACAACTTGCTAAACCAATACTCTATAGATGGTCATCCCAACAAGTTCCCTTTTTAAAAATCATTACAAAATAAGCAGCTATATTTTTTCAAATATAGGTCATTCTCCCTTTTTCTTTAATCATTTTCTAGATATGTAACTAGTAGGTATATTACTGGGTAAAGAGGTACACAAAATTTTGTAGCCCTTTGTGCATAGTTCCAAAGAGTTTTCAAGAATGTTTTCACCAATTTATAATTCAACTAAGAGTGTATTAATATGGCTCCCCCTCAAAAAAAATCTCTCCAACATTTGTCCTTTTTTTCATGTTAGTCATTCTGATAAGTGTGAGATAGCACCTCAGAGTTGTTTTAATTTGCATTTAATGTTTAGTGATTTAGAGCATTTTCATATGATTATAGATAACTTTGGTTTCTTTGTCTGAAAACTACCTTTTTATATCCTTTGACCATTTATCAATAGATGAATGGCTTTTATAATCTGTAAATTCACAACTGTTCTCTTATACTTCAAAAATGAAACCTTTGTCTGAGAAAATTGCTACATTATCCCAGTATCTTATTTTCATTTTAATTTTGCCCATATTAGTTTTACTTTTGCAAAACCTTTTAAATATCAGATAATCAAAATTATATATTTTACTTCTTATGATCCTTTGTATCTTTGGTTTGGCCATAAACTCTTCCATTATCCAGAGATCTAATAGGTACATTTTTTCCATGCTCCACTAATTTACTTGTGATATCACTCTGCATATCTAAGTTATTTATTCATTTTCATTTTATCTTGGTAAACATGGGCAACTAGGTGGTGCAGTGGATAAAGCACCAGTGCAGGAGTCAGGAGGACGTGAGTTCAAATCTCACCTCAGACACTTGACGCTCACTAGTTGTGTGACCTTGGGCAAGTCATTTAACCCAAATTGCCTCATTCTGGGTCATTTCCAGTCATTCTGATGAATATGTAGTCTCTGGATTCATATGACTCTGGAGGAAAAGTGAGATTGGTCACCTGCACAGTCCTCCCTCATTCAAAACAGTCAAGTGCAAGTCATGTCGTTATTTTTCTGATGGCATGGTATCCATTGGCAATGGATGAACACACATCTTGGTAAACAGTGTGAGATGTTGCTCTATCCTTATTTTCTGCCAAACTACTTGCCAGTTTTTCCAGCAGTTTATGTCAAATGGATTTTACCCACAAAGCTTAACTATACCTATAATTATCACTAAGGCATGGTCATTTTTGTGTGCCTAATCTCTCCTAGTGATCCACTAACCTATTTCTCAGCCCATACCATATTGTTTTGTTGATTAATACTATGTGATAAAGGTTGACATCTGAAACTGATAGACTGCTTTCCTTCATCAAGTTTACATTGATTCACTTGATATAATTAATGACTGTTTTCCTTCCAAATGAATTTTGTTATTCCTTACCAGTTTTATAAAATGTTTATTTATTTATTTCAAATGGCACTGGGTAAGTAGATAATTTTATAGAATTGTAGTTTTTACTATATTGACTCAGCCTGGCCATGACCAATTATTCCTTGACTTTTTTAGATATCTTTCTAATCATATGAAATATATTGTAATTGTGTTTACGGAGTTACTGGGTTTATCTTGGCAAGCACCTCTTAAATTTTTTATACTGTCTGAAGTTATTTTGAGTGAAATTTATCTGTTTCTTTCTTCTTGTATTTGTTGGCAATGTATGTAGAACTACAGATAATTATTGTGGGTTTGTTTTATGTCCTACAACTCTGCTAAGGTTGTTGTTCCAGTTAATTTTAGTAGGAATTCTATTGTTCACTAATAATACCATATCATCTAGAAAGACTAAATGTTTTTGTTTCCTTCTTGACTGTTTAAATTTCTTCAATTTCTTTTTGTTCTCCAAGTGCTATTGCTACAGTTAACATTTCTAATGAAATACTGAATTATAGTAGTGAAAATGAACATCCTTCCATCACTCCTGATTTTAATTGGAAAGGCTTCTAGTTTATCCCCATTACAAACCATGCTTAATCTTGGTTTTAGATAGATGCTATTTATTTTCACAGAAGCTCCATTTATTCCTATGCTTTCAATTTAAAAAAAATAGGATCAGTTTTTATAATTTGTCAGAAGCTGTCTCTACTTTCCCTGATACACACACACACACACACACACACACACACACACACACACATATATATATATATATATATATATATATTGCTTATTTTTGCTATTCACATTGTCAATTATGCTTATACTTTCCTAATATTGAATCATTCCTGCATTCCTGGTAAAAGGTCACCTGCATGTTCTTTGTGATATATTGTAATCTCCTTGTTAGTATTTTATTATTTTTCACATCATTATTCACTTGGGAAATTGGACTATATAGTATTCTTTTTCTCTTTTGTTCTCCCTGTTTTATGTATGAAAACTATATTTGCATCAGAGAAGGGATTTGCAAGGTTTACTTGTTTTACTTATGTTTTCAAATAATTTATTTAGTATTGAGATTATTTTTTTCCTTTAATATTTGGTAAGATTGACTTATAAATATGCTTATTCTTGGGTATTTTTTCTTAGGATACTCTTTAATTTCTTGTTTAATTCCTTTTTCTAAGAAAAGATTATTGAAGTATTTCCTTTTCTCTGCTGTTAATCTGGGAAATTTATATATTTGCAAATATTAAGCTCTTAATTTAGATTTTTTATTGGCATATAATTGAAGAAATATCTCCTAATGTTTCCTTTAATTTCATCTTTATTAGTGTTGCAGTCAATCTTTCAATATTTAGTATTGGTAATTTTGTGTTTGTGCCTTTTTGATCAAATTAACCGATGAGTTGTGCTGTTTCTGTGTGTGGGGGGTGTGTGTGCATGTATAATCCCTCCAACTACCCACGTACAGAAAAGAGTCTCAAGTGTTACAAATAGTATCTTCCCGTGTTAGAATGTAAACAGTTCAACTTTAGAAAGTCCTTTATGGTTTCACTTTCCTGTTTACCTTTTCAAGCTTCTGTTTATTTTTATGTTTGAAAGTCAACTTTTCTATTCAGTTCTGATCTTTTCATCATGGAGGCTTGAAAGTTCTCTATATCATTGAATGGATATTTTCCCCCCTGAAGTATTATACTCACTATTTCTGGGTAAGTGATTCCTGTTTATAATCCTAGTTCCTTTGAATTCTGGACCCTTTGATCCCTTAATGAAGAAGCTGCTAAATCTGGTGTTATCCTGATTGTATTTCCACAATTCTCAAACTGTTTCTTTCTGACTGCTTGCAATGTTTTGTCCTTGACCTGGGAACTCTGTAATTTGACTACAATATTCTTAGGAGTGTCTCTTTTTGGATCCCTTCAGGAGGTGATCAGTAGATTTTTTCAATATTTATTTTGTGTTGGGGGTGTAAGCTCAGTTCCATGTGGACAGTCTCGGGCAGGTAAAGGTGAGGACTTCTAAATCTTAGAGTTCTCATGAGGCCCCCCAGAAAGCAGCTGGGAATTGAGGTGTGAGACACGGGCTACCTCGTGCATCTCCACCTCTTCTCCGTGGGATACGTGCTGGGGAGAGCATCCCACCCTTGAGATTGGCCC